>CM024794.1:1585000-2185000 GCA_014281875.1 Nibea albiflora
GCATTAAATTCATCATAATTTAACTGGATTACTGAGGTACGGAGTAGAGTAACAATATCTATCTTAAAGTCCCAGTTGCTGCTGGAAGGGCACGTAATAAGCTACGTCATATTTAGCATAAGCGGACACAAGAGCTGATATTTCAACATATTCACACAATGGCGATTTCTCTCTGACAAATCTGACCACTTCTTAATTGATCAGCAGTTGTAAAGACATTGGAAAGTAAAACTGTAGGGAATATCAAGACATATTTTTTTGAAATTTTTTGAGAAATTTTCAATCAATTTCTCAATGATAGCTGTGTGGTAAAAATATTGGAAGGAAACAGCTATGGTGATGTTTCCTATGTGTATAGCCAAGCATTTCCACATTCCACATCAGAAAGACACTATCCATCCGTCCATTTCCTGTATCACATATCATTATCACAGTTGGGGGTTTGGAGCCTATCCCAGCTGGCATTGGGCAAGAGTATGCTGGTGTGCCAAAAACTGCAGTTCATGAAAGGCCACTTGAGGCTGGCTTCAGAAGTGAGTCAGTCTCCACATGTTCAAATATCCAACTTCACAGCAGAAATAAACATGTTTACAGCCTGGTACAAAAAACAGTTTTGGTCTCTATAGCTAATTTCCCCGTTCATGACAACTGTACTGAGGGTGAATTTATGTACAACTCACCTGTTCAGATTATATTGAGGCTTAAAGTTATGAAGAATTAAGACCATGGACACTTTGACTGACAGATAGCTGTTGTTACAGATGGCTTATTTTGAGCACCCGGGCTTCATTCAGCCTGCCTCGGGTCCACCAACGATTTTGAGCTTCAGAACAGTGTAACCCGTACCAGGTTACTAGAGTGTAATCCACTACTTGGCCAGAGGGTGGCGCATGAATGAAATGAATCAATGAATCCCAGGAAAATTTCTAGAAAAACACTCTTGCCCGAAGCATCACTGGTCTGGACTGCTATGGCAATATCCTCTGAAAAATAGAAATTCATAGTCTCGTACCAAATGTTGAAACACTGTGTGTTCGTTAGGTTGAAAGCTGAGAGACAGCGTCGAGCCGCGTGACTCTGCTCGAGCGCCTCAAGATAAACTCCGGTAAGGATGCTAACGCTAATGCGAGTTTATGCTAACTGTGCAAACTCCATTATGTCGTGAAATACCGCTTTTAAAACCAGTCGGAGTTGTGACCTTAATTCTTGCTGTTTGATATCATATAGACCCAGTTTCTGATTGTTTTATGTTGTTAAAGATGTTATAAAAGATCGCTAATTGCGCTAACCACGTGCTAATCGCTATCATGTGAATGTGAACTTGGTTTGATTTTAGCTAGTTCAGCTAAGTTAGCCACCATTAAAGGTTACATGATTGAGGGAGTATTTATCTCTTGTTTATAAGATAAGGCTGATTTAGTTCATTTAACTGCTCATATACATGTTTAATATGAATATGAGAAACGGTGAAAAAGTTCATCGTAACTGTTAAAAAAATGAAAATATTAAATATATTAAATGTTTGGTTAATGTGATGTTTAAATCTCATTTTATTTTATTTCTATGCTGTAAGATGGACGTACATGATTGATTGGTTGTTCATTGAAACTGACCTATTCATTTACATAATGATCAGGGTGTTTATATCCTTTACAGTTGGGTGTAATTGAATTGATATTTGAATGAAGATAAGTTGATCAGATTGAAACAGAAGTGAGATAGTAGTAGCTAATGCATTCTATACTGTATGATAGAGAGAGAGAGATCATCTGAACCTGACCCTGGCGGTCAGTGGCGAGCCAACCGAAGACGTGAGCGTGAACGGACCGAGAGCCTGGTGTGGCCAGCCGTGGCATCTTTGGAACCATCATCATCCTACTTCTTCATTTGAGATGCAGGTGAGATCACACGTAAACCTACCCGGGTAGTGAAGAGAACATACTGATTACAAGAGAGATACACACACACACACACACACACACACACACACACACTAAAACCTTCATGGACTCTGAAGCAGCTTTATTTCTTTTAACTCTATTGGAGAAATTTCATAAAGAGACACTTTTTGTTGGCATTATTTATTTTGGGCCCTTTCAATATGCGCCTGTGCATTCAGGAAGCCAACTTTAGATAGGCAGGGATTGTACATAATGGCTTTTTATTTGGTATCATATAGTTTTCAAACTTACCTGTTTCGTGTTGTGTGTTCTTTGCTAACATTTTATTACTTAAGGCTCTGTAGTCATACCTAGAGTGTTTTGATACTGGTCCAACCTCTATTCACATCTAAGCAAATCAGCTATTAGTTATAATAACCCTGAGAAGCGGCTTACAACAGCTGTTAAGAAACATGTGGGTGACGGTCACGGATACACCATTCATCCTTTATACTGTCAGTGGTTCAGAAAGACAAGAATAACTACAAACAGATACCTGGATATGAATGCAAACTCTGTTACCAAGGTTCCAATATTTTGGCATTCGAAGCATTCTGTTTCCATTTGGAGTCCAAGTAGTACTGACCAGTCAACAGTTGGCGTGGAGAGCAACATCAGTAGCCATTGGCTATCACCATCTGAGACTTCACTTTGTATAAGAGGGTTTTAAAGTTAATCTGCGTGCATATGCAGATATCTGTGTAGAGATTTAGCAGAAATGTATGTTCTGCTGGCTACTCTGGAAGCCCAGAAACATTTGGCTGTTGGTCCCAGGGGCTAAATTGTCGTAAGACAAAAACTGATGTGTTCTGAGATTAGAAAGACACTGGACCAACAAAATGTCCTCGCATTCACAAACACACACTGCTGTCTGCAGGGCTTTTCTTAGCTGGCATGTCAGAAGAGAGAAGCACTTTGTCTCCTCTCCTTCACCTCTCTTTCCATCTCCTGTCTATTGAGTCTCCTCCATCTATTCATTTCCTTCATCAGGTGGCCATCTCTCACTCTGTCCATCTCACCCTCGGCCCGCTCAGTCGTTCCCACCTCCCTCTTTCTTTGCTACTCTGTTTTTTTTCTTTGTACTGAGTGGTGAGCGCTGACAGCTCTGGCAGAGACAAAGTGCTGATGCTGGGCTTAAAAGTGACCGCCCCTGTCCTGCAGCCACACAGCTGGGGAGCCAGAGATCCATCACCCCATGGCATACCCAGAGCAGCAGGGAGAGAGGGGGGAGGACGCATGGAAGAAGGCGGGAGTGTGAGAGCAAGAGGGCAGGTGGAAGGAGAGTAATTGTAAGACTAACACACATTCTGCAAATCAAAAATGTCCTTGCAGCAGTGTGTCAACAGGAGTTTAGTATAATACCTGCCAAAGAACTGATGGTGAAGAGTAGATGGTAAACACAGAGGGACTGTGCAGAACAGTCTCTGTCCTCTTGGTCTGTGGACAAAGAGAAGAAGCTGGTGAAGTTGAGTATCACTCTGCCTACCCATCCCTGTCATCAGGAACCCTGCTTGTTTCTCTGACTCTTGCCCCTTTGTCTGATGCCTACCTAACTGGATGTGTTTGCCTTACCTTCCTTGCCTATCTGCTATTGACTACTGCCTTGGTCCTACAGTCAATTTAAATTGTGACTGATGCAGTGACATGGCATTTGTGTTTTCAAATTTCTGCTGATATGTAGTTCTAACATTTCTCCCCATTGAGTTATCACCAACATTATTCAGTTTATGCTCTCACTCACTAGTTTCAAGTCTTCTCCCATACAGCATGATGTTCACTTTGTAAATGTTGGCCTCATTTAGAGTAAAACAGACTCATGACCTCATGATCGACAATTCATTCTCAGTGAGTCCGTCCATCAACACACACACAGGCTTACGAAACTGTCAGACTAGGCAGTGCTGATTAAATATGAACCATGATTCTACTCCAGCGTTCACCATTTCTCTCTTCAAATGTTTTAGTGACACATTCAGCTGTAATACAAGGATGTAATCATTTCTGCCTCTGAATAGCCAAGATGCTCACGAGATCTAGGTTTTAAAATGGTTGTCCACAAACCAATGGGTGATGCAATTGTAGGTTTACACTTGGTTCTAATGCTAAAAAAGGTCATTCTAGACCAGGGGTGCCCAATACGTCGATCGCGAGCTACCGGTCGATCGCCAGACATGATCCGGTCGATCGCAGAGCTGCTGCCGGTATGGTGGGCTGTCCATCGCCGTCCATGACGTCCAAAAATGTTTCCAACTGTGTGCCATGAGAGTTCAGTTATGCAAGTGTTATACTGTGTAATGAAGAATTATTATGTGTGTGTGTATATATGTATTATTAGCGATTATTTTGGCTTGGTAATTTGAAAATTAGCGGGTACGTACGCTAGATACTGAACCCTGAATTGCTCCTGAAGGCTGTGCCATCAGTGTGTGAATGGGTGAATGAGATATGTAGTGTAAAAGAGCTTTGAGTGGTCGGAAGACTAGAAAGTAGATATATGAGTACAGTCCATTTACCATTACATGTAGTCATCCAGCTATAGTGAAATGTATTTTCATAAGCCTCTACAAAGATGTGTAAATTGTGTTATGCATTTGAGCTTTTCCCAGCTTCTTCTTCACAAGGTAGAGCAGTGTGAAAAGAAGGGTTTCAATGCTAACACAGTGATCCTTTAAGGAAAAGAAGCAATAATTCAAAAAGCCCCCAGTTGTAAATACTCAGACATCCTACAACTACCAGTACCATGTGGAATTAAAGTGTAATTATGTTCCCAAAACAGCTGCATTTCAACAGGTGAAACCACAAGCTAACCATTCTGCACCATTAGATTATGGTTTGAGTTTACTGAACCTGGTGTAGGCTAACATGTTTGTGAAATAATTCCAGCATCAACACACTCAGAAAGGCACAGCCAGAGAAGACAAAGATGCATGGCACATGCAAACTTGAAGTCCGTGATGGCTGATGCTTTCTCTTGTAGTTTGCACCTGCAAATGTCTGCATTCATGCTGAGAAGCTTGGCACTGCAGTCGGGAAAAGAAGGTAAAGGTCCTGAGTCAAAGAGGGGAGGAGGGGGCGGCCGTGGTGGTGGTGAAGGAGAGAGGCGGGATGGGGTGGTGTGTGGGGGTAGACTGAAAGAGTGCTGGCTGGGTTGTCTCCAGGATGGAGGGCATTAATCATTATTGGCGCACACCTTCGTCCCCGACGCACCCTGACGGCCCTTCCACCCCTGACATAAATCATCATTCCCCCACAATAGATCCCCTCTCTTTGCCATGCCGGGGAAAAGTGTGCTAGTTGTATTGATTTTTCCTTTTTCTCCCTCTGCCTTCCTTGTCCCCCCCTCCACCAGCCAACCGCATTGCTGTGTCATTATGAAACATAACTGATCTGAAATTCATAGAATACTAAATAAAGTTTACGAGGGCACTCTACTGTATGCCCCCCACCGCCCTCCTCACTCATCACCTCCTCCTCCCTTCCACTCGATGCATGAGAAGTAAGCATGGAAGGCGAGAAAAAAGAAAAAAAAAATAACGATATAAAAATTACAAAGCATGCACAGTGCTATTATACTTCTATTGATTTGTTTTTGAAGCACACCTAGGCTTAGAAGAGTTGCTTGAAGAGATTAGAAATGGCCCAGAAAAAAAAGAGGAGGAGAGCAGGAGATGGGGGTAGTGGGGGCTGGAGAGGCGGTGGTGGTGGTGGGACTGTTTAAGGGTGAAAATAATGGAAGAATTTTGGGGATCACAGAGGAAGGGGCCAGAACTGATGCAAAACACTCTGAGTTTAAAGGAAGTATGTATATGAGAGACAGAATTAGTCTTTGGTTCATGTTCATTGAAGTACCTTACAGCATTTTGGTTGAGGTTTTAGACTGTGTCTAAAGTGTCCTGGTTGGTTTCAGGCGCGTAAACATCATATCCTGGTGTTAGAATCCTGCTTCTCATCTGGGTTTTGAAATATAAATCTGGACATGCTATGTGGAGGTATTATAGGAGTTTAGGAGCAGGACATGAGTCAGAAGTCTTCAACCTTTTTCAGCCCAAGGACCCTTTGGATGAGAAGCAAACAGAGCATGGACCCCCAATTCATTTTAAAAATGTCTATATTTCTGTGTGTGTGTGTGTATTGTGTTCACCTTATTAACCTATTTATATACTGCATACTATTAGCCTCTATATGTGTTTTTGATCATCGCTCGATCATTGATCATCCAAACTTCACAGACTTATTATCTAACTGGTAACTAGCATTATGTTAGTGAGTTAGTGGTTATTGATTCACATTCATTTCCCAACAAAGAACGAACTACTTTGTTTTTTTCTTTCCCTCCAATAGCAGCTGGTCACGGTATGTTAGACTGCATCATGGGAATAATGAATTTTTAAAATAGATTTGGTCAAAAGTAGCCTTTTATTACATATCAGTGCATGACAATGACTCAGTATCATTTTTGTTATGTTCTTAAATTCTCACTAATTATTTGGTGAAAATTTGTTTATGACAAAAATTGGCCCAGACCCTGTTGAAGGACTCTAGGATACTGTGGCATGTTAACACCTCATCCAAGTCTCTGGTCATCGTTGTGTGCAAGTCTGTCCTCAGCTCCAGTTATGAAGCAGCTGGCTGGTAAAAAACAAAACAAAAAAATATATGGTAATAAAGAAGTAAAGATTGTGTACATGCTGAAATCAAAGTGAAAGTGACACTGCTAATACAGAGCTGGAAGAGCTAATACCAATTGGTGATATAGTTAGCTCGTCTCTGATGTTAACACCACGTTTTCTAAATGTGGAAGAGTCAGAGACAAAGCGTGTACAAATAAGCTGGATCTCTACATTCCATGTTAACGTCTGAATATGATCGAGACATACACATGCATGTAAACATACATGTCTCATTAATGCATGTTACTAACTAAACTTGTGGAGTTTCTGTGCTCTCTCTTGTCCTGCAGGTTCTCATGGATCGTGGCTGCTGCTGTGGTCCTGCATGACGTCATTACTGTCATTATTGCTATGGCAAGTTTTTCCTCACTGGAACCGAGGGTCTAAGGACAGAGGGTGTCACTCCCTGTACAGATTGTAAAGCCTTCTGAGGAAAAATGTGTTTTGTGACTTTGGGATATACAAATAAAATTTGATCTGATTTGATTTGACATTGAAAAACATCATGTTGATTCTTTGGAATTCAATTTATTTCTACTTCATGTGATTCCCCTCAAATAATTCAGCTGTAATGTGTTTTTGTAATAAATGATTCTGTTCATGCATGTATTAACGTTGTGATCTGTATCTGGATTTATTTTGGATAATGGCACGTCATCCCAGCATTTATTTCCTTGATTTAATTAGCACTGGTCAGAAGTTGATATGCATGTTAGATAGGAATAGCTGTTGGACTAGGGAACACACACAGACCAGACCAGGATACTCTTTAAGGGGTGCCACACACTCTGAAGTCACATGACAGACTAAGACATGAGAGACATGTAGGGCACTTCAGTATCCTTGCTAACTATACTAAGGCATTCACACATGTGGTGAAGCTTCTTTGTGCTGCCCCCTGTTGTGCACATGTGTTCTGCATGTATTTACACCTACGCTGACATGTGTTTTCCTTCATCCAGATAGATACTGTGAGTAGTCCCGACTCCATGAAGAAACGGCTTCTCTGTGGATTCAGCCCGCTCATCTCACTCTCCTGGCAGGTTGGCACCGAGCACGTCTTGCACAGTGGTTTCTTTTATACTGACACTAAGTGGGGTTAAGTAGACAATTTTCAAATTTCAGATTTATTATAATATGGCACAACTGGATATAATATTCATGACAATGTTTTCATTAGTGTGTAATCAGCTGATATAAATAAGTGTTTTTGTTCCATTAGGATGAGCCTTTGTATCCACGGGCTGTGGCTCCTCTTCCACGGAGTCCAGCATTTTGAAAACATTTCTACAGTAGCCCAGAACAGACAAACTAAACACACACAGCTGACATGAAAGCATCTTACAAGTAAAAAGATTTGGTACTGCTGCATTGCAGCTGTTCAACATAAACATCTAAATCTGAGCTTGTGCACTTTTTCAAACCCAAACCTAACTTGGCCCTACACATGCTTACACGCACACACACAGACACACACACACACACACACCACCCTTCCTTATCCCATTTTGCCCACTTCAATCTCAGCAAACCATTCACTTCATCTGGGCCGTAGATTAGCCCAGCATGGCGATGGAGGAGAGTTGACAGGTGGGAGTGGGAGAGCAGGAAAGAGAGACTGAGTGGATATTGGTGGCAGAAGTGGGATTCTCAACCTGGCCAGGATTAGAGTCTGGAGTTGAAGGGATATTAATGTAAAATGGAGGGGACAAGTGTGCTCCTGTCCAATTACGCTGCACCCTGTCACTGCCAACCAGGGTGCAAACAACAGGAGGAAAGGATTAATTGCCTTGGACTCTGCCCCCACTACAGGCCCAATTATGGCAACATATTGGCTCTCAGCGCTGGTGCAACCACTGCTGTGCAGGGAGATTGTGTGAAATTTTCAGCATGGTCTTCAGAGGTCAGAATGAGGGGAGACGGCTGGGGTAGGAAGGGCTGGGGGAGAGGCGGAGGGGACAGGGAGTGATGTGAGCTCTTGACTGGGTATCAAAGTTAGAATACAGCAGACTCTTTACCTATGGCTTGTCAGCTTGACACACCATTACATGTGCTCTATACAAGCCTATTTTCTATCCTGAGCAATGAATGTATAGTCAGACCATCAATATAAAAATATAGGATATGAGAATGATGTGATTTGTTCATATAATATTTGCAAATTTTTACAGTTACTGTTAACCAGTAAAATTGCACACCATGGGCATGATATCATGGGTAGGATCTGTAGTGTATTACACTTAACCACTGACACACTTGGTTTGTATGTGCTATAATGAATTTTATCTCTTTTTTTATATATATTGCTGCTGTTAGTGTGGAAACCTTGCATCTACATCTCAAAATATTTCCCGACTTATCTGAATTAAAGACATACAATAATAATAATGCACATTATCCATGCAGCAGTTGTTGTTGGATAACAATCTGTAGACAAAAAACATGATAAAAGAAAATGCACAACAATAAATTGAGATTAAAAAGAGTGAGATGAATAAATGCAACAGACAAATATTAGATCAGGAAAATAAAAAGAACTAACATTATTAAAAAAACAACAGAAAGGGCAGACTTGCCAATTGTTGCAGTGTTTGTTATGATTGACAGATAAATACTTAATGATGAATCAAATCAAATTGTATTACATTTTTGTATAGCCCAAAGTCACAAAACACATTTAGCCTCAGAGGGCTTTACAATCTGTACAGGGAGTGACACCCTCTGTTCTTAGACCCTCGGTTCCAGTGAGGAAAAACTTGCCCACAAAAACCCTTTAACAGGGAAAAAATGTGGAAGAAAGCTCAGGAAGAGCCACAGAGGAGGGATCCCTCTCCCAGGACGGACAGACGTGCAATAGATGTCACATGTACAGAACAAATCAACACAAACATATTGTACAATTACAATGAATGATAAAATGACAATGAATTACAATGAATGATAGAATGATTACAGTAGCAGTGGAACCTGTGATAGAGATAGAAAGACACAGATGCACAGCAGCAGCAAATCATGAACTAACTATAAACTGTAATGGAGATATGGTAACAATAATGACAGTAATAATATATGTAGTGGACGTCATGCAGGACCACAGCAGCAGCCACGATCCATGAGAACACAGAAACTCCAGGGTGCTACTATGAAATAAAATGATCAGATGTTGTTGTGAAGTAAAAAACAGACTGGTAAAAGGAAATTTTGAGAAAATAAAAATGAACTGCAATAAATACAATAAATAAACTGAGATATCCTGACCTGTCCCTGATGCCTTCATTGTATTGGACCATTTCAAAAGTTCATGGAACAGCCTTGGTTCATGCTGAACACTGCATTTTTTTTACATTGTCCAATATTATTTTAAATTAATATATATTTTCTTTGCTTCAGATTTATAATGCCCATGTTAACCTGACATGCAGTACAAACAATAAACAAGACTAGCAGCAGGGAAAAACATTCTTGTACTTATAAGTATGCTAGTCATTTTAACAAAGCTTCCACACCCTTTATAAACGCAGAGCAACGATTCAGCTTATTTACAAGGAGGTTTTCTTTTCTTTTTTTTAAAAGCCAAAATGATACACCTATACACACACACCTACACACACACACACACACTGCAAAGCCCTTAGAGCTGTAAGTCAACATTTTACAGTAAACAATAAGTATTGTTGTGATATTTGTGTAACTCTACACATTTTTGATGCAAACCCTTAAACCCTTACATTAATCATATTTCTGCTGTGTGTCACACTCAGGGCTTAAAATTCAGACTGTAACTCGTACCTTAAAGCAGAACCAGCCAGCCAACCTTCGGGAACTCTTAATGCATATTAAAACTCCAAATATTAGCTTGCTAAATCTGCACAAGGAAGCCATCAGGGGCCCATAAATTGCCCAAACGAGCACTCTCACCTTGCAAGGCGGGCAGTTTCTGATGGAAGTCTGGAGATACAGACACAGAAAAGTTCCAGCAGGGGAATTGAGAACTGCACCTCAAAATCTTGGCAGGTCATTAACACAATAATGGATCATTGTGAGTGTGCACGGAATCGAGAGGACTGTATATTACATATTCACCGACATAAAAATGTGCAAGAAGCAGCCTTTTACCTAGTTAGAATAAGTAAAACAGACAGCTTTACTGATGGTGTGATGAAAATGTGACAGAACTCTTGTTCATGTCAAGTTAACCGTTCCATCTTTTGACTGGTGACTGACTGTATTAGATAAGATTCAGACTTTGGAAGATACTGGTCTCTCAGGCTTGTGCGATGATGTAGCTTGGCCAACAGAAAGAAGCAATGAGGTCTTTTTTGATGAAATCCAGTATTGAGCTAAAGGAAACCACCCAGTAGTTTCTAATCAGAGAGGGAAATGGGACTGGAGTTACTGATGGTCTCCTGTGCATACGCGAGGCACCCTGAGAACACACAAGGCGCATTGGAGCCGGCATCTTGACGGATGCCCACTTCATGAATTTTGAATTAAATTGGCCCTTGATGAATTTGGAATGTGGTACCTCTGTTCCAAAGCAATAGGAATCCAATAAAATGCTGGCACCATACAAATAAAGCCATACATTCCCCCAGACCTAGGAATGAGCCTCAGGTGAGGAAAAATGACTGCAGCACCAGGAAGCAGCAGCACAGAGGGACGAGAGAGAGAAGGCGAGAAGAGGGGAAGATGGGAAAAGAGGTCCTGATATGAGCGAGGCTGAGAGAGGTGGCGGCAGATAGAGAGGCTCTGATATGAAGAAGAAGAAGCAATGGGAGAGCAGGAGAGTCGGGCGAGATAGAGAGAGTCTTAAATGAAGGTGGAAGGGGGGTTTGTTGAGGGGAGTCGAGGGGGCGCCGGGGCCTGGATTCTAGCACATTAGCTCTGTCCTTTTGAGTGGAAGGGAACATATTGGTCGAGGCCAATCCCCACATGGGGCCCAGGCTGCCTGGAGCTCATCAGCGAGACATGCCAGGGCCTGGAGTAAATCAGAAGCCCCACTCCTAAGGCCCAATTTCCCCAGAGGAGACCAGCCACAGCCACTCAAATCAGCCCGTGTGCCAGAGAGCTGTCTGTAATCTCTTGCTCCTACCTCTACATCTGCCCCAACTCTCCAAAAAAGCAATACTGCTTCAAATATCCTAAATATGGAGTTTAACATGTGACCGATGCCGACAACATTTACTAACACTACATGAGTTTTGTTTTAGGTTCAGTTGTCTAATGCTTTGGACTCAAATTTTGACAACCACAGTGTGAAAGTAAACAGGTAAACTATGAATTACAGAGTTGTGTTTATTTCTGTTTGAGGAAGTTCAAGTTGGCATTAAAAGTCATGAGAGCTTGGAGCCATTCATGGCCTCGTAACGAAGAAGAAATCAGTGAATTGATTTTTTTTTTCTTCACTTTAAGATAAAAGCCAAATAATAACAGAAGTTACCACCATGAGCAAGCAGTGGCGAGGAAAAACTTCTAAGAGGCAGAAACGTCAAGCAAAATCGGCTCATGGTGGACAGCCATCTGTCATGACCGGTAGAGCTCAGTACAGTGTGCACAAGTTTGTGTCATACAAAATTGAAAAGTGAAATTCAGACTTTTCTTTGGTTGACATGAAAAACACTAACTGTTACCAGCAGCCACTATCATGGGTTCAGCATGGACAATAAAATAAAACTAATCATTCATTATTAACTTCAGTGTTGGAGAAGCCAAAAGCTTCGAATGCCTACTTTGCCAGGTGGTTATCAACATTCTACTGCCTGGTGGTACTGGGCACAAACATGCAAGAGGTTTTTATTATTATTATTTTTAATGGCTTTCTCACAAAAATGTTGGATCCTACGAGAAACACTTGGAGGCACTATGACCCAAGCAGAGCTTTGTGATCTCAGATTAGAGAATTAGATAAATATTGTACTTGTAGGTCCAAAGTGTAATCATTTGGCTACAGAACACTTGCGTTTATTGCAGTGGGTGAAGAAATGTAATGGTCATTTACTGCTCAATCTGAAATGCTCCATTTTAGGTGTTTAGACACGGAGCGGCTCGAGCTGACTTGTTGTGTGGACATTAAATCATCAGCTGCGTTTCAAACTTAATGAGGTTGAGCAAATGGTGAGTAATTTCTCATTTTGGGGTCAAGTCTTCCTTTAAGTGCAGGCCCTTTGCACCAGCAGCACAATGACTAAGCAGCTCCCTCCTCCAGAACACTCTCCTACCTCTCTCCCACAAGCGTGTGCATACTCTAATATGAATAATGTTTCTCCTCCAAGTCCCCCCTGTAATAAATGGAGTGCCATTTCACACAATGGCAAAGTCAGGCCTGTATTGATTAACTCTCATCATCGACTCACGACGCCTGCTTCCTTGATTTATGATTGTCTGTTATTTTTACATTAGCTGTCAAATTCATCTTGTCTGTCCGCGGCCGGGGTCAGTCTTGGCAAACAGTAAACACCCAGCACCCTGCCTGCTACCCACAGGGAAAGGGCTTTGTTTTTTTTGTGAAGCACGCGGCAGAAAGAAACGTGTTCAGGCTGGTTTCACAGTAGGTTCAGGAAGGAGAGCCTCAGTGCGGAGCTGTCAGAGAGGATGAGAGCAACACAGACAGGAACAGAATTCATACATGTCTCATTATGGAAGCAGATTCCGGGGTGTAGTCACGTTATATTCACCTTATTGCTTGGAGAAAAGAAATAAGTCACTGTTTGAGTTTACCTACCTTTAAGCCAGAGTCCTCTGAAAGATGCTGATTCAGTGCTTATTGGAAAATACACTGCAGTCGTTTTATGGTGGTAGTGCTTGACTTAGGTTGATCACATATTTAAGGTCTTTGTTTACCTTCTTTAAATATACTAATCTGCACTGCTACATTTTAAAGTTCCAACTTAATTTTAGTTAAAGTAAGTCTTATTTTATGCATACTTTTTCATATTTCTAGCTTCCAAGCGTGCTTCTGTTCAACCTGAGGTCCTTCACAGCAATTGCGTATGCTGTATAAGTAAGGTATAATGTACAGCGAGCGGTTCATTGTTATGAAATAATACCAGGCAGGGTGATGCAGGACCCCTCGAGGAATCATGAAGGGGTCCTTCAGGATGACCCGCTCGCTGTACATTACCTCGCCTAATACTATTATTAAAGAAATCAATAAGTTGACACAATATGTTCATTGAAAAAAGATTTTATTGTGTCTGCTGTGATTCTCCAGAGACTATGATCAGAAGTGTGTCCATAGCAATGGTCTGTTAGAATGCTGCACTGACCAATTAGAATCAAGTATGCTCTGTATATAAAGATATACAGTACCTACTAAATATTAAATGTCAGTGTACTGGTTGTATATAAGTGATGATTACTGTTTCGTTTTGAAAGACTTCTCTGTGTGAGTCTGTTTAGGAGGCAGACATCATTAGACTATGCTCTAAGGACGATCTATACTTCACATTAATATGGACACGATGATGTGAAGAACATCTCTGGAGCTTTTTCACCACTGTCCATTGGTGGTACACATGTCATTGTGACACAACATTATGCATCGAAAGCACACTGTTATTCATGTTATTAATTATTCAGTTACAAAAAAACTGATGATTTCGATTTTTCACATCAGCCCTCTAACGGAGGTGTGAGAGAAATCAGAAATAAATGCATACCTGAAAACAAAACAACAAAATAAAAATGTATATTTGGACTATAACCTCAAAAATGTAGACATAGATAATGTGTCCTAAAGTCCACAGAAAGTTTTATAAATAGTGCGTGTGGATGACAGGAGGGGCAGCCAGCCCTGTTAGGACTGCA
Organism: Nibea albiflora; assembly: GCA_014281875.1. Taxonomy (NCBI): domain Eukaryota; kingdom Metazoa; phylum Chordata; class Actinopteri; family Sciaenidae; genus Nibea; species Nibea albiflora. Next base: position 1,599,417 of record CM024794.1, read on the forward strand.
GGACTTTAGATGTGCTGTCCACACTGACCTTTTTATGTAGTCACAGTGACTTGGTCAATTTTCTAGTGTGAACACACTAAATACTTACTGCTTACATAGTAGTATGTTATATGGAACTGCATGACAGCTTTACTTCTAAAGAAGAATGAAGATCTACTATATTTAAAAGCAATGTCATGGCGGTATGTGTGAGCTTTAAGTGCAGTGCTGAAGTTTTGAGAGCATTAGTTCTTCATGGCTGGATGACATTGAAAAGGAGAAACTACCTACATGCGTCATTAAAATACAATGCTGTGTTTGTAAATTGTAACTTTACATAATGTAGGCTGAGGGTGAAGGAACAGATTATTGTAATCAAATCAATTTATAGGGCAGAATTGATGGGCTGCTAATAATTTCTTTTAGTAAAATCATAAAGCTGCTTCAGAAGTTCAAGGCTCTGCTCACTTTGAATGTTAAGTGTTGTTTAAACAGTGGTGAATTAACATATGTATTGCTGCTCTGACGGCAGTCTTTAATTTGCATCTTCCAGGATTGAATCTGGTGGACAGCAGACTGTTCCAAGACAACATGTTTATGACTTTGAGATAAGAGCGCAAACCTACAATTGCAGCTCTGCAATTTGACCTGAAATTTCCCAAGACGTAAAACATTAAAAACATTTGAATAATGTTGTTTCACAGATGGATTTTTCTTTTTTATCTTGCTTTAAAATGACAGCCAGATAGACACTTACCACGTGCAATATCCATGCTTTTGCTTGTCTATTTGGAATCAAGATTGGACATCAGGGGCAGCCTGGTGATCAGCTATCAGTTTAAACACAGTGTCCAGCTCCATCAATTTAGAGAGCTGCTATCTGTCCAGCCTCCCACCTCCCCCAACCCTGACTGAACTGGAGCTAGCAAATGTCAAGGTACACAGGTCTAAGTTGGAGTAACCTCCCCTTTTTCCGCTGCTTTTTTCCCCTCCTTTCAGCCTGGCGGCATTTCACCCTGGGAGAGTGAAGCGATAATAACAGACGGGCCGAGGCGAGGGTTGTTCGACTAAAGCGGGTCCTCGGCTCTAATGGCGGGGCTGTCTGCTCTCTCGGACCTGCCGGCTTGGGGGTTCATTGAGATTCCATTAGAGGCTGCAGGGAGCGGTTTCATTGCAGCCTTCCTTTCGTTTGCCTGACACTCACACGGGGATCACTGTAAATTGGCTCTGTCATAGCAGACAATTTTTGAGATGTGAAGTAAATTAAACATGTAATCACACAGGAAGCGCTGCCGCGGGTTCCCAACACTTGACTCCCGTCACCGAGCGGCCTGAGGCGTCTCACTAGCTCGTTTTCATTCCTCGTTACCCTCCTATCTTTACCTCCATCTCCTCATTGTTAAATGACACTGTAGTATTTTCTTTCTTGGCACCTGGAAAAGATGATGTGCTGACCTTTAATGATGCCGGGGCCTCGGCTGCAGACACAAACTCTCATGATGGCTAACAGTGTGAAACCTCTGATCCAGCAGGGATATTTCCATCCATGTGAACAGCCACTCTCAGTTAATAGTTGTTTTCATGGACTTTAGAAAATAACATTAGGCAACAGAAACTTGATTATTATTTACTGAAACATTTTGGTGATTTAAGAAAAAAAATGCTCATGGCTCATTATGTCTGTCCTAAGCCTCCACGATGTGCTCTGTCAATGTCAAACCTCTGTGTTACTTCATCCTAAGATACTGCAGCCATGTTACCATCTTTGATGAGACCAGGCTGTGGGATGTGTGTGTGTGTATATATATATATATATATATATATATATATATATATATATATATATATATATATATATATATATATATAAAACCTAATTCCTCTTTTACACACCCCTCTCCTTGCTCCAGCATCTTTTGTTCCTGCTTTGTGATTAAGCTGTTGTATGTTGTTGTCTCTTTCCATTCCCATGTTGCAGCTGAAGGCCCAGTGAAGTGCAGTTGGCAGTACACCGGGCTGGGTAGCGCTTGAGTGGAGGAAACAGCGAGGATCGAGCAGCATAGGCTGAAAAATTAGGTCCCTGCCTTGTAATTCAGCGGCGGGAGCTGATATCATCAGGCTGCGGTCGGCTATCAGGCAGGTAATACCACCCACCGACTGTAATCGCTAATGAAGCTACTATTGAGTTTATAATGCGCTAAATGATGCAGACTCCCACTCCAGATAAACACGTCCCAAATAAACGATTTGGTTGGTAATTGCACTCCACCAGTGGCCTGTTAATAGAGTTGAGGCTCTGATGAAAGGGTTAACTCTTTTTCTGAAGTATCCTCTCACTGGCTCATTGCACTCTCATTTCTACGGAGATCTCTGCATTCCCTTGGTTATCAGTGTACTTAGAAAGAAAACCTAATTAGACAAAAAGGGCTTTTTTCTCATTCCCTAATTAGGTCCTTAACATAATTAGCAGGTGATGTTAATAACCCTCTTTTAAAACCTATTAAAAGGCTGTTTGGGAGCAAGTGGTGGAGAGGAGTTGGCCTGTGGGCAGTCAGGCGGCCCCTCTGAGGGCCCCGGTGAGGACAGCCGAGCATGCTGGGAGTACGGTTCATCAGGACTGGAGTGCCACTGCATTAGGACTTTAGCCTCATTGGAGACCTGTTAATACAGAGCAGTGTATCTCCTCAGCCATTAGGAGACATTACAGTACACAAACGTACAAGTAGCGACCTGGATTTGACTTGGATTTGCTGAGTTATCAGGCCAACTTACAGTCTTATCACGGTTTGTATTACAAATCAGCTGAAATATGAAGACTAGGAACATGTGATCCTCTGTCATGTTCAAGCTGCACCAAGTGTTTTTCAGCTTATTGTTTTTTTTTTAACTCATCAACCTGGTTTCAGTGAAAAAAAAAAGCCACTGAATGTGACCTGCCCAGCAAACAGCCGGTCAACACTGGAGCAGACAGCTGCTGAAAAGACATGTTGTTTCTCGTTGGTGGAGACCAAACCAGAGCTAAGAGCAGAGCGAATTATTCAGGTGGACACACACACACACACACACACACATCCCACTCCAAATGATACATAGTAATGTTGTCGAATGTTTTAGAGCATTAGACAGTGGACATAGAATTAACACCAGTTTTTGTTTTACTGATTTGGGTGGATTTTGTCGACGGTTCCTGCTGTTCTTTTCTTTAAATTCATTTCAATACGAAAATCAACAAGCGCACTCTACTTTGAGTTGTGTAATCCATTATGACAAACATTAAATCTGCAATTTCTGTTTTCAGTGCCGACTTATCAAACTGAACTGCATCATCACATAACAGAGACATCTAAAAATATAAATGCAGACTTTATGATTCATTGTATTATCTCTTTTACTTTAAGCATACTGTATTGAACATACATGTTGTCAGGGCTAACAGTGAGACCTTACTGCAACATCAGAGCAAAAGACAACACGACACATGAATGGAAAGCAAGCTGCCTAAAAATAGATTAAGACCTGTAGGTGCTAAGGTGCACACTTGATACATCCTGTATGTGTCCAACGTCATGTCATTATTTACACACCACAGGACAGAGGGAGGAGTGTGTGTGTGTGTGTGTGTGTGTGTGTGTGTGTGTGTGTGTGTGTGTGTGTGTGTATGGGCCTGCGTCACAAACCACCAGGGGGCATTGTGTATTCAATAATGCACCCAGAAAAATTACCATAGAAGCAAAACAGGGTGCATTGTCACTAACTGGCCTCCAGTGAAATATTGTTGACAGGGCTCAGGGAAGTGCTGCAGGTTCCAGTGAGCAGTCTGTGCACTCTGCCGAGGAGGAGGAAGATGAGGAAGATGCCGCCGCCGACCAGAAGAGCCCAGTCCTCGTCTTTAATTAAGTATCTGAAACATCAATTTAAATGTAAATATCGGTGGTGCAGCACCACTCATGCGTAAATTAGAGGGTTGGCCCAGCCACATTTCTCTCTCTCTTCCAAGTCCCTCGCTCACTTACGCTGACATCTGCTCACAGCTGCTTGGCCCGGGGCTGTCCCCTGTGCACGCGCACACGTGCATGCACACACACACACACATACGCGCACATACTACTATTCACAAAATTTTACAGGCACACTTACTTAAACTCTGTCACATCTTAAGTTGGTGACAGTGGAATGACTGCTGCCTGCTGCTTGTTGTCTTTTCTCCTCATCTTTTATCAGGCACACAGTGGCTTCAACAGTGACCTCTTCTTAATTACATCATTCAAAGCCCAGTGTAACATGTAGAGTGGCTTTGTGATTAATAAGCTGTGGAAAGTATCACGGCTCCAATGAGGCCACTGCTTACAGGCATTTTTAAGTAGTCCACCGAGCAAAATGTCAGTAGTTATGTTTCCTTTCGAACTGTGCGCACATTTTAAAGCTGCATTATTCCACATTTTCCTCCATAACAAGAGGACGAATGTGTAACATGACTGCTGTTTCTTGTGGTGATAAACAGAGCTGTAGCCAGGATTTTTTTTAAATAATGAGGTCATAACTCGGAGTCCTTTCTTCACCTGTCTGAAAGTGTGTGTGTTGACCAATACTAGAAATCAGGGGTGTGGACTGGAAGTGGGCACACAAAGACACCATCGCTGTGGAATTGCTGTGGATATGGGCAGTAGTGCTATGCCTCTGTTCAAGAGTACTCTACAAATCTTCTCCACTGTTGGGGCTCACTAGAAATCCTTTGTTGCAGGGTTCAATTCTATTTTTTCAGTGACTTTTTAGTTGGTGTTGGCAGAAACCAAACCAGCCTTCTATTAGACATTTAAACAGAGTTTATATTAGACTTAGATACATCAGGTGGCTACAGCCTACTGTACAACAACAACTGTTTGCTAATGTATGAGGCATAACAACTTCATAAGGTGATGATGTGTCAGACTGTGTGTTTAAGCTTGTTGAGCCTTTGAAACTTTGTAATTTAGATAGTTTAAGTCAGTTATCACTAACAGAAACAGTAAATATACATCATTATGTCGATATCTATATATATTTTTCTGTAAGTCTAAAATGAAAATGAAGTCTCTGGAAGCTGGCAGAGCGTGTTGTGAGGGAGACCCTGACCCACCGTGCAGAGTGGAAGGGGACAACACTGAGTTCAGTAAACAGAGGAACTTACCTGACTCTCACTGCCCAGACAGGGGCTTTTTTCTGGGGGACAGATTAACGAAGAGTCAGCAGGGTGACCTGACTGAGCTCGTACAAGACTTTTTCTCATGTAGCTGTTTGTTCATTTGAAGCATTAGTACATTTCTGATGTTTTTTTGTTTTTTTTTACAAATTCCACATTTCAAATTAAAGAGGAAGATGTGTTTTTTAAAATGAAATATCATCTTGTTATTGATTGATTTCTGTTTGTGACATCAAGCAGTTTGTTGATAGAGGAGGATAAAATGCTCATTTAAGGGACGGTTCTCAATGCAGCAACATCAGAACAAGGATTCTGCTGGGGTCTGGGGTGTTGTTTAGCTCAGATGGTAGAGCATCGCTCGGTCATTGCCTCAGCGACCCAGGGTTTCAATCTGACCTGCGGCCCTTTGCTGCATGTCATTCCCATCTCTCTCTCTCTCTCTCTCTCTCTCTCTCTCTCTCTCTCTCTCTCTCTCTAAATATAAATATAAATACAAATAAATAATAATAAAGCTTGAAAGGCCTAACCCTAACCCTGTATTAATAATTTTTCACAATTTAAAAACTTGGTGGGACCCGAGCAATCTGCACTAAAGTGGATGCTAACCCACAAATAGCCCCATATCTTGATGACAGGCCTGTGAATGGAAGCCTGTGTAGTGAAACTGAGCTTTATGCTCCTTGTTCACACACAGACACACACACTTACAGTACATGCATGTAAACAGTGAAAGGGAATGCCCCTCTATGATTGTTTTGGCTCAGACGTGTGTACATCTACGTGTGTGTGTGTGTGTGTGCACAGAGGTGTTGCTTGCGCCACTAACTGCCCCTTCCGCTTGCTTGCTCTCCTTCTGGAGGCACCCAAGTGGCACGCCTGGCCTTTACCCAGCCGTCTGCTGGCCCATCAGGACACAGCTCATAAAGAAGAGCCTCCTCTGATGGAAGCAAGGAGGGAGGGCTGATTTAATGGAGGGGTGGAGGTGATCTCTTCTTACGGCCCCCTGAGGAGTCCCTCCCATCTCATTGCTTTCACCGAAGGGGCGAGCAGAGGCCCCTTTGCGGTGGTCATGGAGGAAGACGTCGGTCTGTATCACCTCACTAACTTCAAGCAGAGCTGATTAACCAGCTCATATTCAGTCGTTTAAGGGTGAAGAAGTGAACCGGGGGGGATGGAGGGTGGTGTAGTTGGAAAAGAGCACAGCACTGACAATGTGTCCAATATTTGCCTTTGTGTATTCTCCCTCAATCCAGATCATGGTATTAGAAGATGACACCCTGGTGTAATGCCTCGGGAAGATCTCTGTGCAGGACTAAGACTCAACTAGTGTTCAATCTGCAACTGCCAGTTTGCCGATGGGTTGTTAACCGCAGCTAAAGGAATTAGGATTGACATGTTCACTCTGCAGAACAATGTAGCTTTTAAGTGGCATCGTCTCCGCTCCGTATGGCTTTACGTGTATGAGAATGTGCTAATCGGTTAGACAGTGCTAATCTGAAGTGAGAGATTTCAACAGGTTGGCACATTTCCACAGGATTTCTCTCCGCTAATGCTGTTAAAGCTGACCTTCAGAGCTGGGCCGGCTGTTGAATTAGTGCATGTATTCTACCAATCAGGCTACTATTGAGAAACTATTGTTCTTTATGAATTTGGTATATAGGCAGCAAAAACCTGAAAGCCCAGGGTGTCTTCTCTGCTGCATCACAAAAGAGATTTTTTTCTGTTTGTTTGTTTTTTCTTTGTGAAATTAGCAGAACCTTAACCACAGCAAAGCATCGGTATAACAGGCTTCTCTTTGTGTACAATCTAAAAGTTCCATTTAATTACTCCTAGTAATAGTTTCAATTACATTTTTATTTTTATTCACACAGCTTTATTACTCTAGGTGATCATTTTAGGAAGAATTGAGATCATAACAGAGTCAAAACTCTGATTTTAGGTCTGTTGTATTGTGCCTGTTGTAGTCTGTTGCCTTATTACTAGTTTTGGGGTAGAATTAAGCAACAAAATGCACACGTGATGCAGTAACATATTTTAAAGGAATAGCTGAGTATAGTCTGTTCAAGATCAGTACTACTGTTATATCTGTGAACTAAATTTGAAGCTGAAGTTTTTGAATGTTTAAAGAAAATATCTAGTTTTATATCAGAATATGAACCATAAAAGTAGAACAACACGTAATCCACCAACCAGCCAATCAACACACTCCACACTCTTAATCCTGCGTAACTTAATCCTTAAGCCTTAATATAATGTGAACAGGTGAGTTGTACATAAATTCACCCTCAGTACAGTTGTCATGAACGGGGAAATTAGCTATAGAGACCAAAACTGTTTTTTGTACCAGGCTGTAAACATGTTTATTTCTGCTGTGAAGGTGGACATTTGAACATGGGGACTTATGGAGACTGAATCACTTCTGGAGCCAGCCTCAAGTGGACATTTGAGGAACTGCAATTTTACGTATTAGCTTCATTTCACAGCCGCCAAGGTAAATGGTTGCTAGCTTCTTGAAGGATATATTACTTCCTGAATGGGAACTGAACATTTGTGTTGTACCTAACCTCCAGAATTGTCTGTCTGTCGTGTGTAGTGTTTTTTGGACATTAACAAATTATTAACAATTTGTAGAATCATCAGTGTTTTGTCTGTTGACCCATGACTTGTCAAACCACCATGGCTGCAGTATTATAGTATTATAACTACTCTCAGAGCAGATAACACGTAATTATTGCTACTGTCTCCAACTATGATGTCATACATTTCAGAACTCATTGTTCCAAGTGCAACACCTCCCAGGTTCGAGCCGTGAAAGGCCCGGTTTGCAGCACTTCCGATCAGTGAGAGTGGGGATTTGTGGCAGGGAACCAGCCGACTGGTAAGCGTGTCCCAGCGCTGGTGCCCACTGGCAGCCATCGGCAGCTGCAGCTCGTGCTTTAGAGGACCACCCTTGCCATGGTGAGTAATTCCCCTGTCGTCGCTCCATACACCCACAGCTCAATGCTGGCTGGCATGGCTCCCTGTGCCCATTCTTAGTCAACAGGATTAAGCTTGCTTAGTGTGAGCTCTCCGGGATCACCTATACTCCGTATTCTACACTCACAATGCTGGCGCACCAGTTTGGCTACAACGGCCTGTTTTTTTTTTTTTTTAACCTCCCCTTCTCGTCCTCTTTGAATTTAGAGCATATGAATGTGGTTCCCTCAAGCAGAGAGGAGGATTGAAAGGAGGCAGAGAGCAATCGTATCCAGGCCTAAATAGAAGATCTGAGTTAATTTGCCATGCAATTTATAAATTGGGATTAATTTGAATAGGCTAAAAACATCGGTTAGTTGAGGTGTCAGATTTTTTTTTCTGATGTTTCACAGTATGACTGGTAAGGCCTAATAAAAAGCCCAGTTAAACCTGTCTGCAAACCAGCATGCCCCCGAAATGACTCAGACTGGTAACAATGTTCATTTGGTGTCACGAAATATTGTCATTAGCAACAAAATGAGTTTTGATTTGTTTTGTTTGATTGCATAAAAGCAACACTGTTTGATGAAATAGTCTCAGTGATGTACGAAACACAGCCAATTTTACAAAATGGCACATAACTGGACTGATGAAAACCCTCAATGTGCCAGAACAGGTAAGAAGCAGTGATGGGAATAACGGCAATATAATTAGCAGTATTAGTTACTTTTTTCAGTAATGAGTAATCTAATTCATTACTCTTCCCATCATTATAACGCTGTTATTGTTACTGCCAAAAAATCGGCACATTACTGTGATTGAAGGCAGCTGTTTTCATCAGACCAACTAGATCTCTAAGCCGAGCGACAAAGCTTACACATGTATTTTAAGTTCTGTCAAAGAGGCATGGAGGTGGCTCCAAATTCTTTGACACATTTAAGCATTTAAAAAAAAATACTTGAAAGTTGAAAATAAGTCGTTACTTTTAGAATTTGTAACTCAGTAACTACTTTAGTTACTTTCTGGGAGAAGTAACTAGTAACTGTTCTTTTAGAGTAACTTGCCCAACACTGGTAAGAAGTTACAGTTTTATGTACTCACTTCATTGGTGTTTTTTGTTCTTCAGTGACACAGACAATGTGGTAGCAGTTGCTATTGAAACAGCTCGTGTTTATTACATTGATCAAGATCATTTCACTATCTCTACTTCTCATGAATGTAGCTTAGTAATTAACCATGTAGAAAGATCTGCCCACAAAGTTCAGGGAAACAGACGTCAATGAGAACAACACAGACTAATGAATCACTGAACCAGTGATAGGGGGACTGCTGTACTATGCATTTTCTCTGGGCATTTTGAGGAACCTTTGGGGGTACAAACTAACACCTGATGGATGTTTTATGGGCCAATTCTACTCTATTTAAATTTTCAGGCCAACAATAAATAAATGATTTGCATTTCCCCACCAGCAGTTAGGATAAGGCTTTAATGAATGAAATCTAACTCATGATATCCGTATTTCTAAAATCCTGGCTAAGGCTGTGATACCTCTGATGTATGAGTGTGTACAACACAGGAACATTATGCTAGTCCCCTCTTGGACTTGTTTTAAGATGAGAAAGATCTGTCTGTAAATGACACGACACCTGACTCAACACTTGTCTCTGTGGATCAAAACAGGTTCAGCAATCCAGTACAGTATATCATTTGTGCCAGTCACTAAACTGAACCGTCCCCATGTTATTGGGGCTATAAGCTACTTCTGAGCTAACGTCTTTAAATAGCAAAGCAGTACTTGAATCTCAGCTTGACCTTACAGTCTGGTGATTTCCCCTCACTGAATCCTGGGAAAGCTCTCCTGACTCAGTATTTTGGTATTAAATTGTACCTCAATGCCATTTGTGTCACATTATAAAACGCTGGTGGTACAGAATGTCATTTGGCGGAATCGGGGGCATTTGCTCCAGAAAATTAATGTGGTTTTCTTCCAGGATCTCTGTCTCTTTCTTCAGGCTTGTATTTCATCAGAAATGAAATGCCCCTCTACCCGCAGCACCCGTTTGACAAGAGTAATATTTAATGAATAGGACTATTATCAACGTCTAGGTTTTGGGGTATATTTCTTGGTAACGAATAGGCATGCAGGCATGATTATATATATGGGAATGCCTTCTGTGGAAGAGGAAGACTTTCTGTCTGGCATGAACCAGGTCATGTGTTCTTTGGATAATCACAAATCTGGAAGAAGAACTTTTTTTTTTTTTTACTGCAAGAGTGCAGTTAATTATTACTGTGATAATTAGATAACATGCATACATTCATGTAAGTGGGCGCACATCTCATGCCAGGAAATATGCATATATAGTGTTTATATGACATGTGGGTGAATATGTCTGTCAGTTCTCAATAAGAGTGTGCAAATATGTGCTCTGTGCACAAGCATACTGTGTGTGTTTGTTCTCCATGCCAGCAAACATATGCTTCTGTGTTTGTCTATGTGCATGTGCGCCTGCTGCCTTGTGTCCGTACAGTATCCGGGTATTTGTTCACGTGTCTGTAGGAGGATAATAGCCATCACACGGTCTCAAGTTAATTTGCCATGTAAATAGCACACTGCTGTTTAATCACACACAAACCAGACTGAGAAATGGAGCATGTCTGCAGTGTTCATACATAATGAACTCAAGGTTTTATGAATCAAATGCAATCATTTTTTACTGCAAACAAAAAACAAAAAAAAATCACCTGATTTTCATATTGTCATATTCGATACATCCGTGAGACTATCACACACTCTGTTGGGTGTCTAGTTTACACATCAGGACAGTTTTGGTTTAGTTGTATGATTTAAACAAAACTGTTTTGTAATGTTTTGTCTGCAGTGCAACCAGAACATGTTGCATTTAATCATAGCTTCAGCACTTCAACAATGGAGGGTGATGTTGAATCAGGATCTCAGACAGCTTTCCCATGACCTTCCGCCAAACTGGTGCACAGAGCCAGTATGCATGGAAGTAGTATGTGAAGTAGTGGCCTGTTGTAGTGGCACAGTGTGTGAAGCCCATGTGATTCCTGTGTACTCTGTACAGGCCTGTGATTTTTTGAGTTGTGTGACATGGAGAATGCATAGGTGCCTATAGTTTTTCAAGTGAGGCGAGTTCTTCCCACAGTCCCGCAAGACGTGCACTCTAAATTGGCCATGAGTGTGAATGTGAGTGTTATTGTTTGCCTCTTTGTGCCCTGCAGTGAGCTGGCATCTTGTCAAGGTTCCCTCTTGCCCAAAGTCAGTTGCGATAGGTTCCAGCCTCACTGTGACCTTGATGAGGATAAGAGGTACAGATGATGGCAAAGTTTGAGTGGTAAGGTGGATTCTCCTTTATAGTTTCTTTCAACTGCACGTACCAGTAGTGACAGATTGTGTATTGCATGATTGCATGTCACACTGTGTAAGATGGGTCAGACTGTAAGACATCATTTTGAGATTTGTCAGGCTTCAGGATGGTCATTGGTTGGTGTATCTGCACTGTGAGACATGTAGGACCAGCATTCTGGATCCATGACCAAAGATTTCAGCATGTTTCTCTCACTGTTCTCAGACAACCCCAAATCACACAGAGTGGTCTTTACACAAACAAAGTTAAAGATCATCGGGGAGAAGATGACATACAGAGATCCTTAATACAAATATATGATATATATGGGGTGATAATGGCATCTGCTAGCTACTAAAAATGTAAACAATTACATTTTATAAAAAAACTCATACAACTCCTTCTCAACAATCCCACCATGAGCAAGCACTTGGTGACAGTGACACCATTAGAGTCAAGTGAGAAAATATGTTTTTTTTTTTTATGTCATATGGGTCAACAGTCCAGGTGGAGTTAAGCTGTTGACACTTACATGGACAACATCTTAACTTTAGCTGAAACAGTCACAGTGAGAGCTTAAACCTGCTGATCTGAATCATCAGATCTGAGCTCTTAATGACTGAGAGGACAGCAACAGGGCTGACCGGCGGTGTGTCAGCTGTACGCAACCAGCACCAAGGTGCAGGAAGCCAAAGGTGGTGCGCGCGTGTGTGTGTGTGGAGTGCCTCAGTCACACTCCGTCACGCCTCTGCTCACTGCTGACCCCTGCTCGTCCTTCACGCCGGGGCCAGGAGCACCTCCATAATTGCGGCGGCAGCGGCGGCTTAAAACCGCCAAATCATAAAAAAGCCATGGTGAGCTCCAGTGAATTACGAGGAAATATGGCCTTCCTTTACAGCGGGGGCCGTGAATGAAGCCATAAAATTATGAGCAGTTTTTATGATGGCCCATTGAAGTAGGATGCTTGTATATTGATGGTTCACAGGCTGTATCCCTCTTCCCCCGTGCGGTGGAAGAGCTGACAAAGGGGCCCCTGTGTAACTATTTTTCATGCATTTAATATATTAATTATCCGGTAAATGTTCCCCAGGCAGTGCTTGGGATAGCAGAGAATGACAGCTTTTCGATGAAGCTCCCGGGTTGGCCCATCAGGCTGTAGTGTATTACGTGGGAAAGGTCATTGCGGGGTTAATGTAACTTTTTATTTGCTGATTTTTCATACACATGGAGGGCGGTAAGGAAAGGAAGCAAGGCTAGTTTAGAGGGGGGGAAAAAGAGAGAAGATGCGAGAGAGCAAGACAGAGAGAGATGGGCAGGGACAGAGGCAGAGGGGTGGTGTGTGTTGGGAGCGTAGAAGATAACGCCAGGGTTTTTATTATTGTGTTTGGGTTCAGACTTTTTTTTTTTCTGTCTTGGTCTGATATTGCAGCCTCCCTTCACCCCCTAGCCCCGCCTCCCTCCCCCACAAAGCACACACACTCCCAGACACACACTTACACACACAGTAGCTTGTGGTTCTGCTATGTGAGAGAAACTGATAGGTGAGCTCACAGTAAAAAGGCATTACTTGGGTGCAACTCACTGATTGTCTGCAATCATCCATATCCCACCTTCACATCCCATCCCAAATCAATTCTTGATCAATTTCATGCCAGAGAAAGAAATCATTTCTCCAAAATGGAGAACATATTCAGTTTGATCATTTGTGCTCTTCCAGTGGTAATTAAACTGCTGGGTGGAATAACTGAAAAGATTATAGTGCTGTTGCTGCTTTACGCCACCTATTTCTTCCCTCTACAAACTTAGATTATGATGCTGGCAGTATCTCTTTCAAACATGGTTATGAGAAAGGGAAAAAAATGAAGGGAGAAAATGTTTTTTTTAATCACCATATGCACCCTCACTAATTCAGGTGCTCTGAAGTGCTGTCAAGAAACAATTGAGTGGAGAGTCGGTTGAAGTGATCAATTGTGTGCAGTCCCTAGGTGGGGCTCTCATTTGCTGGTGCATTCCTTCAGCTGATTGAGTTAATTAGGCTGCCCCCACATCCTGCTGATTGGATGTAAACATTAATATGCCAGAAAATGACTCTGTTGATGTTTACCGCAATGTTCTGAGCCACGCTAAATTGATCGGCTATTGAAAAAAAACAAAAACAACAACAACAAAAAAAAGAGAGAGCATGCAGCTCTGATTTGATCCCACTCTGGAGATAGCGAAGATGTTCATATGCAAACACACCCTCCTGTTCACCCCCCACCTCCCTCCCCGTCTCTCCCTTCATCTCTGTCCAAAAGCTGCTTGCCAGTTGATTTGTTAGACTTATTCTGGAATTAATCAAATTTTCTACCAAGTTCAAATTTGTCTCCAAACTTCCAAGCACCTTGTTTTTATTCTCCTCCCTGGACCCCCCCCCCCACTTTTCCACATAGCCCTTGCGAATTGCCCTCGCCTTTCAAAGTTGAAAAGCTGCTGTGGTGAAATACAAAGCGAGGACAGCAGCATGCTCCGAGATGGTCTTTTATAAATCAGAGTGCGGTGAGAAGCCCCAGCTCGATATCTCATCATAGACGTGGTAGTGTTCAGAAAGTGGCCCAAGCAATGAGCCAAGGCTCAACTATCTATTTGGAGGTGTACGTGCTTTGTGAGAGTGTGTGTATGCTATTTCTATTGACCAGTGAATGCACCGTTGTACACTGATTTATGAATATGTACTTTCATAAGTCCTGCATGCTTTAATGCATTCACAGTTTAGAGAGAAAACATGGTTCATTTGTCAGCGGTGATAAAGTGCATGCAGCTGAATGAACACACACAGATCTACCTGTGGTGTTAGTGTGTATTACACTGGCCTCTCTGTCAGTGACTGCAGCCAAGAGGGGATATGACAAATTATATTTGCTCTCCTTACTGTCACTGAGCATGTTTTGTACATGTTTGAGCATTTTATGTGCAAACTGAATACCCCTCACCTCGCCCCCCCTTTCAAGCATATAGGAGAAACTACGGAGGGCACAAAAATAATGTGAAAGGTCCTATCTGGAGCTAGTGTTTAATTATCTGTTCTTGACTACTATAGAAACATGGTGGTGTACTTCAGCTGTACTTATCAGTATTTTATTTTTCAAATGGGCCAAATCACTATATTTAATATCACATATGTCCTAAGAAAGATAGTGATGAACCCACAGAAAGCTCTCATCTTATATAGATATATTTAGAAGCTAGCTGGTGAACAGATTGGAACAGTTAGCAGTTAGAGTTGGATTTGTTTTCCTCTGGAGTTGACCAAACCAGAGATAAAAGACTGAATACATTCAACAAGTGGAAACACAATGTTATGTCTCATTTAACCGAAAAATTATAATAAATTCTATGTATATACGCCTACCTACTCATAGACGGGCATATAGAAAATTAAGAATATCAGTTTTAGTTACTATTTTATCTCATACTCCAAGCACCTAGGCTCTATTCTGCTGTGTATCTTATTTTTGACTACCATAATCATGAAGAGACAATGAAGCTTAAAGGATGATTTAATAAACATTAACAACTAATATTACTAAATTAATCCAAAATCATTCCCACAACCTGGTCCATTACAGACTTGAATATTGTCCTTTATGTGGAAACATGTAGCTCATTGTAATACCAATTTGTATCCACATTTTTCTGTGCCATGCACACAAAAACTGTAATAAACTGACTTGAACTGTTGTCAGCTATTCTACATGCATAGATACACATACCTACACATACATGCATACATCAGCTTTAAAAATAAATACTAGCAGAACATAACTAACATGGCATGACATTTTTGTACCAATTTTTTTTTACCAGAGATCTGTGACTTATGGCCCTCACGTGTAAGCTGATCAAAAACATTTTTTAAGGAATACAGTATAGCTAGTATTTCAGGTTACCTATAATCTGATTGAATTCTCCTCAAAAGCCCTTCAGATGGTCTTTGACTGCATGTATGTACACTGGAATATTTAATGGGAAACAGTGTTTCTTTTAATGGAAAAAAAAACAAACTAATTATATATAGTATAATATGGGGGGAAAAAAGAGGGATCATTCTTCTGTATCACAATGTGAAAATATAAAACTTAGACCTAACTTGTATTAATTCTTTCATTTTAGGGCCAGAATCTAAACAACCCCCACACTCCTTCTCTTTCCACCTCAGTGTACGCAGCATTTATGACTATAGAGGGTAACAGCTCCGGAACAGGGGGTGAAAGTCTCAGCTGGGTGTTGCTGTGGTCTGACGCACCTCACCCCTCCCATCTCCCTGCCTCACCCATCCCATCCCATCCTCATCTTGCCCCCCTGCAGAGCATCAAGCCCCATTAACCCCCCGCCTGCCTCTCTGCAGGCTCCCTGTGTGCTTAACACAGTGGTGTTAGCATAAAAGATGTGCCTGCTCCTCCAGATGAGCTTTGCACAGTTTAATAGAGGTCTTGGAGGGGTCCACATTAATATAGTAAGGCCACTGAGAGGAGGCCATGACTTACACCTCCCACTCCTCCCACCCTGCACCCTGTCTCTCCCCATTTTTCTATCTTTATTTCTTTCTTCTTTCTGAGACGAGTCATTTGGCGGTGTGGTGACACGTCTGTCCTCACGCTGGCGATACAATGTAAACTTTAACCCCACAGCTGGGTTGCAACCTCCTTCTCTCATGTGTGTGTGTTGACAGCAGTGGTCAAACAGCCACAGTAAGGTGACGACTTGTACTGCCTTTAGCACTGTGCTGATGTGTCGGGGCTTCTAAGTGAGCAAAGCCTTTGGCACATGGGCCAAAGTGTTGAGGAAGGCATTTGCTGAGAGAGCTTTGTTTGGTGTTAGCACACTGAAGAAAAGTTACTTTGGTACTGCTTCTACAATTGATGGTTGGCTGTGCAAGTGCTCTTTCCTGATGCAATGAAGTTCGTGGCTCATTTTTATACCACCGCATCTTATACACCGTCAGACTTCCTACCCTGGTAGCATTCAACACTG
Source organism: Nibea albiflora (assembly GCA_014281875.1). Taxonomy (NCBI): domain Eukaryota; kingdom Metazoa; phylum Chordata; class Actinopteri; family Sciaenidae; genus Nibea; species Nibea albiflora. Next base: position 1,615,915 of record CM024794.1, read on the forward strand.
GGCAGATTGCCATGACATTTTCTCTATATATATATTTAACTAACCCTAACCACAGAGAATGATCCTAACATTGCTAATGACCTCCTAACCCCTCACTTAGCACCACCATCAGGCCAAAATATTACATGACAGAAATATCAAAATCTAATGGGCACATCTGAGTACATTCATGCTGCTTAGAGGATGACTTGTCCTTCTCAGGATGAACTTTAAATTACTGGTAATGCTGCAATACCACTTTCCAACTCAATATCTGACTGTTTCAGCTGTGTAAGTCTAATTAAAGCTTTAATTAGTTAAATTAATACATATTGTGCTATATTGACCATGCACAGTATTTTTAAGCCTCCACATGACTAAGCGTCTATAAAACCAGTGCTCAACATTGAATTAATATTATCCAAATCAAATCAAAATTTATTTGTATAGCCCAAAGTCACAAAACACATTTAGCCTCAGAGGGCTTTACAATCTGTACAGGGAGTGACACCCTCTGTCCTTAGACCCTCGGTTCGAGTGAGGAAAAACTTGCCCACAAAAAACCCTTTAACAGGGAAAAATTGTGGAAGAAAGCTCAGGAAGAGCCACAGAGGAGGGATCCCTCTCCCAGGACGGACAGACGTGCAATAGATGTCACATGTACAGAACAATCAACACAAACATATTGTACAATTACAATGGATGATAAAATGACAATGAATTACAATGAATGATTACATTTCATTTCATTACAATGAATGAAATGATGATCCATTCAATATTTTACACATAAGACAAGATACACAGACAAAAACACCTGCATGTATGACAGGAGGACTAACAGATTCCTCAATGTACTGTGTTTGATATAAATGGTATAGCTCTAGGAGTACTCGATTGGGTCTTTTTCATGTCAGTTCTGGCAATTTTCATAAATTCCTCCACCGTTTGCACTTCCTGTAGAGTTCCTCAAGGGTCCATTCTAGACCCTGTTCTTTTTTCTTTCCCCCATGCATGCTTGCTCCTGGATACATCTTTTTATTTTTTTGGCTATGGTAACTTTCTCCAGCTGAAAGTTTAGATATTAAGATTATGATTATCACTTTGAGCTGTCACGACTCATGTTTAAAAATCTCGACGGGTTTTGTTGATTATGCTAAAATGTCCTTTGGAGACAAATCAGTTCAGTGGATTCAGCTCCAGCTCATTGAACAACAGAATACAAAATTAAGTCTTTCTTTATCCCATGTTCTTCACAAAGCTTTATTTTTTGTTGCTTGGACTACTATGATTCCCTTTATGTTATGTCTTCCTTCTCCTAGTCTCTCTATCTCGTACCTCTTCATTGGCTTCCAGTGTGGTATTAAACTGATTTTAAAATCTTACTTTCTATTTTAAAGGCATTCAGCAGCCTGGTGCCTTTCAAACCTTCGTCTAGCTCTCTGTCCTTTGTTACACAGAAAATTCTCAACCTTGTCTTTAAAATTGTGCCTCAGTTTGGTCTACTTGTGTTGTGTTTCAATGTCATTTAAAAAAGTGACCCGTCTAATACTGCTAATATCTCCAGTAATAAGTGAAAAGTACAAAAAAACCAAAAAAAAACTAACAAACTGGCAGCTGCCATCTTGAGTGCTTCACGTGACACAACCACTGTGTAAGACTCTGCATTGTTCATTCTGTGCAGCAGCTTTGTGTTTGCCGTGTAATGGTTGTGGGCTCAGAATGTTGTTGTTTTTGATTGTTGACTCGAGTGAAAGAGTGTTGAGTCCTGTATGATTTCTTCACTGTGGCACCATACAGCTCTCTCCACACACACACACAGCTCCATCTTCTCTACACACTGATTGTTATTTTTACTTTCCAGACTCCTTCATAATTTTGACCCCTCTCACCTTATCAACTGTCGTCCATGCCCGTCTCCCCTCGTATTTCAATCTCCACCTGTCTTTCTTCCTGCTACCCTTTTTGCTCTCCATCTAGTTCCCTTTGTAGCTATACCACCTTCTCCCTCCCTCCCTCCCCTCCCTCCCTGCCACCCACTCCCCACTCCCTCACCTCCCTCCCCACCACCACCAACACCCCCCCCCCCACTCCTCCCCTGTTTCCCTTCCTGCACAGCCGTCACTCTGAATTATTTTCAATGAGCTCCTTTATAGCGGGCGCCAGATCTCAGCTCCAACTCATCACTGAGCACAGGGCTGGGGGGACGCGCTCTGCATTTCGATCAGCTCTGAGCCTCCACTTTGCTATTAACCCCTTTCACACTAAACCCCACCACCACCACCACCACCACCACCCTCCACTTCATCCACACCCCCACTACCCCCCCACCCCACACACACACACACCTTAGCTCACTCTATTTCTCTACCAATGTTTATACTCTCACCTCTACCTCCATCTTTCAACTGATTTTTTCTTTTACTCGCCTTACATTTGCTGTAAAGTCTTTCTTCTCACCCGTCAGCCTCGTCCACACATTCTTGTCTTCTTAATTCAGTGACTTTATGAGAATGATTTTGTTTCTGAAACACATATTCAAAGAGATGATACAAATGTAGATGTTTAAATAATTGTATAACTTGTGCTGTTATCAGTCTGCACCTGTAATAACAGCCTTCAGCGGGTCTGAATATGTGTACTACAAAACCTGACATCCAACATCTCCTGTCATATTTATGTAAATCATCACCGTCAGCCTGTATAAGGCCATATCATCTGTCAGTGTTCTCCATACATTGAACCCATATTAAAGGAATGTGACAGACAGTCATTTTGTAGTCCTGCCACTTTGAAATTCAGGAGATGATTGTGTGTGTGTGTAAGTCATTCTTTGGTTAGCATCACTATTAGCGATAGTTAAAACATAGAAACAAATCAAAGAATTTCAGTGATGTTATTGCTCCTGTTATGGTACCTTATTACCAGTGACCAAATGACTGAATTCAGGCCTATTGAACTGGCCTGAAGTGTCAGTAATGAAAGCAGGCACTGAATGATTGGTCACATTTTGAGTCTTATTCTCTGACCTGATATCTCAGACTTCCCGTTGGGCATTTAGAGAGATTAGAACACTAGTATATTATAAATTTGTGCAGAAGAAATCTAGCAAAGGTGTTTAAAATGGCTTAGTAGGTTGTTGGAGAATTTATTTCTTCTGTTATGCAGTGGTTTCTATATTCTCTTGTCCAGGTTCACAGCAGTTTAGATTTAGTATGAAGCATTTTCAAATACATTCCTGTCTCAATGAGGAGGTGACAAAGCATCATAAGTATACCCATGCATAAGGGTATGTTCATCATGAGCTTTGACGAATGGGTGAGACGTGAGCAGAAGTGAACCTAAACAAAAAGGGTCAGTCTTCTCTTGTAGTTTCATGCTGTAGCAGCCCTAACACAATTTGCTGTTAAATTAATCATTTCTTGGTGTCACCAACAGCTCCAGAATGCAATGATGATCTTGCATAGCTTGAGGCATGTGCATTATTGTACCTGTGTGGACCATGTTTTGGGTCTAACCCCCAAATTCCACCAGTCATGGATACGATGTGTTCTATGTGTGCCACAGGCGCCAGAGCTATGTTTGGCCATTCTAGTCAATGTTTTAACCCCAAGCGGGGCTTCCACGGTCCATTTCAGAAGCTGGAGTCCGGTCGGCTCCTTTAAGTTAGTGCACTTGTGTCTGAGGATATTTTCAGACTATTTCCATTGCTGCTGAGCAGCCACACATGATTTCTATCCTCCCACCTCCCTCTGCAATCTCTCCACTCAGTCTGCCTGCTGTGGGAAAAACCTGTCCTAGCACATCCTCCTGGCAGCGCAGTAAACACTTCCCTGTTTCCTGTCTGATGATGTTCAACACAGCTGTGGATACATATCACTCACTCCCTGTGACTCTGTTGAAGACACCGTTTGAAGGAAGTTTTTACATTTTGTGGGGGGAAATTGGAAATGCAGCTTGCACTGGCAACACAGTGATACCCAGAAAAGTGATGATATCAAGGTATCATTTTCCACATGCCGAATGTGGAACATGAGGACGTGACAATGAGCTTCCTGGGAATACGTTGCAATTACTGTACATTACAATGAAAATCCTGCTTCCGTAGGGCTTGGGCACAATGAGTAGTCCACTGAGAACGGCTGCTGGTTAACTGGACTCTGATAGAACCAGTGTTAATCGCTCTGTCTGTCATCCTGACGCTTCAAGGCAAGATTAAACTGTGCTGTAAAAGCAAAGTCAGGAAAACCCCTGAAAAGACTCTCTGTCTCTCTCTTGCCGACAGCTTGGAGGCACGTGCCAACCATGAAGCGTATCCTTTATCACAGAAATTTATCTCCAAGACTTCTTGATTAGTAAACGGCAGCAATGACCCATCGTCAGTTTTGCCTCACTCTTCACCCATTTTATGTAGTAGCCTATAGGAATGTAGGACAGGCGGGAGATATCTTTCCAGCAGCAGCCAGCCACCATTGTTAAGAATAACGTCTGTTGCCTGCAGGAATGATTTGTCATCTACAGAGAGTTCAGGTTTGGTGGCTGTCACTCCCTTTTCAAGTTGGAAAAGCCTGTTTGTTTGAAGATCACTTGACTGTGCTGAATCAATTAAGTCATCCATGGCTAATCCAGCAAGAGTGTGAGGAATTGATTTGTGGGACGCAGCCAAGTGATGGGTTTGACAGTGGCATTGTTTATCCTATATGTGCTGAACCTTGATGTGCTGAGTATGATATAGCTCTCTGTTAGAACAAGACCAGAAATAGGAGAGCAGGAAGGGATACTGGGACCAGTGTGCAATACAGATGAAAGTCAAAAAGTTTGAATGTTGAAGTGTGTGTCTGTCCTTCTCAGAAAATTGAATATGTGTTTCGCGTCTTGGTCTTCACTCTGCTGCAAGAATTTTAAAACAGATTCATAATAGTCTGATCAAATGATGTGCTGCGTGGTCTTGCTCTGGACTTGGTCTCGATACAATCTGGTCTTGGTCATATCTTGGTCTCGGTTTAGGTGACAACACTGGACAATATTAAAGTCTGTTTGGCTTTTATATCATTGTCAAATGTGATTTGGCATTTTGTCATTGATTGATGAAGTTTCCATTTTAAAACCAAACAAACACACTCACTAACCTTAGGGGTTATTAAGAATAATGCAATACAGTGATACATTATATGTAATAACTGCACAGCTTATCATGGATTGGCTATTTGACCTGCATTGCACTGTGTATGTTTTATACCACAACGACAGTATTCTTGTAGTTTAAGTCTTTTACAGCTGCAAAATTCATCATCAGACATTAACCGTTGATTGATGTCCATACTATTTATACAAAGATTGTTTTGTCAAAGAAGACACGGCGCTGTGTCTTAATTGACTTTGTCCTTCTCTTGTTCACTGAGTGCTGGGTCTCCTCTCTAGATACATGATCTAGGATGGTGATCTCTTAGTTGACAGATAGGAGGCTGAGGACGCTGTCAGAATCTCCAGTAAAATGTTTAAACACTCATCACATCATGGTTTTATGCCTTGACCTTAAACACTCCTGAAAGACTCAAAGCTGTGGAGCAGCTGTCAATGTGTGAAGTTAACATTAACATGAAGCAGCTAAAACAATAACAGTATCATCAGGGATTGTCAGTCAGATATAAAATGTTTCCAGATAGTTTAGTTTCATTTTGAGATAAAAGAAACCAGCTGATCAGCTCAGTAAAGGTGGACTGAATTAGTGTTTTTTGGTGGTGTTAGATCTCTGCCTGTTAATGCAAACACTTTCACCCCTCCAGATTTTCACATTTATAAACTCATTCTTTGATAAGAGCAAACATTTCAGTCATTGCCAGTCTTCTCAATCGATGCCTCCAGTCCCCGTGGAACATCGGCATCCCATCATACACTCCTCAAAACCGTGCCTTGCTTTACTGCTTCTCTTTGTCATGGCAGGCTGATCAGTGCTGAGTAGCACTCACCTCAGCTCCACTCCACATGGAGGACCATCACTCCACACGCAGATTACTGTAATTGTTCCAACTTTGCTCTGTACCAGAACATCACGCCAGTCAATGAGAGCACTCTCCAATGGAGGACTGTGACCATTAGCACGCCTCAAATTGATTTCTGTCAGTGAGCACTCTACAATTATGCTGCACCTTGTCCAGCATCACATTTTGGTAGGGAATGGCTGTTGCTTGGCTTTGTTGTCCCAGATAACTTGTCAAGAGTTTGTGAGAATTTGTATTCTGTATTTGTAAGTATTATACATCATGTGAAGTGCAAAAATCTAAACTTCATCCAAACTAAAGACACATTTAAAAACAATAACAAAAAACACTGGCTGACCCACAAAAGGTAAAGGTCCAAGATATTAAATGTTTAAATTTGCCTCATTTAAATGCAAACAAATGATTCAGTAGCCAATGAAGTAATATAAAGAAATGGTGCTCATACAAACTGATTGGAAATGTGGAATGCTTTCATTTTAGGCCTATCATGAAAGAAACATTACTCTAACATTCACATTTACTTTAACAGCTCTAGTGGGCATTTACAGACTGACACACACTTTTTCTAGGACAGCACTCTGGTACAGTACACGCAATACTTGATACTTGATAGTGTGAACGGTTTAAGCCCATTTCTGCCATTTGAGATAAAATAAGGCAGTTAGCAGTTCCAGTATTGTTGATTGAGTATTTTCTGTTGCTTGAATTCTTGGGAGCTTCATGATGAAGCTCCCCTGACTGAACTAAAGACACAATTCTACACATTAACCAGAGAGGTTAGTTACACTGGATTTGCACCATGCATGGTGAACTTCACTTAAAAGAAAGAGTAAAGTGTTTGTCAATGTGCACCCTTATTCACACATAATTTATAGTCATTTGTATCTAATAAACACAGTGCAATTCAAAGACTGGTGCAGGTGTGATTGCCATGTGTAGGGTCGTGTCTTTACTCTGCTTATGGAAAAGTCTGTTCTGTACTTGCTACATTTAGTCCATGTGCACACCGACACAGTTGAAGTTGTGTGGTCAGCAGAGGTCACAAGCAGCCAACAAACTTTGTGCCAGGTGGAGTCTCACGGCTACATGGATGCAGAATGTCTAATTCACCCTAACGGCTGGAGAGGAGAGATAATCACGGAGGAAGGAACAAAGTGTCTTCAGATGGTCATCGGACTCTGTAGAAACCTAAACTATTAAAGAAATTGTGCTTTATATACTGTAAATATACTGTAAACTACTAGTAGTATATAGGGTTATTATATGTATGAAAACAGGTACAGTCTGAAGAATCCAGACAGTCGGTGCGTAACAGAGTATATTGAGAAATACTGTTCATATATGAGTGATGTTAAACACTCAGCATATGTCTTTTCTACTGAATTTACACACGTGGCACATGTTTTAAGATAACACACAATGACTGAACGATGTGTGTTTGCGCGTGTGTGAAGGTGGGTGTAGCAGCTTACTGTTCATCTGAGGTGAGCTTAGCAACAATTTCAAACAGTGAAAAAGAGGCACCGCTGCTCCAGAAATACACTTCAAAATTACTACTGTACAATGGAGGAAATTGTAGTTTAGACAAAAGCCAGAGAAAAGTGAGCATTCTGTCAATAAAGGGAGTGGTAATTACAGTAGAAAGAGGCAACTATCGCATCTAATCCTCCATCTTTAACCGACTGCCCAAATCCTCTATCATACACATACACAAAGCTTCTCCCCGTGTAATAACAGTTTACGGAGCAACATTGTACAGCCACATAATAGCCATGTTTTAATTTGCTCTAACAACTCTAATTATGTCTCTTATTGATTCAGGCCCACATTTTAATAGGAGCAGCCACGCCTCTTGTATTACCAGCCATTGAAGGTGTTCAATGGTGAACATTCGAAGCTTCTCCTCCTCTTCATCCCACATGGATGTGTCCCTGACAGTGTAATTTGTCGCTCTGATTCTGAGGCCACTGTAAACATCACACAACAACAGTCATTTTAGCACTCAAAGACCTTGTTCCCCAACCACCTCCCCCTCCCGGTATCAAAGGAGACAGGGAGAGAGGCGACAACAAAAGGTAAAGAAAGGCTAGTTTATTGTTGACTGCGCCCAAGTGGGTCAATCTCAGTGTTTTGCAGCAACAGCTCACCTCATTTTGTTTCTAATTGCAGTGGTAGCTTTGGAGTCAAGGTTGCAGGAGAGGAGCTGCTGCAGACGTGTTTGTCACCTGTACATTTACTCCTTTATTTCTCGTCCTGTGGTAAATAATCTGTTACAATATGATTAATTTAAAAAGTCTCAAAAACGCTAATAACAGCATTTATCCTGTTTGTAAATGTGTTCTACAACACCTTAAGACAAAAGCCCAGTGTGTAGACTGTAGTCGGTGACAAGATGTCGTCAGAACAGCTGCACTAACACTGACAACTACTGCGAGCTTAGCATCTGAATGACTGAGGTGTCATATAACATGACATAGTTAAACTGCGGTTGCAATACTTTTCTGACTGACATACTCCTATACTCCTATACTCATATATATATATATATATATATATATATATATATATATATATATATATATACTCCTCATGCTATTTTCAATATTTTGATTTTAATGTCCCAGCTAAACTCTATATTGTTGTACATATGGGTCACAGCATGGCAACATTTAAAGTACTGTATGGGAACCATGTCACGTGGTAAATGTTTCACAATAAACATCCTTGTTAGGAAATGATGGATGCTACAGAGCATTTCATTTGACATTTATACAGGACATGTCTGCATTTACAGAGTCTGGAGTCTAGACTAACAAAAATTTGGGGAAACTCCAACACTCGGTTGACCAATGGTGCAGCTCCATCACTCACTCACTCACTCACTCTCACTCACTCACTCACTCACTCAGTTTGGAAAAAATATTCACATGTACAGGGGGTAGCAGTGGATTTGTTATAATCCTTCTCTGTTTTTCTGACAAGTTGTTAGTTGAGGCTTTTGAGGAGATAATGTTAATTGCATTATTTCATTGCATTAACACACTGCACACTTTACTTTTAGTCTTTGATCAGTTCTGAACTTTGATGGCGCCTGTGTGATAGTGCTGTGAGGTTCAAATATTAGTCATGATATTTTCATGCTGAACTTCTACTTCCTGTCCTCACTCCACCCTTTCCACCCTTGCCCTTCACCCGCCCCTCACTCCCATCCCTGCCATAACTCATTTTCAATACACCAGCAGGAAAAAAAGTATGAGCACAGATAAAACACAGGTCACCTTCAAAGTACTTGGCGTGGTTATGGTGAATTTGCCATCAGAGCAAGTGTTTTATTAGGATTTTTGACAACTAAGTCTCCTCAAACCATTGCATAAAAGCTCTAATACAGTCTGTCGTTGTCTTCTCAAGGGTTGGACATAAAAATAAAGTGCTGAGAGGGGAGTGTAAATTGGATCCATTTTGAGGACTATGGAGATGTCTTGGCACTTGGAAATAATGTGCACATTTTAACTCATGGCAATGGCTGCAAGAAAAGAAAGAAAGACCTGAACAAAGTGACCCGATTCTTTCTTTACCTTTATGTGAAAAAGATTTGAACACAATTTAGGAATAATTCCAGTTTAATACAACCTGAAACTTTGAACCTACTTTGAATTATTTTAACTCAAAGTCCATATTGTCTTTTTTTAGCCTCCAATTGCATCATAATGTACATTGTCCATGAGTGAACGGAGATAATGGCTCAGTTGTAATCATGTGACAGGTGGTCATATACAAAAAGCTCATGGTGCATACACCCTGAGTTAAGAACTTCTTTAGCTATGATTACATTGTACTAACCAAAATAGTGATATCTGAGAACATTGTTACATCTACATTTTTCAATAATGATCACAGTAAACATGCAGTGGAATGAGGTTACACTCACTTTCATCTTGACAACTGATCTACAAAATCTACAAAAAAAGAAAAAGTGACAAAAAAAGAAGAAAAAATAGACCCAAGTTGTAATGAACTGGAAGTATAATTTAAAGGAGCATTGTTTGTGTCAACATAACATTGACATAGGTTGTAATAGCTAATGTGTTAGAAGACAGTTGTCTGTTTACACATGAGTGAAGTTAGCATTATGTTTTGCAGTCATATTAGCTAATTGCTAACATCGTACAGCAGCTACATCTGGTAGCAGGACTGGTACCTCTGGTAATGAGGTTGGCGAGAGCAGTGAGAGTGAACCAAAACAGATAATCTACGGGCCAGCAAACCAAACCAAGCAACAACATGCTAAAATATGATGCAGAGCTGTAATAAACTAGCCTGATAAATCCCATGCTGCCTTGCATGATCGTTCTGATCCGAAAGACAGCATGGAAACCCGTGCAAAAAACGCTTATCTGAGGTAGGGAGCCAATCAGAGAGCGGGGAGGGGTGGAAAGACGATGATGCATACTACTCGACAAACGGAAGCTTGTAGTTTTTTTGAGACATGATTGGCTATGGGCTACATATACACCAAATGATCCGTAACATCCGGAACGCCCAATAAATGGCCATGGGAGACCACCTACGAGAAATTGAGTAGGTGATCCCCAGACTATATCTCACTTGTGACATAGTCTGGCGATAGCCAGGCTAGTAATAAACTGCAGTTGGTTGATAATTCTCTCTCTAATTCTCTTGTCACTACAAGAGACATCTTTCACATTCTACATAGTCACTGGATCCATTGTTCATGTATAGAATATGTTTTAGTGCAGCTTCAGTTGTAGGTGTATTCTGTAATGTTCATAAAAAATGTCTAGTTTGGAATTTGACACTTGATGGAACAAACACTTCCTCTGGAGAGGATACACTGATTCTTATGAGCCAGTGAAGCAATTAAATTTCGAACACTGTGTTTACATTTTCAGCCCAATTTTCTGTTAACCAGTCACAATTTGGCAAAAGGCGTTTCTTGACTTTTTGCACTGCTGCCTTTGTTTTCCCCTGGTCACGGAGCTGTGAGATTGTTTTAGCAGTGGCGAGGTGTTGTTCTTCCCCTCTCCTCTCACTGGGTGGGAACTTACCCAATAAATGCCAGCCAGCCCAGGTGTGAAGTGTGGATTTGGCTTGTCGTGCTGGCTAGCTAAAAGCCTGCTGTGTGTGCATGCTCACTGACATGCGTGTGTATTTGTGTTTTCAGCGCCAGTGTTCCTTGACAACTTGGTGGTGTTTTCACTGTCTGCAGAGAAGTGTTGGAGGTCAGAGAAGCCAAGTGGAGGGGGTAAGAAAGAAGGGGGAGAGCGTTTGTTTGTTTAGCATACACAACATCATCAGTTCACATCTTATATGAATGTTTCCAACTAGCAGTTATCGTATGATGCCACAGAAATGAGTAAAAAGTCACAACAAAGTCTAATCTAGTCACATCCATGTGTACCTTCCACTCCCAATATAAAAGCGCTGTACTCTACTGTACAGATCCTGTTCTTGAACACACATACACACGTTTCCTTGGGCCACAGGCAGGGAAGGGAGCCCCTGTTTAATTTTCAGCCTCCCTGTGAAGTTTGCAGAGGGTGCCAAGACTGATGACACGCAGGTATCATCACCAGCAGAGAAGATCAGTGGCAGCAGTGAGCTGCCCAGCATGTCCACCCATCACATCACCCAGCAGTCCACTGTGACACCCAGAGACACAACCCCCGCACCTGCAGCATGCTCCCACCCGAAACACCCGGGGAGTGAGAGGGGATGGGGTGAGAGACATCAAGGTGAGAGGGGATGTTGTGGGGAAGGGACGGCAAAAGAAAAGGGTTAGAAATGAAAAAGGTGAGAGTGAAGACGGAATGGATGATAAACCGTGATTTTCGTTGTGGGGAGGGGGCTAATCCAGGGGGACTGCAGACATGGAAATCAACAATCCACAGTATGTCTTGAAAACAGTGTGGTGGACAGGATCAGATAAGCAATAAACATTACATCCAATGTCCCTCATGTTATTTTCACCTGTGTGTTTTTCTTGTGCCAATCGGGTCCAACAACTACATAGTATATACTATAATAACTTTTATCCTGTGAATTCGAGCAGTAGATATGAGGTGACCAAGTGCAAATGTTATGATGTGCTAAATATGTAAGCGTAGTCTTACATGTCACTGTTAAAAAACACATGGCACTTATTCTTTGCTGGACATGTCGCTTTAAAATAATTCTGGAGCATAAATTCTGAGTATACCCTCTTCACCAGGCTCTGCATATAACTGAGAACACCTTCATTCTTTCATTATCTCAAGCTACCATGACTGAACTCTGGCCAGCAGAGGGCCCAGCATCAACACAACTATTCCCCTGCCTGTCTGACTGTCTGTCTGTCTGTCTGTGGGTACACACACACACACACACACACACACACATACACACACACATGCACAGTTCAACGACACACCATCTTTAATCCCACCATCCTTCCCTCCCCCTTGAACTTTATCACCTATTAACTGCAGACCAAGTAAATCCCACATGGAAGAGAGTAGGGGGTGGACTGTAGACACACACACACACACACACACACGTGTTTACACAAACACACACTCCTCCCTTTCCGGTCTATAGTCAGTGGGCTGGCACGTAGGTGCCCTTGCTGTATGACATGATGGCGCAAAAAACAGTTATTTCCCACTACACGGTTTTTCAAATTGAGTCTTATCCACCATCACGGTTCTCTCTCCCTCTTTCTCTCTTTCTCCTCTCCGATTTGCCATCTTTCCACCCCACACCATCCATCCACCACCTCCCTCACTATCCTACATCTGTGACTTTTTACCTTAAACTACGCTGTGCTCAGCGTTTGAGCTGGATTAGTCGGAGACGACACAGGCACTGACCTGTGAGATGGGACGAACTGATGGTACCTGCCCTGTGAGGTCGGTTGTTACCAGGCCAGGACGGGTGGCGGTGATGCCACATGCTTAACCTCAGTTCCTCGGGCTGGTTAGATGAAGAATATTGGCTGTGAGAGATCGCAATAAATGTGTTTGCTGAAGGTGAAGCATTTTCAGGGGCAGATATGAGCCGGACAAGCCTGGATTTGAGTGAGTTTGTCTGCATTGAAGTGAGGGGTTAGGTCACGAGCCGGACTTATCTGTTAGTTGTGAGGTATATGTGCTACCTTCAGCACCTATGTGTCACTGGTTGAAGAAGAAAGCCGAAAACAGTAAGATGGGGCTGGGGAATGGTCTTTTAAGCACCTGTGTGGTGTATGTGTGTGGCTGCATGTGAATGTGTATCCTAGATTGATAATGTGTATTTTCACCTACTGCATGTGCCACCAGCATTTACCACCATCACTGTGGACAACTTTTTTTTTTTTTTATTCAATATCCAATATCAGAATTGAGATAAGACAATGGTATGATTACTCAATTTAAAGGTTGTAGCAAACAAGCAGTTCATCCTGACGGTCACTTATCTCTCACTGATCAGGAAAACCGTGTGTGGACTGTAAATCAAACCTGTCTCATGATCTGACTGTGTTTCTTCCACATAATTAATACCAATTAATGACAATGATAATGACAATTATGCAATTTAAAGTTAAAGGAAATACCGGGACATCTGAACTCAACTCGCCCTTGTACAAACTGAACTCTAAGGTTGCGATTGATGGATTGTTGAGATTGTTGGATAATCAATGAATTGGCCTGACTTTACCTGAGCTTGTGGCGATTTTAATTTTAATGAACACTGAACAAATGAATATTGTCATGTGTAACTATAACCATGACTATTAACATTAACCAATTTTTATTACCTGAACCTGCCCCCTTTTTTAGCTCATCAGGTAAAGCATACACTGCATGTAGCCTACTAAGGCTGAGTTACCACAGTTTCCTCTAAATCTTTCAACTGTTCCTCTTCAAATAAAGGAAAACATTTGACACTTTGAGTCTTGTGTCTGTTTAATATGAACTCACTTTTATCCTTTTTCTGGGTTCCTGGGGACTACATCCTCAACACTGTTCACTTAGATGCTAACTGTGTCTTTCTGCCATTCTACTAAGCAGGTGCAGGTACAGTGGATCATTAGACCTTCTCCAGGTGAGAGTGGTGAGAGTAAACCAAAACAGTAAAGTTGCGAGCTGAACCACCAAACAAGCTGCAGGTGGTTGATCATTCTGGTGAGATTATCAGAGTTTTCCCGGGTTGAGTTTGGAGACACATTTACAGCATACATCATGATTGTATTTGTAACTGTATTACAAGATGTAGAATAAAATCACAGTCCCTCAGAGTTCCTCAATAACCACTGTAAAACTAAATCAGTCATTTATGTTCACAATGAATGTTCAAAAACCTTTTAAGTGGGCACCAAATGTTAAAATATCAACATGAATCAGGTTTTTAACGTGTCCATATGGTACATCAACACAAATGAGCAGTCAGTGCCATGGGTGAGCATTTCTGCTTCGGAACTTTGTCATAAAGACACATTCAGACAGCGAGGCTTTCATATATCACATACCTAAAGAACTGACGCTACAGCTTAGCTGCAAGCTTCCCTTTTCAAAGTCATCACAGTCCTTCTGTTTCATGCTTGTAAAGTTGCAAAAGAAGAACCTTCATGCATTACTAAAAGATCTGAGAGAGGCAGGTGCAGTTTTTACATAAACATATGTAGAGAAAAGGTAATACATCCATATATGCCACACGTTGAAGCAGTGATCATATATTTTGTTTATGCACATTACTGTTTATTTATTGATGGATTCCTCAACTCACTTTCTTTCCATTAATGTACAATATCTATTTATGACTCTTCAACTGGCATCATTTCCATCGTCCATGTTTGTGCCTGAACCAGATCCAAAATGACAAGGCAGTGAGGATAAGAGGTGGGGGCTGGCAGTGAAGTGATGGGTTTTTTTCATTGTTGCCCCCCCTCCATCACTTTCCTCCCTCTTTAAATCTGTCACCCACTACATGTCTGGACAGAAGGGGGGGGGGGGTGACCTGAATCTCACTGGGGCCCAGAGTAACAGCTCAGAGAGAGAGGAAGAAGGAGAGAGATGAGGAAGAAGGGTGTACAAAAGAATTGAGAGGAGGCGAGAAGGAAGATGAGAGGGAGGAATCAAGTAAGACATGGAGAGAGGGGAAGTTGGGGAGAGCTGTATATGTGTGTCTGTGCGTGGTGGTGGGTGTACTTGAAAACACTTGAGTGCTATGTGGAAGTTGGAGAAGAGATTGGGAAAATAGAGAGAAATATAAGTCCAACCATAAACATGTCTACCCATGATGCACTCCTTCCTCAGTACCAAGTTACAAAAAAAAGCAAATTCAAACCAACAAGTTCAACTGTCTGCTAGTCATTTATTTTTTTGCGTTGATGGATGAATGCACAATGCAGTGCCGTTCTCTCCAACTGTGTGCCAGCAGTTTCAAGCTGAAACATGCACATGTGCAGTACTGAACGTACACAGAATCCATGTTTTAGAAAACTCCAGTCAAATTGTCAGTGTAGACAGTGCTGATCAAATATTACTAATACAAACATTACACTACTGCACTCAAATGTTTCCAGATACATATTTTAGTGTACTTTTTAAAAACCTTTTTTAGTGCAGCTTTAATATGAGAAAATGTTTGGGCTGCAATTTTTTTTTGCTGCTATACTGTAAGTAGCCACTGGAAAATGCCACATTCAGATCTCAATATACATCCATGCTGAAAAAAAATCATCAAGGTGACCAACATCTTTTGGGTTGTCACATGGAAACTTCAGGACATGTAAGCATAATAAAAGGCGTACTAGTGGTTTAGTGGTGCTTGGGAGGTTGATATCAATCCCTATTTATTTCCTTTTCCTTTACATCAAGACTCAACTTTGTTTTCCCAAAAGTTCTAATCACCCTGTCTGTATATGAAATGGTTCTCTGACATGTTCAGTTTACTTTTAATTGATCTCGGTTGCCTCCCAGAGCTACTTTGTTTGTTTCACTGTGGTCTGACATGGCTCTGTAGGAAGTGCTGTGGAACAGGTGTAATTTCAATTGGGCCGTACAACTGGAATGGTTCTGTAGAAATCAGTGTCAATCATTCGGTGCATTACTTTGGTCTAGACTGAGTCATCTCCATCGTTTTTGGATGGATTGCCATGCATTCTGTCCAGTGTCATCATCAGAATAGTGTCATCATCAGACATTTCCATCAGCCTCCACTGTACTATTGCATATATTGCTAGCTAGCAAATGTTAGCATGATGAACATGCTAAACTATAATGGTACACCAGCTAAAGTACTGCTGTGCCTGAATACAGCCTCACACACTCTTGTTCTTGGCTTCCATCCACCCATTCAGTTGTTATTGATTTGTTCACTAATTAGTCACAATCTCAATCTCTTCACTTGATGTAGCTTCTCATGTGTTGCTAACATGTTGATATTTAAGTCAGCACTTGCAACACATGCGGTTATTTCACTGCTGTAATATTCCATTAAAGTGTTTCTACTTTTACTTAATTTGCCCAGACTACCTCCAGAGCCACTGCAGTGGGGCTCTATATATTAACCTACATGTATATTTTATGCAATTGTGAGCATGATTTATATACAGTATGCACAATAGGATTTCATTTACATAAATTAGTATTTCAATTCATTACGGCAAAGTACATTTCCCTGCAGGACAGCTGTATATTTTAGATGAAAGCCTTATTTTAGCTCATGTTGCCTCTCCTCACCGGCCGCCCCCCTCTCCTCTCCCCCACCTCTCACTCTCTACCTCTGTGCTATTCTGCTCTACCACCCTCAGTCTTGGTCCATATGGTTCATGGTGTCATATCTGGTCCTGCCGGGTCCCTAATTGGTTCATTTTTTGTTGAAGACCTGTGTGTGTGTTACTGTGTGTGTTACTGCGTGTGTGTGTGTGTGTGTGTGTGTGTGTGTGTGTGTGTGTGTGTGTGTGTGTGTGTGTGTGTGTGTGTGTGAGAGAGAGAGAGAGAGAGAGAGATATCCAGCAGTTGTCACTACTAATGACTGAGTGAAATGGACTGAAGTCACAGTGAGAAAAATCTAGGATGACAAGGGAACACCTGGATGAAAAGTAAAAACAGCCTCACTCTCTAACATACTCAACATACTCATCTGGCTTTATTGAATTCCACTTTATTACAGGTTTTATCTTTGCGTAGTTTGCTCCATTTCTGTTATTTATGATACTTTTATTGCTGAGATCTTGGAGCAAACATGTCCCTAATATGTTTGTATGTTGATCAATACCCGACAAAGTAAGTGAACCCTTCTGTCTATTACACATCATTGGCCCAAAAAGTTTGAGTTGACTTGCTATCCTGTAGTCTCCCAGCCAGCATGTCCATGTTGGGGCCATAAGGTTTAAATTTGGGTTGCAGATGAGGGTCCCAAGTGGGTTTGTCCACAGTTTCCATGGTGGCCTCACCTGTGTTTGTCCATATGGGTTTCAAATTGTTTCTGACTGGGTTTCAGGTGGGGTCCATCTTGGTGAGTTGCACAGGACCACTGTTGGCCCCATACTGTATTTTTGCCCACATGGGCACAAAAACGGATCAGACTAGATCTTAAATGGGGCCCAACTAGGCAATTTATCTGAGACCCATTTTGGCCCCACCTGTGTGACTTTAAGAGGGATCTGGCTGGGCTTTAGGTGGGACCCAAGTAGGAGACTTTTATGAGAAGCCCCATATGCTCTTGAAGTGAGCTCAGGCTGGGTTTTAGGTGGGGCCTAAGTGGGCATGTAAGCTTCACCTGTAGGTTCCCATGTGGGTTTGAGGGCTTTTACCAGTTCAAGCTCAATTAAAGTGAATTTGTAAACAAGGCCCAACTGGGCAATTTATCCAAAGTTGGCCCCACCTTTGCTCACATGACCTTTGATTATTAAGAGAGGCTAATAATCCATATTTCAGTTTGGACAGTCATATTTAAAGGGGAACTATGCAAGTCTGGTGACTTTTTTGCTGACCCTCTTCTCTCCCCCACGTGGCCATGTGCATTTGTTTTCAACAAAGCCGACAACAACACAATCCATGGAGTGGTGAATAATGTTATTTATCATAAACAATGTTATGATGTGTATATTTGTGTAGTCTCATCTTTCATAAACAAGAGATAAAATACTTTTCTTAATTAAAGGGTCATGAGCTCAACTGTAAAACACTATCTGTACATAACCTGTACACAACCATGATGTTTGCAAGTCAATCTGACATTCAAATAAACTGTTTCAGAGACACAGATAAACTATAAAATCTAAAAAAAATAATATGTAGTGTCGTAACTGGTCTTATTGTGTTGACTGGTTCTGGTTCTTTGCCTGTCAGAGTACAAATGACATTCAAAGACAAGGCTAAAGCATGATCTCCACAAATAAGACAATATGTCATTCCCTGCTCTGTTTAAAGTTCCAGCACATGACAGCAACTTCAAGAACAAATATTCATTTTTACATCATTTTTTTTTCTCCAGACATTGATGGCTGCAGGTTTCCTGCTCTTGTTAGCAAAAGCTATTCATTGTGTGTGTGTGTGTGTGTGTGTGTGTGTGTGTGTGTGTGTGTGTCAGCGTGCATTCAAATGAGGGTGTTATCTCCTTACACAGGGTGCTCAGGGCCTTGCCTTGCCACCATCTGATCCCTATCTTCCTCCCAGTCATCCCCTTCATCCCGCCCTCTTCTCTCATTCAAATTCTTGCCCTCCTGCTTGCCTGTGCACCCATTTCCACACATCACACACACTCATACACACATTTGAATTATTAGACTTGTGAGGCATTTCCAGACTCCAGTCATTTTTCCAAAATCCTAAATGCTAAAGATCACAGCTTCAACAGTCAACAGTTTTTTATCATTGTGAGGCTGCACATATAGAAGAGTGGTCATTTGTGGACAATGCGAATATGTGGATCTTGTCAGCCCAGTCCGGTGAATGCAGTCAGAGGTCCTCATTGAGTCCTCAAGACTCATTAGTGTTGAGTACAGACTGTGAAACAAGTCATTTTGTCCCATGCAAAGTGTTAGACACTCCCAAAGGATGGGAGTGTTCCACACTTTGGTTAAAATCAAGATATCTAGAACAGCCAACCAGATTCCAGATGACTTGTTTGACCCCATGACCCCATTGTTTAGTTTTTCACTTTCACCAAGAGTTAAAAACTAAGGGCTGCCTCATTGCCGTGAACATTGCTCTGTTGTATGACATGCAGCCAACAAGTTAGTTCAATGGAATCTTTAGAGATAACAAAGTTTGTCAGTCCACTTTGGTCCGTGAGGAAATGTCTTACAAATATCTAACAGCTGTTGGATGGATTGGTACAGACATTCATGGTCCACAGAGGATATTGCTGATTTTAGTCACCCCCTGACTTCTCCTTGAAAGCTCCCAACAGGTGGAAATGTTTTGTTTCAGATTGAAATATCAATTACTTGACTACTTGAATTGGCTTTGACTTGACTTTGATGGGTTGCCATATTTGGTTCAAACATAGGGTTACCCATAGGATGAATTATAATAACTTCAGTGGATCATTAAATTCAATTAAATTTTATTGACATAGCAGCAAATCATAACAAAAGTTATCTCATGACAGAGCAGGACTAGACTCTTTACAATATTGTCTACAGATACCCAACAATCCCACCCTGAGCAAGCACTTGGTGATGGTCACGAGGAAAAAACTTCCTTTTAACAGGCAGAAACCTCGGACAGACCCAAGCTCGTTGGTAGATGAGATTAAACTCTTAATCTAGCTTCCAGACGGTGGATAGTTGAAGTCGAGCATGGACCACAGTATGGAGTCTGGACTGGAAGGTACCAGTTCACCTCCTGGGCACTGCTGAGCAAGGTACAGAACCCCTAACTTCTCCCAGGGCACCAAAACAACTCTTTTTAGAATTGAAAGTGTGCTCTTATTAAACAAAAGAGGAGAGGTATGTCATACTGCTATATATCACATATGGTTGTTGTTGATCCAGTTTGTTTAAATGAACGCTGCAGACTTAATAAAATATCCATCCCGAGTACCACTCTTGACTTAATTTACATCATATAGTCAAATAATGTAGAGTTTATTTATGCTGCTTCAGGTGTTAGAGTAGAAAAATACAAATTGTGCCACAACCATGGCAGTAAAATGCTTTTTAAGCTGCAGAAATGTTGGCACTATGCTACATGAAGGCCAATTAATCAACATTATTGAGTGTGCGTGCTGGCATCTCCCATAATTCTTCTCACCTTAGCTACAGTCTATCCCCACAGCTGACTGTGAAGTATATAGTTGCAGTGAATTGATAGTTTACTATGAATAAAGACAGTACACTGTTGGAGTGGTACAAAATATGGTGTGGCTGCTGAAGCGCTGCACATATGAAGGATGGTTTAAAGGTAATACAGCAAGAGAGCACTATATACTGTAGTGTGATTCCCTTGACCAGGTGTGTGTGTGTGTGTGTGTGTGTGTGTGTGTATATATGTGTGTGTCAGGCTATGAATTTTATTACAGCTCCAAAATAGACTCTGGCCCCAAAGCCCAAGCCTCTACACATCTTCAATTTCAAAACGGTGGAGAGGAGCGGAAGAACGAGTAGGGGTGGGGTGGTGGTGTTGAGGGGGATGAATAAGAAAAAAAAAAAAAAAGAGGGAGAGAAGGGCCCAAAAGAACGGCGACGAGGGGAGAGGAAAATGAAAGCGAGCTGATTCAATCTTCAAGCACCTTACAAGCGTTTGCGTCAGGTTTCTTGTTTAAAAGGAGAGGTCGGTGAGAGGATGTGGAGGAAGAGAAAGAGGGAGAAGTGTGGCGAGTGAGGAGGGGAGGTGGAGGGCGGGTAATGTCCACGACTCCTCCTCGTTTTCTCCTTCTCTCTCTCTCTCTCTCTCTCTCTCTCTCATTCATTCCTTCTTCTCTCTTTTCCAAACTGTAGTGAAAAGATTAAATTGTTTACGAGTGCGAAGCACGGCTAGCTCGAGCGGATGAGCCAAGAGCGACAGAGATAGACATTCTAATTCGCGGCTGTACTTAGCGCCCGGGTCCCTGTGTGCAACCACTAATTCTTTTATCTGGCTGCAACACTCCGGGCTTCAGCCACATTCAAAAAAAAAAAGAAAAAAGAAAAAAAATATATAAGTATATATATTTATGTACATACTATATATATATATATATATATATATATATATATATATATAGAGAGAGAGAGAGAGAGAGAGAGAGAGAGAGAGAGAGAGAGAGAGAGAGAGAGAATGGAGGACCACGAAGAAGAAGAAGAAGAGGAGGAAGAAGAACACGGATAGAGTTGGTTGAATGAGGGAAAAAAAGCACTTTTAAACACTGTTCAACTGATAAAATAATCTGTACTTGAGTACTTGATTTCATTTTTTTCCTCCTCCAGACCCCCCCTCCGTTCTCGTCACCCCCCAATCTCACAAAGAAGGGCCGTCCGAGTGCAGTCTTAACCCTTTATCTTGACTGAGCAGAAAGACATTGCCAGCATCTCTGTCTGTGTTGGGCTTGGAGGGTGGGGGGTGGATGTGTGTCTGTTCATATGTGTGTGTGTCAAGATGTGTGTGTTAGTATGTGCCGAGGTTGGAAAGCTTGATGAGAGACGAACGGACTGTGCAATGTGTGTGTGTGTATGTGTGTGCATGTGTGTCTGCAAAGCTAGTGAGGTGGGGGGATATAGCATGGAGAAGAATTACTGTTATCTCCCAGGAAGAAGAGGGAAGAGGGGGGGAGATAAGAAACTGCTGCAGCCGGCAGAGAGAGAGAGAGAGAGAGAGAGAGAGAGAGAGAATCAGGCGTGTGAGAAGTCATGTTTCGATGGGGGCCGCCGTTGTAAATTTGCAGGATATTCAGAGCGAGCAAGCCCTGCTTGTGTGACTGCATCCATCTCTCTCTCTCTCTCTCTCTCTCTCTCTCTCTCTCTCTCTTTTTTGAAAACCAGAGGTCTGCTCTCCTGATAGTGGCATTGTGCGCGGCACACTGTATAGAAAGCTCATCAGTGCTGGTTGCCTATTGGGGCATTATCAGACCTAGTAAGGTAACTGTACGCTTATAGACTGCACCCAGATAATGGGGGCAGAAGAAAAGAGATAAAGAGGGGGGGACCTCTTCTCATTAACAGCTATCTGCTGCACTGCAGACACTGGGGCTGTATTGAGTGGTTCCTATGCCGGGCATAAATTAAAATGCACCCACAGCGAGGAAGTGGAGGGAGGGCAGTGGAGGGAGTGAGGAAGAGGAGAAGTGTTGTAAATGACAGTGAAGCAGTAGAGTGGGGCATGTGGGGGGGGGGGGGGGGGGGGGTGCGCCTCTACTCTCAGTCTGGCCTCAGTCTTGACTGAGCTCTGCCCACAGATAGGAAGGGAAGTGTAAGGGGAAAATAATGTATGTGGACTAACTAAGGCAATGGAAATGCCAGTGTGAGGAGCTCACAGTGCCTGAAGCTGCAGTCCCTGTGACGATCGGTGGCAGAGCTCCACATCAAGCTAAAGATCACACGTTTGACATGTTGTGGCCTTGATATGGTTAACACGTTAGCAAACAGTTGCATTAACACATCCAAAAAGGTTTTACGGTACAAACTGGCAGCTGTGGTTGCCAGAATTCTACCCTAATAAATCTGGTAGAACCTTTTCTAATAATGTGGTAACAGGATATTGTTTTGTTTTTGTTTGTATTGTTAGTAGTGGGACTGTTTAACACTGTGAAAATACCATATAAATACTGTATAAAGTAAAGGTTTTGCCATTAAATAGGGCAGTGTTTTACTGTTATTGAAAATTTAAATTGTTGTGATTTCCTTAAAAATATAAATAATAATAATAAAGGTTTTTCCATTAATCTGGATCTGAATAATCAGATTTGCAAAGTCACAAAATCACAAGAATCCACCTTGCTAAACTTAATAAAACACAATAATTATGGACGCATCAGCATCCCACGAGAAACTACTGGCAGGTATAACATGAGCTACAAGTGTGCTAGATATGTTTGACAGTGTGTGTGAGAAATGACTCAAGACAACAATGGCAACTGCTATAACTGCTATAGAGTAACGCTGAACAATTGTCTTAGTTAGTTAGTTAATAGATTTCGAGTTAAGGTTTTGTTCTAACCAAACTGTTCTAGATACCAAGATAATGAGAGAGGTTATAAAGTGTTTTGAATGGTCCTATTAAGGCCTTTCCATTAAGGATAGAGCACCTTCTCAGATGACTAGATTGACTAAGCTAAAATGTCATCACTCACTCACTCACTCACTCACTCACTCACTCACTCACTCACTCACTCAATATTATCTATAGTCTATTAGTAAAATATGGTAGAAATGGAATATAATAATCATAGGTTTTCATTAGTGTATAATAGCTTGAAAATAGTAACCTTAAAATAAAAATATGTAATATTCTTCTGTAGAACCAAAGCAAACACTGGCCCTGCATAGAGCCTTTCACGAGTTTCAAGGCCAATATAATTCCTACACACTTTGAACCAGAGCATGAGGCGAAGGGTTGCATAGCAGTAAAAGAAGACAATGTGGTGTCACCTCCCATCTTCTCTCTGGCCACTGATTTTAGACTGATCACATCATGCAGGTGGTACACGCTGGAGTAATCTTCATCCTGTCAGATGACTTTGTGATTTGACTAAGTAGCAGTGAAGGAGTTTAACAGGCTGACCCAGCTGTGTCCTTCGGGCTCCTTCCAACATTTTGGTTGTGATGTACTCTGTGTGTTGTTTACCACATGCACCAGACTTTTCCAAGATGATGCATATAAAAACATATAACAGCTTGCTGGGGCAAATAAATCCCTTTACCCAGTTCTGCCCAAGCCTAGTGATAACTCTTGAATTAGTTTTGAATTGTTACCTAATTTAAAGGATTAAAGGCAGAGCTGGCAAAGCTCAATGCAGACTTTACTAGAGAACTTTCAGGGAACAGACATGGAGGAGAGTGCTGCTGGTGGAAGGCTGTGACATGCAGTGTTGGGGAAGTTACTTGGAAAGCATAGTAATAGCATTAATGTCCATCAGTCAGACACCTGTCTGTCAAAATAGCATGTTTTAAACATATTTTTATATTACAACATACTTATTTTTATTTAAACATTTGTTAATAAATAGACATAATCAATCCGTATGACTTATATATTTGTTACAATCATCTGTTCTTCTTTTTGTGAGTGAGTTAGAGTGAGTTCCTGTTTTGGGGCTGACCAACAACCCAAGCTGCTATCAATTAAGCTGATTGTGAGTGTATAAGATCCTGCTTGTGCCAGACACTGTGAGAACCTGGCTGCGTTTGCACATTTTGTTCTTGAAAAGATTTTTCTTCTTGTGATTAGTTTTGCTAGAGACTGAGATTTTGCTCGTTGTTTTTTGTCACTTTGTGCTTGTGAATATTCCCTTTTTTGAACAACGCAGTAGCAGTGAACTGCCTTTTCTTGTCATACACATTTTTTCCTGTTTTTAGTTAGTTTAGGAGTTAGGAATTAGTAATTGTTGTTTTGTTTGTCTGTTGCTGTAGGGTTTATGTAGCTCCCTTTTAAAAGCTAGTTTGTTATTTTTAAGTTCATTCCGAAGGGAAGTACCATTTTTAGTTTGAATAGTTGTCATCGTATTTCAGTCTGGTTTTTGGTTGTTAATCGGTGCTAGCTGAAACCTTATGTTACTTTCCCTACACCCTAGACAGGGATGTAACAATATTCAAGTTATGTTTTAAAAATTCAAAAGATTTTCCACATGCACTACACAAAGGTCAAGTGCTTGATGAATGCATTGCCTTCTTCATTTACACAGGTTAGGATGAAAGGAAAGGAGGTTCAATTAGAGTTGAGATCAACTTCCTGTCTGTTTTACACACCTGCTGGTCGACTGGTCTCTTCTGTTGAGCTGTGAGGTTTAGCCCATAGTTGATGTCAAGGGTGTCAGCGAGAAAACTAAAATATTGAATCGATAACTTGTAACTAGTATATACATTATTCATTTCATTTGTCCGTCCGTGTTCTTCCGCTTATCCGAGGGTGGGTCGCGGGGGCAGCAGCTTCAGCAGGGAGACCCAGACTTCCCTCTCCCCAGCCACTTCGTCCAGCTCTCCCAGGGGGACCCCAAGGCGTTCCCAGGCCACCCGAGAGACATAGTCCCTCCAGCGTGTCCTGGGTCTTCCCCGGGGCCGCCTCCCGGAGGGACGTGCCCGGAACACCTCACCAGGGAGGCGTCCAGGAGGCATCCTCACTAGATGCCCGAGACACCTCAACTGGCTCCTCTCGATGCGGAGGAGCAGCGGTTCTACTCCGAGCTCCTCGCGGATGGCCAAGCTTCTCACCCTATCTCTAAGGGAGAGCCCAGCCACTCCACGAAGGAAACAAATTTCGGCCGCTTGTATCCGCGATCTCATTCTTTCGGTCACTACCCAAAGCTTGTGAGCATAGGTGAAGGTAGGACCGTAGATTGACCGGTAAATCGAGAGCTTCGCCTTTCGGCTCAGCTCCCTCTTCACCACGACAGACCGGCGCAGAGTCCGCATCACTGCAGAAGCTGCACCGATCTGCCTGTCAATCTCCCGTTCCGTCCTTCCCTCACTCGTGAACAAGACCCCGAGATACTTGAACTCCTCCACTTGAGGCAGGATCTCAACCCCGACCTGGAGACTGCACTCCACCCTTTTCCGGCTGAGAACCATGGCCTCAGATTTAGAGGTGCTGATTCTCATTCCAGCCGCTTCACATTCGGCTGCGAACCACTCCAGAGAGAGCTGAAGGTCACGCTCCGATGAAGCCAACAGGACCAGGTCATCCGCAAAAAAAGCAGCGACCCAATCCTGAGGCCACCGAATCGTAGCCCCTCAACGCCCTGACTGCGCCTAGAAATTCTGTCCATAAAGGTTATGAACAGACAAAGGGCAGCCCTGGCAGAGTCCAACTCTCACAGGAAACAAGTCTGACTTACTGCTGGCGATGCGGACCAGGCTCTGATACCGAGAGTACAGGGATCGGACAGCCCGTATTAACGGGTCCGGGACCCCATACTCCCGGAGCTCCCCCCACAGGGTTTCCCGGGGGACACGGTCGAATGCCTTCTCCAAGTCCACAAAGCACATGTAGACTGGTTGGGCAAACTCCCATGCACCCTCCAGGACCGTGCTAAGGGTATAGAGCTGGTCCACAGTTCCACGACCAGGACGAAAACCACACTGCTCCTCCTGAATCCGAGGTTCGACAATCTTGCGGACCCTCCTCTCCAGGACCCCCGAAAAGACCTTCCCAGGAAGGCTGAGAAGTGTGATCCCCCTTATAGTTGGAACACACCCTCTGGTCCCCCTTTTTGAAGAGGGGAACCACCACCCCGGTCTGCCAGTCCAGAGGCACTGCCCCCGATGTCCACGCGATGTTGCAGAAACGTGTCAACCAAGATAGCCCCACAACATCCAAAGCTTTGAGGAACTCCGGGCGGATCTCATCCACCCCCGGGGCCCTGCCACAGAGGAGCTTTTTGACTACCTCGGCGACTTCGGTCCCAGAGATTGGCGAGCCCACCACAGGGTCCCCAGACTCCACTTCCTCAGTGGAAGACGTGCTGGTGGGATTGAGGAGGTCTTCGAAGTATTCCTTCCACCGACCCAGGACATCCCCAGTCGAGGTCAGCAGCACCCCGCCCCCACTGAACACAGTGTTGACAGTGCACTGCTTCCCCCGCCTGAGCCTCCGGATGGTGGTCCAGAACCTCCTCGAAGCCGTTCGAAAGTCCTTCTCCATGGCCTCACCAAACTCCTCCCACGCCCGAGTTTTTGCCTCTGCAACCACAGAAGCTGCGTTCCGCTTGGCAAGTCGATACCCGTCAGCTGCTTCAGGGGTCCCACAGGCCAAAAAGGTTCTGTAGGCCTCCTTCTTCAGCTTGACGGTATCCCTAACCACCGGTGTCCACCAGCGGGTTCAGGGGTTGCCGCCGCGACAGGCACCGACCACCTTGCGGCCACAGCTCCGGCTGGCTGCCTCAACAATGGAGGCACGGAACAAGGTCCATTCGGACTCAATGTCCCCCACCTCCCCCGGGACATGAGTGAAGCTCTCCCGGAGGTGAGAGTTGAAGCTCTTTCTGACAGGGGATTCAGCCAGACGTTCCCAGCAAACACACACAGAACATTTGGGTCTGCCCGGTCTGACCGCCGTCCTCCCCCATCATCGGAGCCAACTCACCACCAGATCAGTTGACAGCTCTGCCCCTCTCTTCACCCAACTGTCCAAAACACATGGCCGCAAATCCGACGACACAACCACAAAGTTGATCATCGAACTGCGACCGAGGGTGTCCTGGTGCCACGTGCACATATGGACACCCTTGTGTTTGAACATGGTGTTCGTTATGGACAATCCATGGCGAGCACAGAAGTCCAAAAACAGAACACCACTCGGGTTCAGGTCAGGGGGGCCGTTCCTCCCAATCACGCCACTCCAGGTTTCACTGTCGCTGCCCACGTGAGCATTGAAGTCCCCCAGGAGGACGAGGGAATCCCCAGAGGGAGCGCCCTCCAGCACCCCCTCCAAGGTCCCCAAAAAGGGTGGGTACTCTGAACTGCTGTTCGGTGCATAGGCACAGACAACAGTCAGGACCCATCCCCCCACCCAAAGTCAAAGGGAGGCTACCCTCTCATCCACTGGGGTAAGCCCCAATGTACAGGCGCCTAGCCGGGGGGAAACAAGTATTCCCACCCCCGCTCTGCGCCTCTCACCAGGGGCAACTCCAGAGTGGTAGAGCGTCCAACCCCTCTCGAGGAAACTGGTTCCGGAGCCCAAACTGTGCGTCGAGGCGAGCCCGACTATATCTAGCCGGTACCTCTCAACCTCGCGCACCAGCTCAGGTTCCTTCCCCGCCAGAGAGGTGACGTTCCACGTCCCCAGAGCCAGCTTCTGCAGCCGGGGGTCAGACCGCCAAGGTCCCCGCCTCCGACTGCCGCCCAACTCTCTGCGCACCAGCCCCCCGAGATCCCTCCCACAGGTGGTGGGCCCATGGGAAGGGGGGCCCATGTCACCCTTTCGGGCTGTGCCCGGCCGGGCCCCATGGGTCAAGGCCTGACCACCAGGCGCTCGCCGGCGAGCCCTTCCCCCAGGCCTGGCTCCAGAGGGGGGCCCCGGTAACCCCCGTCCGGGCAAGGGAGACCTGACTCCTTTGTTTTTACTCTTCATCGGTGCAGCGAATGAGCTGCACTTTGTCTGGCCCCTCACCTAGGACCTGGTTGCCATGGGTGAGCCTACCAGGGGCATGAAGCCCCCGACAACATGGCTCCTGGGATCACTGGAACACGCAAACCCCTCCACCACGATAAGGTGGCAGCTCCAGGAGAGCTGCCTCATTCATATCATCCTAATTTTAACAATATGCGGTGAATATGATTTAATGTGTCTATGGGATGAATGAGCTTGTGTTACTTCAGGAAAAGAACCCAGATGCTCAAGTTTCAGTGTTCAGTGTTGTTGTAGAGCATTCACTGGCCCCGAATAACTAAATTAATGAAGCATTCAAGTGGAGCAATTGATTAAAATTTGTTGGTGTGCCAAGTAGAAAATATTGTTTTAAGGTGCTAAATACAGAACCCCCCTCCTCATCATGTCCATCTGAATCCTCAAAGACGTGTTTTGCCTGATTATAGTGGGCTGCTGCCTCAGTCTGCATTCACTGAGGTTTACATATCAAACAGGTAATCTCCAAGCCAGTTGCCGACTCAAAGGCTAAGAGTTCAATCTGGCCTGAAGTGCTATAACTGAGGGGGCGGCAGCTTGCCTGTCTGCATATTGATACCACTGCAACACAGGCGACAGTGGTTGTGTCCCCGCTCACAATCTGTCTCTGGGTCTCTCTGTGTTCTCTTGTGTGCTGTTCAGGGACATGGTGAAGAAGAGGGAGGACGCAGCCGACCATGACAAAAGCTGAAAAAACAAAACAAACCGAACCCAATATGTTCTCCCTCTCTTTCCAGAACCCTCCACCCCTCCATCATCTCTGCTGACACAGAAGCATGTGCAAGCAGGCTGAACATACACCACTGACACACGGTGCACTTTTACAGTGTGTGTGTGTGTGTGTGTGTGTGCGTATGCGCATGTGAATGTGGACAAGACAATCATCAGCAGGCAGAGCCCACGTCTTCCTGATAAACCACTCTCCCTCTCTCCTAGCCTCTTCCTTTCTCTTTCTTGCCCGCTCGCCTTTCACAACAGAGTCTGCGCCTTCATTTGCATGGTGCAATTGGCTCTCGGCGGCGGTGTGTTGTGGCCAGACAAGTGTAGCATTACGGGGGGAACAAGTTACCATGGGGGAAGGTTAATACAGACAATAAGGGAGGCAGATAATGGGAATTGGGTTCCTGTTTTTCAAACCTCTTATCAGGCCCGGCGCGAGAAATCAGGCCCCTGCTTTGAATAAAGAGGTGGTGGTGGTGGGGGTGTGTGTGTGGGGTGGGGGGTATTTAAAGGGCCAGCTCTGTCAAGAGTGTTGCTGTCATGTCCCTACACGACCACGGTTTGTTCTGTGACATTTCCACAGATGGTGGGGGGGGGGGGGGGCTTTGGAGGGAGCAGTGGGTGATGGTTGTACGTAGCATGGTGCGATTAAGCCTGCCCTGACAAAACTCCATTGTACTGCCTCAGTTCCTTCAAGAAAAAGAAAAAAATCCATCTGTTTCCAATCCATGTGTATATGTTGCCCAAACCCATTACCTCTTACTCACCCATTACTTAACGTTAAAAAATACATAAATACATGTTCTAAAAATGTTAGTTAGTGTTAGTCATGATAAGTGTGGATGGAAAGTCACCTCTGGTATGTATGACCAAACACAAAAAACACATACACACACAAAAAAGTATATTTATATTTTATTAGTATATTTGTATATACAGATGACACCTGACCTGCGATGTCAGTCATTCATTCCACACTGACTCTAAAATATTTTTTCAAGTCGGCTGCTTGGATTCATCAATCTCATTATGCAGTATAACCTAAATGTTCATGGTGACATTGGAAGAATTGATCATTATTAAAAAGTTCACTAAATATAAAGAGCAGGAGATGCATGTGATTTGTAGAGATTGCTTTCTATGAAATGTGCCATTCCAAAAATGTGAAGGGTCCCAGCGTGACACATGTGAAAGGAAATATTCAATAAAATAAAATAAAGCTGCTTCATAAGAAGGCGGGTGATGGGCATGAAATATGTTTCTATGCTTTTAGAGGCAGTTGTCATATACTGTATGTGGATTGACCTTTGCAGTGGGAGTTTGGCCTGAAATCAGCAGTGGGTGTAGGTGTGCTACTTTAGGAGGTCAGGGAAGATGGAAAGCATATGGGTCCCCAAAGTGTGTGGCTTTTGTATGGTAGGCCACACAGTTTAGGAACCTTAACCAGCTAGTGTTAGATGCCTAAGCTAAACCAAACCCACGGCTTGCAGTTATTTTCCACTGATCTGCAGCGTCACTGAAATCCCCCTCCTCGTACTGTCACCTGTCTCCCCTCTCTTGGTTTTGTGTTGTAGGTACAGTCTCCCACAGTGACTGCAGATGGAAGTGGAAGTTGTTAAGGGTGAGGAGGGGGGACTGAACACCCCACATTCAGTATTAAGTTTGAGCCCTGGGTTGTCTGGACTCTGTGGAGTGTGTGTGTGTGTGTGTGTGTGTGTGTGTGTGTGTGTGTGTGTGTGTGTGTGTGAGAGAGAGAGAGAGCATGCGTGTGTGGAGGGGGGATGGGTTAGATGGACTGGCGATGGGGTTCTTAATCATCCCCGAGTCAGTTTTGGTCCTCTTGTCAAGTGGTTCCCATCATCATGACATTTAAAATATTCATTAATTATCTCACTGACTTGATGAGCTTTCTCTGATGCTTACATCCTCTGACACACACACATACACACACACACTACTCTATGAAATAAATAAATAATGGTTGAAATGTGTCATTCCCTATTGTCTTGCATCATTTTGAAGAAGCAGTTGTTAGATATTTTATGGCCTATTGTGGGAATGTAGCCATTATGCTGGAGAACTGGGAGAATTATGGGGCCAGCACTAATGTAAATGTGGTTTTCCAGCCCCACTCATCCTCCTATCTCTCTCCTGTCTCAGTACAAAGCTTTGCTATGCCCAGAATGGTCAGTATTTTGGATATGGGGCAGTTGTTGTAACATGTCATACTGTCATTTTCAGTCCAAACAAATACAGTCCCGTGGCTGTGACTGCACAGTCAGTAGCAATGATTGGAGCAAAGCACTAATGAACTAAATGAGAGAAATGGCCCTGTATGTTTGTGATGTTTCAATAGCCTGGAACTGTTGATTTAGCCAACTCGCTGTGGCTGCTTCTCTTTTTACCATTTTTTCTTGGGGCACCTAAAGGAATAGGTTATTTGCTTATGCTTACTTTATTTGACATGGCACACAGTTAGCATAGCTTAGCATAAAGATTGCAGGCAACTAACCTGACTCTGTGTAGTCCAAAAGTACATGTTCCAACACAGCTAAAGCTAACATGTTGTATCTTGAGCTGGAGTTTGCTCACTTGTTATGGACTTCCAAACTAAGGTAAGCTGCAACCCATGACTACATCACAGCACAGCATTTTTCATAGAAAAATCCATACTCAGCTTGTGTGACAAAATAATTCATTCATAAATTCCATTGGTCAGCTTTTCTGTGCCTTTAATCAGATGTCAGGTCTTTAATGCCACACAGCACTAGATTGGACTTTAATACATGATGTTAGAGTGAAAAGTTCTTAAATTTATAAGTGGACATTTGTTGGAATGGCTCATATCTTAGCCATATCTAACCCTTTGCTGCATCTGTCTGTCTGCCCTGTTTCTTGCTATCTCTCTACTAGCACTATCTATAAATAAAATAAATCGCCCAAACTAATAATCAAAATAACATTGGATATACCTTCTTTTCTACGTATATAATATAACTGTAATCCCTACTTTGGTTCAAAGATGATCTCTGGTGTTGGATGTGAATCACACAAATTCTCAGAGACCTTGTTAAGAGACATTGTAAACTTAAAATTCACATTAAAATGAGTGTGTTTACAGGTCTTTCAAAGTATTTTGCTGTAATATTGCCTCAAGTGATGTCACTTGGGTCCGAGTAGGTCGCAGCTAGAATGAAGTCTAGCTTGTTCCTCATCTCTGCTTCAGGCTAGCAGCACAGGGTTACATAGAGACACTACTAACATAATACACCCCTTCTCTGACAGCAGCCTCAGGGTTTATACTGTTCAACCCAACAGTGTCACATCAACTACTGTAGGCTATAATATTTTATTATCTAATATCCGTGACTGTCACACGTATTAGTCATGGACCGTTTCGGTTTAGACATTAGACATTTTTAGCTTTATCTATATCTCAGAACACTTTCTGTTTATTTCTTTCGCAGTACAGTGCTGTGCTGATTATACATTGTTGACAGATAAACTATTCATATTTTTCATATTTTTGTGTTTCTGTCTGCTGATTTCCAACAACAGAACTTAAAGCTCTGTGGTGTGACCGTCTTCTTCTTTGTTCTCTGGTCATTTTTTTTTCTTCAAATTAACAGTTGCAGGCAGTCGCATTGAGCTACTCAGGGGTATTGATTAGGATGAAATCTCAGGAACACACAACTCCACTAAATAGATGGTGGTCTGTGCACCACCAGACCAAAACTACTCAGAGCATCCACTGTGAAGAAGTCAAAGGTCATCAGTCAGTGAAAGCCAAGAAACATCAAGGAGGACATTCACATGCAACACCACACACTATCTGGCAAGACAGGGGACAGCATGCCCAATATACAGTACAACCATCGGAGTCAGGTACACTAGGTGACAGAGAACACTTGAAAGTGGACCTTGAGTTCAGATTAGTTTGTCACAGATCCCAGAGTCAGCAGTTACAGGAGTATTGCGATTATGTAAGCATTGTACTAATATTTCAATACATCATCTATGAAACTCCAGTACACAGGTATCTTCACACACCTGACAACTGCAAATCTTCTTTAGATGAGCCATGACACCCTTTGCTCATGCATTCACAAGCAGGTAAATGCCTACTGACATTGACAGCAGATAATGAAGGCACTGGCAGCTTTGCTCTGAAAATGATCAGTTAAATACAATATGAGTGAGACACACTCCATATGGCAAATCAGTTCATAGACCTTGTGCCTAAAAATAGATGGGGATAGATTTCCTCCTCAGGGATGACAATCCATTTGTTTCCATTTTGTTGATGGTCATTGCCCACGCCCCACCCCGACGTTCAGATCACACGCTCCACCTGCCTCTCAGTCAGGTTGCATGTCTCATCCACGTTACCCCCACCATACACCTCTATTAAAGCATAATAGTAGAGTGGAGGGATAGTGGTGGGTACATTTGTGAGGATCAGATGGTGAATTCATGTTTGATTTATCTCTGTAGCTCTTGATATAAGCTCCAACTCCATCTAGATGGCAGACAGAAAAATATTTCACTCATGAAGTGTGAATAGTGACACCTAATACAGCATCTGTATTATTACTGATCAAACCCAATGTTGAATGGGGTGCTTAAACCTACATTGTTTTTTTTGTAGTTTATTCTATCAGTGATAGATCAATGTTCTTTCACACTGGAAGTACACACTGGAAGTGTTGTATCAATGTTGCAGTTGCATATATTCTAAGTACTACTCAATAGTAGTACCTTTAAAGCAATTCAAATACCAGTAAAGTTCTTCATTCAGTACCAGTTCATTCATCATATTACCCCAGTTTCTTCTGAAATAATAATAATCAGGCAACACAAGCCAGTAGTATGGTCATACTGGATATGTTGCTGCCAGTGATGGCATGCTTAACTGCCAAACAAATCAAATGAGATGCACTGTTCTTGACTTCATCACCACAAACTGTAACTGCTGACTAGGGGTATCTTATTTTCTTAAAGGTTTCAGGGACTGATACCGTGCCCTGACACAAACTGACTCAATTATTTAGTTATTGCGCAAAACAACCTACAAGAGTATTTTCTGGTTGTCCTTCATCATATACATGGAGAATTTATAGAAATAACCGTTTGTGACTGCTATATTTCAGGTTTGGGTTGCTTTAGGCGCAAAATCTGGAGAACGGCCATGTACTCAGCTAAGCTCATGATCAGATCACAGCCATGTTTTTCTTTTGGGGCATATGCCTTTATTTGGAACTTCAAGGAGGGAATAGGAAGGTGATATGCAACAAAGGCCCTGGACCAAATTAAAATGGGAGGTCATGCTAATGGACTGGACTTATTTATTTAATGCCTTTCTGATCTCCTCACCACTCAAAGTGCTTTTAAAATACAACTTTGACTAGGAAGGAAATAAACAGCAGTCTCGCATTTCAAGTTATGCACTTGATTATCCATCCACTCCAACCTCTGAGAGCGTTTAAGGCTTTATATTGACAACATCACGCTATTTTTTGCCTTTGCTTCAGATGAACAAGAGACATAATTCACACAGCTACAAGAAGTCCTTGTCAGCTAAACGTAGGTTGTTCAGTGCATTTGAACAAAACCTTTTCATACTATCAACTGATTCTGGTCCAGGTCCATGATAGCTCTCTGCCTTTTTGGCATTGTGATGACACCTCAAATGGGAAGCAGTTAATTAATTTAATTTAACTCTCATTAAATTAAGAGCTGTGGAGAAGGAAGGGGAAAGACCTGATATGAAAGAACCAATAAATAGATTTCAGCCTCTCCGTGAGGCAAGTCCTCCAGTCAACTGGACGAAAGCAATAACTAAAAATAAAACCTAAGCTTTTATTATTTATCTTAGAAACCTTTATTAATGTTTTGCCTCTGTTTGCTTTGCTAGACCCACTATAGCATTAAAAGGAATTGCCTGGTTAAAGATTGATAAGAGCTCGGCATGTGTGCAGTTTTTATTCTACTTGTGTGTGTGAGTGCACATTCATACATTCATGTGCATGTGTGTGTGTGTGTGTGTGTGCATACATACTTGTGCCTTTCTGGTCATGTAAAAACATCTATTGCTGTTTTCTACAATTATCTAACTACTATTTTTTGACTTCCTTACCCTATTTTTACATATAAGTTTTATGTATGAAAGGCTCAGTAATGTCCTTAAACAGCTGGTCATTCATTTTTCAGAAACATTTGCTTAAACACAATGGATTCATTTTGGATCTGATTTCAAGTTGCCAGGCAAGATTTGCCAAAATCAACAAATCTTTTTCATTTCCAAGGTGTTTCTTATTAGTGAAGAGGAAAGACACCAACATTATCAGTGGCATGTGAATTTCAGGAGTGAATCTCCCAATTAAGACTCCATGAATATCATATTGTTCTTTGAAGCTCTATTGAAGCTCTCTCAGAACCTTTAGCATTTAAATCAAGTGGCTTAATGCTGCAATTTGGCACCCTCAATTTCAGAGTTCATCTCACCTATACACTGCTGTGTATCTGGGTCAGTCCCAAATTTATTCTTTGCAAATTCTTGTTTGGTCGCTAACTCTTTGCTCTCATTAGCTTCCTCTGTCACCATCTTTGGTCTCTTTGCCTCTGCCATGCTCTGCCTAAATCAACCAATCAATCAATCAAATTTTATTTGTATAGCCCAAATTCACAAAACACATTTTGCCTCTGAGGGCCTCAACTAGCTGCTTCATTGCCCACTTGGCCAACTCCAGGTCTGGCTCCCATTCTGGGGTAGATCTCTGTATTCTTCCTGAAAACCTCATCTTAATGGTAGCCCCTGTACTAGCTGTGTTAACACAACATTCCCAGTGCTCTGAGCTTATTCAGTAACCACAGCTAACTGAGCGAACTAAGTAATAGGGATGTAACGGTTACCGGTATTATGGGTGTGCTGCCACGGGTGTGTAACCACTGTGAAACAATCAGGAAATAACTTTTTATTTTGCTGATCAATAACAGCTTTATCGAGGCCGGAACTTGCTCACTGTTATTGTTACTGTATGTCTCTCAACCAAAGCGCTCTGTCTCCCTCTCTCTCTCTCTCTCCCTCTCTCTCTCTCTTTCTCTCCCTCTTTATCTCTCTCTCCCTCTTCCTCTCTCTCTCTCTCCCTCTTTCTCTCTCTCTCCCTCTTCCTCTCTCTCTCTCTCCCTCTTTCTCTCTCTCTCCCTCTTCCTCTCTCTCTCTCTCCCTCCCGCTCTCTCTCTCTCCCTCTTCCTCTCTCTCTCTCTAATCATCATCGGACACAAATCAAATTAAACTTCTTCGTGTCATAGGGCATATTTTCGGTTTCTTAGGACATGTTCATTGTGACTTCTAATTTGGGGCATTTGAACAGAAAATAAGAATATCACGATAATATTGCTAACTTTGATGATTTGGTCACTATAATTGTTCCATCCCTACTAGGTAACAACAGCTGCAGTTTGTTTTCTAACCATCAAAGAACTCAAAGTTGGAAAACCAGAAAACATTTTCTCCACAAAATATGATCCAGTTTCACCAAAACTGTCAAATAAATGGTGGTGTGTATTATTTCTAGCAGAAGGACAGTGTATACAGGATTGAGTCAAAAACAGTGTGGCTTAATGGCACAGATGAAGAAGTTATATCAGGCATTGGATGCACACATAATAATGGTTTACGGTGCAGTGACTACCTCTGGCCTCCGGGAACATTCAACATGATCCCTGTATCAGATGTAACTATTTTAGCTCTAAACTGGCTTGGTTTCCATTTTGTTTCCTTTTTTCCTATGTGTTTGCACATATGGTATCTATGAGTATGTGACTCTATCCATCTTGTGTGTGTTGTGGTATGAGTTTGACTGATGGTGTGGCAGTAGCCAGAGCAGCAAGGATCCGGAGTAGCAGCTGACAGAGTTCTCCTGCAGGGCTGTGCTTGGTATTGATCGTCTGAGCCTGGCCAGGTGTCCGCCTGGAGAGAGGGAGAGAAAGAACAAGATCAGCCATGCAGACAGAAAGAGAGAGGATGGAGGAGTGAGGGGAGGAGAGTGGGAGGCTATGGCTAGCTGAGTTGACCCTAATGGAGGATGGTAGGAGGAGGAAGGCATGTGAAGACATAAGCAGTAATGCAGGCGTCTTATGGAGTAGCTCGAAAAAGAGGTAATTCTCCAGCTATCCTCATGGTCATGAGCTTTAGGGAAGTGACAGCAAAAGTAGATATAAGCATTAGAATTAGTGTTCTTTGCTTCTTTCAGTCAAAAGGTGCCATTTGGGGTTAAGACATCTCTCATCGTGAGACTACTTCCTTTTCTGGACTTGTCCAGTTGGAAGAAAACCCAGAACATGATGGACATGGAGCCAATCAGTATAGTTGAGTCATGGAAACAGTCTTTACGTTTACTTCCTGCAGGCGATTGCTGTAGGAAGTACATGTAGTTTACCATCTATGAGGTCAATGCTGATATGGTCTACCGTCCACATGGTTTCATGCCCAAATCTTTGCCTGCCAGATTTTGTTACTAATGCTGGGCACAGAGGGTGTGGCTTTAGCGTGGCTTTATCAGCTTTTTCCTTTTCTCTTTTCACTGAGCACCAGGTCAATAAGTGGAGTTACGGGCTACAAAACTAAAGCAATGTACTAACAGATGCTAAAAAATTAAAGGTAAAGGGTACTGCAGATTTGGTAATAATTCTCCATGTGTATATGACCCTTTTCACAGTAAACATAATCATTCCACCCATTTTCAATAACCATATATTCGTCTCAGGGACATCGAGCCGATCCCAGCTGACATTGGGCGAGAGGCGGGATACAACTATTCATAAGTTGCCAGTTCATCACTGGGCTGACACATACAGTACCTTTACATGCAGCAAGAAATTCGAATTTCTATCAGACTTAGTTCGGATTTTTTAAAGTGCTTGTAAACACCTTAGTCCGATCTATTTCAGACCACATCGGACATCTCAAAATCGGATAAGAACACCTAGATAATTTGTTCATAGTCGGATATTTAACGCTATGTATACTCAGCAATCGGATCTGAAGCGGATTTTGCATTCTGCGCATGCGTGACATTTTCCACTGGGGCTTTCACCTGGAAGCCAAAAGATCCGTTTGTATGTTCATTATTCGGATGAAAATAATGCACGAAAAGTACGCAGCTGTAGCATCGTCCATCTCCTCGTATGTAATCTTTGTTTGAATGCCTTCAGATAGTTTGTTGTTGCTGATAAGTAGAGGTCGACCGAAAGTGGCTCTTTGTTGAGAGGGCTACAGCGTCACGTAGCGTGGTGGAGTCAGCCATGCTCCGGCCGTTTATCTGATTCTCTGAACGGCATGTATACTCAGACAAGTGATCCGGTCTTATGCATGTCATTATCTGATACGGTCAGAAATTTGAATTTCTTGCTGCATGTAAACGTACTGACAGACACAAGGACAACATGTTAACTCCACATAGAAAGTCCCAGCCGTGCTTCAAACCAGGAGCCTTCTGCTGTGATATAGGACTTGTTGTCCTAGAGCCAATTCTAGTGTTATAGAGCCTACTGTCAGTTTAGCATTATTTGAGCTAAATGTTGTACCAGCCAACGAAGGGCAAAAGATTAATTTTGTGATTGATGTTGATTACAGTATACTTATCAGTTGCCACTTTAAATAGCTATGTCCAGGTTTACCTAATATTAATTTACTTCTTCATAAGATCACACTAAACAAAAGCTATTCAAATGAACTAGTTCACCTTTATACTTCACAAATTTGAATTTTGAAGTTAGTTCACAGTTCCAAAAACAGTTCCTGTTTAATGTACTTTATTTATTTATTTTTTAAGCTGCTTCATAAAATGCTCTATTTGGCTTGAGTGAAGGAACTATGCGGCTGGTGGCTCATGGTCTTATCCTTTGTTAATGATTTCTTGTGATCATCATTCACTTCATGAGCCGTCTTTCCACCATCATGTTTTCCTCTCTCTTCAGCGGTGCAATGACTGTAATAGCTCTGCCGGAAAATGAAAGTGAAACTTAATTTCCGCCTGGCATCCTTTTCTTATGCAATCCTTTTCTTTGTTTTAATTGAGTTATAACTCAAAAGTGTATCAGTGTTGTTCTCTCTCACGCTAGTTAACAACTTCACTTCCTAAGTTGCAAATGGATACATTCAGTTCACCATTCACCAAAAACATTAGCATGTTCAATGATCTGCACTCTTTTACGTTTGCTGTGGTGGTGTGTTCTATTAAGAAGCATGCCGGCATGGGTGGCCCTTAGCTCAGTCAGTGGAGCGGCCGGCTTGCTGCGGCTGGCCCGGGTTCAAGTCCTGACCTGTGGACCTTTCCCGCATGTCATTCCCCATCGCTCTCTCCACAGAGGTATCTGAGCCAGTTGACCAGGAGTAAATGAAGAGGAACTCTTTTATACAGAAAACTGACATGGTTACACAATATGTAAATGGTGATGGAGCAAAAGGTGGGGAAGATAAAGGAAAGGATTGGGCAACAAGGGTAGAGGGAAAGGAGGGTGTAGGTGACAAAGGGCAGACACGTACATGAGGTTCCTAGACATTGTTTGGTTACTCAATTAGCAAGTCTACACTGCCCCCAGTGTGTATTACCATGATCGAGGGACCAGCCCAGCAGGGGTTACAGGCTGGGCCCAGATGGACGGCACTTGGCTTCAAGTTTTCTATATGTCAGGATGTATTTTCTTCAGCTGGGTGTCACTTTGGTCAGAAACACTGTGATGGTGGACTCCTCTGGACTGTGTGTGGACAAAAATATGTGGACACCCATGTTCACTTTAAAAAAAAAAAATTATGAATGCTTTTTTTAAACAAATGCATTCATATTTCTCTATAGGCTAACCCCCCAGTTAACAACATGCCAATATGAGACACATCCCTGTCTACAAACCAGTCAATGTATGTAGTCAATGCACTGAGAGCCCATGTAGATGGTAATTTAAAGTAACTGGATGGAATGTATAAAATATAACATGAAATTTGGTTCACACTTTCAGGTGTGAAATGACCCTTGGACAACAATGTTCTTCCAACTTTGGCTTGTCCATAAAGACATGGCTTTCCTGCTTTACAATGGAAGAACACTAGGCAGACAAGAAGTCAGTAAGGGGCATCTAGGCTCCATCTTTGGCCCTTGGCTCACTGGCAGGTCCATCTGTTCCAATAAGTTAATGTTGTTATATTGAATTTGGCCAAAGTTCAAATTAATCAGACATATTTCTAAGTATTTAAGTAGTTTATGTATTATTTATGCTTTAAACAGTGTTGATGAGAGCGGAGTATGTAGGTCAGAGAATCAAAAAAATAGTCCAAAGATGACTCGAGTTGAGGGGAGCTGCCGCGTGGGCAATTGTTTTCAGTGGATTCGCCAAATCATAACACTTTTTCTATAGTGTGCTGTATGTGTGTTGGTTGTACAGTATATTTGTGTGTGACATTCATATGTGTGTGTAGAAAGGTAAACAGTATCAAATGTCAGCTAACACCCACACACACCCTGGCCACACAGTGAAGGCAAAGTCCCCCGATTAGATTTGTAAATCAAAAACCAATACATATAATATGGAAGAATTAATTTGTTTTATATTCCTTGGTTACATTTTTCGTGGAATACATTTGGAAGATTTAGAATGTATTTGTGCCTGCTGCTCTCCACCATTATATGCTTCAATTCATACATCTATTTGTGAGCTCATAAAACAGGCATTGACTACCCATGTAAATTGTGTTCCCCACAATAAATTATATGCATACTTGCAAAAATACATAACTGCTGTCGGTCTCCCCGCTCCATGTCACCGGCATACTAATAGCACCATGCTAGGAGGCCAATGATGCCACTTCCATTATATTTCCATTTAGCCGTAATTTTGCGGAGGAAGTTAGAGTTGGTGAAATTGCCTCCCTCTGCCCTCCCCGCGCTTCTTACCATCCTCACAGTCCTCGTCTCACAGGCTGGCTCTATATCTCCTTGTCGCTGCTTTTTCTTCCTTTCTTATTCAGCTTCGGAGGCATGTGGGGGTTGTTTTCATCCTGGTGAGTGGATAGAAAACGCCAGTGACCTGTACACGCCTTTGGTTCAGTGGGCGATTTCGTCTCAAGCTGCTGAGGCTACAAGCTCAGAGGTTACAGGTCAAGTTATCCCACAGTGAAATGGACACCATGGGAAAGTAATGCAGGCATAACCTGCTCTCTATGCCTGTCTGACACCAAGTAGATTATTGTATCATGAATCCTTTATCACAATTTAAAAATCGAACCATTTTTTTTTTCTTGCAGCAGCTTACAGATCTGCACTGTAAATCATAATAATTATCATTTAAATAATCATGAAGAAAATAAATACATGTGTTCTACATTTTGGCTTAGTGATCCGCGAGAACCTGCAAGACGAGAAAGCAGTAACACTCTGGGATAGAAGAAAGATTAGTAGCATACAGAGCTCAGTGCATTATGGAAAAGTCCCTCAGCAAGTCTATCAACATAACTAAGGGACTGTTCAGGACTCACCTGAGCCAGCTAACTATCAGCTCTATCAAAAAGGAACATCTGAAGCCTAGTCTTAAATTTGGAACCCGGGTTGGGAGTTGGTTTCACAGAAACAAGCTTAGTAGATCATTTCAATACAGACAGTACTGTGTGACAAAAGAATCATGATCATTCATTTCAGTGAGAACATTGATTGATCACAGTGGATGTTCTAGCACAATGCTACACAATACAGCATAATCTGTCATGGCACCGGCTATAGGTCAGTTTTCTTCGGATTTAGAATAAGTGTAATTACAGTGATTATGTATTGCGACAAAATGTGCGTAACCTACACTCAGTAGTGTGTCCGAATGCATCCGGTGTAGACACGGACAAAGAAATGAAGCTGCTTCTGCTCTGCTAACGCGCTGCTCAGGCTACGTCTGAGTGTGGACAGAGTGTAGCAGCCTGAGACACAGCAAAACACTGAACCTCTGTTCAACCAACATTAGCCTTCAAGCTCATGCCTCCTTATTTTGTCCTTCTACTGTGCCTCCTAGAAATTACATTCATATCATATAGGTCATTTTCCAAATGACTTTGTGATGACAAACATAATTTCTACCTGGGTTATGTTCACAGACCATGGCTATGGTTTGGTTAAGTGAACTAAAGCATTAAGGGAAGGTTAAGGAAAGATTTTAGTTACAGGGTAAGTCGCAGTTAAACCATGAACAAGATTTCCAGAATTTTAAGTGTTACCAGACTAAATATAACCATAAAAATCATGCTTTGGTTGCTTTGTACAGATATTGTAGACTGTTACGGGATGGGACATTTTGACATGTATTTGCATACATGTTGCACATGCTTCAGTCTGTGCAATGGATGAAATTCCTGCAGTAGCATTTGTGCTTAGGTGAGATTTTTTTTTTTTTTTTTTTAGAAAACAACAGTTCTAACATATTTTATACTTGTAGTTGGTATTTGTGGCCTGTGCAACAAAACTTTAAAGTGCATGCATGCTATGTGCAAAAAAGTGAGTTTACAAGAAGGTTTACATACAGAGACTGAAGGTCACTAGAGCTTCTTAGCAGATGTACACACATGGAACAAACACACAAGCTGTTTGTTCACATACTCACACACACACACACACACGCACGATATACAGAGCTCTCACACAGCTCTTACGGTTGCGGAAAACCAATAAAATTGCAAATTTCCCTTCATATTTTCACAATATCCTAAATAAACAGCAGTCTAGCTTTGCACATCTCTCTCTCTCTCTCTCTCTCTCTCTCTCTCTCTATCTCTCTCTCTCTCTCTCTCTCTTTCCACAACATTAAATATTAATCCGTACGTGGCTGGCATAACTCCAATCAGAGCAGTCGACATATAGGGAGACGGTGGCTGCCCCTCTCTAGGTAAACAGTAAGGAGATTGTTGCCTCCCCACCCATCCACACCATCATCATCACTACCTCCATCTCTCTCGCTCTCTCTCTCATGACAAATTCACCTTTTAATTACAAAAATTCAGCCTCCATGGACACCGGCAATAAAACATGTTTTGTGCCGACTCCCCATTAGAATAAATCCACAGACAAACCTGACATGGTATTGATCGATTCATGGTATCCATTAAAAGACATGGATCTGATTTTAAAGAGACATAATCAACCAAGTTTATCTGTGTGTGATAGACCTGAGCACATCTGAGCTTAGACAGTAAGCAGAGATTGTAACAGCTAACCTAGCTACCAATATGATATCAGCGTGTTCTCTGATGATTTGCTTAGCTTACGAGTACTTTGTAAAAACAAAGCACATATGTCATCAGATGTGATGCAATGGAGAAGATTTCTCCAAAGTTGAGGAGCTATAACACCTCTGAATTTCAAACAGGAGCAAGGAACAGATAAAAGTACTTGACCAGATGATCGAAGAGGCCAATCGCTAAAATAAGGGCTCAACGGCTCTTCTATAAAAGCAGGGGTCATGTCACACAAGGCCGAGTCAAATTGGAATTTGATAGAGGGAATGTGATAGTCTGGCTCTATCAAAAGTTAAAATTAAAATAAACTTTTAAAAAAGCCTGTCCTGTCCTCCTGTCTTTATTTACACATGCACACAGATTTGAGAATGTGTAGAAATATAAAAACGTAAAAGCAGGTAGGAGCTCAGTCTTGACTAGCAAACAGGCGAGAAACTGTTCTGTTCTGGTTTCCATGTTTGATCAGTCAACAGCAAAACTAACCTGGATGCATGCTGTGCGTTTTGGAGACATGCTAACATGTTACAACGCATACATAAGACAGCTGTTGATGATGGTGGGTATTTATGTATTAATGCACTTAAATTAAATCTATTAAATCTATAAACATCCATGAATGGTTGGAATAACATAGCTCTTGGTTTGTGGCAAGCTAAATGCTAATAATATCATGTTTTCAAGCGAGCAAAGGTTTTTACACTTTACATATAATTACTATAATGTGCTGTAACTGAAGAAGCAGTTAATACATCTGAAAATGATCTGCTGACAACATGAGACAAAATGTAAAGGAAGTTTTCTTCTTCAACACGCTGTGGTACTCTGAGCTGAATACAGCACAGACACAAACTGAAAGTGCCAACTCAGTTTCTACTAAATTCTCGACAAATGTATCAACATGTCAATCATAAAAGACATGAAGATAAGAATACACCAATGAACAGGCAGCAATATCCCTCACTAATTCGTGACACACACTCTGACATATGAGGAGCGTGAAAATCTGTTTGATTTCATCTGCAGTGCTTCAGAACTCGTTTTACTATTTAGTTTAACATTTGTTACTAGATTTTTAATCATTTCCTTCATATTTCATGAAAGACATAAACACCTTAAGAGAGAATCCAAAATCTTTTTTTCTAAACTCACAACCTGTTTCTTACAAACTCAGTAAGTGTTCAGACACACACATGCACACACACACACACACACTGCACCTGCTGAAAAGGAATGTTTCCCGTCCATCTCCTCCTCTTTTCCCCCCTCTCTCGTCTCTCCTCCTCCCCCTC
This sequence comes from Nibea albiflora, assembly GCA_014281875.1. Lineage (NCBI taxonomy): Eukaryota > Metazoa > Chordata > Actinopteri > Sciaenidae > Nibea > Nibea albiflora. The sequence goes on from CM024794.1 coordinate 1,660,415, forward strand.
TTCATCCTCCTTTCCTCAGCATAGAACTGTGTGAGACACTCTGACCCTGCTGCTGTGACACCACAAGGGGCAGCAGAGGTACATGTGACAACACCTGCAGCTTCTTCTTTTTCCACTGTGAACAGGTGGAACACCTTTTCTTTGTCTTAAATATCAGAAAGAAAGAAAGGAAGAAAGAAAGAAAAAAATGCAATTAGACAAAAAATCTGAACAAACAAGAGATAAGAGATGAAGAAAAGAAAAGAAAAAAAAAAGAAAAAGACGAAGCATGACAGAAGCATACAAATTTGATAGGACAGAAATAAACATGCAAAAAGAAAAAATACAAACAACAAACCAACAAGAAAAAAGAACAAACAGAGATCAATGCGTGAAGAAAGCAAAAGAAAGGCAAACAGAATCAGAAAAAAAACATGAAAAGAAAGAATGGAACAGACCATAAGAAGAATAAATACTGTAGAATAAAGACAAACAAAAAGAGAAAATCAACAGACAGAAAAAATAATTATGGAAAAACTCTTTCAAAAAGAGATTCAAATGAAGTCGTTGGTCTTTTGTAACAGAGCATAAACATTAGAAATCAGCACAATGATGGCATTCAGAAAACAAATGCAACACATATTCATAGCCTGCTCTCTCAAACACACACACACACACACACACACACACACACACACACACACACTCTTACATGTCAGCTTTGGTTGTCACCCAGACTGCACACACATGCAAACACACAAACCTGTGTTTAGCGGTCGTCCACAAATCAGGAAAAACGAAGTGACAAAATGGCAACGATGTCAAATCTCTATGAAAATACATATTATATACTGAATCCAAATACATATTATATACTGAATCCAAATACATATTATATACTGAATCCAAATACATATTATATACTGAATCCAAATACATATTATATACTGAATCCAAATAGATATTATATACTGAATGCAAACTGCCTGCACAGCATGCTGTACTGTCAAGTCATTCTAAGCTACACAACTTTTTAAACATGCTTTACATCAAAAATAATGTCCAGGTTCTCTCTGTGTCTTCAGTTTTGCATGAACTCACTTCTCAAATAGCACTCACACTCAATTCAGTAGAACATACAAATATATTTATATTAACCATTCACTCTATACGTTTTTGAATTAGTTATTTATTTGATCTGGATCTTCTAACCAAATTTCTAATGTAGTTTATAGGAAATGTCAGTAACATTTTGAGTGTGTGTTCATGGTAATGCAGGAATGTGTGCACAGTGCAACAGTTTTTATATTATATTTTATATTTTTGGACAGCAATGGAGCTCTTTGTGGCACACACAGCCTTCAACACACTCACAATATTTACTTATATATTACACAATACTTACAGTACTGTATATAAAAGTATACATTCATTGTGGTTTGTACATGAGATTTACTGAAAATAAGAAAAAAAAATAGATTCAATTTAGATGCAAATACATAGAATTAATATATTTATAATACATAAAATACTGTTTGTGAATGTCAGCCTTCACATTTAGACATATTAATGTGGAGGCCTTTCTTGGCTGTGATGTTTATATGTCATGTCAACCTGCCAATAGAAAGCTGATTTTAAACATTTGTCGAAGACAAGCGTATATACGAATACGAATACAAATGACTTTATTAATCCCCAAAGGGAAATTCATTTGTCTGTCAGCTCATCTGCCAATTGTAGAAAAACGTTGTCGTTTGACAACAGTGTGCTTTCTAAAGTCATTTTTAAGGTTTTCAACTCCGTAATGTGACACCAATACAAGAGCCAGGCAGAAATTTTGACAATGGAAAACCAAAAAAATAACGTTTCCAAGCAAGTCAAGTCTAGTGGAGCTGCAGAGAGCCAAACCATTCCATGCAGGAAAAGACAGTAACCTATCATTCCTCTCCTCCTTGCATTATGACTGTAATTAAACAGCCTTGGGTTCAGCCTTCTGAAGCTCCTGAAATGTAAGGTGGGATAAACAAATGAAGGAGAGTTCATCAGAACAACATCCACTGTGTGAATGTCCTTCAGGTCATCACACGGATCCTCAGGAAAATGGGGGAGACTGATTGAGACTGATATAAACTTCGTAATTAATGTGGTAGCAACTGCTGAAGTCTCAGATTACTGATTACTGATTTTTACATACATGTTCTGTAACACACTGGAAGCACATGGTGAGGAATCTCTAATGGGAAGAAAGACCAGGAGTTTTAATGTTCATGTGGGTATCTGACTATTGTTTTAAAGCCATTTGTACTGCTCATATAGGTATACGTAGGTTTAGTGATAACAATACAGTTGTTTTTAGGTAAATGGAGTCTTTATTCGTTCATTCATGAGTTGTCTCTTTATTTCAGTCTGCCTTGGTTTCTGCTAAAATCCAACACCAGAAAATCAAACTACAAACATTTCTTAAAGACTTTGCCATGACAGTGCAGAGACTGTGTGCGATGCATGTTTTGGCATCCCATGCCAAGAAAAACACGTCCTCTCTCCTCTGCTTCCTCACTGTCACCCTGTGTTGCGTCTATTTTCCCATCACTACTCCAGCTCACACTCTGTCCACCTTCATTTTCTCCAACAATGATCAAAGTTTCGTACCCCTTCCTTTCCTTTTTTACCCCCCATCCTCCTCTCAGTGTCCGACTCCCCCACTCAACTTATTGTCTTAAAGGCTTGCTACAGAGACCTTAGCTAAACCCTGCTTCACACACACACACACACACACACACACACACACACACACACACACACACACACACACACACACACACACGCTCTCTCACATTTAGTCAGAGAACCTCAGTCGCCTCCCCTCCTCCATGATGGACTGGGATTGGCTCTCACTGTCACAGTGTGTGATTGCAACCTCCGTTTGACCTGCTGGGGATATATGGCGTCCCCGGGTTATCTACATAATGCACAGGGAGAGAGGTGGAGGAAGCCATCTGAGAACAAGAGAGGAGGGTGAGGAGGGGTGAAAAAGAGGGAGAGAGAGAGGCTGGATGAAAAGATATCACTGGCAACAGAGTTGGATTAGATAGACAACAGTGTTGGCTAAATGTCCGGGGCAAATGTTGCTGTTTATTGGAAAGCTAGGCTGACATCTGTGTTTGTGTGTGTGTGTGAGTGTGTGTGTGATGGTAGACTTGTTCTTTATAGTGTTTAATGGACAGAAATATAAGATTTAAAAATGATTATATATATATATATATATATATATATATATATATATATATATATATATTGTCTGTTCTGGGTTACCGTACAAACATGGAGGACTCCATGGAAGAGGACCCAACATCTGTAGATATAAAAGATTCACTCTGGGGTAGAAAAATATAAATATTCTTGTTTTCAAGAGACGAAAACATGGTTATGAATATTATACTTAATTTCTGCCATTTTCTGTAAGTAGAGCTTAAATGTGACAGATTGGACCTTTAAGTACTCAGTACAATCATAAATCAATAAATATTTAAAAATTATTATCAATCAATAAATAAATAGATTACAACCCTAACCCAGACATTACAACATGCAATACATGTACATCTTACAGAACAAAGCTTAACAAGCACCAACGAGTACTTGATGGACACAGAGGCTGCCACATCTGAAAAAAATCTATTGTTTCATTCAAAGATAATATTCTACCAAAATAAAAAGGTTAACGTAGACAATTACAAATTACAATGTATTTTTTATAATGTAAAAGTATATCATACCATGCTGTTCAGAATATCAAAATATCATATAACATTATGTGTTTTCTGTATAATATTCTCTGATGAATGCTGTCATGCATCATGATATATGTTAAACATGCCAGTCCATCAGACCTCATTCTAATGTAAAGCTTCTACCATACAATTTAGTCTTTAACAAAACACACACACGCACACACACATGCACACACACACACACACACAAAAGGGGGCATTTTTTCAGCAGTCTGTGCTTAGCCAGTCACCAGGCTGTTTGAAAGAGCCGGTCTGCTACTGACAGCCTGCACACTCACAATAAATACTCCCCACGGAGAAGCACATGCAGTCACGCCAGAGTAATGCTAAAATTAGTTCATTTCAATCCAAACTTTCAAGCACAATGATGGCAGAGCCAGTCTGTCTGCTGCTGCTGCTGCTGCTGCTGGCGTGGGAATGAACTACAGGCAGTGGAATGAAACTCATCGGCAGCACAGAGAGCCTGACATTATATCTGATGACCTACATTCATACTATAGTGAGCAGTATCAGTGTGACTTACTGTAAATCAGCAGAATACTTTCCTGAACACACACACATTACTGTAGATGAAGCACAGTGATCCCTGTCACAGTGTAATAATTGCAATAATGTAAATATGTAGGGATTTTATAAGTGTGGTCTAAGTGGCATTAAATCATTACTATTAATAAAGATAGAAGTATATTGCAGAGTAATTTAAACAATCACAGTAGGTTCGTTATACTTATTTACATTTGATATTTACTTTTTCATTATCCTAGAAAAGTCTCCAAAATGATCTACACTGGCCAGATAATGGAGTGGAAATGGATACAGTTGTGTATTGAAATACTGAAGTGAAAATGGAGCATGGTTCATAGACAGTTACCCCAGCTGTTTTTATGACTAGGAGTTTGCCCAGGGTGTTTTATTTTGAAAATCTTCCGGCTGCTCTATGCCTCAAGCTGCTTGCAGTCGTCAAAAATAGAACAGTCACGCATTCCCTGCAGAGTCGAGCCACCTTCTGGGACGCTTCTGAAATGTCTAAAACGGCCACACATGAATATTATTTCTGCCATATTCTGTTAAATCTGACACACTGGACCTTTAAATAAACTGTGTTAACATATTATCTGGTTATTGTCCACAGTTAACCAGTTAAGAGAGCTATTGTCATTAACTGCAGCACATCTCCAAGCTTCAATTACTATCTTTTCTTCCCTATTCTCTATACTGGCTGTAAAGTGATATAGTCATCTCCCCCAAACCAGTCTAATCAGTACTACACCCGTGTTCCATCATCCAATCACTTGAGATGAAAGATGGGCTGAACCTCCCACACTTGCAGTGCAGTCTCCTCACCTCACACGTTTGTTTGTTGTTTGGACTTTTTGCCACCACCAGCCCTGCACCATTCCAGATCACCGTAACTGAGAATCCATCCTGTCCCTTCAGCCTCTGAGTATCGTGTTGAACCTTGTTACTGGGTTTCAATAAACTCTTTCAATGATTCTGGTCACTGTCTCTGGTTTGTGCTTGCATTTTGTATCTGCTACCGTTTAACTTAATCTCTTAGGCATGAGTTCTTCTGTTCCTGCTAAGCTGTGAAAGTTTGGATTCCTCATGTTAGTTGTATGTATGTAGCAAGGTGGGAAAATAATGCTAAGGAAGAATACTAACTTGATTATGCTCATTCAGACTGCTGTAGACTTGTAGAACTAAAATGTAGCTTCAGTCTGTTATCTTTGAATGTTGATTATATTGGCAGAAAATTTAGGCCTTACTGGTTTTGGTGAAACTGTATTCTCCTTAGCAAGGCTGGTTAAAGGCCCATACTCTAATTACAAATGTATGGCGTGTGTATTGTATTGAACATCACAGCATGTAGCTTAAATAACACATAAGCACTGTATAAAAAATAAAAAGATTGTATTGATTTTACAAAGAGAGCCTCTTTTCCATCTTTTGTCTGGGTGAACATGTAACACACAGGTCTGCATTCTGCTGTCATAACACTATAATACATTCCAAGCTCAAGTAGAGCAGTGGGTAGTTGTGTGCTGAGTCCTTAAACGCCAACTAAAAGCCTCAGGTCATTGATCATCTTCAAACATTGCACGATGATGCATAATCCCTCCCCATAATACCCTCTTCATAATCATCATGACAACTGGCAGCTCCCCACACAAATAAAACAGAACACGGAAAACAGATAAAAAAAACAGGGGTGTTTAAGAAGTGGCCCATTATGACACATTCCCTCTCCTTTTATTTTTTCATGATAGCAAACGATCAATTATCCAGATGGCAAGAGAGATGTGGAGGGGCGGCTGGCATTGTCCAAACACACACACACACACGCACATTCACGCACACACATATTTACACGTTTCATGAGACACACAAAGATACATAAATTTAAAAGCAGAAATCACACCCTCTGATGCATGCACACAAGCTCAGACACACACGGTCATAAACATCTGTTGTGTCGTACGCGAAGGTATCCCGCCATGCTGCCTATAGCAGCAGCAAGTGCACAGATGAGGCCTACAGCTGCTCGATGGTTCCCAGTGAGAGTATAGCACCGCTGTGATGGATAAGGTGGGATTCTTCTAATTGACAGTTTGTGGGGAAACAGATGGTTTATTCGCTGGCATTTATCACGTCTTTATGACCAACAGAAGATAGTGTCATAGAGAGAGGAGAGACCTTCTTTGAGCATTTTACAAGTTTCACATACTGTAAAACTGAGCTAAACACCCAGATGTGGACAGTAGAGACAGGGTTTTTTCCCCCAGATTTGTATTGGTTGTTATTTCCTGGACAGGGAAAGATTTTATTGTTTATTTACATTTAAGTCATTTTTTAATTTACACATTAATAGTTTTGGTTGATAAAAATAAACTCTCTCCCCCCGTCCTTCACTCTTTCCCTCTCTAAACTTGACTGCTTGTGGCAGGTGGCCAGTTTTTCCTTGCCATTGTCAACAAGTGCCACCCCATGGTTGAAATTTTCAGGTCACTGTAAATCTTTATAGGGAGTAAGGTCTAGACCTGGTTGATATGGAAATTGTCCTGAGATCATTTATGTTATGATTTGATGCTTTACAAATAAATTGAATTGAAATCTGACTCATTTTGGAATTTATTAACAATTTATTTACAAACAATCCTTTTTAAAAGGAGACTTGAATCTCATTAAAGACTTGAATGCGTTGAAGCCTATCTGTGCATCACAGTTTGTTCTCAGCGTTTGTGTTACATTTCCTTCCACATCTCTCCCCAACATCCACTTCTAAATATCTTTAAATGTACATGTATCAGATGATGTGTGCATCTCCAAGCACCTTAGACCTGTGTGTGTGTGTGTGTGTGTGTGTGTGTGTGTGTGTGTGTGTGTGTGTGTGTGTGTGTGTACAGTATGCATGCATTTCTGTGCCATAGTTGTATCCATCAACCTCCTTACCTCCTGGAGTTTCTATAAAATGGAGGTCATATCGGGTGTCATTTCCTCCAACCTGCCTCATCCAAAATGCATCATTTTCCTGCAAATGACACACACCAACAACAAACACGCGTGCATATACACAGCACACCACAGACACATAAACATAGACAAAAATGAATTTAATTTTATTGTATTTTAACCAGTTACAGTTTGCTACAGTACATGCAATGATAATGTGATAAAAAACAAGCCAGGTTAACAACTTTGACTTTGGAGAGCCTGTGCACCTGTGTTAAAGAAAACCACTTATTTCATTGAAATAAGTACTGAAATGAATTTATGTATTTTCTAACAATACACCATGCAACCTGTTTATGATGCGTACAAATGGTGAGTTTTATCGTTCCATTTTGTTTTACAAGTCATCCTGCAAATATTAAGCTTCTGACAGCAGCTTTATGCTATGCCAGCTTAGTATAATGACTGGGAGCACGGGGTAACAGCGAGCCTACCAGCTGCCCTGATTTCAATTTTATTTATAAATAATAGTTTAAATATAAAGTTATGATGTCATGACGTTTCCAAGTAGATAGCACAGGCTGTACTCTTTATAATATTATTTACAGAGACCCAACATTTCCAACCATGAGCAAGCACGAGCAAAAACGTTCTTTAAGAGGCAGAAACCTGAAGCTCTACATGTGCCAGCTATAAGAACTTTTTGAAATCTCCACGACACCAAGACTTAAATTCTTAGAAGGACATGTGGCAAACTCATTTCCCCTCCAATCACTTGCCCTCATTTTCAAACACTATGTTCAGACCAACACAGCAAGACAGAGTGACATGACACATCCTGTAAATTCATAACTTTTCCACAATTGTAAAACTCCTGTTTCATACATTGATAGGAAGCATTTTCTTCATCAAACATCAAACTCAGCGATGCATTTCTGAAACTGCTCATTCTGGATTTCATTCAGCTTTCTTACAGCAGTTTCATTCATTTTAGTTTAGAGTTTATAAGTCAGTCAGCACAGCAACAATGCCTCATTTGCTTTGACAGGTAAGGGTCACAAACCACCAGAGGAAACATGAACATAGACTGTTGTAAGCATTTTGAGCAAACAACCAATCCTGGCATTTATCTGGTGACATTTGGACTCTTAGTCCAAATCCATTTTTGCATAGCCATATTGATTTTAGTCTGGACAGACTGAGTTACTACTAGCAGAGCTGTATGCAGGACAACAGAGACAAAAATGGACAGACACTGAAACAGATGCTGGCACTTTGATAGGAGCCTTCTGTACAGATAAAACTACTGCTGCGTTGGAAAGCCCTGAAACCTGCAAAGATAGTTGCCGGCATACATCATTGCCACAGCAACCCATGCTGATACATTACTGTCACACAAATCTGAGCTGATCACTTGCAAACAGTGAACAGTCCGTCTTATAAATCTGAACAAAGCCTTAAGTACAGTATGTGCACAAAATGAACACTTGCTGCATGCGTCCTGTCGAGCACCTTCTTCTTCTGTGTTTCTGTGGGAACTTGAACACATGCAGGGAAACGTGAGCCCACAGGCCCCCATGAAGTGCTACTCCCCCTGCATCATGAGGACCACTTTTGGCCCCTTACCACCCTAACTGCCCCTCTTGCACCAGCGCACCCGCCCATATCAGGGCTCCAGACATGTAGGCTTTATTGACTGGTTTGGGATCGTCCTCCTCAGGGTATCCTACTTATCCTCGCAGCTCTGCCTCCATCACAAGAAGATAATCTCCTGTGATTACCTTCTATTTCTCATCTGCTTGCTCTATCTTTTTCCTCTCTCTCTCTCTCTGTTTTGTCGATTTCCACTCCACTCCGGTCTGTTGTTGCATGACCTACACCATCACCCCCACCACCACCATGACGCCCCCAAACCCATCCATCCCCTCGCTTTCTTTCTCTCATTCTCTCCTGGCTCTTCTTTTCTTTTTTTTTTTAGTTGGGAGTAGAGGTTGTGAATAGAGAAGGCCTCATCTCCAGCACTGTCGCACTGTGTGTTCTTTTGTACAGGCACTCCTCGGCCAGCTGCCTATTCACCCAGCCCTGCCAATTAGGACCCCATTCAGAGAGCATGAGAGAGGACATGAGATGAGATCGGTTACCCCCCCCCCCCCCCCCCCCTTTCACCACCACCATGTGCTGTAGATATGGTCTGATTTTAAAGCCTCATCGGTAACTCACATCCTCTTTTTTTATCTCTTGTCGTCGTCAGCATTTTCTTGTATGACCTTCATTTCTAGAACAGCTTTGAGTGACTGATATTTATACCAATATTTTTGAACTGCAGAGCTGGATTAATTTGTCTTTACCAATATTAAGTATCAATCTGACCATTTTCTTCCCATGAAAACAAATATTCACTGTTATCTTAAACAGCATTTAGACCATAATTGACCCTGCTGATTCCCGCCTCTTTTCACTGTGTGCTCTGTCACAGCTGAGCAAGCCTCAGTCAGATCCTCTGTCAACGTTCTCCTTTACATTTCTTCAGATATGCTGTGCGCTGGGCTCGTCTGTGTTTAAAGTTAGAAGCAACATAGACTGTATACTCACATCTCATGTTAGCCAATGATAGCAAAATGCTAGCTAACTAATGATCAGTGTAAATTAGCTAGCATTTTGCTAACATTAGCTAGCTAACGAATGATGTAGATTAGTTCACTTGTGTTTGGCTTAGTACGAATCAGATTGGACAGACAGATACATTATTGCTGGTGGTAGAGTTTCACGACCAGGCCTGGGTCCAACTATTATTGGGGTGTGTGGCAAAAAATATTGTTATTGGCCTCATTGTGTATGTATTTTACACACAAAGTGATTAGTTCGTAACTTGTAACTACATGCCAATCCAACAGCCACCTGGGCCCTAAAACAAACAGATGTGAAATGAGAATCTCTTTATTGTCTTCTTCTTATATTAAAAATGATGTCTTACTTTTTTTTTTTCTTTTGTCCATCCATATTTTAAATGTGCTCATGTTCTGAACTTGTACACGCTTTACTGTTATTTCTAAATATCCAGCCAGCTGTTTTGTGTCAGAATAGAAGTGGCCATACATTGAATGCCTTTCATGCTGTTCAATAACATTACCTTTCAGTGCTATGTATTTCCCGTTTCAGGTGCCATTATACTTTCAGTTGAATGTGATTATTTCAGATAGCTGTGTGAGAGCTGGTCCTGGTGACAGGAAAGTTTTGCTTTATCTCCCACAGAACATCAATCTACACTACAGTAAAATACATATCTTAATCTTACTGACTTATTGGAGGGAATACACTTATAAAATACAATAAGTAATAATAAGTAAATATAATAAAATAAGTCAAGCTGATTCATGCTTTACTTTTACACTTTTAGAATTAAAATAAGTCATGTGGTCTTGCCTCCTCCACCTCTCTTGTGCGTCAAAGGTGACTTAAACCTTTTGCACAAATATTTAACAAAACATCAATGAAACATTTTTTTTCTCTTCAGCTTCAACGTTAGCAAAACATTCCCCGTGCTTGATACCACTATCATTCTTTTGATGCTCTGTAAAAGTAACATTGTCCTAAAGTGCTATTTTAGGCTGCGCTATTACATCAAATGGAAACTCTGATCCAGGCATCTTGTACATAATTTCCAGCAAACATCCACATAATTGTGGATCTTGGTTATAATGTGAAATTACCTTTTGTGTGTTTGAGCACTGGTTAGCCATGCGTGTGTTTGTAATGAGGGAGCACAGGTGGGTCTGGCAGAGCTGAAGAGGCTGACTCAAGCAGGCAATTTTGGTACTTTGACATCACTGAAAGCTTTAATCAACGCAGACACCAACTTACACATTCACTTCCTTGTGTTGGCTGCCCACACTCACACTCTCCCCACTACAATGGCCCTCTAATCTTGCTCTGTAGAGCAATCATTAACAGGCCAATTCCACTGTGGCTGAGATGGGTGGAATAAAAAGAAAGAGGAATGCAGGGAGGGGAGCAAAGGAGGGGCCTGTAATGGATACTGGGGCCAGTAATTAGGCGCCAGGTCCCGTGTTAAAGTGTCATGACTTTGGGAGAGCCATTTAGCCTGCTAATGAGTCTCTAACAGTTTATTGATGCCACTTCTCCCATCACTTTTCTGACGCTCGCTTCCCCTCAGCCCATTTTTCCCTCTGCCCTGTGGGACTCCCTGAGCAACCATTGTCGCTAATTAATTGAAATTAGGACAGATCAAATGCATTCCAACTTTTCTCATATGAGCAGAAGTACCTGGGGGAATGAAATTCCAATTTAGAAACTTGGGGATTTCTGGTCCGCCCCCTGAACGGTGTTAAACGAGGACTTTTAATACGGGTGCGAGGCACTAATGCATCCGAGTAATAGACGCTAATCTAGGGGCCATTGTGGCCCTATTGTCCAACTTGATTCATTTTGATTCAGAGGCATTTGTATCAACGTGGTACCATAGTTCTTTCTTGATTGGTTTGCCTCAGGACACTTTTTTTTCTCAGTGTCCATACCAATTGCTTTCTTTCTAGCAAAGTAATGAATTAAGACTTTTGATTACAGAACTTGTGTTCCCTTTTCCTCAGTTGTCTGCTCCTTTTGTAAACTGCCTCAGGACACTGCATATCATGATGTTTGTCTTTCTGAAGCTAAAAACTAAAAAAGGAACCTTGCACCTCCCAATGAGCAGTATGGAAAGTCTTTTTTCAAGGCAGCAGAAGCTACCAATACATGGACACAGGTTTGTTCATTTTCTTCTGCCCCTACACTCAACTTTGCTTTCCAGATCTTAAGAACCTGAATGCCTGTTAGATCATCAATGGTGAGGACCAGCTCACTGCAGCGGTTCAGCAATCCACAGTGTTCTTTCTGTATAGTGACAAGCACTCTTTTGCTGTTTTTGTACAGAAATATGCAGTATATAGAGGTAACACATCACAGTATGAACAACAACTGGACTTGAGGGTTCAGTCCACAAGTCCAGGGATGGACGTGGATTCAGCTATCACACAGATGTCTGTCCGAATGGACCTCTGCTCAGGTTGAAGTTGGAAGGATATCTGCCGGAGTAACAATGGTCACACGTCAATAAACACAAAAAGAAAATAGGTATGATTTGACAAAATAAGTGTGTCTGGGTGTGTTAGATCTTTTGAGACTGAAACATGCTGCTTTGTCTTTCAGTTCGGATGGCAGTAGTGCTCCAACTTTGGATTTGAATACAGTCCACCTGCCGTCACCTTTCATTTGCATCTTTTAGTTACTGACTTCGTAATGAAATTAATTTGGCATGGTACTGTTTTCCAGCACCACACTGCGACTTGTCACTGCGCACACACTTTTCTAGTGTTGGCTATTCAGTTGTGGATACAGTTAGCAGATCAGCTTCTGCTCAGCGCATAGTGTTGTTAATTCAAATGGATTTCTTTGTCATCTGACGCTTGGAGAAGTCCTCATATTTAGATTTTTGTCCCATTGAAAGTGTCTTTCAATAGGATGGGCAGCATAATGATAAGCTATGTATGCTGTGTTAGTGATGGAAAACAATTAAATCAATCGATCAATTAAAACCTATGAACCCTTTAATAGCAGAAATAAAAGTGATTATGTGAATAGGATTATTCATTCTCAACATTTTGACTCTCTGTAATGCAAAGTAAAAAGAACAAAACAAACAATTTTATCTTATTAAATTGTGGACTGAGCTTGTGTCCAGTGAAGGTTCCTATTCATCTGAACACTAGGCCTAGTAGGCCACCACAGAGGGATATGTCACAATGTGAGTAGCACATTTTTTGAGCCGCAAAGGGACTACAGAAATGTGCTTTAACAACAGGGAAAAAATCAGATTTTCTGATGTATATGATGAAATATCTCAAAAGGAATGTGATTATATTAAAATTTGATTTCAATATTTTATATTTTTTAAATATTGTTTACAAATTAGCTAACACAATTCCTGCATATTATGGTAATTCCCGGAAATCTTCCCATTAACTCCTTTTTAAAGTTCCCTGAAATTCACATAAGTGACATAACTGATGAACTAAAACATCTATAGCTGGTCATGATAATAAAACAATAATATTGCAACAGTGAAAATAGAGATTATCCATGTTGTGTATATACATATTCCAATTCCAACTAAGCCAGATAACAACAACAAATTAAAATTTTGAGTCAAGATGGAGGCCCACAGGCCTTTTTACCTATATGCACTGAACATTATTTGTTTTATATCAATTTTATGTTGAAAATGGGAAAAAAGAAAAAAAGCAATAAATCCAGCATTTGATTGAAAAGAGGAAAAAACTTTGTTTTTTTTAAAGATTTTAGATGCATAAATCATATTAACGATGCAGACATCTTTCCGTTTACTGAATTGAAATGATGACCATGCATTGTTGTGGAGCTCTGACACTGTTCTGTGGTTGTGTTTTACTCTCGCTCTTGTACTGTATTGTACTTCAGACTATGTTTCTATCCCAGCATGGCTCCACTGGCTCACTTTGTCGGTGCAGTTAATAAATGAATGAATCAATTATTTTGTGGTCAATCTGGCACCCATGTTGTTGACTGAAATACGAACATGTCATGTCTATTTTCAAATCCCTGTTCTGTTTACAAGTTAAGGCCCTGTAATATAGACTGAGGATCAAACAAGGATCCGTAGCACTCTGCCAGGCAGTCTCTGATTCATTCACTTTAATTATGCAATTATACTGTATATATTATGCAATGCTTTAATATGCCTGAGTAAAACCGTGTTTTGCTTATTGTTACTTAACTGTGATGCAGAATGATGCATGTGTTGTTTGACACAGACATTCATCTGCTGAAAGTTTCTCTGAAATCACCTTAAATCTCAGTAGAAGTACCATCAGGATCTGTGACATCACAACTAATTTTTAAGCCAAACAAAGTCCAGTATCAGGAACGTGTTATGAGTTTAGGTATTTATGGTAAGACTGGAGGTCTTACAACAGGGTCAATGTAAAGACATAGATATGATGACTTTGTCAGGACATGAAGTTGAAGTTTTGTATCATTTATATTTCTGGGTTAATGCAATTTGTAAAGCACTTTAAAGTGCCACTGTGAATGAAAATTTCAACATAAATAAAATTATTTGTTTACAGATCCTGTCTCCTCTGTTCAGTTTGTTCTTTCTGTCTGTGTTCAGCTGGAGCGTGGCCGCAGTCAGCCATACAGGGAAAATTAAAGGAGTCAGCACGGCACAGAGCGAATGGCTCCACTGGGGCTGAAAGAAAGCGGGGGCCGTATGTCTTCTTTAAAAGTCAATCTCTCCCGCTTGTGTACTGATTAAGAGGCCTTATTGGCATGTACATCTGTATTAACATGGCCATCGGTGACCCTCTATCTGTGTGTGTGTGTGTGTGTGTGTGTGTGTGACGAGGCAAGGCGCGCAGAGCCCCGCCAGAGTGATTCACAAAAGGAAAAGGCTGCTTCACGCTTGTCACAGCAACTCAGAGGACGAAAAAAAAAAAAAAAACTCCCTCAGGGTGGAGGGTGGGATTCGACACCCACCCAGACAGAGCACGGGCACCCAGCGGGAGAAAAGCGCTCACCCCCTTGTCCAGATGACTCCCTCTTTCTCCCCCATCACACACACACACAAACACACCATGGGGACTAGGATTAACCCAAGAGAAGACCACAATAGGCGCACATGTCCCCCCCTCAACCAGCACGGACCCATTCAGGTCCTCTGTTACTCACCATCCTAACAGGGATTAGGGTTAATGAACTGGAAGGAGTTAACAATAAATGAATCAGGGCCTATAAGCAGCCTCCTAATTCCATTTTGTGTTCTGCCGCTTTTCTTTCCTCCCTTTTCTGTTTGAACACAAGGTGTAATCCACTTGACTATCAAAGGTGCAGGGAGAGTATGAATTGAAACTAGCCCCGTCACACGCACGCGCACACACACATACACACCGCCTGCCGCTAATGCAGCTTGCTGATACCATCTGCTCCCATCAATACTGACTCTGGAAAGCACACACACACTTTGGAGAAAAAAAAACAGCAATTCAAATGTATTTTATATTCTTCTCTAATTAAACAATTTCATAACCTATTCAAAGAAGCTACTGAAGAATGGAAGAGCTAATTAAATGCATTATTATTGAATGCAGCGTACTGTACAGTTAGTCTTGATGTAGCCTGCAGGGGGAATGTAATATGTTTGTTGTTTCTGTTTGCAACAGCACATTTGGGCGCATTTTTTAATTTCCTCTGTAATTATGCCATTCCCCCAGCTTTGTCAAGAAATGTTCAGACATCTCAGTATGAAATCAACTTGTTATTTTGATGATTTACAACTCAATTAGGCCAGTCACAAGATGCAGAAGCAGAGATAAAAAAATAAAAAAAAGACAAAAGCACAGAAAGAATCTCTCAGACAAGATTTTTGTGTGTGTGTGTGTGTGTGTGTGTTTTCAACTTGTTTTGCTGACTGGTTTGTTTGTGTGTGTGTGTGTGTGTGGCTGCATGTGCATCAGTTCAGTGAGCTCCTTGCCTGCATCAGCGTGTCATTCATTGTTTGTATTGACTCTGGTCTCTAAGGAAAGACCTGCACATTCCTCTTCCCTGCCCATGTTTTTTAATTGGAGTGGCTGTAGTGGCTCACACACACCGCTTTGTGAGAGTGTGTATGTGTGTGTGTGAGAGAGAGTGAGAGAGTAGAGGCTTCTCATACTGTCAGTTGACAACCATGTAAATTGGTTAATTATAGCATAAACATTATAATTATAAGTTGTTTTTAATAAAGTAGAAGAACAAAGATACAAGAAGGGATGGAAGGAGGAAAAGACAAAATGATGAAATATTTACATAAAACAAACATTAAGCTCCCATGCTGTTGGGGTCCACAGAGAGACTTGTTTTATATCTCTGCAATAAAATCAGCTTTCTAGGTACTATGAAATACACACGAGGGGAGCAAAAACCTCCAAAAGAAAAAAAACAACACAAAAGTCTTGATTACTTCAGTATTGTGTGAAAAGTAGAGAGTAGAATTCAACATGAAATTCATTGACGTTTTATATATATATATATATATATATATATATATATATATATATATATATATATATATATATATATAAAACGTCTCTTTAAATATACTTAAATATATATTCTTCTATATATTTAAGTATATTTAAAGACCGGTACATGCATTTATGATTGGCACTTGATACGTGGTGGAGATGATTCTTTAGACATTCGTCACTACATTTCAGCCCCACTACCAGTGAAGATAAATGGAAGATTCGCCATGTTTTGATCAAAAAGATGTTGCAAAAGGCTCTGACAATCCTTGTAGCCTCCAAGGGGCGCTAGACAAAGTTAACCAAAAATACCAGAGTCCTTTACTGTATATTTATTTATTCATGTATTTATTAATTTTTTTATAATTTAGCAAAAGTGGTAGCTGATACATGCTGCTTGTACTGCAGCATTCTCTTCAGGGTGGCTGTGTCACTGTATTTGGCTTTTCTGTGGTGAATGTCAAACCTCCCCTCCACCATCCACCCTCCACACCCCATGCACACCCCAAGAGGTCAACACTCAGTGACTTTCGATATATTTTTATCTCCAGTAGTTGCAGAATCTACCCCAGGCTTACCGAGGCAGTGGAGGGTTCACCTGGTAAGTGCCTGCAATTCCAGAGGCAATCACATCTAAACTAACATGTGCGTACAGGTCGATGGCAGGTAGAGGCCAAGTCAGGTTCTGCTCCTGTCTTGCACCTCCCTGAGACCTGGAGCAAACCCGACCCCCCACACCAAAACTGCCAGCTGCCTCCCACTACCACCACCACCACCATGAGGTCATCCATAATCACTCTATACTGACCCCGTGACTGCCTCCCTCCACTCAGACTGCCATCCTCTATCTCTGCTGACTGCGACTATGTGAATGTGCACACAGAACACACACAGCTGACAATCCATTCAAAATGGAGCTGAATGTTAGCCTTTTGTTTGTAGCCAGTCCACCACTTTGCTCCAGACCGATGACTATTTCAAAGACTGCCATAACTTTTCATTTTTTTATATTCATGGTTCCCAGAGGATGAATCCCAGTGACTCATTGAGTGGAGAAATTCAGGGTTGTAGATTAATGGAGGAGTTCAGCGATGGGACCAGGAGGGAGTTCAGCTCTGAGTGAAGGAGTCATCTCTTCTTTGTTCTTTTTTGAAAGACATGGTAGGTGTGCTTAAGGTTTAGGTTGCAGGATGTGGGATGAGTTCAAGGTGTGGTCTTTGTTCCCAAACCAAGGTATACAACTTCATTTAGTACTTTTACTCTAACGCCAGCCTTGCCTCAAGCAACTAGAAAATGGTAGGCAGTGAAATTTCCAATCAGTAACACACCAAAAGCTTGTCTCTCTGGTTTGCATTGGAAATAATGCTGCATTTCTAAACTAAATTTAGGACTATTATTTGTCAAATTATGATGCCTTCCAAGCTGATGGCCTGATTTGAGAACGTATGTTCCCTTTAAAAAATAAATTTAAACCTCTTTACCTCCACAGAGAAAAAAAAAATCAGCAATGGCTTCGTCAACTTGAAGTGTTTCCCCACAATCCCAAATCAGTGTGTGTGGATTGACAATGTAGTCCCTCCTAGAATCTGATGAGGCCTGTCATTTCCTTCTGAGCCCTGATGAGGACTCATCCACAGAGATGCATCATTAGAATATGAAAGAAGAAATAAGGGGGTCAAAAAGTTTCCTGGATGGTTTTCATACAAAGTTTTCTTGATTGGGACATTTTGTGACTGTCATTTCCTCCCCCATGCTCGCACGTCCCTGTTGATGAATTTGAAACACCTCGTGATTGTTTGCCAGTGTCCGAAGCGATCCCAGCACCCGTTCCGCTGTTTCGGCGAATGGGAAGCAGCCAAATCAATCCTGAACTGTCAGAGGCATCGTGGTGCAGGTGTGTGAAGGTGGGAGAATAAGGGGGAGGGTTTGAATTTACATTTATATATGAATGTAGATGCCTGCAGCGCTGCTCCCATCGACATGTTAAGACGTTGACATGCTAATCACAGGGCTAGGGGATGCCACCTGTCCAGCGAGGTGACGGGAAGAGGCACCCGGAACAGACACACACACTCACACACAAGGTAACACGCACGTCCTGCTCCTACAGATAACTACCTGCACTAGCCGTCACTCCTCTGACAACACACAATATTATGCAAATATGTGTCTGTGTGACAGTGGAGCTGCTGTCGGTGTTGCCCATACGGCCCTACTGACTGCTGATCAGCTTGCTTACATTCGCTATGCATCTCTGTCTGCAGCCTGTCACCCACTCTATCCCAACATCTGGCTCCCCCGGTGCCGATTTGTCTCCCCCACTCTATTTCACTGTCTGAATAGTGTCTTAATTTGTCCCCCTCTGCTCAGGAATTCACAGCCTATACTGTGCTACGCAAAACTGCTTTTCTTTCAAAATTCACTCATTTCCTCTATCCTGTGTCATTTTCAACACCTTAAAGTTCGGGCTAACTTGAAACACGGCACCTTTTTGCTTTCTTATGTCTTATTTGTTCAGCAGTGTGACCTCTGGCCTGCTGGTGCTGCCTCTGCTGCTCCCCACCTTCCAGTATGGCTGAGTCTGGCTAAGTTTCCGAAACTGACACGCAGCTATCAGTGAAACCAAACCATCAGCCCAGACTGATAAACCCAGTCTGATCTTTGAACTTTGACCTTAAAATGCACAGAGCCAGTCAAAACAGTCCCAATTGGAGCAATGTTTTGGGAAACCAAAGAATGACTGTATAGGATCAGACACCATGTGAAATAGTCTTCAATCTTTCTCACAAACATACGTACATTTACTTTTTTATTTGCTTTAAGTCACATTTTTATGACATGAAACCTAATCTTATAATCATAGCTGTGTCTGTACCTATAAACCAACTAATACTATGGAAATTTTAGCATGTGTCAGCTGTAATTTAGGATTAGGCGGTCCTTAAAAGTTAAAATTGTCCCATATGTTTTGAGCTTTCTTTGTCTTCATAGAAACATTTTTTCAGAGACATGAGAGCCGTGGTGCAACATGAATGAGGGATTGTTTAAACGGACAGAGCTCAGGTCAAATAATCACTAATCATACTTACTTACATCATACTACTTAATTTCTTTATCATCATAATAATTTAGCAAAAGGAAAACAAGAGTAGCCTTTTTTGAAAAGGATGATGTTCAGTGTGTCACTGCTGGATGGATTAAAGACATTCATGGTCTCCAGAGGATGAATAACACTGACTCTAGAGATCTGACTCTCCTAAGGTTGACATTTTTAGTTTTAAATGAAATATCTCAAAAACTATTGGATGATTTGCATTCCCTGCTCTTCCAAACACTGAGCTAAATGTGGCATAATGATGATGTTAAAGTAACAAACTGACCCAAGGACAGGCTAACAATATAACAATATAATGCCCTGAATTCAAGTAATGAGACTTTAATGGATGAAATCATTTTTGGGTACCTTGCCCGATTGAGAAACAAGGTAAAAAAAAAAAAAGTGATGCCTGATTTCATTGTAACTTTCGGAGCCTTCTGAGAGTATTTCCTGTTGGATGTCCCCTGTGACAGCTTGTTTAGAGAGCATCAGAGCTGCATATTTACACAGCACACGGCAGGCATGACAGCTGGTATGATAAGAGACGTTCAGACAAGGAAAGCTTGTGAAATCTGCAGGAGTTCCCCCCCCCCCCCCGATGTCATCTCTATATTAAGCTGATCTACCTTAACTCCACAGTCTTCGGCATTGTGGCCCTCAGTTGAACCTCAAACTGCACAGACAAGGTGATAGGCTGCAGTGATTACATCTGTCCCTAGAGCAGGGCAAAGAAAATGGCCCTTTTCCTCATTTCTATTATCACATTTGACCTTCCTCATCCTCCCTGGCCTGCCGAAAAGAGCGTTTACGGCACACTTATTAAACATAATCTAGTGAAGTTATTAAAACAAGCCAGCTTACTGAGAGACCTGCCACAATTCAATTACCTGTGTAGCTGGAGGGAGAAGCGGCCAGAGAGGGTGACAAGTCTTCTGCTTTTATAGAGCGGGAGGAACGGTGTAGTTAGCGTGGCTTCAATTAACACAATGGGGCTGTGGCGGTAATGAGCTAGCCCGTGATTGGCCGAGAGGAGAGTTGGAGGTTGGCGGCTGTCTGCTGTCGGCGCTGAGGGCAGTGTTGGGGGCCATGGTGAGCTCATACTTCCTTGTCACTCACTTCCTAGTTAGTTCCTGGATTGCAGCTTTTCCATTAGAGCTGGAGTCAAAGATATGACACTGTCATTACAGTGCAGTGATGAAAAAAACGGCAAAGACAATTTATTTCATTTTTACGAAGCCCCTTGTTATAAATTACTGTCATTTGCTTATTTGACACTGTATTATCTATTATCTCGCGTTATGCTATTTTTAGTTCCCCTTCTATCTGTCATCATTGCTGATCTTGTCGTATTTAAAGGAGCTTTTCCCTCATCTCATCACATTTACCTTTTGGCCTCATGAACACTTTCTGTGTCCTGAAGCTTCTTTGTGTGTCACTGTTTTAGTATCTTGTTAACATACCTCCAGTGAATCAAAGTGCATCCTCTAGAGTCTTGAAATTGTGTAGTGAAATTTTCTTTTTTTTTTTTTGAGGATGTTATTTCAGTGGTGGAAGCTCGAGGGTCCAACTCATTTTCACAAGGAAAAGTCTTAAAGTCTGAAATGTATTACAAGCAACAGCGTTCCTGAGACAATAACTTCTGCAGAGAAAATAAAAGGTCCTTGGATTGTATTTTCAATGCTCTTTGGAACTCTTGGTAGCTGTGAAAAAACTCACTTTCAAATATTCCCAAAATGCAGTGAGGGAGGAAAAAGTAGGGGCAACAAAAAAGTTATGTGATACTGGTAGACTGGTAGACTAATATTTTATATACAAGAAAAGTGAAAGTGTTGAGAAAAGCTTCATGATCAAACATAAGCATACGGTAGATATTTATCGAATAAATAAGTTTAATAAATCGTTTGACTGACAGACAGGGCTGTAGTCAGGCGGTCATGAGGCCAACAGGGAAAGTAAGTGCAATCTTCAACTCACCAAGGCCCACGAGTGTTGAGCTTAAAACATGAGTCACCTCTCATTGATCATAGCATTTTACAATAAGATGATACAATATTATAACTAGTTATATTATAACTATCTTCATTTCCATTATATTGTGTGCCAAGAATAACCAGAGACAGGTTCACAATTACATTATATACAAATTAACTTCTAGTAACACTGTACCACAGTAAGGTCATGTGATCAGGAACATTATCATTGTCTTCATGAGAAATTCCTTTTTTTATTATTTTGCTGCTGAGATTGAATGAAGTGTCATGATGTTATGATGATCTGTGAGGTAACATTACTTTTTAATGCAGTTTGTTGGCAATACAAAGACTGATTCTGGTTTAACAAAAAGGTCTATCTCTGTAGGGCCCTTTACGTAATGTTGTCAGACACTTAACTGTCAGTGACAAAAAAACAAGTGTTTTTAGTGGATGTACACTGATGGTGCGCAAATGGGCATAAGGATTACACTGAAGCAGTGTCCCACACAATACTGGATCATTATTTAAAAAATGTTGTCCCTATGGGACCTGACATTCCAATGGACACAACACCAAGAAAGTGAGAACTGAGAGCCTTCGCCCAAGTCTGCATCTTGTTTTAAACCTGGAGCCAGTTCCAAAGCACCAAAACCTCTGCTCAACCTCTGGTCATTTTTTAGTTGTTATGAAGCTTTCAATATGGAGTATTGGAGTATTCCAAGCATCTCTGAGCCAGATGCAATACTATCAATGAGAAGCGAGTAATTTCGTAAAGTCTAGCAATTCCAAAAAGCATTGTTCTTTTACGAAGTTATTATGTATTTAAGTGTATCTCATGTCTACATTCCCACAAGTTTTGTCCACATTGTTTCTGCATGTGGGAGAAGTTTGCTTTGTTTGTGCATTGTCTGGACCAAAACTAAACTAAACTAAACTAAACTCACTCTTAAACCAGAATATTCTTGTCTTGTCAAGACAAGAATATTTTGAAGCTCTGTATATGTAAAGTTACTATTTAGAGATGACCGTGTAGCCTGGAGCATTTGTTTGTTTGACAGGTGTCTCAGCCAATGTTAATCGTTTCTTCAGCCCCAACAAAACCCAAGCCCAACCATATCCCCAAAAAAATCAATCAGAAGCCTGTCCCAGATACTACACACACTGTTCTGTGACAAGAATCCACTGTGTTTCAGTGGACAACAATAAACCTGTTACGGGCTTCCACAGCTGTATTATAATGCACCTCTGTTTGTCAATTGACTAGCACTGCCAATGTGTCTGCTTGCATGTGTCTGCATCTCTATCGATGTGTTGCTGCTGTGTGTAAGTGTATATCTGTTTACCTCTGTTTGTTCCAGTGTCTCCTGCAGCACGCGGGGATCGGTGGGTTATCGGTGTAATTGGATCACCTCCCTGTCATCATGTCCCGGTGTTTGTTGATAGGCCCTGTTTTAATTTGGCCTTTGTCTCTAATCTGCGGTAGCTGGCCCTCACTGCAGTAATCCCTCAGATAAGTGGCAGACAGATTGGGTATCCAAGGAGCAGCAGCCATGTGCTCTGGCCCCGTTTGTAAGCCTCTGTAAATATGAAGGGGGGAGGCTATTTAATGGGGAAAGCAGAGTGAGATGAAAGAGAGAAATGGATGAGAGAATGTGTGTGATGGAGCTGGGCTTCTGTTAGAAAGCTCAGGGACTTCACTCTAAAGTCAAACCAAGGTCAACAGAAGGTGTCAGCTAAGGTCAGAGGAGCTTCTAGCATTTTGTAGCTATTCCTCTGGATGTCACTCCCAGTGGGGATTACTGCTGAGACTCACTATCACACAGCCTACAGTCCTTGACTTGACAAAGACCATTTCAGCTAATAGCCATTACATCCAACTCATGAAATCTCAAAAGGAGGGTGTGATTAGACTCATCAGCTCATAAGTAAGTTTGCTTTTTGTTAACTTGAGTAAGTGTTTCCAGTTCCAACACAGTTGTGGTATGATTCCAAATGTTTTCTAATATCTTTCTGTATTTCTTCCAATGGCTCGACATTTTGACAAAACCTCCATTCACAATAAATTGTTCAAGGACACAACAAGGTGTTGCATCTTATAACCAACCTCTGCAGCTAAAACTCAGGTTTTCCCATTTATCTTACAACAAACACCCCCCCCCCTTCCAAAAAAAAATAAATAAATAAACAGTGACCTGCAGCTAAGAAATTACAAAAAATGCAACCTGACGTCATGCTGTGGTGGCCAACGATCCAACTGCTCACTAAAACTTGGTGCTATATACAAGTATATCTGTTGTACTGTGGCTTGATTTATTTCAGGAAGTAGCTATGCTGCAAAATAGTGACATTAAGTTTTCTTTGTTTGTAGTTTGTGTCTGTGAGAAAGAGAAACTGAGAGCTGTGGTTGAGGAGTTTTGATGTTTCTTGTTTTTGATTGTAGTTAAATGCAGGCATGCTTGCATTAGCCACTTGACATCAGCCAATCATATTCATGCAAGTATTCAGTGTGGCCTATAAAACCTGACACCTCCCTGCTAATACACTCAATGGTGTTTGTTGCTGCCACCATATGTGCCATTTCTGCTGTTGCTTTAGCTATAATGTTCATGTATGTTTATCAAGAATCCTCATTGCTTTGAGAGCTCCCTCCAGTCTTTTTTTACATTCCACAATCATAGTCAAACAGGTACTTGTAGTTTTCACACTCAGTGCAGCCACCATAGCTTTGTGCCAGTCCTGGAGGCAACATGATGATGAGTATAATGTCATGACCATGGATAAAAGAAAACCAATAACAGCAGTTTGTTCTGAGCACTGCAGAGCTACTCAGTTAACTCTTTGCCCCGACTGATGTCATGGGATTCTGGCTGACCGCCACAGTATCCGATGCTTATCTGGGTGTTAGCGTGCGGAGAAGATATGGAGAGGCCAAAGTGATGAGGTGAGAGTTTAGTCGTGACACCTCACCAAACATCCGATGTTCCTCTTCATAAGAAAGAGAGAGAAAAAGAATCTGTGGTCTTAGGCTCGTTTGGAGACAAGCCTAATTGAATTAGGCCAGAATGAGAACACGAAGATTTCAGATTTCATGCTTCCTAAATGCCTGTAGATCCATTACTTAGTCTTGGCGGGATTCTGGGCTCTTTTAAGCTGACACTAAAACCATTGAGTACACTGAGAAATGACAGCCATCCTCTTTTCCCACCAGGGAGACCAGGTTCATGTCTTTGGCACGCAAACATGTACAGCTGTCAAAAAAGAATTCTGCAATTAAAGTGTATCGTTTTCTATCATTTAAATCAGGAGTGTCTAAGTCATTTTCACAGAGGGTCACATCAGCATAATGGTTGCCGTCGATGGGCCACATGTATCACAGTATGAATGTAACAAAATGCAATGTAATTTAAAATAAATTAAACTACACCTTATGATATTGTATTATGTTTCTGTATTATCATGTATTCAGCTTACAAAGATTACATATGCATTAGCACAGATATAAAAATAAATGTCCAGTTTGAAACCCACATTACTTGATTCAGGGTTCAAACTATTTAAGCAAATAAAGAAAAATATGTGAGCTTCAATCTGATTGGAGAACCGAGGACCCTCTACTAATCAGATTGATGCTCACAGTGTCATATTTCGCCGTGATCGGGTTGTTATTGGAGTGAATGGACGGCTGTAGCCTCTGCTCTGAGCATCTCTTACCACCGCAGACGGGTTTACATTGGAGTCAATTGAGAATCCAGAGCGTTTCATACTGATGTGGAGGGTACCTGTTGCATGAGTATCAGACACCTAGGAGCGAGACAAATCAATGGTATTTTACCAGTTGGGACTGGATGTATATTAAGACAATCATGCACCTATCACATTCTCGTGGGCCAGATAAAATAACGTGGCAGGCCACACGTGGTTTAAATCATTCTAGTGGTGACTCCCTTTTTGACTCTGCTGTGCTTGAAAATTTCTACTTCATCAATTCATCCATCAATGCATACATGTGTTATTGTAATTATGTAATTATCTACCCTTAGACGTGTTCTATTTGTGCATGAACAGGTCTCTTAACTTTATTAACCACTAGGGATGAGCGAGTACAGCATTATCTGTATCTGTTAACCATGAGTGGGCAGGATTTAACACAGAGGGGGGTCGGGTTGTCTTGAAATGGGCAGGGCTATTATTATATTATTATTTTCTTTTAATTTTTTTATGATAAGTATGATTTTTTAGAGCGAGGGACAGAGAGAGAGAGGGAAAGAGAGACACGCGAGTCGTATTCTACCAAGCACCATGTCTGAACGGACCAATGTTTACTAGAACTCTACTGGTTAATACGTAAGTACAAACCGAAGTAAAAACAAACCTGAAGCTGAAGAAACCCTAAACGTTAACAAAAAAGACCCACAAACCTGAGTGACTGAGGGAGAGACAGAGAGCTGTTCTGTGTGTGTGAGCAGAGGGACACAGCAACACAATACATCTGTATGTGTGTAGGAGAGGGGCGCTGTGACTAGCCTATGACAGAACGCAGACACAGTCAGCTACCCAATGAGGATTTTCATTCAATCCGAGCACAGATATTGACTCGTATTACTCATATAATAATTGTACTCGTACTTGGCAAAAGTACTTTATCTGTACCGAATACTTGATACAGTCACTTTAGTAACCACAGTCCAATAGTTTTACCAGTTTCTGTTAGTCACACTAACTAGCCTAGCTATAGCAATGGCTCCTCTCTGCTCTCCTCCTCTCTCCTCTCCTCCTCTCTCCTGCCCGGTGTGCCACATGTTTAGCTACTCCTTGTCCTCCTTTAGCGATAATGGTACTTGTAATACATGTAGTTTATTTGTAGCTTAGGAGGCGAGGCTCAGTGGTTTAGAGGCATGGTACCACCACCAAACAGTCAGTAGCTGCTACTGTTAGCAAGTCCCCTGTAGCCGAAGGTAGCTTCAGCTAGCCGTTCCCTGGCAGCTCCCGAGCAGCCGGGAAGCTGCCCGAAAAAGGCATAGGCCCAAACTGAAGTCCATGGTACACCACCATCCGCTCCACATTTCGAACAGATATTCCCCACTCAGCGACACACTTACTGAGAAGCCAACTCTGGTCATTGGCAGCTCCATTTTACGAAACATTAGTGACACTGGGGGGCATAGTTAAATCCATCCCAGGGGCCAGAGCAGGCAACATTGAGTTTTATTTAAAACTGCTGGCTAAAGATATGTCGGCGGTAATGACACCGGTTAGGTTCTGTACTAGGACCACTTCTATTCAGTTTATGTATGCTTCCTCTAGGGAAAATTATTAGAAATCACTCAATTATTTTTTAAATTTGTTATGCTGATGACACCCAATTATATTTATCAATCAAGCCTGATGAAACCAATCAGTTAACTAAACTCCAAGCATGCCTTTAGGATATAAAAAGTTGGATGACCTAATGTTAAATTCAGACAAAACTGAAGTTCTTGTAATTGGACTCAAACACCTCAGAAACTCTCTTTCTAGAGACTTACTAAATTACATTAGACAGGATCACGCTGGCCTCCAGCTCCACTGTAAAGAATCTTGGAGTTGTTTGTGATCAGGATTTGTCCTTTAACGTCCACATAAAACAAATTTCGATAGTCAGGCACCATCATATCTAAAAAGAGCTCATAGTACCTTACTGCCCCTCTAGACCATTGCATTCACAGAATGTTGGGTTCCTTGTGGTTCTTATAGTTTCCAAAAGTAGATTGGGAACCAGAGCTTTCAGCTATCAAGCTCTTTTTCTGTGAAACAAACTACCTTTCTGGGTTCGGAAGGCAGACACGGTCAACACCTTCAAGAGTAGACTTAAGACTTTTCTTTTTGATAGAGCTTATAGTTAGGGCTGGCTCAGGTCATCCCTTAGTTATGCTGCCATAGGACCAGACTGCCGGGGGACTCCTCTCTCTCCTCTGGGTTATGCGTAGTCAGGCACGGTATTGGTTGAAGTTTCTCCATCACCCCCACCATCTGTAAACGCACGTCTCATTAATACATGTTACTAACTAAACTTCTTCCCTGGAGTTTCTGTGCTCTCTCGTCCAACAGGTTCTCATGGATCGTGGCTGCTGCTGTGGTCCTACATGATGTCCAGGACATATATGATTACTGTCATTATTGTTACCATATCTCCATTACAGTTTATAGTTAGTTAATGATTTGCTGCTGCTGTGCATCTGTGTCTCTCTATCTCTATCACAGGTTTCACTGCTACTGTAATCATTCTATCATTCATTGTAATTCATTGTCATTTTATCATTCATTGTATTTGTACAATATGTTTGTGTTGATTTGTTCTGTACATGTGACATCCATTGCACGTCTGTCCGTCCTGGGAGAGGGATCCCTCCTCTGTGGCTCTTCCTGAGCTTTCTTCCACATTTTTTCCCTGTTAAAAGGTTTTTTTTGTGGGCAAGTTTTTCCTCACTGGAACCGAGGGTCTAAGGACAGAGGGAGTCACTCCCTGTACAGACTGTAAAGCCCTCTGAGGCTAAATGTGTTTGACTTGGACTATACAAATAAAATTTGATTTGATTCAAGAAAAATCAAGAAATGGCCTTCACATTTTTTAAATGGAGGGCAAAAGCAAAACTACAGTACTTCAGATAAAATGTATTTCATGTGTTTTATGTACCAAGTTTCTCTATTGTCTCTAATTATAACATTCCTTACAACATTCAGTTTTTTAAGCTGCTGCATTCATTTTATTTATTTATTTCATTCTTTATTTCTCTTTCGTGATGATAAAAATACATTCCTGTGAGGGTTTCGTTTTGTTCCGTTCGTTTTGCTCTGATTTAAAATATCTGTCTATACCCAAATACAATACATGGAGGTTTGTGAATATTGCTCACAACCTTGAAAAAAAGAAACAACAAAAAAACTTCACTTCAAAATTGAGAAGCAAAATGACATTCCAGTGCCCCATTACTCACGATCCAAAGTACTGAATATTCTGTCACCAGTTTTTATCTGGATTGTTTCATTGAAGGACTGTAGTTCTAATGACAATTGTTAAAAGTGGACGCTGTTTATGAAAAGGGGGGGGGGGGGGGGGGGAATCAGTGCTGTGGGCTGCTTCACGGATACTCTCTATGTTCACACCTCTGACAGGCATCTCCATCGCACGGCACAGCTCAGCTTGACTCGACTCGCTGATGGTTGCTTTTCTCAATTTCTTAGCTGATTGTCATAGTGACGTTGATGACTGCTGTGACATTTTGTTCAATGCAACACAAATGCGGGAACAATGTAAGACATGGAAGGGATGGCTTCGTTTCAGAAAAAGCTGAGCGAGACATGAGGGAGTTTGGGAAATGCTACATCACCAGAGTGAAACAACTTTGGTTACTTGGTGTTGTGCAAGTGATAATTATCTTTGACCAATCAGTAGTCTGCAGTGTTTTCACTCCACCTTTTAGTATCGGTTTAGCTTGCTTGGAACCTTGACAGAGGTCACCAAAATATGTGCCAAGTACCAGGTACTATCCACTGCTTTTGCCAATGGAAAAAACAAAAAAGAACGGTTGAGTCAATCCTTGCCGAGCGGTACCATGCAGTGCAAATTAAGCATTTGTCTTTGCTTTGCTCTTTGCACTGCAGTCTGGTTCATGCCATCTCCGGGCCTCCTGCTGCACCAGTCCTGTTTGCCCTGTCCTCCCCAGCAGCGGGGCTCCCTAGCCTGTTTGTTTTAATCAGCACTATGTTTGCCAAAGAGCTTACCTCAGGAGATGGGAGTCCTTGTGTGTTCTCCTGCAATGCAGACAGGACAAGGCCAAGTGGGGGGCTGCTGAGTGAGGGCATGGTTGTCTTTGACTGCCTTTAATACATATTTTCTATCTTATTTCCAAGATTTTGGATCCTATTTAATCTAAGGTTGAAGGTGCATTAAATGTGTTTTTTTTCAGTGATTACTTGTGTGATTACTTCATTGATTACATTTTCTGGATTTCCAACTTTAAACTCTAATTTTTAAGACTGAAGGTGCATGTCCATATCTGCACTATCTGTGTCAGAGGCATGTCGAAGCCCCTGTTGATAACATGCATTATTGAGTAGAGTGTTTAAAAGGAATACTTTAGCAATTTAGTATTGCACTTTCATAAAGTTGGGATACTCGCAAGAGACAGATATAAGAAAAGGGGGAAGTCAAAATCAATGTGGCTTTCTTCTTTGCTGCCTGTAATCACTGACTGTTCCTTGTGTGACCAGGTCTCATTCTGCATCACATTGACTAGGTCCTATCACGTGTGATGCAACCACATCTGAACGCAGTACTGCTTCTATTTGGTCCAAATGACCACACAAGTCTGCCATTACAGCCTCATCCAGGCTGTATCCCATTATCAATCCATACAAATAGTGATCACGGTGCATATTTCTCCAGACAGTCTCTTCTCAAAGGCACTATGGGATTTAACTTGTACAAATGGAAAGTGACTGGAGAGAGAAGTCCTGCTGCCTCATCGCTGCATACCTAGCCAATCACGTCATAAAGCAGCTGTGAGTGTCTGTTATAAAAAATTAGAAAAATTGTTTAGAATGAATGCCTCACCACAAATTTGCCATCGAAGGGCTTTGGACACCGTTTAAGCAAACAAACTGTCTCACGGAAGATTTTTGTATCTTTGATATCACTCATGTCTACTTTTGGCATTCACATGCCACTCCTCCCTCTTCTGATTTGTTCTCCATTTCTACACCGTTCGCCAGCCCTCATTTAGCACGTCCACTCCCAGCCAGACATACCATCTTTGGCATCACACCCTTCTGTCAGGCGGCTTCTCAATGGCATCAGCTCAGCCCACTACCCTTCCAACATCCTCTTTTGTCAGCAGCACAAAGTTGATCTATTTACCCACCATCCCACTGATCTTTTTCACAAACAACCCAAGCTAAAGGAAGGAGGGGATGCAGAGATGTCAGCCAGCCAGTCAAACAACCATCCAGCCAGCTTGCCAGCCAAACACACAGCTCCTTTCCTTCAGTCGGCTGTAAAGCCCATCTGCTGGAGGCAGCATTAGATGCAATATCCAATTCAATCCCTTCCCTCAACCTTCCAGAAAGCGTTTAGCCACATTTTAGCACACAAAAGCTGCTGCTCTGGCCTTTGTAGCTTGAGCTTCTATTTAAGAAGGTGAGGGTGAGGATGCAGGGAGAAGAAATCAATAAAGTTTCCTGGCTCTCAATCTTCTTGGCCTGCAGTAGAGGTGTTTTTTAGGTTGGGGGGGGGGGTCTTTTTGTCATTCATAAGCTTTGCTGACAAATCCTTGACATCATTTGGCGGATTCTATCGATAACTTCTTCCGCGGACTGCAGAGGACAAATCGAAATCATTTGTCTGGCTTTGTTGGGTTGGTGGTGGCGTGGGGGTTGGGGTGCTGGGGTTGCCATGGGCAGCGGAGAGGAGGATGACGTCCGGGACAAAGCCAGTGCTGCCAGCCTTGGCTGTGACTTTGGCAGCTGAAGGCATTTGTACTACAGAGAAGTTCAAAGGTCACCGCAAGAGAAGCAGGTTGTGCCTTCTAAGCGATTGACAGTGTTGACAGAGTCTGGACAGCTGCTGTTCTCCACAGATGAACTTACATTAGAAAGATGCAGATCAGTATTCTTCCTTGTGGATCTGTTTACGCTGACATTGATCACAACATCCAAAAAACAACAAAAACTGGAGGCAAATCAGAAGAAAAAATTACATCAAGTCTTGTAATCGAGTCTTGTAACACTGACTGATATCCATTTTAATCCTAAAGTGCATACAGATATGCACTCACATTCACACAGACCCGAAAAACACATTTATCTCTCATAAATATGCCCACTCACACAGATCTGTATTCATGTATTCTTAGTGGGGGCTGTTCCAGAGGGGAGAAAAGAACTCGCTTTTCCTGCCTGCTGTTTTGACAGTTGTGGGCTTGAGCGTCAAATAGCAAATCTCTTAATCTGCCCTTATTAATAAGAAAAACATGAGACTGTCTGATATTTTCACACACATTCCCATCTGCACCGAAACGAATGGAAAAGGAAATAGCAAAATACTACAGAGGTATTAGCATTACGTAATTTTTTTTTTTTTTTTTAAGGGAAAAAAGAAAAACAATTGACAATACAACCACTACTCTGGTGATGCTCAGATTCAAATTGGTGTGAGCTTTGGTGTTTTACTTGGAAAGCATGCATGTAGGCGTATTGGGAACAGGACTGAGACAGTGTTAATCACAGTGTGTATCTCTGGCTTGGGGTGGGGGTTCTATTTGGGTGTATGAAAGTGGCTGACTAACTTAATTAGTTTGATCCATGTTTGAGAGCTGCAAAAGGTCAAACATTTTGGTCTTATAGGACTGTCTGGACAATGCCCCGTTGACTTTCATCCTCTCTCTTGCTCATCAGCTCCTAATAAATACTACTGTGTCTCCAGAGCCTTTTTTTAGAAAATCCAGGGCTGCCATCAGAGCATTATAAGCAAGACACTTCAGATGTCTGCTATGCTTTCTTCAAAGCCTGAAAAAATATACATAAATTCCCTTAAAAAGATCCAATCCACCCCTCCCATCACTCCCATTCACGGGTCTTGTGCGTGTCTGATCCCAAATTCAAGTGCTTAATTTTCTGCTATTTTTTGGTGATTTGGAGGCGGAATGTGGTATTAATACGGCTCAGAAGGGAGAGGAGAGTCAGGGTGGGGGTTTGCTTGTGGATGAGGGGAAGGAAGCGGAGAGAGGGAAGAAGGGTAAAGCTTGTAGAAAAAGATCTGGAACGAAGCTATCACCTGCAGGTCTTTGGGAAATGGGGCACCTGTTATAAGATGCCGTTTTATAATAAGATATGCTACACACGGAGCAAGTCCTAAAATGGCGGATCAAGATGGCGGCATAGCCTGAAAGCTCCACACAACTGAACATAAACTTTAGAAAAACCCCACGAATGCATCGATAATTTTCATACAAACAGAGCACCTCTGGATATGTCAGAGCCATCCGAATCGAAACCTACGATATTTTCACCAGAGCGCGCAAAGCAAGTATTGCTGAGGCAACAACTTCTTCGGCAGTGGCGAAGGTGGTTAATGAAGCTAACAGCATGGCCAATATAGCTGACGTGCTGGCAGAGTTGAAGTCCCTCCGCTCGGACTTTGGATCAAAACTGGACAACATTGATAACCGCTTGTCGGATGTGGCAAACTCAATTGTGGCAATTGAAAGTAAACTCTCAGACGTGGAACAAGACGTGGCCGCAAATCCAACGCGCATCGGGGAGGCAGAAACAAGTGGCAACAACGGAAGACAAGCTGCAGCACACTCAAGAGGCACTCGCCTCAGCCATTAAACGAATTGCCTATCTTGAATCCAAAACAGAAGATCTGGAAAATCGAGGCAGAAGGAAAAACCTGCGGATTTTTGGTCTACGTGAACGAGCTGAGGGAAATAAGCCACTCTTCGACTTTGTCAACGATATGCTACCGCGATGGCTCGGCTGTCCTGATAAAACTTTCACGAGTGAGTTCATCGCACACTGGCACCGGCCAAACCTAACCAGAACCGAGCGGTTCTTGTCCGCTTTTTGAAGTTTCAGGAGAAGGAATTTGTGTATCGAGAAGCAAGGAAGCGAGAGATCATGCACGGCGATGGCAAGCTTTCTTTCTCTCAGGATCTGTCTGCAGAGACTGGGGCGAGAATTTGCCCCAGTTGTGAAGCAGTTTGTGGCCACGGGAAACTTTCGAGGATTTCACCACAATCCTTGTAAATTGAGAGTGCTTCACAATGGAAGAATTCATCTTTTTGCAACACCACAAGAAGCCGAGAAGTTTCACCAAAACATGACACGACGTACATAATCACTGGACAAGCCGCACGGGCGTGATGCACAGTTCCTGAAATTACGATGGGCATTGAACGCACCAAAAAGGAAAACAACAGTTGAGCCAGGTATCACAAACGATATACAGAGACTAATAAAGGCTGATTCTTTGTGTTAGGGTTGCTAAATGTTATACTGAAAAGACAAGGAAAGGTTCAAAACTTTTAGGTGGGACCAGAAATTTAAATAAGGGAAGATGATGACAATTAGGATCATTTTGCTAAATTATCTTATTGCATTATTTTCTGAAGTATTTTTTTCTCATTTATTTTTATTTATTATTATTATCATTATTTTTTTATTATTATTATTATTTTCCTTCACGAACAGAGGTGGCTCTAACTGAATACAGAGAAAGGGGTTAATGTTAAAATATGAGACATTATGGTTGTTTGGACTCATGGCTGTTCTGTCCAGGGTCAAGGGCACGTGGAGCTGCTCCTCAGGATTAGTGCATCAGCATCCTCCAGAGCTGGTTTATTAAAGGAGGGTGGGAAGGCATTTCAGTGGGAATGCCAGGGGGTGGGATTGGATTTTTTCTCCTTCTGGTTACTACTGTTCTAATAGTTCTTTCGTTTTTTCTTTTCCCCTCCAATGTGTGTTATATTTTTGTGTATGGTTTTGGCAGAATCAACAACATTTACAACGTTACCAGCAGTGGCGGAACAAGTCAGAGCCGGGCCGGGGGCGGGGCAAAAGACCGGGCCCTTTATTAAAGCTTATCATAACATCACACGACGCGACGTGGGCACGTAAATGACGGGGCTTCGTTCCGGGCCCCCGCATGGGCCCGGGCCGGGGGACACTTGCCCCCCCAGCCCCCCCTCATGCTCCGCCCCTGGTTACCAGGATATCAGTAGATGTTACCGATGGCAAAAACTATGGCTGTAAACACTTCCGAAATTAAGATCACTAGTTGGAATGTTAGGGGGCTTAGAAAATTGACTAAATTGAAGCAATAAGTTATACAAGTTATAAATAGGTTGAAACATCTTGGGTCTAAAATTGTCTTCTTACAAGAAACCAATTTGATGGCTTCTGATATACATTGTTTAAAAAAGAGATGGCCAGGCCAAGTGGTTTATTCTAAAACCTGACAAATCACCAACCAGTTGTTCATCCTTCAGGCCCATTAGTCTAATGGGATGCGATACAAAAATGTTATGTAAAGCGCTCTCTAAAAGATTAGAACAAAACCTTCCTCAATTGGTTAGTAATGATCAGAATGGTTTCGTATTACAACGGCAAGGCTTTCATAACATCAGGAGAGTTTTAAATATACTGTTTGAAAAAAATAATGCCAAAGACACTGCAATGTTGTCAGTGGACGCTAGCCAAGCATTCGACAGAATAGAATGGAAGTACCTTTTTGATCTACTGCCTAGATATGGTCTAGGAGAAACTTTTTTCAAATGGATTAAATTATTGTATACAAACCCAACAGCAGAAATATTGACCAACAATACAATTTTTAAACCTTTCAGTTTACAACGTTCAACCAGGCAGGGCTGCCCTTTGTCCCCTTTGCTTTTCACCTTAGCAGTAGAACCTCTAGCAATCGCAGTAAGAACACGTAGGAATATATCTGGCATTAGGATTGGGGGCATAGAGCATCATATAGCACTATATGCTGATGACATAATCTTTTTCCTAACGAACCTGAGGAACAGTATTCCAAATTTGATTACTTTACTCGAGAGCTTTGGCGAGTTTTCCGGATATAGGATAAATAAATCTAAGTCAGTATTGCTATTCCTAAATGAAGAAGAAAGACACAATCCCAAAATAAATACACCATTTATGACCACGCAAGATGGATTTAAATATCTGGGTATTAAGATAGCCCCAAAACTTGGCGACATTGTCCCTATAAATTACAACCCTCTCGTAGACGAAGTGACGGAAAAGTTGGACCGGTGGTCTAAATTGCCGATATCAGTGATCTGTTGTATAAATCTTATTAAAATGTCTATTATACCCAAATTTATATATCTCTTTCAAGCACTCCCGCTTCCACTACCAAATAACTTCTATAAAAAAACTCATAGTATATTTAGCCAGTTCATTTGGAACAATAGAAAAGGTAGAATCCGGTTCAGGAGGAAAGGGGAGGACTTCGGGTCCCAAACCTGAAATGGTACTATTGGGCTACTCAATTAAGTTCTGCAATGTACTATTTTTCTTTATCCACACCACCTGCTTGGGTGAATATTGAACAAAAATCAGTGTCAGATCTGCCCATAAGGCAGTACTTATATTCCTCAGATATCAAGAAACCCTTTTGTTAGAAATACAATATCAGTGTGGTATGCAGCACATAACTTTATTGATGAAACATTAACTTTCTCACAATTTACTCCAATCTGGGGCAACAAACAATTCAAACCTGGTAGATTGGATAAGGGATTCAAGTCATGGGCAGAGAAGGGAATCAGGACCGTTTCAGATCTTTATTTAGAAGGTACCTTTCTCAGATTTGATCAACTTTGTCATAAATATGGAATTCCTCAAAAACACTTTTTCAAATATTTGCAATTAAGAAGTTTTATAGAATCAAAATCTAGGACATTCATGGCCATACCCCCGCTATTGATTATTGAGGAAATGGTGATTAATAACTTGAACGGTAAAAAACATATATCTAGATTCTATAACCTTTTGGTGGAGTACTCAACAGAATTAGTACTAGATAAATTAAATGCATGGAGAGCAGACACACAAGAAAATATTAGTGAAGAAGATTGGGGAAGAGCATGTTTAAAAGTGCAAAAGAATTCAATTAACACAAGGTTAAGACTGATTCAGTATAAGTGGTTAATGAGGGTTTATATAACCCCTGCAAAACTTCACCATATCTCCCCTAACATTCCGGATGTTTGTGTTAAATGCTTGACTGAAAAGGGAACTTTGATCCACTGCCTATGGGAATGCCTATTTTACTCTACTGATGTCCTTGTCCTTATATTATATTTACTTTTTACTTTATTTTACTTTATTTATTTATTTACTTATTGTCTGTGTGAATGAGTGACTGTTCGAGGGGTTATGTTAAAAATTAAAATGTTTGTAAATTTGTCATAAAGCTTGATGTACACTTGAAGCTTCAATAAAAATACTGTTTAAAAAAAAAAACAGTCAACTGTATGGGCTGTGTTCACCACAGAACACAATGCAAAGGCAAGCTCTGGGACATATTCCTTCAACCTAACTTGTCCTCATCCAGGTTGCATCCCACGGCTTCCTTGATACCTCTTCTAGAACTCTTTGTATTCTCAATGATGTGATAATGATAGACACTTCAATACCTGATGATTATTTACTTGGGTGGGGCTAAAGCGATGAGCAGTGCATAAGTGATGTCACAATGGGTTTCTCAAAATATACCGCCGCCATGTTGATTATACTTCCTCTTCTAAAAAATGGCAAAGATGTGGATCATCGGCAGACATCTGACACCTGGGTAGCCAAGTAAGCCACACTGTCAATGATGCATACCTTTAAGCCTTAATATAATCATATAACAGGTGAGTTCAATAAAGGTACAGACTCACTACAGTTGCCATTTTTTGTACCTGTAAACATTTCTGCTGTTAAGTCAGGCATTTCAATATGGGCACTTATGGAAGTTGAACTGTCTGTAGCCAGTCTCAAGTGGCCATTCTAGTTGTTAGAGTTTTCCACACTGATTCCACATTGACTTTCATCACAAGAATTGCGGTGTAATACATAAAAGTTCTACAATACAAGGCAAAGAGAAAGGGTTGTCCCACACACTGACCTCATCCAACCCCACTTAAAAAGGTTAGAGGTTACTGTTATTGTTAGGGCCAAATCTAGAGCCAGTGTTTGTTTCCTCTTTTCTAGGCGAAGATAAGAGGTAGGGTAGGCGTCTCTAAATATAAAGGGCTCATTCTGAAATAATGAAAACATAACCATTCTTATTTTCAGTTGACTGTGCACTGATTAATTATTAATTAATTAATTAATCATTCATATTATTAATTATACTTCATATTCCATTTATCCTAATAGATGCTCCTGAATCTTGCAAACTGGACCTGCAAATTAGTCCTTAAAAATGCCAGCATAGTTTTATTGCACCAACATGATGTAGATAGCAGGACAGCACAGGGACATGGGAAAAAATAAAGCGAGTCGAGCAAAGATAGTCTATGAAATGTGTACTTAATTTTACTTTCCTTGTTCACCCTTTTGGTCCATCACAGTTGGTTTTCAGGCAATGTCTCAAACAGCTGTCATCTAATTAGCTGAACACTGAAAGGTTACAACAAACAACGTCAAAGGCAAAACTAATTTAACTCTGAGTAGCGTGAAATGTCCAAGGTGGTGCTGAGGTGAGGTTTGATGTCTTTGCTCTCTCTGTAGGGAAATCAGCTCATGCAAGTAACTCTGTTCATGGGGGCCATAACACACATTGATGGCATCTCTTTATGGGGTGGGGTATGGCAAATAAGCCTGTTGCAAGGGTATCAAAAGTCAGACTGACAGAGTTTCAGTCCACCCCGAAAACTCTTTGTTTCACTCCACAATGTCATCCACTCTAACTCATATGTTTTACATCATTCCACTGCATTATTCATATTACAGCTCACCTCTTGCTAAGTCCAGCATTTTATCATAATGAGACTCTGACTTGGGAGGTTCAGTCTTCAGCTGACAAAATGGGAAAGCCCTTTTATCTTCTAACACCTACTGATTATGTCTTAGTGCTCATAATTTAGGCAGTGTTATCCATGTGGTCACAGAGGTGAAAAGAAGCATCATCAAAGCAGTTAGTTAGAATATCCAAATTTTTTTAAAACTCAAAGTACTTTTTTGTGAAGGCGTGTCATCTAAGATTTGGTTTTTAAATCGCCTTGAATCTGAAACGTTTGACTTCCTTCTTGGTCTGTCAGACGTTGGAATTTTCCAACGGAGCACGGAAGAAGTTACAGTACGTGAGTGGCAGGGACACTTTGGGCAAGGTCAGAGGTATTGGGAGTGGAGAGCATCAGAGGGGGGGAGCAGACTGCTCACCCTCCCCTCTCCTGCCTCATTGTTGTGCCCCCTATCCTCTTGTGGATCCAACTTCAATTCCACTTCAGTTTTTATCAACCTTCTGCTGGCCTCTCAAGGAGATAGGATTCAAACCCTGACACGAATTAGCCCCCCAGATTGACTTGATACTGCCACACCCAGGGGACACTCCACAAAAAAAGAGACCCACTTTTTTTTTTCTCCTCTTTTCCCCCTTTTCACTTCAACTTGTTTCCTATCTCTCCTGCCCTTGCCCTCTACATCATGTGTCCTTCCATTTCTTTCCTCCTCCTCCTCCTCCTCCTGCACCTCCTCCTCCACCCACAGTTCTATCCCCATCCCTCGCTCCATCCATCCTCCACCTCATCTTGTTTTTCCCCATGCGTGCCTCCTTGTCAGTCAGCTGTCTGAGCGACATTCCACCTCCTCTTTCAGCATGATGGACAGGCGCCGCCGGGTTCTGACGGAGTAATTTGCTTACAAAAACGGGCTGGCATCAAAAAAAGAGGAAAGAAAGAAGAAAAAAAAAATAGGACAGACAGCGGTGAAGCCGAGTGATTGCATTAAGAACAGGGGGGAGAGAGAGAAGTGTGTGTTGAGGGATCGAGGCGAGAGGGGAGGGTATTCCATTTCTATTCATCACCACGGCTGATGGACGGACCACAGACAGTTTCCCTTTTCTTTTTTTCCTTCCACTGACATTTTTGAGGTGGAAGTCATCTGTCGAAACCAGAGCTGGGTCAGAGGACACACTCCAGACACAAATACCACAGAAAATCTTCACACACTATTCTGCTCCAACTCTTACAGTATTGCGGGTATATAGTTTTTTAGGATTGGCCAAGTGAGAATTAAACTAACCATAACCTTTGTAGTGTTAGTGCTGTTGTTGACCATTTCAGCCATATAACCTTTCTGTCTTTCAGTGAGATTTAGAAACGTTAAACTTGTATGTTTTCCAAACCTCCGTCATGTGTATATTATCTTCCTTGAATTATACCTTAATGCAGCTTTTATGTGGTTTATACTGGGTATTGTTACAACATCCTGAAAATTCTCCTCCATTTTGAGAAGTGAACCTTCATCATTACCGAACCATGACGGAGCAATTTGGCTTTAAATATTTTGGGAATCCATTTTTCTTTGGGCCCTCTGCAGTCTACGATTTTACTCTACTCTAGATTGAAGAGGTTGAAACTGTGATTTGTTCATCTGATACACTCTGGACAAACCTTCACCTTCTATTTTGAAGTTTGAAGAACAGCTCTGCTTAAGAAACACACCTGTTAACTCAGCTTGCTGTTGGCTAAAGATGACTTTATCCAATCTAAAATCTCATTGAAAGAAAAAGAGTAGTCCTCCTCAGCAATCTGACTGTACCAAATTGCGGAAGCAACCCCAAATATATTTTAAATGATAGTGCATATGGCATTATTTTCTATTTCTAATAACTTCTATTTATATAAAACAATTAAAAATTTAAGTGAAACAATACCTAAGAATGAGATAAAAAAACATAATGATAAATTAAGTAAAGCAACAATAAAA
Organism: Nibea albiflora; assembly: GCA_014281875.1. Taxonomy (NCBI): domain Eukaryota; kingdom Metazoa; phylum Chordata; class Actinopteri; family Sciaenidae; genus Nibea; species Nibea albiflora. The sequence goes on from CM024794.1 coordinate 1,700,283, forward strand.
TATTGAATGATGAAAACAAGTAGTAAACACACCAAACAACCCATACACATCCACACACCACATTTAAAAAAAATAAATAAATAAAAATATTTTCCAAAGTCAAGGGTCCCTGGTGGTGAACACCTGGTCACCTTTACTTTTCAGCCTTGACTTTGGAACAGCCAGAAGGGACTCACCCGAGGACCCACCCGGGCTGGCTCATACGGTGTCAACATGCCTGCTATGTAACATGGAGCCAGACCCTGATGTGCTTTAAAACTGATCTTAAAATCAATTCTACATTGAACAGGAAGCCAGTAAAGAGAAGCCAAAATGTGCTGTCTGTTAAAACCAGTAAGAAGCCTGGCTGCTGGAGTTGGAGGATAGAGAGTGATTTATGATTTATGCCGGAGAGAAGTGAGTTACAGTAATCAAGTCTGGAGCATATTAATGTATGAATAACTTTTTTCCAAGTCAGAGTGGGAAAGGATTGTTTTGAATCTAGAGATGGTTTTGAACTGAAGAAAACAAGACTATGATATGACTACTATATGACTATGACATATTGCCGTCCAAAATGGATCATGTGACACTAAAAATAAGAATATATATAATGTAGGCTAATAACTACAATTAATGTATAAAGATCATGTCACAACATTAATACATAATAATGGCTTGTGCATAATGTAATAGGTTATTACATTATTGAACCACTTGTAAAACCACTGCCTGTCCTGTAATAATCGTCATATCATATGAAAGCTATAGGTCTCTGAAGATGTTTTATTCTCAAAAAGACCACCCATTTTTAATCACATGCGTTTTCAAATGACTTTTTCAAACAAATGGACACTTTCATACAGAATGTTTATGTTATTTCATATATACAAATCATGTTGCAACATTATTAGGACAAAAAAGTATAAAGCTAAGTTAGCTGCACAATTAGACCTCGTCACTGTTAAGTTAGCAACAACACATTTCCAGTGACCAGGTGGACTAAACTGGGGAAACAAATAAGACAACTTTCTTACAACCTACAATCTATTATATACTTATTATGAGAGAACCTCTGCTAATATTCTACTTGTCCACAGAATACAGACACATTCTACTAGCTAGAAACTCAAAACTGAGAGTTTTACATGACGCAAACGCTCAGTATTCTGCATAGATAAATGCATAGTGTTGCCCTAACAGTGGCCTGTGTGGATACTGTAATTAATGCAGTGGCCACTCTGCCTCAGTTTATCAAATCAACTAATCAAAGAGTAAGAACAGCAAAGGATGGGAACATGCACAAACTAGCATGTTAGCATAATGACATGTTTTTAGATTTGGCTTTTAGAAGCATTGTTTAAGTAACAAAGTGTTATAAGCATCATGTTTCTTCCATATTACATTTCCCGTCCGCCCATCATATTTCCATTCCAAACTAACTCAGAGCATTGTAATCTGTCTGTCAAGGCTTCACTACATTTTTCTGATTAGTGGACACAAATACCAAAATGCACAAGCAAGGAACAGCCAGCCCATACATGAGATGTACCATAAACAAGTAACTCCAGTATTGACACATACACACACAGACATAGACACAGTAAGCAGCTCATATGTGTGGCTGTCTGGCCTGCTGGTGATTCCTCACAGATAGTATTGATCTGAAACGCAGGCCTCATTCATTACAGGCTGACTAGCAGCAGATGAGCTGAGGCTTATTGCTGAGCAGGGTCTTTCTCTGTGTCGTCTGGAAAACCACAAGGGTAAATTAGTGGAAGCCATGCAAGTAAATATGAAGCTATGTCTCACTCAGCATGGTTGTATAACATGCAGCATTCCCTCAGTGAGGACAGACTTAATTAATAATTATGTAATCATATGAAATGGTCATATTCTGCTGACACACCACCAGAAAGCATTAAAGATATTCTGGAAATAGTTTTAAGAGGTATACTTAGCTTAAGTTCAGGACGAGTTATTACTTACTGAACCGAGGGTCGAAGGACAGAGGGTGTCACTCCCTGTACAGACTGTAAAGCCCTCTGAGGCAAAATGTGTTTTGTGACTTTGGGCTATACAAATAAAATTTGATTTGATTTTGATTTGATTTACTGACTATATATTCAACCAAGGCTTGTTTAAATGATAGTGAAATTTAAGGGTTTTAATATCTTAATTTCCACATCTCTTTCTTTATGCCTCTCTCTGGAGCTCTGTCAGTGACAGAGTGTTTTGTGTTACACTTTTGGCTTGTTATTATTACAAGTCCCTTTTCTGATTGGCCAGTTTTGTGAGTGGTGCAATGAAACCCAGACCACAGGTCTGAGGTTAACCAAAATACCATGAGGTCACTTTGACCTCATGAAAACAAACACAGCTAAACTTTATTCAAGCATATGCATACACTGTATATCATATATTGTCCTATTATCAGAAGCTTTTTATTGCTTACTATAGTTCTGTTATTCAGACAATGGTGATTGGTGTTCAAAGCCATATAACCTTTTCCACAAAGAACTCAAAATGTCACATTTGACAGATTACACTGTAACTTTATGAACTGTAAATTAGAACTGTTAAATAGGCAAAACGCGCTCTGCTGGAGAGGTCCGTCATAAGTGACTCCTTTCGTTATATTGTCATTTGACCATTGCTCATTTCAAATACAGATTAGTGCAGATCATCCTTTGTCTTCTGAATCTTTAAGGCAACCTCTTTCCACAAACTGCCGATATCTATGGCTACTATGATCTACTGGTTCAAATTTTACACAATAAAAAAATGAATTATTAAAATTATTCTCTTGTCTTAATTATAAAAAGTAAGAAGAAAATGTGCAACAGAAATGTTTAAACATACTTTATTACATTAAAATCTGGAGCTGTTTGCGTGTATGAATTATCTATGGTTTTATTCCATGAGCACTTCTTTAATTGGGTTTAGTTGATTAGCAATTTCCATGATTTTTATACATGGAAATTGTGTTTGTTTTCTGTAGAAATCTGTAGAAACATTGTTGCTCTGTCATGTCCACGTTCTATACTTCATACTCGCAAATAAACTCTGACTAACTTATGAATTCTGTTTTTTTTTATTCACTTCACTCCACATAATCCCCATAGCACAAATCATTTTGCATGTATATTTAAGTGCAGTCCCTGTTTTCAGATGATTGCAGACTGTCTAATTGTATTTACGACTGCCGAAAGCAATCCCGACACATCTGTGAGTGAGCTGAAGCGTGATTCCGCCCGTCTGTGATTGGAGCTGGTCAGAATCCACACAGAGACTCTGACAGACTATCCCTTCCCTGCCGTCCTGACCCAGCAGGCTGTGCCTCATACATGCAGCTGTATTTCCCCAGAGACCCTGTAACATTGTAACACACTGCTACTTTCAACAGGGGCCCCGGGTCACAAAGAGAAGAGCACCAATTGCCACTGTGAAACCTGGCCGAGCTGTGATTTGGCCTGTCTGCGCCTTATTTTCTCCCCTTTTCCTTTCCTCTTCATTCCTAGGCTGCAGGAAAAGAATGACTCCTGCCTAACGATAAAATAATGAATGTCATTTTGAGGCAGGAGCGAGAGGGAGGAAGGAGAAAGAGGGTTAGAGACAAGAGGAGTGAAAGGAAGGGGAAAGGGGGGTGACTGGGGAGGAGAGTATATTACAGAGCTGGCAAATGTGCCCTCATGCCAGGGAGTCAATTTGAGTGAAGCCGTGCAATGTGACATCATTTACTCAGAAATCCCTAATTTGTCAGCATTAATATTTCAGCCCCAGCATTGCCTGTCACAGTGTGCCAGAGATGACTGATCAATCTATAAAACGGCTGCAGCTAATTTATTGAATATTTATGTGCAATGTCATGTGCAGGAGAGCAGCAGAATTTATTCCACCATGCTCTGCTCTTATGCACAGGAACTTTTCTAAATATCAAATTTTGGCTTTACAGACATATGAGAACTGTGCACTGTTGATGTACAATATGTGTCCCTGCATACAAATGTGTCCAGCTTTGTTTACACTGAAGGAAGTCACCTGGCTTTTACAGACAACTAGAAATGATCAGGTTTGTGCTGAGTCAGGCCATGATAGGAAGACTAGCGAGACTAACTAACTAACTAGGAGAATAGCGTAGTCTAGGTATGTTTTACCAGGTTCTTCTACTCCGTGCCTTCAAAAGGTCTTATTTTCAGAATTCATCGTTTGAAGTGTGCAGCTTAAAGAATACTGAAAGAAGTTCAAAGATCAGGAAGCAAAGCAAAAAAAAAAAAAAAAAGACAACCTCAAAAATCTGAAAACATACTCTCATATTGAGTGTCAAAGTTTATTCTTGAGCGCAAACATTTGTTTGGATAATGTAACTTAAACCAATTTAAAGGAATCTATGTAAAATCTTCAAAATTTTCTCAACATAGGTGAACTTTTTATTTTATTTTATTTTTTAGCAAACATCTCTCCAGTGAAACTTTGTTTTAACGTATGCACTCTGTTGAGCAAATTCAAATTTTTCATTATTTTACAACATATTTTAGGATTTTTGCACATATTTTACATACATGTAGTAAATTATTAATTTGTGGCTTGTGGTTAGTTAGGGAGATAGTTGGTTGAGATTCTGCCTCATCAAAGATTTGGAAGCCTGCAATATACAGTGTACAGGTCACCATTTGTTTTCACTTGATTTGATGCTTTTGAAGTTATGTGTACACACTTTTCAAACAGCAATAGTGGCTTGATAAGTCACCATTTCTGTCAGAAAAAAATTAAATAAAAATGCAAAACCATTCAATTTACAGAAAATTTCATTTCATTCGGAAAAAAAACATTATTTTCCAGATTTTTCCCAAATAATTATGATCAGTCAAGGTGCAATTCTAAATGTGGGAAATTAATCACAAATAAAGTACACACTGCGATTGATTCTAAAACCCTTTTATTTAATGTATTCAGATGTAAATTTACAATAACAACCAATTACTCACAAACAGTTCCTTAGATTCCCCCAGGAGGAACTGAAAAAACTAAAAGTAGTATTTGTCCATGTGTGTAACGTGTTTCTGTTAGCATTTCTGTCTAAATCAGGTCAAGAAATTTGAAATAGACAGAAAAACAAAAAAACTGTTGAGTTAGGGGGTTGTGGTTTTGTGCTTTTTTAGCTATTATTTTTCACTCAAGTTTTATATTATTTCCAATGTGTCCTCCTAACCCTTGGGGGCTCTGTATAAGGTAGTGCTGATAACATTTGTGGACAAGCATTACAGTGTTTTAATTAAGAATCCTAACTATACAGTGTATTTGTTAGTAAAATCAAAACATACCACAAAAGGCCAATGAACCTGTACCGGAGGTGCAACACAGCAGAAAAAAGCAGAATCCTCCTCCAAATTGTCAGCAATCATCTGGATCTTTGGTGATCCTGGAGAGAACACACACACACACACCACACACACACACACAGAAACTATAACTGAAAGGTCCTTACAGTAGTAGGATGAAAGCAGACCCACACCCACAGATCACACAGTGTGTACATCAGTGCAGATTCCAGTTAAGAAGCTACAGTGTGGCTTTCTTTTTAACACACAATGTAAATGACGATTCAGGTCAACTTGGCCTGTCTGGACTTTTGAAAACTTGGATGACAGGTCCAGTACGAAGGCATTCTTATGTTTTCGTTAACTTGTTTTACGTTTGAAACAAAGCTGCTGTTGACTACAGTGGTTTTGGAGGATGCTGCAAGCTGTTTTCATGTGAAACTCCAGGAGTGTTTTGTGAATTGAAAAAAAGAAGCTGATCTTTCGGCATGAGGGTTAGGTAATGACTGCTTTCATCTAAAGTGAACTCCTCTTTTAAACACACTTCATTTAATTTTCTATGAGACATTATAATTAAAGGTTTTTACCCAGAAATGATGTTAAAGTGGCCATCGGACTGCAGAGCTATTTCCTGGATAACTTTGGGGAATGAGCAGTCAACTTCCATTACTGTGCACTCCCAATGTGGTACAGACACTACAGGCCAGCATGATGGAAAAGTCATAGAGAGCAGGGATTCATGTTTGAGGCACTGTGTACATGTTCATATTTGATTGTTTAACCATTGTTAACCATTTGGCACCACTGGATTCATACACACACAGATGAGCACAATATTGTCTGTCTGTCTGTCTGTGCTGACAAACTGGCAGTAGTATGACCAATAGTATGCACATTACCCATTCACAGTCTTTATGTCAGGATAACATGAATACTCACTGGCTCTGAAGATCAGGAGACCTTTCAGTTCCATATTGTCTGGATGATGAGGAGAAAACACACAGACAGACAAACAACATTAGCCAGCTCACCATTGGAGACATAGACATGCAAAATATTACTCAACAGCCTCGCACATACATTCACTCTTACATAATATCTTTATTATGTCTGATGTGAACTTGGACATTAACTTCATAAAACAAATCTGAGGGTGCCCTGATTATTTACACACACATTCACACGCTGATGCACAGCACCCATGGCAACTTGGGGTTCAGGACAAGGACACTTCAAAAGGTGGACCGGAGGAGCCAAGGTCATGTTTATCAATCATATGTCTTTGCTCAACTAGAACACCAGACGAGAGCTAAGGATGGTAGCTATGATTAGCATTCAGTCTCATTCAGTCTCTCAGACTGATCAGGATTGTTTAGACCAGTCATCTCTCTCTCTCTCACACACACACAGACACAGAGAGAGAGAGACACGCTCTATGGGGGGCATTTTATGCCAACACACTATACTAAAAACGCGTGCACAGCGCCTATACGATGAAATCAAACGTCTAATTTGCGCATGTAAATTGCATTCATTTTTAATGGACAGAGTGGAGTCACGTAGGTGTCACGCAGATGCTGCACACGCGTTGTTGCACATACGCCTACGTGACGGGTGAAGTACGACATGCTAAGCTCTCGCGCATTTTTCTTCGGATTGCTTCCCCGGTTTCGACCCTGCCTGTCCTCGTTGTCCCGTCCCCGACTCCTCTCCCTGCTCGTCCCTTGTCTGTCTCCTGTTTGTTTGGATTCCCTCCCCGGAGGTTTCTGTTGGAGAGTTGGACTATTTTGGCTGGTTCAGTTGGAGATTATTTCCTGACTGCCTGTTGTGGATTTTTGCGACCCTGTTTGGCCAATAAACTGTTGAACTGTCCTAACTCTGGTCTCAGTCTGTGCTGTTCTTGGGGCCAATCTCACACCCATTACACTTAACAGTCACATGTGGTCTTCATGTCGCATATTTGAAGCGTAGTTCACCCGTCACATAGGCATATGCACAACAGTAAGTGTGATGCTGTCTGTACATTGAAAATGAATGGAATTTACTTTTTAGTATAGTGTGCTGGCATAAAATGCCCCCCATACACACACAGATACACACGTTGTGACTAGAAGTTAGGCTACACTATAACTTGTAAATTAATATTTGGCAGTAAGAATGTTACTACTCACCAAAACCGTGACCGTTATTACACAAGCAAGTACAATTACGTTCTAACAACGTAACGTTCTTACTGAGCTGTACATTAGAAAACTCAGCAACAAGCAACAACTCAGCACCAAGTGTCTGTAACGTTCGTAACATAACGGTAATGGCATGACAAAGATTTGCTGCCTGTAAACAGAACAAGCAAAGCAACTTGACTAAAAGCACACTCAGTATTAACTTTGTGTTTTGCTGACGTGAGTCATGCCAAGCTTACAGTTTTTTTCCAGTTGCTAACACACTGAAATGACATGGATAGCACAAATGTTTAAACTGACACAGGGAGCAAAACCTCATCTCAAATCTTTTTCTGCTTTACACATTTTGCAATTCAAAATGTCACTTTTTAAGTATACCGAACACGGTACTCTCAGTCACGTTTGCCATTTCCAAACACTGCCATTTAAAGGTGAGGTAGGAGATGTTGGGAAACGTTGCACTGACTTGTTTGGTGAAAAAAAAAAAAAAAAAAACTTCAATAGCTCGTGTATCTGCAAATCGTGCATGTGAACAATGTGATGAACTCTACAGTTCGAACTATGTTAGTATTATGGCAAAGCATACTAAAGGTGAGAGTGCTTTTCATTACGTACAACAGTCTGTAGTTGGTTAGACAAAAATCTGGAAAACGAATGAAGTGTGTGCCATCTGGTGCAAAAGTTTTGATTTTGGTTGCAGTGCTTCATTTTGCAGGCTATATTAGGTATTTTGCGGATTAAGTGTGTGCTTTGGTGAATTGTTAGTATTTTGATAAAACCAGCCGAGTTTGCAAAACTGTGTTTAAGCAAATGGACTGTAACAAGCTAGCTAACATACCATGTTAAGTTAGCTGTAACATCAGGTCATTACTCAGCAGTTAGCTAACCTAACAGTCTGACAATGTTACAGTCTAAACTATGGATATGGACACAATGTTACGTTAGGTTAACTTAGAAATATAACAAGGAAATGTTTTCTTATCTGATATCACCAGGGTAACAGTTATAACGTGAAGTTTATGTTAGGACAGCAGTTCCCAAACTTTTTTAGCTGCGCACCCCCTTCTATGTCCTAACTGGGTTGATGCACCCCCAAACCCCACACCTTCAAAATGCAACAAGCTTTTTTATAACCATATTAAAGGCGGCATGTTTAATCATGTTCAAATTACCAGAACACACATATAATAAAACTCTGGTATTTGAATCTGGTATTTCCATAATATGGAAGAATCATCCTATCTTTATCCAAGAGCGTAGGTTTTCAGTTTGAGAGCATGATTTCTCCTTCTCGTGCTCAGATTTATTCTCCTCATGCTCACATTTTGTGCTCGCACTCAGATTTCTACTGCTTTCTTTCAAAATGTGTGCTTGGAAAAAAATCACATTTCTTCTTTTAGGACACAAACATTTCGTTCGCACTCAAATATATGTCCCGTGCACGCTCAGATCTAACGTCTACGCACTCAAACCTAAGTGTGCTTGCACAAAACAACACATCCTTTCAAGTTGAGGTGTGTGCTCAGACTGAAGGATGTCCCTCCCTGTACTTAAATTAGTGTGTTTCATTAACCAATAGGGAGACAGCTAGAGTGTGGTCCAATCTTGGGTGTGTCCTTCACTTCTCCGTAGGGGCAGGTATATGGTCTGTTTGTAAAATTGCTTCTCTCTTAAAATACACCTGTTTACCATATTAGCCAGCTGTTTGAATCGTCACCTATTTAAGATGCCAACTTATTTATGTATAATTAATCTTAAATAATCATAAAAAGAGTTATTGTTGTTTAGATCTTTTTGAATTTCATATTAGTGGGAAGTTTTGTACACAATAAATACCTTTGCTGGCATAGCAGTGTTACCATAGTTGAATGGTTAAGTACAATGCTATCTATTTCATTTTAACCATGGGACATTGGTTCCAGCTGATTCTCTTAAAAAAAAAAAAAAATAGGGATATAACTGTAGTTTGTCATTATTGCAATAACATAAAATAAGTGGGTTATTAATTTACAGATAATGTCTGTAATTTTACTGTTTTACTGTTTTTGTATTCTATTAAAAAAAAACTGGAAAAATACTGTAAAAAATGAGGGTAATTTACTTTTAAAATGACTATTATTATTATTATTATTGTTATTATTATTATTATTATTATTATTACAGTGCCGCAATCATCATTTTTCCTCTGTCAGGTGAACTCCTGGTTAATTTAATACATGTTGGAACTGGACAGTTCCGTACTTGTTTAATCTTCGGACACAGAACAACCTTAAACCATCAAGCTGAAAATGATGAATCCAAGTGCCTGAACAGAAGTAGCAGCTATTCTCCTCCAATGAATGTGAATCCCCTTAATGCCCCTTCCTAATCTGTGTTTGTGTCATTGTCTTTGTCATTGTCTTATTCCATACATTGCTCCAAGAATGATTCCTTCTACGAGGACAGATTCTTCACATAACCCACATTGTATGCAATTATTTACTGGCTGTTGGAAAAATCCCTCACTTTTTCTGCTTTTGTTGGCAGCTGCACTGCACATTCACACAATAGGCATTTAGCATGGACAGCATAATTATGACAGCACATCAGGGCTGAAAGTGCTGGGACAGCGCCAAGGAAAAAGCCACTCAAACCCTCATCCTTCAATGCCGCCCATGAAGATCATTATGAATGAAAATTAGTGCTGGTGGGATGCAGTGGCGGCGTGCAAGAAAAACGAGTGTTGGGAGCACAGCATCTCTGTACGTCGGGACGTCACTGCCTCAGCAAATACCACTGGAGGAGGGGAAAGAACTGAAGTGGAATTAGACTAAAAACACCTTGAGTAGGGCTTTAGAGTTTATTTGTGAATCTTCCTTGACTTTTAGCAATGAAAAGGACTCCTGCTGGTGGTGTGTGATGCTTCTATTATTAAGATGTTTTTGGTTATCGTTAGGGGAAGATATAGAATATAAGTTTAGCAGTAACAGGAGTCAGTCAGGATATGTTTCTATATTTAAACCAAACCTAGATCTTTCCCAGCATTAACAAACACACATTTTGGTGCCTGATCCTGAACTCACAAGGCCAGAGGGTTCACATTCAAAGTCCTGCGCTGTCTTCGCCAACCACCCAACCCAAATTCATGAAAGCACTTTGTGGTTCAGCAAAACTAATTGAAGCAGCAATTATGTATCTTTAAAATGTATCAGGCTTTGTAGAACATATATGTAATATTTAAGAGCAATGATTTGGTTATAGAAAGGTCAGATAACACTGGGGAACACATTTTTTGTGAGTTAGGTCTGACAGCTCTTTTTAACTAATTTTTGGGTGCAGAATCCAAAACTGGTCTCAGTTATTCTCTATCACGTTGAGTTTTTGAACTATAGGATCTCCGTTTTCTTAAAAAATATGAAAAAATACTGTACTTAACAGATACATGCTTGTTTTATAAACATTTTCAAATATTGCATTTTGCATTGCTGTCACTGTTCTTCAACATCACTCAGATCTTCTAGAGGACGTAGTTGTTTGAAATCTGGCACTGGAAGTTCAGCTGAATGAGGCATCGGTCTTATAGCTGACGGTAGATTAGGGTGTTCTATTTTACTTTTATTTTTCTTGTTAAATCCTGATGTTTTCACTAAACAAAGGCATGAAGCGAAATAGAACTTACAACGGTATGCCCATGGTTACAAGGCTAAGAGAAAAGCCAGCGCAAATCCTCTTAATTCCTACTATGCTAGCTTTGTGTTTGCAGATATTGATAGTACTGACCTATTGGGAGCTGCACTCACCTCTCACTGCACTGTCTCAATTGTGACTGCACAAAACAAGTTGCCACGTAGCTGTAGATGAGTCCAATCTTAATCAGCTGGCAAGTCTTACAGCTTGGAATTTTGCTTATCTGGAGGGTAAGCTGTGGAGAAAAAACTTGACGTGCTAGAAAAAAAAAAATTGACTGGAATTTTGGGATCAACATGCCAATTTTAGTTTTATTGAGCATAAAAATTTAACTCAACAGAATTATTTTTTTTTCAAATTGTCCCCAAGTGTAATGGAATCACTGAAAATGAAGAAAAAATGTTGGTTGTCTTTGTCAAATATCTCAATATATATGAGAACATATGATGACATGATTTATTGCAGTAAGTGAACTCAGGTTCAATAATTATTTATGTGACAAATATATAAATGTTTCACTGGAGGGACAGTGCTTCTGTGTAGAATATTTTCAATAAATAATTTTCATAAAACCTGTTTTAGCACAACAGGGTTGTTAATGCACAGACAGCTTCTCCTTTTTACCCCACACAGAGTAATTCACAAAAATGATTTCATTTTCTGGCACCCCCTTGCTAAAGGGTTCGATATAACTTAAACAAACTAGTTAATTGGACATAGCCCAAAACGTGTAAAGGCAAATGTACCTGGATGCCAGAGGTGGTGGTTTTTAGAGTCTCGACATGTTGAATGTGAATGTCAGTCTCTTCTTGAAAGCAGTCATCGGGTTACATGGCTGCATATCCGCTGCGTATCCAGCTTCCATGTGAAGCATCCAGAAGAGGTGGATATTTGGTTTATGTATATAGAAAAAAAGATGTTACTCCTTTGCCTAAAAGGTCCAGTGTGTAGCATTTATGGCAACCAACTGAATACTGCTCACCTCACTGTCCCCTTCCAAGCGTGTATAGAAGAAATTCTGGTGGTGCAAAACCTGTGAAAAAAATAAAAAAGTGTTGATTCTAAAGTAATGAAAACACTTTATTTTCCGGTGATATTATATTACATTTCTGCCAATAGATTCCACTAAACCTTACACACTGGACCTAAAGTAACACCAAACATGTGTCACTGAGAATTTTGGGCTGGCTAGGACTGATTTCTCCCTCTGAGATGCTTGTTAAACAGTGGCCCCAACCAAGGTCTTTTCCCAGGAGTGTGCTCAGTGAGCCACTGGGTCAGCAGATAACCAATCCTACCAGTTTACAATCCAAAGTGCAAATCTCTTTCTTGCACCAGCGTTAGCATTAGCCCTCCAGTCCCTTCATTATATCAGCACTAATTACAAATTCTTAAACCAGTGCCAGACATTACAATAAGACAGTGCAGTGAGCATATGGCATAATATCCTATTAATGAACACTCTAAATTCAAACTCAGGTCAGCGCTATCACGCCGAAGAATGTGTCACTGATCCAATGGAAGCGGGAGGAGGAGGCTGCGAGGGGGTGGAACGGGGGAGAGAGGAGGAGGAAGTGACCTTCTTCTAAAATGCACAGACTAATTTGGAGGGGGAAGGCAGCCCCCAGGGCCGTCTCATTGTTTTACTTGTTTAATTTTTCGCCAGCAATTATTGATATAATATTTTGATGGCAGAGCCGAGGAAGGAGAAGTCATTAAAAGAGACCAAAGGCAGGATGAGTGATTTTTTTTTTCTTCATTTTGCTTTGCCACTAGCTGGTCATACCCCCCCCCCCCTTTAACACTCTCTCTTTTTCTGCATTTTTCCTGCCTGCCAGTCTCCGTCTCTCTCCGGGGGGAAAGTCAGGCTATTTGCATTCGCTGTCACAACAGTGGGAGAACAAGTTGCGGCTGTCTCGCTGGCTCAGTCCTCAGCACGCTTGGCGTTTTAATGGGGACTGTCAACTACAAGAGAGATGGATACCCCCCCACCCCCCTTTCTTTCCTCAATCCTCCTTCTTTTGGAAAAAAAGGTGATGCAAATAGACACATTTAGCATGATTGCATCTGCGAGTGATAGATGTTCCCCTGCAGAAAGTTTCATTTGGATCTGGTTTTCTGAGTTAATCTGCTAAAATGACCCCTGTCTGAAGTGATGCGGGGCCAAATGCAAACAGTAAAAGAGGAAGACACTTCACCTTTATCTGAAATGGAGCTGTGATCAGTCCTTTCCTTGTCAAGGGCTGAAAGGCCATCAGCAGCCAAAATGACTGCCTCACTCTATGCATTTGGATCTGATAAACTGTATCATCCTCTTTGTGTGAAATTCATATGCACATGAAGTCAAAACAACTCTTTCTTACCGTGATGCCCTGATGAAGAGCTTCAGGGACTCATCAGATTACACAGGGGCCCTTCTCTCTACCTCTCCCCAGGGATGGCTCAGTCTTAGCGAGGACCCGGAGGTGGACCCCTGCCCCCGGCCCCTGCCAAGCACCAGAGAACTGTGTTTGTTTAAAAACCAGACTTAATCCTCCGCAGCAGCTGTCTCAGATCAGGTCGCAGTTAAGGGAGGCGGCAGCGGCACAGAGGGCTGCAGGTGCAGACTGCAGAGGAGATGTAGGCATTGCTGAAAGTGAAAAAGTCAGGTGTGGAGTATCCAGACGTGGCAAGATGAGTCTAGAAGAAGAGAGAAAATATATGAGTGTATAGTTGTTACATTGATTTAGTGCTGATGACTTAACTGAACCAGAACACAGACGTTATACACATACTGCTGCAATCAGCTGGACTTACTCCATCAACTGATAGCAGCTTTTTGACATGATCAATACCCAAAGTACTGATAATATAAAAACAAGTCTTGTTTAGTACCCATGAGATCAAAAGAAAAGAAAATAGAAGGAAAAATGGGAAGATGTAGGGGAGAATGTTTGGTGATTAGATGATTCATATTTATATTTTTCCCATGCACTGGTCAAGCTTTTCTGCTTCCATAACATATTTTTTCAGACCCGTAGAAAGAAACACCCAAAATACTAATTTAGGTTTAAATTAATTTGCCTATTTGTGTCTGTACTTCAGTGACTTTATGTCATATAAGTATTATATCATGTCTTAGTAACAGTATGTACAGTGACATTGTGCCCACAGGAACACATATTTTGTATAGCACCCTACATCACACAATTCTCTGACTGCTAAAGTGCTTGAAACACATTTTTGTCTCTGATTTCTGAAGCCAGGTGAGGAGATGTTTTATCTCCCTTTCGACATTTGAACTTCCCATCCTGAGTGCAACGTCAGAGTGTGACATCAGACATCATCTAAGTAGACCTGGTATGGATGCAAGTGACACTTCAGTAGGATGGGTTTGAAAAAAGTGACTTCTCTTGTGACTTGAATTGACTTGCCAAAGAAAAAATAAGTTGCTTGAGACTTGGTCCAAAAGACTCGAGTCACGTGTCTGCTCATTCATTCAGCCGATAAGCACAAAGAAACAGAAGAGAAAGGACTGTTCTCTGAGTGTGGACCTGTAACGGCTTGATTAGAGAGAGAAAAAAAGGTCATCCTTGTCCAGGAGTAAACTGGATTTATTGTTGTCATGGCTGCCACGCAGCGGTGATAAAAATGACCTCAATAAAAAAAACAGCACAGCCAATGCCATATGCAAATTATTCCATAAAGGCATAAATGAAAAGGGAGGGGAGCGGTTGATCAGCAGGGTGGGGGCAGTGGGGTCAGATGGAGCAAATGAAGGCCGAATAGCAGATACAGTGGCATGGCCCATCACTCTTCATGCCAGCTGCCTTTTATGTAGCTGTCCAGCAGCCCCTGCATGTGCCCTCTGCTCTCCTTCACTGGCCCTCTGGCTCACTGATAATGCAAAGGGCAGTGCCAGTGCCATGTGTGTGTGTGTCTGTTACTATACATATACTGTCTCTGTGTTAGTGTGTTTGTTTCGTTTGACTGTACAAGACTCGGGTGATATGAGGGAAGTAGTGTAAGTATAGAAATAAGCCATGTTTACTTTAGACCTTGCAGAATGTATTGGGAGTCCCAGTGACATTTTCTCTTCAGTCTTTCCATGAACGCGTTTTATTTGTCTGCCTAATGAAACAAAGCAGCATGTCCATCTCAGATAGGACAAAATCAGCCAATTGTCCCTGAGTTCTGATGTAGCTAATCTGCTGGGGTAAAATCCAACATAAAGCTCCACACAGATCCATGTCTAGTAGTCTCAGAAATAGCATTTCTAGAGTTCTAGTTTTATTGGCAGCAGTTTTTAAATTTTGCCTTTTCAACTGGAACATCAGGCCTTTAAAAAATGGATGTGTGACACCTGGTAAAGATGAGACATTCAACACGCCGCTGTGTGCCAAGACAGAGACAAAGAGAGACTGAAGAAGATGGAAAAGCCAAGAAATCGGAGAGACAAAGTGGGAGATAGAAACATACAGTCGTAGAGACAGACACTGTAAAACAAAGAGGAGGCTGCAAATTAAGAGTGCAGCAATGCTGGCGGACATTGGCATCCCTTTAGCTGGCAAGCTAGCATGCCAAGTTGTAGGATTTACCCTGGAGCCCTTGGGCTTCACTGTGAAAAGACTCAGTCGGCTTGAGGGGCCCTGCGGCTGGCTGCAGCCGGGGTCCCATTGTCTGGGCCACTGGAGAGGGGGGAAATGCTGGATGAATGGAAGGAAAACATGAGGAAGATAGAGAGGAGGAGGAAGCAGAGGAGGAGGCCAGAGGGAGAGCAGCAAGTGGTTCCAGGGAGCAGGGCCAACATGTAGAGAAGGATGAGAGAGTACGATGCTGCTGTACACTGAGGGCCGAGAAGGGATCCACCAACTCACTTAGTGGTACACATTCATGTACAAAGCTGTTCTTGGCATCTCAGCTTCATGCTTGTGCACTTGTATCACCTCAAATAACACAAATAAGATTACTCTTGGAAACACTTTTTATGAATAAGTTGTGGAACATTAACCCCATACGGCTGATCAGCTGTTTCCTCATGGCTCCCATGGCGCTATAATTCATCCATGATGGCTCCAAACAGATCTGATAGAACCGTCTTATTTCCTGTTTTCTGCATTATTTTTTACTGATCACTGGTGCTCTTGTAGTGATGTTAACTTATTAACTCAAAATTTGGTTAAAATTTTCAGCACATTTGGATAAAACCATGGCTACAGTAAAGCCACTGTATACTGCTATTGTAACCAAGTTTTAAAGATGGAAAAAAATGGATTACAGTATAATGATAACTTAGACTAGTAATGAATCCTGGACCAGAATCAGAAGGTACTAAATTCGACAGGAGCCACCACACAATAATGAGACAGACACAAGAGTAACAGTTGAGTAGCCACTCTTATAATTTTTAACGATGGACAAAGTATTTTGCCTAATTTGTACAGAATACAAAATAACCCAAATAATTAGAAAAAACAAAAAACTGTGCCCACTTGGAAAGAAAAATTGTCAGTTGGGGCCCTTAACCAAAAGTTGTTTCAGGTCTATTTGTCATAGAGTTACTGCAGTTCACCTGATTTCAAGGATCCTTGTATTGTAATGTAAGTAGTGTGCCTGTGAATGGGTGTGTGTACGTGGATATCTCCTCGGTGCTGGACTTTCTTCAGGGTGCTTGGCTCGCCATCGGTTTCAGCAAGAAGTTTATCCAGGACCACATCAGTCCTACAAAAAAAACCTGACCTGCAGGCAGGGTCAGAAAGTTTACATTCAACACTATTCATTCTCAGGTGCATCATTCAGGATAACGATTGTCAAAAGGATGTGTACCTTTACATCTAATTCTGACATTAATGTCTATTCAAATCTCTTTCTTAGTTGTACAACATTCAGTCTTAAGTGTATCGTTTATGAGAACTAAGCATTAAAGTGCTCACATGTTTATCTACTGTTCATGTAAACAGTGTTTCAATAATACCTATGCAAATAACCATCAGCATTCAAAATGTCATTCATCATAACCAAATCAGAAATATGTGCAAATAACATAACAGTACCCATCTGAGTTAAGAGAGATATGAGAGGTATTACAGAAGTGTGCTTAATTTACTCTTTCACTATAGGCCTATTCATGATGAGAGAAATGCACAAAAAATTACTCTCTCTAGTTACTTTAAGCTCATCTGAGTAACACAAATGTGTTCAATAAATTGCATAGTACAATTAAGCAGTAATTATTATAACATTAATCACAACATATGAAATTACATTTTTCCTTTAAATTGGCATTAAGAAAATAAAACACTTCCTTGTTAATTATATACACACATCAGCATAAATACGTTCAGAAACACTGCACCATTATTTACCTCGGATCATTCATAACGTTAACATTACTACTGCTTTCTTTGACTACACTGAAACAAGGGAATAGTAGCACCAGGGCGGCTAAAATATAGCACGTCTCTCACCGTTGTTCTGCGTATATCAAGGTGGAGCACACCGCCGTCGCACTTTGTAGCACTTTCCAGACGAAAAGTAAGCGGTTAGCCTCTCTTCCTTTGTTCCGTCACACGGCTCCGGATCTCCAGTGGATGTGTTACAATTCTCTTTTCTTCCTTTTTCACACGTAAAATCCAGCTTTTCTTTGTTTTTCCCTTCCTTCTAGCATACAGCCGCTTTGCGCTCTAGCTGAGATTGGGAAGAACCGGAAGCATGAGGCCGTTTTCGCGCCGACAGGCTGAACTTGGCCTGCGTAACGTCTGTTTTGCTGCTAAGGCTAGAACTGTGTGGTGCATTCAATTGTAATAGGACAACGAACAATTTGCCGATGTGAACAGAAAATAGAAAATGAACAGTCTCTTTTCTTTTAAAATATACAGTTAATTGTATGATCTTTTTCCTGGCTACACTATACTCTCCGTAGCACCACAATTGTTTGTTGCTGGAGAAAGTTTCCTCATGTTCAGGTCTGCAGCAGCATCATGTTTAAGTTGCATTATAATTTAGTTATACATTACAATTATTTGATATATATATATTGAAGCAGCATTGTCATTGTATCAACATCTGCACTGCGTGAGGTCAACGACTCAAATCAAAAAAAGAAAGCTATAATTCATCGTCATGGCAACAATATTTATTTTCTGACACTCCGGACTCTGAGAGCGACATACAATAATAAATAATACATCAAATAAATAAGTAAAATAAATAAGAAAAGTCAAAGCAAAGTCAATTTGACATTCAACTTAGAACTATAAATAAAAAGTACTTAATAAGAACTTTCAGTGTCAACCATCCTCCGTTTAGCACAAGCCACGGCACACTAACTCACAGTTTGACCCCTTATATTCTTCTCTCGTCTCCTCACTCCTTTATATTTTTCTCTCTTGACTCCTCACTCCTTTATATGTTTCTCTCTTGTCTCCTCACTCCTTTATATTTTTAAATATTTTTCTCTCTCGTCTCCTCACTCCTTTATATTTTTCTCTTGTCTCCTCACTCCTTTATATTTTTCTCTCTCGTCTCCTCACTCCTTTATATTTTTCTCTTGTCTCCTCACTCCTTTATATTTTTCTCTTGTCTCCTCACTCCTTTATATTTTTCTCTTGTCTCCTCACTCCTTCATATTTTTCTCTCTTGTCTCCTCACTCCTTCATATTTTTCTCTCTCGTCACCTCACTCCTTTATATTTTTTTCTCCGTTACTGTTACTGCCGCTCCATTCAGTGAAGGCCCGCCCTACCCTGCCTGTGATTGGCTGACATTCTTGCCCTCACCTTAATCAATCTCAGTCCTCCTGTCTCATGTCTAAACCCAACCAACTCCAACCCACAGAGTACTGGCCAATCAGAGACAGGTAAGATGAGTAGTGATGTAGAAACACTGTCCGAAAAGAGTCTGTGGTCAAATGTAATCTCCACTAAAACGGAATAAAACTCAATATGTTGTTTCCTGCTCTAGATCCGGACAGGAGTGTGGCCTTTTCTGCAGTATCTGCTGGGTTTTTCATAAAGGGGCGGCTGTGACTCAGAAGTGGAGCGGGTCGTCCACTAATCAAAAATGATTGGCGGTTCAATCCCCGGCTCCTCCAGTCTGCATGTCGAAGTGTCCTTGGGCAAGATACTGAACCCTGAATTGCTCCTGAAGGCTGTGCCATCAGTGTGTGAATGTGTATGAATGGTTAGCTCCTCAAACTGATGAGCAGTTGGCACCTTGCATGGCAGCCAATGCCATCAGTGTATGAATGTGTGTGAATGGGTGAATGATATATGTAGTGTAAAAGAGCTTTGAGTGGTCGGAAGACTAGAAAGGAGATATACAGACCATTTACCATAAACTGGCAGTGTATTAGAAATGAACACATTATGGGGAATGCAAAACATATCCAACGGAACACAAAATTTTGAACCTCCAGGGTCAAAATACTCTGGGGGGGGCATCGTTGTAGCTCAGCAGGTAGAGCATAAGCTGCTCAAAGGTGCATCTAACTTTCTGTTTGTCGGCCATAGTTCACTGAGTTTCTCCTTCTCTCTTTGCTGCTGTATATGTTCATTTCTGAGGAAGTGTGCAATATGCTGCCTGCACTCTGTTGTCAGCAGCTGGTGCATCAGAGCAGAGCTTGCAGGTGTGGACAGACCAGAAGTCGACCATGAATGAGAGCTCATCCGCCGGAGCCGGGGAAAGCACATGGTCAAGTGGTCAACAAATGAAAATGGAAAATTGCTACCACTTGTGGGGCCTGTTCAAGTATATGCAAGCGGGAGAGGTGGTCAGGTCATGATGGATGCCCCATGTCCCAGCTGTTGTTGATATGATCAAAAAAATACCAGGGGCGCCCTCCCCATTCACCACCATAATAGACAAACAGATGTGTGCAGGTCGCCTGCAAGCACAGAAAATTGCCTGTGTGCAAAATTGCCTTTGGGATGAGAAATTTTGTTTATTCATTCTATGAGTCCCATCATGTTTTTGAGTCCAAGTAGATTGTCAGTGTTTTTTATCAAAACATCAGGGATTTTAACTTGTTTTTCAGCAAAACAACTAAATGGGTACATGAATAGTGCCTTAGAATGTTCACTGCTGCCTAAGAGGGCAAGCTGGAAATTAAATGTATGTAAGAATAGAGACGAACACAATAAGAAAGCACAGAACATAAATGTAGCTATAGAAAAGTGGGTAACATAACACAGCCAATAAGATGGCATAGCAAACCTTAAGTAAACATATAAGAAAAAAAAGTTAAACATGAAGTTATCAAAGTTTTAAGAAAAAAATGATTATTCCTTCTTAGAATCAGGTTCTGGAAGTGAGTATTATCATTATGTTAAAAGCCTATAGCTGTAGTAAGTAATGAACATGCAGCATCTCTATATAAGTTAAGTCTAGTAAAATGTTTGTGGATCATTTACCACATAATTTGATGCAAATACTGTGAAATGTAGGAATGCGAAAGCAAATATGCCAGAATGGCAATTTAATGAAAACAAATGTTGGATGTGGAAATGCAGATGTAATCGTGTGTTTAGAGTGCATCGTTCTCTCTATCTCTATCTGCTTCTCGCTCATAAACACACACATACACACAAACACACACACACACACAGGTTCTAAGGAGATTGTATTTGCCTAATCATATGCATTTTCCACTTCATTTCCATGCTTTTTTCAGCTAGAGGTACTCTGCAGCCGTCACAAACACAACAATCCCCACATTTATGTCACAACACATTCCACAATCTGCTACACAACTTGTAGAACTACAATTTATACAAGGTACCTGCAGTGCCCCATCAGCAGTAATAATGCAGTAAATGAAAAAAAAAAAAAATCAAATCTAACCTTTGACCCTGTGTCACTAATTATTATCAAGCACAATCAACACATCCTGAATGTTTCTTATGACTCTATATAAACTATATAGTATGTACCATAGGCTGAATTGTTAAAAACTTCAAAATAATTTTTATAATGAATGATAATAGATAATGACAATTTCAAGTTTATTTATTGTAGTAACAATAATAATGCCAGTAGTATTAGTGGTGGCGGGAGAAGTACCAAAAAGCAGCAATACAGGGTAGATATACTCTGTTACAAATACTCTGTTAAAATCTACTAACTAAGTTAAAATCCCAAATTCAAATGGTGCTTTAGTAAAAGTACAAAAGTATTGTATCCAAAACCCGTTTGTGGTGGTAAGAGACACTCAGAGCAGAGCTACAGCCATCCATTCACTCCAATAATAACCCCATCACGTCGATACATGACACTGCGAGCTACGATCTGATTGGAGAACCGAGGACTCTCTGCCCTGAAGTAGTTTTTTCATTACTAAGGTTTTCTCACAGATAATTCAGCAATAAAATAGCTTCATGTTATTCCCCTCAGTATGATTTTGAGACTTTGATTCTGAGAAATAAAGTTTTATTTATATGTTTTGGATAGCGGAAAGGCCTACACTACCTATAATCCTCAACAACCGTTGCTATGGAGATGACAATGCCCCAGGACGATCCCGCATTGAAATCACATGGTTTCAGGATCTGAAAGTGAACAGATGTACCGTGCAGAATGCTTTGTTAGATTTATTATTTTATTTTCACGTATAAAACACATTTTTACATTCATTCACCACTTGCGCTGGACGCACTGAGCTCGAGCCATCAGCTCTACACTACCCATAATCCTCAACCACCGTTGCTATGGAGACGAAGACAATCCACTTTGTGCTACCTGTTATTATGTACTACTACTACTATTATTACTACTACTATTGTACAAATTACAATATTTTCAGTTCGTTATAGCTATATGTCAAGAGATCTTGAGAAACAAAGTCACTGGATGGTTTTTAACTAAATGTAAATGTATGTGTCTGGGTCCTGCAGCGATCATTTCTGATTGACACGAGTCAAATCTAAGGTGAGTAAGTCATGGTAAATTCTGCAGATTGTAATTTGAAAGAAATAATAGACTGATATAAAACATGAAATGTTTTTAGAGAGCAATCCATGTACTTCTGCGAGTGTTTTGTAACGTATTCTCATCTGAAAGACACTTGCTTGTCCAGCCAGCTAACAGTAGTACTAGTCTATATTACCTGGGCTACCAACCTATTCGTTTCCTGAGCCATCCAGACTCATCAAATTGTCAGCATGTGGATCTGACAGAAGGGGTGGTACCTGAGATCCTCATAAAGATGAGGAAGTTGTATGCTAAAACGTGAGATATATTTTGTTTAACATGAAAATATTGTTATGATATGATACACTTTATTACTCCCTTATGCACTGAAGCACATAAACAGATTTTGCCCTGCCAACCGAAGCTCACCATGCTGAACTTCTGGTGGTAGCTGCCTGACGGGCAGCAGTCGTTTTCAAACAGGTTTTGCTTTTTGAAAAGCTCCTGCAGGGTTGTCACAGTGGTTACTGTGCAGTAGTGTGAAACAGCCTTTAGAGAAATTTTTCTTAGGCTGTAATTTGCTGGCTAGAGCCACGTGACTAGCATACCTATCTTACTTTATCTAATGAACCTGTGACACTTCCTCTTGTCTAGCTTCAGTTGTGTTTAACCATTTAGCTGACACTTTATCCAAAACGAAAAGTGAAACAATAGCTGTTTCATACTTCATCACAATTCATGCATTTAGGAATGTGCTAATAATCCACAAATGGTGCAGTATACATCTCTATATCATCATCATCATCATCATCATTATCATCATCATCACATCTCTATCTGAATTTTTATGTTTTTTGGGTTATCTGGCAACATGACATAGCCCTTTCAACCTCACCTTCATGCCGTTCATGGTACAGGATTTTGATTTCATTTACTACATATGCAGGTTACAGTGAGGGAAGGGCACTGTGTTGTGGATTAATTTGTTGTGTTCAACTACTGTTATGGGCCATCTGCTGAACATAGGTGTCATTCTGTTTCAAATTACTGTTGATTGGCAGCGACTGCAATTATCTGAATCCAAACATCACTATTCTTGTCAGGAAAAGGCGTGTTATCACTGCTGATTGTAAAATATGAGGCTGCTCATGTGATTTTATATTTCCAGGAATATGAGGCTGAGGATATTTGTGATGAAATCATTCCTAAAACAGTCCTCAATTCAAACAGGTGTAGCCCTTGCTGAAATAATTGATTTATTTTGATAACAAATATTCATAATTCATAAAAGTTCATTATGTATTGAAGTGAGTAAAAGTTCATAAATATGGTTAAAATGCAGAACAATTTAAAAATGCGGAAGAAGTGATTTGTTATAAGTTATGTTATTTCATTTCGTAGTGTTTGTGAGCTCACTGTATTATTACTTGTTTTGTGGGTTGTCAATCATTCATTTCTTTGGCAGTATTGGCATGTGTAGCGCTCGGGTACCCCCGGCCAATCGCAGGGTAGTCTGCAGGTGAGGGGGTGGGACAGAGCGGGAGTTGGTTTCAGGTGAGCAGAGCGACGAGAGGAGGGAGACGAGTTAACTTGACCGAGTCCGTATTGAAGTTGTTTGGTGGACCAGAGTTCATGTTTTTATGGGGAACGGCCAGTGTACCTGATGTAATGAACCAATGACCAACCGAGAGGTAATTATGAGTTTTTTAAAAATCTGTAACAAAGTAGTACAGTATAAAACGAACTGTTCATGCTAACCGCGAGTAGCCATTAGCTTCACCTTAGCACCGTAAGTGATTAGCTTGCTCTCTGACATGTTTGGTTAATTTGAGCTAATGCTAAGTCGGTCTGAAGTAGCATGTGGACTTGGAATTTAGCTTGTGTATTTAATTTAGGAGAAGGAGACGGACGTTTTGACGGCATTAAAGAGGGAAACAAAGCCCCTGTGAACTACATAGGACCTGCGTCCTTCCGGCTGTGTGTGTGAGCTGTGGATCGTGTCGGCCCGCTTGGACTGTGAGCTGCTGTTGCTGCGCCCTGTCGGTGACCTGTTCACTACTCTTTACCCCGCTAACTGTCCGGGAGCGTGAGTACTGGATTTACACGTGTCTTTTACTGTTCTTCTGCTGTTAAAAGTGAAGCGGCCATCTTGTTTTAGGTCACAACGCACCCAAGTTACGACACAGGCCTGTAACAGGGGTTTAGATGACTCATAGAGACTGTTGTGGACCAGGTGTGAGTGTGCGAGTGCGTGTGGGTCCCTCATTTGTTGTATTTGTTTTACTTTACTTTGTTCGATGTTATAAGAGACTGAATAATAGTACAACTGGCACTATCTCTGTTAAATACACTATACTCAAGTGAGTTATTTAATTTTCTTTTATTTATTTTGAGGGTAAAAACTTATAACTAAAGAGTCTTTACATTTAAAGTTTGGTTGTGTGGTGTTTTATTTATTTAAAAGCATAAACAAAAGGGAATATCATAAGCGTAACCCAGGCCCCCCTTATATGTACATGAGGCGGGTGTTACACAGGTGACATATTTCTCCATAGCTGCTTCCTCTCTGAGGAACTGTTTCTTCAAGCACATCAGCACTGACCCATGTATGTTCAAAACACTGAACCAAACTCACCTCGTGAGTGTGCTGCCTCATGCTTATATTGCGTATTATGAGACTTTTAACTTATGTAGTGGTTTTGACTACCTGACAGAAAGCATTCCATAAATAAAATCTTACTGTATATGTACTCTGTACAGTACTGTATATGTAAAGTACTCATTAAATGAGAGTGGGAAGAATGATCCAGGTTAAACAACTGCACACGGGGAATTCCATTTTTCCTTTCAATAGGAAAATATATCTGCATAAAGTATGAGAAAAACATTTCAAATTCACATCATATACGAGCTGAATAAATCACAACCCAAAGCTAAGTGCATTGATCAATTAAAGCAATCAATTCTAGACTGACATCCAGATACTGTAAATGTAGTCCAAAGTCTTGACCAGAACTCATCCTCCCCCTCTGCTCCTAAATAACTGTTGATAATGACCTTTACCTAAAAAGGCATTGTAAAATCACATTAAACAGAGAACTTTTGATTTCATCAATTTTATTAATTGTAGCTCATTTCACACTCAGTCCTCTAAGATATACTTTATTAATCCCTAAGAGATACTTTATTAAAATTCTGTTTTCACTCAGTTATTATTTTACATTTATTTTAATCCCAAACACACATACTAGGGCTCATAGACATGCAATGTGGAGAGAGGTGGTGGAGTGATGGGCAGCCCCCCTGTGAAGCGCCCTGCAAGCAGCTGGGGAGCTCGTGCCTTGCTCAAGGGCACCCCAGACAGACATGTCAAGCAAGCAGAACAGAATATCAAAAGTCAATAAAGTCAGTAAGAAAGTGAGCTCACTATATAACACAAGGATTTAGGATCCTGTAATCACGCCTTTCTTTAAAGTGGAGAGGGCAGTGTTAGCTGCAGACCTCATATAGTAGCATATTATGTTTCAAGAAGAGAACTTCCAACTACTGCTCAGATACTGGATATTTGTTTAAAGATAATACTGTTGAAATATTTTAACATGAACAGCATACTTTTGCTTCTTATGTTCTGCCAAGGCAGAACTCAGGGGAATAACATGAATTTTACTGTTGAATTATCAGTGACACTTGTCATGATGGTGTTCAGTAATTTTGATGATGTCATGAAAAGAAAACCTTAAAATAGTGAAAGAATACTTCTGGGCAGAGAGTCCTCTTTTCTCCAATCAGATTGAAGCTCGCAGTGTCACGTGTCGCCGTGATCAGGTTAGTATTGGAGTGAATGGACAGCAGAGTGTCTCTTACCGCCGCAATTGGAGTCAATCGAGAACCCAGAGTGTTTCATACAGACCTGGAAGGGTACCTTTTGCGTCACTATCAGACATCTAGGGACGTGACAAATCATCTGTATTTTACGTGTTGGGAACATGAACTTTAATGTTACAAACGTGGAGCCCTGCTGAATAGCTTGTGAATAGCTTCAGTAAATGGAAAAGGGTCAATAAACTATAGAAAGATAAAGTTAAATGGGTATAGAAAATGGAAATACTAAAAAATTATTAAAAAGTAAATGTACTTGATTACTTTCCACCACTTTTTGTAGTATTGATGTTGTACTAGTTTTATTGGTGAAGTATTAGAAATGGTAGTGTGTGTAGGAGCAGATTTGTTGCTGTGTTTGTTGTTGTAGCAGGTAAAATTACCGTAGTAAAAGTTTTTGTTGTAGGGGAAATAGTGCTAGTTGCAGTTGTAGTGGTAGTCGTAGTGGTAAGTGTTGGAACCAATCTTGTGTCAAATTCACATAATTTAGGCCTCAGTCATCAGCACTTAAAAGTCCAGTGTGTAGGATTTAGTGGCATCTAGCATCAAGGGTGTCATTTGCAATCAATTGAATACCCCTTGCCATGCAAAATGACAAAACCCTATATAGGACCTGCTCCTTCTGTAGTTATAAAAGTCTCACACTAATGAAAACATACTTATGAAAGTGATATTCCATTTCTGGTAATAAATTCCCCCAGTCCTCACATGCTGGACATTAAGGCTCATTATTTAGCTTAAATCAAAGCTCATACAGGTAGTAATGCTTATGATCAAGTTCAAAGAATCATTGATATTGATTTCCAAGTTTCATCACAGGTCATCAAACTTGGGACTTGAGTCTACATCCAGAACTTGAGTAGCAGTACTTTGATTGTGGGGATGTTGTTATCCTGAGTTACATGCAGACATTTACTGTGGTAGAAATGCTGCCTCTGATGATTTTCCACCTTGATAGTGATGCAGTTGGGGAGAAGAGCTCAAGTAATCAAATGTTTTTTGTATGAAAAGTGAATACAGACACACTGAACTGGCAAAAGTATCAGTAGCTTCACTATTCATAACCTTGACAAACAAAGCTTAGTCAGTACAGTGGAAATGCTGACATGGTAAGAAGTGTGATGGTCAAATCAGGTTCTCTGAGGACAAAAGTACTAAAAACACACCTCGGACGAGCAGTCAAACTGAGGTGATGGTGCCAATCACACACCACTGTAGTCAGCATTTCATCACAGCAGGATGATGCCTTTTGCCCTCCTGTTATCCAACCTATGGTCTTCCATCTTTCTTTGATTCTACTATTGAAGCCGTGTGACTAACTATTGATGATAAGTGTATTGGTTTGGATTTATATTATATATTACCTGAAAATTAGAACTGAACATATTCACTGTTCACCGCTTGTCCAATGTTTGATCTTTCCAAGCTGTACAATGTTGCTACCAGCTGCCACTGAATGACTAGATAGGTTGATTCTGTTACATTTCTATACATTTATCATAACATTAGGCTCAGGGAATCTTTAAGAATCCGACCTACCCAGATAATCATCTTTACTCCCTGCCATGATTAGGAAGAAGGTTCCCGAAACACTGAGAGTCTCACACACTGTTTCAGCATGACATTGTTGTGTTGCTGTGTGACATTGTGGAGCACATGATGCCATGTTCATGTATTAAGAAGGAAACAAACATGAGTTTCTCATCATTTTTAAAGCTTCATTCACAATGAACAGCATTTCTTTGTTTTCACTTGAGAAGGATGGCTGTGGTCTAATCACTCTTCCTCTCATTTCCTTCTCATTTGCTCTGCCAATCTCTTCTCTCTCTTTTCTCACCCTCTCTAGTGAATATCTGCAATAAATAAGAAAGGATTAAAAATGAATCCTAAGCAGCATCAGTCTCGGCTGTGAGGCATCTACAACATGTGTGGTTGCTCTTCTTGATTAGCTCAGATATTGTGGGATAATGAAACAGGTTGAATCTTACAAAACAAAGACACCTTCAGTGGACTAAATACTATATTACCATACCCAATTTTCACTTTCAACCTTATATAACTGTGTATATTTTTATATATTATGGTCACTGCACTTCATATAATATGTTTTTACAAAATAAAAACAATAGAGGGAAGATGGTAGACCTGTTGACAATAATTACTTGGTCTTCAAAAGTATCCTTATTTATCATTTCCGTTGTGCTCCATGGCAGGACAACGTCAGTAACTTGGACAATAGAGAAATACAGATATGAATTTACTGTTCATCAGACCACAAACAAGACAAGGATTAGGTTGCAAAAATTATATATATGGAGATGTGTTCCTTGGAACGAGGCTTCACTGACTTTGGTTAAACTGGATCATATTTTATGGAGTTGACTTGATGGACGAATTGATTTACTTGTTGTTAAATGGTAACTGCTAATTGGCCATGTAACTAACTTGTTGTGTTGGCGTTTAAAGTTACATCTCTTAGTACAGGAGCTTTGACCACCTTACGTTTGCCACTGAGCAACAAGTAAAGGGTTGAGGCTGAGAAGCCAGAGGACATCAGAGGGAAAACCAAAACAATTATGTGATGTGTCAAGTGAGTTGAGATCCCTGATGCGCTGAAACCAGCATAAAAGTAGTAGTATAAGTCTCTCAATCGGGCCCTAAAGTGGAAAACAGGGGACTGAACATCGTCAGTAACAGATAAAAGGTTAAGAACGCGACACTAAGGGGCTCTCCGTCTGAATGAGACAATACACAGAGATTATAATATCCAAAAGTTAAATAATGATTGAAGTTGATTCTGTATTAAAAAAAAAAAAAAAGATGTTGCAATATGAATGTAACAATGGAAAAGGAACTGATTATTTGATTATTATTAATAATTATGAGTGTATGAAAGCAAGTTAGAAACTAAGAGAAATAAGGTTAAAAGTAAATCACGTTGAATAAGGAACTCTATGACAGGGCAAGGTATTGCAACTTGACTGACAGGAGCAAAGAGGGGAAGTTGTATGGCACAGACAGGATATGACACAGACAGGATACATCTGGATGGGCCGCAATGTACAACTTGGTGCTATTCTGCATGAATGCATGTGAGTAAGGCATGCTATTCAATACGAAAGCGCACAAGCATGGCGTGCTATACGACACTGTTACGGCTGCTGGCCTGTGTTTTTGTCTTGGTGCCCCTAATTCCCTGGTGTGCTGGTGTGGAATCTGCTTCACCTGTGGCCACTCAAGTGGGCGGGTGTATATAACTGGAAGGTGGAGCCGGTCTCTCTCTCTCTCTCTCTCTCTCTCTCTCTCTCTCTCTCTCTCTCTCTCTCTCTCTCTCTCTCTCTCTCTCTCTCTCTCTCTCTCTCTCTCTCTCTCTCTCTCTCTCTCTCTCTCTCTCTCTCTCTCTCTCTCTCTCTCTCTCTCTCTCTCTCTCTCTCTCTCTCTCTCCTGGTGGTTTGGCCTGTGTGTGTGATTTTGGCAAGAGTGAGCTCTTTCAGCAACTGGTGGGTAGCCTGCTCTTTGTCTTAGCGAACCGTGTGTTTCTCCCTGACCCAAGTGTAATCTGTTTGTTTTGGGTTATAGGTAATTCGGCTCCCTGCGTTTTGTGGCAGCCCGTCTTAAGTTGATCCGTTTCTCTTTTTTGCTTTGTTCTATCAATAAACTCCTTTTTGTACACCGTTTCTGCCAAAACTCCCGGTTTTTCTCAGTATATGTTACATACTGACTAGCAAAGGAAAAAGAGTATAAAGGATGCCACGCAAGGAGGATTGTGGTTAATCCACGGTTGGCACTCTGGTTCAAGACATGCTGATTAATTGACCACATAGGAGCATCACATCTTTGAACTTAAACTCCGAGCTCAAGAGATGGAGCAGATGAACAGCTGAAAATCACAGAAAGAGGATCCAACTATCTACAGCCAAAAAGAGAGTGTCATGCGGAAGGTTAACCATTCCCACCCAGCTGTGGATTTCCAATTTGAATCACAAGGATTCCTCTTTTGTTCATCCTGCCATCAAAGACTGAGGACGGGTCAGAGACTTTCTGGACTTTGGACAAAGTCAGGGGTTTAAACAGCATCCAACAGTCCGGAAGCCCAGGAAGGACTGTATTGGCCGTATATAGCTTAACTCTTTCTCTCCAAATTGGACAATTCAACAGCTCAGCTACGGCCTTTTCACCAGGGTTTGAAATTGAACATTTTTTAATAATTAGATAGTTGGATTAAGCTGTATGCTTTCCATTGCTGAATTTTACAATAAATATATCAACTGCAGTTAAAGATTAAATTGCGGACATTGGATTTGTATCATCTCTGATTGTAGTAATTATCAGGTATAGTGTGTTCAACATCTTTGATTAGGCTTTAGGGCTATTCGGTCCGGTGCCATACTAGAGTAGGCTAGGCGTCTGGATGAAGGCAGTTAGAAGCTAGGCATGTCTCCTTGCCACCAGCTTAAATAGTCCCCTAATTAGTATCCTGTGTATATCCGAACAAGAAGCCAAAGAGACTTCTGATGACAGGCTTGTCACAGTAGTTACACCCTATTGTCAAGTTGCATCCTTAACAATTCAGTTGATTAAATTTTATAATAAATCATTCAGTATCCATTCCCACCATCTCATCCAGGACAACATTCATTCAAGCAAAATGATGCAACAGGTTCTAAAAAATGAGAAGTCTGAATAGCCTCTTGTCATTTCTCATTAGCTCCCGACTCTATGCAGCACAGGCATGGTGAAGCGTGACCCACAGCAGGTTAGGGCAGCCTGGTCCTTCCCAGCTCATAGGCCTCTTTAGGAGAGATATTGATGGTTGAGAGGAGGCTTTGCTAAATGAGCCTCAGCAATGAACTGGAAAATGACTAATGTTCCCTGGGTGAGCCCAGAGTAGTTGGGCCTGCCTCTGTACTGCCTGGCCCACTGAGAGGGAGAGAGAACATGTGCATTTACAAGGATATGTGTGGGAGTGTGCATGCATGTGCACTATTCACTCTCCAATATCTCCATGATCTGTGTGCATCAGAGATGTCATCTTTTTGATATGCAGTAGTCTAATAATGGTAATGTTCTCATGTACAAACTACATCAGGAAAAAATGAATTTATTTTCTGGAAAAAACTGACAAATTATTTCGAAGCAGATAAAGTACACTGTGTCAACATGTTTTGCTTTCTTTTCTTCCTCAAGTAATGATTTGGATTTATGAAGCTTAATGAGAATTGATCAAACGTAAAGACTGTCCAAATATGGGATTACTTTTAGTGACAACATTTGAAGTCCCCACAAAACAGGAAGCAGTGTTATTTCCTTCCTCAGATAGGAAAGAACTTATCGCATGTGTGTGTTACATCCCCACAGTTACGTATTGCAATTTTCTGCCCTTAAGTGAACAAGCATTGTCATTTTGACATTGTTGTTTTGGTTAGGTATGCATCTAACCAAGTGTGCTACTTAGCAATCTTTCCATCAGAAAGTCCATAAATCATCAAGTTTTTATGGTTGGCATACTCTAAAATAAATGCAGAAACTGACAAAATGTTTTTCTAATTGTTGGGACAGATACTGAAGTGTAGCTGACATACAGTGCAAAAACATGTGCTTAAAAGACTTAAATGACAATTTTGACTTCATGGGGACTTGGAGTTGAGCAAACATCATGTTTATTGCAAACAAATGGTTATGTTAAACAAAGACTTGTCCTGCATTGAATTCACTACAGAACAATCCACCACCCTGGCCTCAACCTTACTGTCTGCATTTTTTTCCAAAATGGGTGCAGTACTTCTTGCGTTGAATATTGCCACGTGTGATGTAATTCATGAGGTAGAAAGTCATCCAAAAGTCTGCAGCACATATAGGTAAATTATGGGCAGCACCGGGCTGGTCCCCACTCCATACTATGATTAAACATGAGCGAGTTGCTTGCAACTATGCAGACGTGAACAATCTACTTTATGCTGATAGGATCAGTGTGGGGAATTTTGTGGCATCTAGTGGTGAGGCTGGACTCAGTGGGGGACCACACTCTTGCTGGAGAGATTATTCTAAGCTAACGAAAACACAACAATTCTTATTTTCAGATGGTTACACACTAATGAAGACACCGTTATGCTTATTATATTACTGTTATACCAAAAGATCCTCATAAATGTTACACGCTGGACCTTTGAGCCCTCTTCAAGTCTATTAAATAAATGAATCCTTGCGAAAGTAAAGATATGGTTCACTGTTCCAAAACAAAGATAATCCACATCACTTTTCTTGAATCTCAGTCAGTTGCAGCCTGTCACTGTAATATAAGCTTTCATGGAGAGGCTTAGCAGTATAATACCCTAATGAATGGAGGAACACTGCAGACAGGTCTGTTAAAATCTGGGCATTTCTAACATGGAACTGAATCATGGTAATTGCACTGCCTCTATGAAACAAGTCACTAAATTAATGTAATAAACAAACAGAGTTAATTCCATGTTTGGGTGGATTTAATCAGACAATATTTAACAGATGTTTAATGCACGTTGTGATGTCACAGGTGCTCCTCAATCAGGACCTAATTTCTGTATTTCAAGATCAGCGATTCCTGTTTTAAACATTGTAAAAATGTTGTAATGCTTTGACTTGACATAGTTCTCCATTTCATGTCACCATCTGTCAATTGTTGCAAGTTGGTGCTGAATTTTAAAACACTCAAGAGTAGTCATCCACATCAACAGCACTGTATTCTTTTTACTTTATTTCTCAAAATCATATCAGACTCTGCGGTGAGAGAAGAAACACTCCCAGTTAAGTGTTGCCCTCCTCCTGCTTCCTTCCTCTCTCCATCTTCCTCTATCTCGCACTCTCGCCTCCAATCCACCATTATTAGTGCCTCCAATACTCCAGAGGGCAAACAAACTTTCAAAAAATTCCCCATAACCCGCCAAGCGTAGCCCATTTTCCTCTCCATGCAATTAACTGCGCCAACATTTACAATAATATGATTACAGACACTTTGGCAAAGTCATGGGGGGAACGCGGGGCATATTAGGTATCAGCAAGGGGTTGATCGTAATGGTCGCGTTTCCCGGAGACTCACATTTTCTTTTGCACGCAATAGTGAGAGCCACTAAATTCTCCTCAGGCAGTAAAAACCAATGCACTGGAACCATGATAACAAACACAGGCAACCACTTTCTTTCTCATCACTCTCTTATTTTCTTTCTCTTACTTTGGGGCCTAGTTTTTTTTTTTTTTTTCTTTCCTTCGTACTTTTCTCTGCACCCTTCTTCTTAGCACCCCCACCCCCAACCTACACCCTCTGTGTGTCCCCCATGCACCCCTCAATTAATTAAGTCTTTCACGGCCATGTAATTAGGAACATTAGCAAGTCATAAACTTGCCACGAGTCTTGAAATTATGTGCTGGCCCTCAGCAATTTGTTTGTAATTCCTTTTTTGTGAGACAACAGCACCATAGGGTCCCATAGATCTTCCCAGGGCCCCCACTGTGCCCCCCTTCTCTCGCAGCCACGACAGGCAGGATAAGAGGGGTTCTTGTTGGGCTGAGAGGGGGACCACATAATGCCCAAGCTGGCTGGCACCCATCCTGCTGCTCTCAAAAGACTACTTAGAACAGCCTGACAAAGACTGTTGTCTGTTCATTGCATGCCTCTTAGGTTTTACATCCTTCTTTGAGACACAGCAATGCTACCGGTACAGTTATTTTAAGGTGCATATGAGAAAGAATATACATTGAAAAATATACATTGATAAAAAAATACAAATTTATTGGTTTTGTGGTGGCAGGCCAGTGTCAATTTTGTTACGAAACTATAATGAGAAATGTTGGCCTTTCTCTGATGAGAAGCCATCCACAGCGCTGCTCACAGCTGTGGGAAAATGTCGGCTAAATTAACAGACACAAACGAGTATCAGATCACTCTGTTATAATTATAGTTGTTCTTAACATTATTATTAATGCTGCTGTGCATCGTTGTCTTCTTCCTTAGCTGTCGCAGATGGCCATCCACCATGATCGAAGTTTCTGGCTCTTAAAGGAAGTTTTTCCTTGTCACTGTCAACCATTGCTTGTTCATTGTGGGAACTGTTTGGTCTCTGTAAATAATATTGCATGATCTAGACCTGTAAAATATAGAAAGTGTTATGAAATAGCTTCGGTTACAATTTGGCACTATACAAAAAAAATGATTGAATTAAAATGTATAAGACATGACTTGTTTCTCACACACTGTGTGTGAGAAAACTTTTCTGCGGCTAAAACTGAATTAAAACTGTTGTTACTGCAAGCTTTTAGGTCTTCATGTTCTGCAGGTCAGCAGGTCACTGACACGTCTTGGCACCCTCCTGCTGTGATGCTATTAGTTAGCAGTTTAGCTGCACTCCAGTGCTCCTCTCCCATCTTTAGCAAAAATGCTTTACAGTATGTAATTGTTTGTGGTGTATCCATACAAATTCATATTGTTTCAGTATGAGACAAGAAGAACTGTGACTTTAATGTGGCAACTGTTGATGATTTTGTTTAAGTTTCATTGAACCTTAAAGCTTTGTCTCATGGAAATGATATTAATTAATTAATTAATTTATTAATCAATACTTCTATGTATAGCAGCTTTTTCTTAAAGAGAGAAAACTTGTTTCCATTAAAATCCCTTGGGGGTAAGTTTAGTGAGTTACACTCACTCTCACTCTGCAGTGTTTTCTGCATTATTTCATTCGTTTTCCCCCAAGACAGAACTCTGTTTTTCCATTTTGGGTACTTTTCCCATTTTCCAGACTGATTCTGGATGTCACATCTGTGGCAGGGATTCTTTAGTCCTAACAGTCAAATAAAGTCTTCATCAACCACAAAACAACCAAATCACACAGAGGCCTAAACATGTTATTTTTTTCCCCTTGTGCAGCCGTTCCAGCTCTTTTGTCCATGCCGCTCCACAGAGAGGTTAACGGCATTGATGCCCGTGTGATTCCAGCTCAAGCACTCTCATCAGAAGCCTTATTCTCTCCTCCGGCTGCACCCTGACCTCCCAATAACCATACACCATTGTTTCTATTTACCATTTGCCAGAGATGGGGGGAAGACTGGAGGAAGAGCGTGGCAGTGAAAAAGAGAGCCGGGGCTGGTATTGATCGGCGTCCACATGTATTGAAACCAGATATTGATTTTCTTTCTTTTTTTTCAAATGGGAAAAAGTGCATTGTCCGACCGAAGGAGATTTCTATGGGGATTTGGGGAAAGAGGAGTTGAAATGAGCATCCGGTGCACCGTTGTCTCTTGTGGATTGTGTATAGGGCTGTGGTAATTGAATTGAGCGAACAGGGCCCTTCTCCGATATGTGCTCTCTTAAGAGTTTTTGGCCTGTCAATGTATCTCTGTAATATTTTTTTGGAGAAGACTTCAGAAAGCCAGGAAAGTTTTGTGAGAAACATTTCAAAGAAGTTCAGCTCGTGATGAGGAAAATAACGTGTCATTATGGAGAGAAATTAGTTATTAATTTCCATGTTATTGCTTAATTGCTGCTGTAAATCAGCTGGATACTTATGTTGTCGTTGTATTATGAACCTATCCAGCTTTATGTCAGGCTATTAAGATAACTTTAAAACCATATCTGTGATATTTTGATTAACCAAAATGAATGTGAAAATGACTCAAATAAAGGTTGTATGCTAACAATCCAATGACATGCTGCTGTGGCAGTCTGTCACACTGAAACTACAGGAATGCTTTCAGTAACATGGTAACACGCTTCTTGTTCAGTACTACTGCACAAACATAAGATCCAGTGACTTCACTTGTCTTCTTTTTTTAAGAACCAGAACTTTGAACCAACAGCATGTGTGTCTTTGTGAACATGTGAACTGTTGTTTCTCTTCTGACTGTCTCTGTCACTTCATGGTGGCTGAGTCGCCTCCGTGGTCGCAGCCGGAGCCTCGGCTGCCTGCTTCTCATTCAGCCGGCGTCGGCCTGTTCTCCCACTCAATTTGCAATTAAGACCAAATTTAGAGCGCTGAAGCCTGAAGGCAGGTGGTTGTCCGCACAAGGAACATGTTGCCTAGCAACTGGGGGGGACGAAGTCAGGAGGGTGTACCTGAGCAGTAGGGGGCGGTGTGGCGAAATGCATGTCTGTGCTGTGCGTGTGTGTGTGTGTGTCAGGATTGGACATATGTTGGTGTTTGTCGATAATGGACATTTATTAATAACTGGTTATATAGTCTATTCTACTCTCATGGATATTTTCCCTTCAGACAGCTTGTCAAACTGTTTTCATAGTCAGCACCTTGTCCTTTTGTCATTCGAAGAAATGTGTAAATATTATTAAGAATTATAATTGAATTGTGTTGTTACTAATGTAAGCTGCATGGATGATATCCATGTGATATGTATTAGGTTTTTCTCATTGCCTTGTGGCCACTTGTAGGGCTTATACTTATTTTGTTGATACTCTTTGGCTAAATTCCATTAAAAAAATAATTTACAGTATATATGAATGTTCCGTGTGCTGATCACTTATTTTCCAAAAGCTCCAAACAAAGCTCCCCTTTAGCATCAAGAGACAGGATCCCGATGCTGGCCGTGCAAATATCATTTTCATCTTTGTGATAATGTATAGTTCATATAGTGTTCATATAGTAGTATAATGTTTCTTTATTTGTTTTACTAAGTTGTGCTTTCTCATATCATGAAGGACTAAACTCTTCACATGAACTAAAAGAATAACAGAAGTTAACGTAGTAACATCAAAAACGCCAAACCTTTCCCTTGACTGTGCACACACATATTTCAGTGTGTTTAGAACAGTTCATATTTATTTACCTCTCGATTTTTTTTTTTTTTGCTGTCACCTCTGTGGTGGTCATTATATGGCTCTCTCATTTTACCTTCCATCACAACATCATAACTTCATTCAAACTGGACAGAAACCAAATAAAACAAATTTATTTGAACTCCACCATATTAGTTTTTCCCTTTGAACTAACTTCAGACCATTTAAACTAAATTTTCCACAGTGTAGGGCCACTGTGTGCTAGGGCTGGTAATGGGGCCAAAAAGTCTTGATTGAAACATCTTCAGTTAAGACAGACACATAGGTAGCCTGTCTGCAGCCCTCCACAGGTCAATACTAACCCATTTCCAATTGGATCTAGTTACCAAAACACCTGTATTGGTTAAGTTGGTGGTGTGTGTGTCTTAAATCTGTCACCTGTTGCTGCTCTGTAACTTTATTGTTTCTTTTAGAAAAAGAAAAAGCACTGTCACACTACGTCCATGTGGGTGAGTGTGTTTTCACTTAACAACAACAGAGAGATATGTCTTTCAAGGTTAAGTTGAGTTGAGTAACATTAATTGTGTTACATGAATTAAAACTTTAACATATATCATAGCATTGCAGTATTCTGAAGGTAAAAACAAACAAAAAAACAGGAGGCTACAGTCTGTCTCAGTGAACAAACAGATTACAGGTCTTTTAGTTTTGGTTATTTATAACTTTAATTACTTCCAAACGCTGAAAAAGTTAAAATTGAATCCATCAACTTGATCTTTTGTTCTTTGTTTCATATGAAGCAGGGCATGAATTCAAAACACTACCAGCACTGCCCAACAATAACCTAGACTTAAACAGTTGGTTCACATTTTACAACCAAGCACTATTCCCCAATCGGTATCATCTTCCATATTTGCATGTGCTCGGATGCTGAGAGTGGCAAATTGACTGAGAAAATAGCCATATTACCACACAGTGGGAGAGGGAGTGTGTCATGTGCAGCAAACAAAGGAATACGACGGCGATGGCTCTCACACCGAGCAAATGTCTGCTCTCAACTCAGCCGAATCACATACGGAGTGTGTGCGCGCATGGTAGAAGACAATAGCAGAGATAATGTCAAAGATTTCTGATGATTTGTGGACTCTGAAATGTGTCATGGGTGAGGAGAGAATGGGGCTCTTTAATGGCTGATACTTGACTACGGAGGCATACACTCAGTTTGGATGTTAGACAGGGTTATTCAGCTGCTTTTGCATGACCTGCACTGGTCACACTGTTTTAGTAAAGTCACAAAGAAATAATAAAAAAAAAGACTTTTACCCTGATATTTCCTTCCACACATTAACCTGCAACTTCTAGAAACCTCCTTTAAGTAGCTTCAAACATCAAACATCTGTCTTTAGAGCATGGCAGTCTTATTGATTTTTATTTTCTGCATTTGATGCTTACAACAATGATTCCAAGTGCATGTGTTGGATGGAGAGTAATTTAGTTCTCCAATTAAAAAGCATTGCTCAGTTGTTGCAGTCGTTCTTTTTGCTGGTATCACCAGTAGTTTACACAGAAACAGAAACAGAGTAAAGAATCCGGTGGATTTTCAAAATAAAATACAAACCGCCAGTCGTAAAAACAGAGAAAAGGCTAAACAAATTAAGTACATAGCATATTTACACATGTAGAAGCATATTTAGAAGCACACAAAGAAAATGACCAAGTAAACAAAGTCTAGTACTTCTAAAAAGCTCCCGGTGGTATAGTGTGCAGGATAAACCAAAACAGCGTTGCAGCCGCGACGTGACAGAGACTCTGGTACATCAATACCCGGACCAATGGTACCTCTAAAATGCATACTCATATAGAGTTTCAGTTTCATGCATGCAATATAGCACATACACCCATAACACTTTCTTATTAGCAAGTGCATTTCTCAGGCTTACAATTGGGAAATGATTGCATAGTTCAGAGCCACCAACAGTGCCCATTGGTCTGGAACACACTTCAACAAATAAGCATCAGCTGCTAGCACCTACAGCAAAGCTCCTGTGTTTCTGACTGAATCATGATAACTGAGTTCTCATTTTCTAACCTTAAAATACCTTATTAAAACTACTGTTTTTGCAGAGCACCATGGGAGAAGAGAGGCATTTAGAGCCTATGAGTTAAGGTGCACATCCAAAGGCACACTTATGACTTTGAAGGGTTCAAGGCTGAAATGGTTTTCAATTAGACACCAACGCACATATTCTCAGTTTACATCTCTAGTCTGCTGTGTCACATTTTTGGCTATATAAAAAATTTTGCTAAACAGATTACTGTTACCACTGGCCCATTTTACTTGTCCTTGTACACACATTTAAGTCTATGTGGCTGTTTTAAAGGTTCAGTGTGCCAGATTTACAGGATATAGTAGAAATGCAATAACAATAATTTAAGAAAATAAGAATTGTTATGTTTTTCTTACCTTAAAATGAATCATTTCTACAGCTACACTGGCGCTGCAGGTTCTCTTCCATAGAGTCTGTCATGTTGAACTGCTGTTTCTACAGTAGCCCAGAACAAAGACAAACTAAACACTGGCTCTAGACAGGTCCTATCAGATTTTTATGCATTTCATGGCCACTATAATTTCAGTGAGGGTGAGGCATTGGAATTGCAATCAGAAACTACACTGCTAGATGCCACTAAATCCTGAAACATGTGAAGAGGGCCATGGTACCCACACTCACTCCATCTAATAATAGTGCAGAGACATGAATGATTGTGGTCTTGGTTAAATACTGAAGACGTGTGCTTTGTACACATATTCATCCACCATGACCTGATCCCATACCACCTGCACTGTTGACTTAAGCTATAGTTATATAGTCATAAGTTTATGTTTCTTTGAATTTAAGAGTCACAAGCAAAAGGTTAAAAAAATGGCTTATGTTTTAGAGTATTGTTTTATTCCCATTATGGTTTTATTTTTCATCCTGGATATCATGCTTGTTTGTTTTGTTTTTTTTTCCATTTCAGCACCAGGAGCTGTCCTCGCAGGATCTTCAGACCTATGTTATTGTTTTCATTAATTTTTGTTTTCATCATTGATCATTTGTTAAAATTAGACATTCTAGACTGTGTTATAAAAAGTAAATTCAGCACTTGTGGCTCTATATTCATTACTTTACAGCTCATAAAACTTTG
Source organism: Nibea albiflora (assembly GCA_014281875.1). Classification (NCBI taxonomy): domain Eukaryota; kingdom Metazoa; phylum Chordata; class Actinopteri; family Sciaenidae; genus Nibea; species Nibea albiflora. The sequence continues at coordinate 1,740,139 of CM024794.1, forward strand.
AGCTCAAGCATATACTACACTCTTTTGGTTTCAGAGGCTTAAATCATCTCAGTCATCATCATCATCATCAGCATCATCATCATCGTCGTCTCAAAATGTTACATTTTGGATTTAAATGGGAGGGGCAAGTCATTTTGAGAATTCAAATGTATTCATCAAATTAAATGAATTAAAACATCAATAAATCTGTTGTGCTTCTCAAAGTGAAGTTGAAGTTAAAGTTTTTATCTGAAGATCAATGTTTGTTATATATTTTATATATATTTATACAATTTTATATTATATATTTTTCAAGATTTACATTGAACACAGTGTTCTGGTGAGTTAAAAGATGAAATAGGGAAGGAAACGAGCACGATCTCCTACCTCATGACCACAGTGCTCATCTAATTTCTATGGAAACAGGGTCTGATCAAAGTTTGGAAGTTATTTTTGAATAAGTAATGGCATGGTGGATGTTTAGATCCTGTAAGTAACATTCACAAATAGTCACATCAACCAGAAAAGAAAAAGTGATTTTTTTTTTTTTTACTGACAAACCACACTTCTAAGCTGCTGCTTACTCATTCACTACTTACTCTTCTGTTTTTATTCCCGGGAAGGATTGGTGTCCTGTGTGTGTGTGTGGTGTGTGTTTATGGTAAGCAGAGGGGGCATGTGTATTAGAAAGTCCTCAATTTCACACATGCTTAATCTTGGTTGAGTTTGGCGTGAAGGATTTGTGGAGGAGTGTGTGTGTTTGGGGGAGTAAGGTAGGAAATGTGCAGGAAGGAGGAGGAGGGGGGGGGGGGGGGGTGTGCAGGACCCTGTTTAATGGAGTGACAGCAGGAACTTTGGTCGGCTGTTTCCTGTTGTTCTACTGTAGTTGTTTGTCTCTGTTACTTTACATCTTAAACATTTTTTTTGGAGTGTCTGCTCACTGGTTTCTAACCATTTATTGCAACAACAGCTGTCAGAGGTGTACACACCAGTTTAACAAGCACCCCCGGTGAATGGGCAGTTGTTAAATTACTGTAGTTAAATTGTTCTCCCATTATGACTACAGTATATCAGCTGTATCAGCTGCTGTCTAAGCAATTCTCCCACTCGTTTTAAACAACCCAGAAAACCAGCACATTTCTACTAAAGTATAATAGGCAACATTACATTAGCACAGGATAGATGGCCCCATGGTCTGCATGTTAAGATAACCCCTCTGCCATCCCATCTGTGGCTGTGTCCACAGCTACTATGTGAATACTCGAGATGTTGCCATTGCTCTGCAACACTAGAGTGAGTCATAGCAGCAACACATGAGACACCTGCTCAGTAAAACTCTACAGCACATGTCGCTTTAAATAAGTTTCAGACACGTGCACCAGGAGCTGTTTGTGAAGGTTTGTGCTAGAATGATGCAGCATGGCTCATTAAAGTATTAAAGATAACGTTAATAAATGTAAAACAGAGGTAGGATCTTTTCTGCACTGTGCATGGGAATGTGTATTAGTGACTGCATTCTGGGTTAAAGTTGTGGACTTCATGAGCAACTGGTGAGGCTCAGCAGTCCTCCAGCCTCCTGCCGTATGTTTACTAGGGGACAGATCGCAAATACAACTTGACTTGGTCACAGCTTCCAAAGGTATTTTAAGACACTGGACAACTGCTGTACCTCACAATCCGAAACACTGGATGCAATGGTGGAGACCAGATCTTTTGAGTCTGTTACAGACTGTCAGCTAACAAGGAGGATTCTTGGTATTGTTTTTGGACCTACACAAGGACTACTGAAAACTCAGCCTAAGGAATCAAAGACAAAATACAGCACTGCACCTTCCTTTCTTTATTTTTTGGACTGGATTGCCCCCATATTTATTTGTCATCTTTCATTTTCTTATTTTCCTCTATGAGATGTCATAATATGTCTGCCAGATTCCAAAGTGTATTATTAACCCTGTGCCTGTGCACTCTGCTATTAAGAATTCAATGAAACTTCAAATCACAAAATAAAGAATAAAGTTAAGGTACAAATCAAAATAGCTAAACCTGCCCAGAAATACCTCACCAGGAACAAAGTAAAATATCAGTATTTTTTGGATCACAGGGTGAATTTAATGTTTAATGTATGCTTTATCATTGTTTGGAGGGGAGGGCTTCAACCAGCAGACAAAAGGACATTTCACAGACTACACAGACAAACATGTCTCAGTATGAAAAACACAAATGTAATTAATTCTTACTTTTACAAATGAAAATATCTGTGAGATATTCTCTTCCATATAGTTTAATTATAGACAGATCAAATGTCGGATCATGATTAGTTTGTGGGACTGTACAACATGGAATGGCTTTACCCAGGACAGTTTTAAAATGTGGTGACTTGAACAACAGCACATATCATATACTACAACATTTAGTGCATTAAACTAACAGACAACATTCTGTAGAGGCTGTTACCTTCCAGATTACACTCCAGATGAACAGCAGTGTTCATAATAAGCTCTGTGCATTAATTTCAGGTGCCAAATAAAAACATGATACACGATGGGTGTTTTGTTCACATGGCCTGCCTCTGTGTGTGTGTGTGTGTGTGTACTGGTGTGATTAACTGGGAGACATGGGGTGCAGAGAAGTGTGGGAGAAGGAGGAAAGGTCGGCCGGGAGTACGAGAGAGGAAGTGTTTAGGTAGATGAGTAAGCAACCTGACGGACAGGGCTGCGAAGCGTTCAGTGTGGGAATGATCTGAAATACAACACACCATGACTCCACACACACACACACACACACACACACACACACACACACACACACACACACACACACACACATCCAGTCAGTGAACTGCCTCTGTACAGCTGAGTCCTGGGAACTGTTTCAAAGACAGAGCCCTTCTCTCCAGAGTCATGGGTGAATAAAACAGCATACTGAACTATGTGTTGAACATGTGGTGCAACATTTCTCGAGGTCATTTAAATTGAAACCGTTCATCCACCAGCAGAAAGTTACTCAGCAAATTTTCGTCAGGCTCTTGAATGTAAAGTTGATATGTTGGCACAGAAACTGACACAAGAAGTGGTCACTTGAATCATTTGGCAGCATCCTCTGGACATCATGTGATATATATATAATATCCTTATCAATTTTCATGACATCCTACAATTAATTATTTTATTATTATAATTTTCCACAACTTCTGTAAGAATCTGACCTGCAGTTGTTTAGATATTGTATTCTGCTCTGGGCCAGTGATTTGAAGGAACCTCTAGAATACCTTGCCTCTAACGCTCTGTGCTCGTGCTTAACTGAGCAGATTAGCCATTATTAGCACTTCCGATGTTCATTGCCGGTGCAGGAAGTAGTGTGCCATTTATGTAGCAAGGCTGAAAGTAAAGCATGTGGGGAGTTGGGGAAATGAATGGAAGGATAGCATGTCTGATTTTAATGCAGGAGACCCGAGTTTGCATCCTGTCAGTCATGCAACTGATTCATTTCACTTGAATTCCAAAAAGACAGATATAAAAAGATACATGTACTGATTTGGACTTAAATGTCCCGTGTTTACTATTTCAGAACATTGTAGATTTCCATCCAGACTTGACCACATCAATTGCTATGGACTTCTGACCTGTCATGGATGTAACTCACCTCCCTTCTGATGTGAGCCCCAAGGTGGGTTGAGATAACAGATGGATGTATCCAGTGGACAAAGGACACTCAGCAGCATATTTTATACAAAACAATACTTTACCACTTAACTTTCCCTTTCAGTCTACCACTGCAAGTACCTGCACTGGATAAACCACTGTAAATCACTGTTCTCAGTCTCAATGGAACCTCCAGAGAACCAGGACCAGAATCTGCCCGTCAGTTAAATTCAATTAAACAAAAATCGTCCTTATTTAATTAAATTTTCATCTTGTCAGAGAGCACTTGTTAACTTTTATTAAATGTTATCCACAGTGAGATAATTTACTCTTTAAATAATTATCTTTTTTTCTTTCCAGATCCTAAATGATGGTTTTCAAACAGTTGCTTTCGAGCAATTTTCCCAATATTTTCACTAAGTTTATCTGGCCATAATTAAAAGCCCTCTAGAATCTGATAATTGCCCTTAATTAAAAATGTGTTAACTTCATAAATGCCAATTAACACTGGAGGAGGAGGGTCCTTTAAAAGTTTACGGTGGTTTAGGTGATTCCGGCAAAGCATGTTGTATGAAGGAACCAATGAAAACAGAGAGAGACGACCCTCAGCGGAGCTCTGCACACAGCGCATGGTTAGAAAGCTTGATGCTCAGGATAAGATAGGACCCGGCGATAAGATAAGTCTTTTCAAAGTGATTTCCCGTGCAAGCTACATGCTGTATTCAATTTAGATAGTAAGATATGCATGAAATAAATTGGATTTGGAGGGTGAAGATAATACATTTTTACATTTGCAGTTGTTATTTTGAGAGCGATTTCCACGCTTGAGATTGGTTCAATTTGTTTTCCCTGGCTCTGCGGCTTGTAAAATGACGAGATGAGAATTTGGATGACGTGGTGGCTCGGTTGAGTCCAGACTGATGGTAAAAGTGACTGTGTGGTCGGGAGCTGGTCTCAGGAGCTTTGGCAAGTCCAGGTCTTTTTTTGGTTTCCCCTAAACCCCCCACAGCAGAAACTGAAGAGGGAGCTATGATGCCATACAGTATTATGTAAAGGTGCATTCCATGATTGTTGTTAATGTACACACCCAAATATCAGTCCAGTGTTGTAATTTCCATCAAGTCAACACAGCTCCAGAAATCAGTGAACTTGTATTGTTTTGTGATATTTGAAATATTCCAAGAGGAATATAAGAAAGTAGACTAGCATACAAGCTGCTATGTGTAGAATGTTTATGTGATTATATCAATTTGTGTCAGTGCCAAAGAAAGACATTTCAAAACGTAGAAATCTCTATAAACACACTGCAGCTCAGCATATATCCACATACCTGCTGTGCCTAGCCTAAACCTTACATGAGGCATGGTCATGAGGCATATATTAGTTCCTCAGTTAGACTTCTTTTTAAATGTATTGTAACAGACTGTAATAATAAGTTAATGACTTATTATAATAATGTTTAGCTACCATCATTACCATGCCAGACATCACATAAAACGTCTTGAAGGACGTCATCTCTCCTTTTGATATTTTGTTTTTCTAACCTGTGAAACATCCACAGGCAGTGTTGAGTGTTACTGACTGTATATTGGAAGTCACCTCCATCATTGGTATGACCATGGAAGTTGGGCCAGGAAGAGAGACTATTTAGTCAGTAGCTTTTTGTCGGTCGAGGAGGACAGAGTGGAAATTTAGTGCTGATCCAGTGTAGCGATTTACACTTTTTTTTACGTTGCCTTTTGCACTGTTATAAGTTGAGTTATATTTAGTTCAACTCAGTTAACTGTTCAGTTACTCATTTTTTTTGTTATATATACTTTTTTCTATTTCTCGTGAAGCTGGAAGCACTTGTAAATAAACACCTTGTGGTGATTTTTGAATAAACTGCCTTGAATCTGCCTCCTACTTATGCCGCTCTGGTCAGCTTCTCAACAGTTGTTTTTAAGGATTATAAATATTCACATAGTTTAACTTTTATCACTTGAAAATTGGCTTTTATTTTTCTAAAAATACAGTAAATTAACCTGTAAACATTTTGTGACTCACCGCTCGATAATATCAAGCCATGCAAATAGTTTGATGAGTGGAATTTCACTTCAAGCTTTAAATAAATAGTGTTGAGAGTTAACAGCGTCGTGTCGTCACAGAAACACCATGCGGGTCTGAAACTCACTGCCAGCAAATAATGTAACAATTTGTGCTCTTTTTCCAAAATAAGCTATTGTGTAGATATAATTTACATTCACTGTACACCATTCTGTCTCATATTTTCCCACGTATGGTCTCAAATGTGATGCACACACTCACACTCTCTTCCATTGCTGGACCTAATGAAGAATTCCAGTTGCCAGGCTGGGCGGGCGCTGCTCGGACAGTGGGGATTTTTCATCCTGTAATGTTGGCACGGGTCATTAATTGTGCCTTGCCATGAGACCAGTGGGCTTGTCATTTGGGTATAGCACGTCTATACATCTCCTAAACCCCACCCCACTCTCTCTCTCTCTCACACACACACACACATACACACACACACATGTCCCTGCTCATCCTCTGGGTGTGTCAGGGCCTGGGTGGTCTGGACGCCCACCCGTGCACCCTGCAGAATGGACTGACCCACTTACTGTCACTAACTGATGACCCCTCCTCCAGGGTTTAGACATTCACGCTAGCTGACGTGTTTGTGGAGAAGACAGGAAATATGTCATTTTCATCCAACTTTGCGAGGATTCTTTTCGACCTCATGGACTGAATCTTTGGTTTAATTTACTTGTGTTTTATTAGCTCAAATAAATTCAGTTTGCATACATCTAGCATGTATTTTGGTTCCCCTTTCCAGAGCGTTTAGGCACAATACTGAGTCGGTTCAGAACAGTTCCCACGGAAGTCCATCAATTGTGTTTGCTTTTAAGGAATGATGACCATTTCCACTGACGCTGATGTGGTATTCAGTGCTTGTTCTGTGCCCTTTCTCCATCTCTTTTCACAGAGCTATTTGTATAGAATACAGAGGCATCGCTGCTAAATCTATACCCAATAAAAAGATGCTGCAGTAAATAAGCACATTACAGGAGCTACTCATTTAAGTTTGTTTATTAGAGTTGGCAGAGCTCTGAACTCTGAACTTCAGAACTGGATATTAACTAACATGTTAATATTTGTGCATGCACATCCCGTAAATCTCAATCACACAGTGAAGGGTCACAGTGAATTTTGTCATGATATATTTTTAATATATTTCATGTTTTCAGACTTTCGGTGAAGGTGAAAGTGAGGCGAGCTGAGGTAAATGTAGAATCAGTTTAAACTGTCTTAATCTTTAATTCTGCCTATAAATTATTTTATACGCCACTAATTTGTTTTGCCAGATAACCCTGGGTGAGGTGGTTAGGTTGTGTTTATTTTTTTAACAATCACGACAATATTTGCACATGGACACTTCGGTCTTGCTGAGGTTAGGAGCGATAGATTGTGGTTGCACATAATTCCCAGGCTATTACGGGATGCTCCGGTCTCCCACATGACAGTCAGACATTGTTCCCGTTTAACCACCACCCAGACCTCCCCACCGTTACTTTCTGCCTCACTACATAAAGGACAACCTCCCTCCTGCACAGTGGAACTGTGCTTAAATTGCGCGGTGTGGCAAATATTGATGTAAAACCTCGGCCTGATAAATCTGTTATTATCTGCATTCCCTGGTCTGAATTAACCTACATTTTACCTTTTGCTTATTATTTCATCAGTATATTGGACAGAGCTCAGTGTTTTGATAAATGTATATACATAGAGAATTGCTTATTTTACCAAAAATATGGTTAAAAATATTTTTTTATGACTTCTGTGTCTCTATCTATCATGCTTTTCTTTTCCCTCTTCTGATTAATATATTTGATATTTGGATATGCATTAAAACAACTCCTTTTCAACATGCTTATTCCACTGTGCGTACATGGCAAGAATAGCCCAGTAGGTATGTGTGTATGACAGCACTAAGAATGCTTTTTACACACTCTGGCATCAATACTGACAGCTTATCGCTACCTCACAGTGCGACCTAAACAAAGCCTTTATTTGTCTCTTTTTTGAGGGCAGAAAGAATTCCCAAATAAAGGAAATGGGCTCTTAGTTTCTCCAGCATTAGGGAGGAGGACAAAGAAAGTGAACGAGACAATCAGCGGAGAGCCCCATGAACAATTTCAGCCTTATTTATTGGTTTTTGGGATTTCCACGGCTAATTTGCTGTGAAATGCAGCAATGGACATGGAGATAATTTCCTGAACAAAACCTCCAGTAATTAGTGTGTGGCCAGATTCTGGAGAGCATCCCCTGGTAGAACTCCACTGGCTTTGACTCAGGGCTGGCACAGGAACAGGAGCAAAAGCACCAGCTACTTTCATCCCATCCCTCTCTCCTTAAGATCCTGCTTCACCTCTGTATCATTCTCACCCCCCCCCCTTCGCTTTGTCATTTCCTTTTGTCTCATTTCTTCCCAGTCACAGTGAGTGATGTCTGCCAACTTGCTGTTAAAAAATTTGTGAGCCGGATGCAGTATTTAATTTGCAAATAATATGCTCTATGCCTGAAGGCTGACAGCACTGTTTCACCACCATGAAATCATTATGGAGTGAAGATGAGGCTAGATAGACTATTTTGACAGTGAAACAGTGATGGAAAGAAAGAGCTGAAGAAAGACCCTTGAAGAAATTAACCCTTGAACTTGATGGCAAGGGGTTGGTTCAACATCCATTCACCACAAACCTTTAATTTCTGCTTCTGTCCTGCCACAGTGGAGGTGAATAGAATTTTGCTGATGGAGCTTGCAGCACTAAAATTAGATTTAATAAAGTTTAAAACTAAAGCTACTTTACCAAGGAATACCAAGAATATTTAATAAAGAATAAAAAATAATAAAAATCATGGAATCAAGCTTAGAACGGCCAATATTAGCTTATATATATATATATATATATATATATATATATATATATATATATATATATACATTTAACTATAACAGTAGGAAGAATTGAGGAGGATTCATTCTCTGAATCACTCTCAGAGCCAGTCTTGAATGGACATTGAAAGGACCAAAGACACATCACCAAACCTTACCCTCCATCAGACTTCACATCATCGTGTCTGTGGCAATCATTCTACTTTATCTTTATAGATACTATTATATATACTTTATCTCTTTAATAGAAAATATAGCAAATACTGAAATGATACATTGTTTATGACGCATGCGCTCAAAATGGAGTATGCATGTCACAAAATATTCAACACGTCAGGAGAAAATGTATGCAAATTGAATTGATTGATTAATTGATTTTAAGTCATTACACTGCAAAATGTAGAAGTGGTCAAACAGTCCAGAAACAGTTGGTGTGAATCAGAGTCTTTATTGGAAAGTAGATTAGAACTATCACACTTTGACCTGAGTTTTAAAGTATTTTTAAAGCTGCACTCTTAATTCATACCTTCATATTAACACTGCTTAGATGTGCCAGAGATGACAGATACACTTTTGAGTATTTCAGTATCATTCACTGCTCTTATCAGAAGCTGCTTCCAGCAGCAGCAGCTAGTTTCAGAGAAAAAGCCCTGATGAACCTGCTGTTCATGACCTACCCAGCACCAACCAGCAAAGAGACAAAGTTGGCAAGTAGCTGGTGAACATAGTAGAGTATTTAGCAGCTGAGGAACTGGTTATTTCTCTAAGGAGTTGGTGGTGACCAAAACAGAGGAAAAAGCAATGTATGTAATGTGTTCTGTTAAAAGCTGGCCTGTCTGTTCCACTGAATGTGTTCCAGTGGTATTGGTGGATCATATGGAGGTAGATAGTTAGAGTTTGTATATTCAAGTAAGTGTGGGGGTGGGGGTGGCTCTCCTCTTCCTCTTTGAGCTGGACCTACTGTGGGGCCAATTAAGTGAATTTCAGCAAAAGAGCATTTTATTAGTATTTGCCCACAGCCACAGAACACGGCGATAAATTCTTCCTTCGAACACTCTGGAAAACAAATTGGCACATTAACTGGTGAATGGCTGGAAGAGGCTCTCTTGCCCATACCTCCAGGGCTGGCCGGGGGATCTGCAAGTGTGCCGATTCAGAGGCAATCTCTCTGCTTTATCATTCAGCGTGACAGTATGAGGCTGGAGCGCAGGACTCAGATGGGGGCGACCGATGCCAGATGTCAGCCATTAGCTCTTTCTCTCTCTCTCTCTCTCTCTCTCTCTCTCTCTCTCTCTCTCTCTCTCTCTCCTCTCTCTACATGCACAAATACATACGCACGCCCTCCAACATTGACTCCCTCTGTTCCTTTTGGCAAGCCCAAGCTGTTTGCTTTTGTGGCCTGATGAGCCCTCTCTATTTATCTGTTATTACATTGGAATTGTCAGATCCAAAAACCAAGAGGGAGCCCGCGGTGTGTGCCAGCACTGTTGGCTGAAGGTCCGTGTCTACTGCCACTCGTCTCCTCTTCAACCCCTCCTTTCATTCACACTTGCTCCCTCTATCGATCAACTTCTACCTAACATGAGGAAACCCAACCTGTCTGTCTCTCTGTCTGTCTGTCTGTATGTATGTGTGTGTGTGTGTGTGTGTGTGTGTGTGTGTGTGTGTGTATGTATACACTCCAGATTCCAGCTCCATTTGCGTTAGCAGCTAACTGACTTTTTTTGCCTCCCACCATCCTGCCTGGCTACATGCCTCAGCCCCCCCATTCCCCTCTCTCCCTCTCCACCACTGCATCAGAGGGGCTTTCAGCAGTGCTAATGAGGATTAGCATGTTTGTGTTGTTTATATGTGTGTCACCCTAATCCTTTTAGCAATAAGCTGTTTTGCAGGAAGTAGAAGTAATTTATGCATGGCACATGTTTTATTGGATTGTACATTGGCAGGATGGACAATCCGCACAGACTGGTGCAAGTATGCTGTTTCACAGTTAAAGATCCCATAAGTTAATAACCCACAACATGCAAATTAAAATCCAGTGTCACTAATTGATACGACAAGTGAGCTTAATTGTAACCACCGACATGAAGGCCCAAAACATGGAGGCAAAATTCAGGAGGAATGACTTTTTGATTTTCCATGATAGTGATGTCCAAAGCGCCCACTTTTAGAGCATCAAACAAATGCATCTTTGTTTTTTGTTTCTTTGATTTTTCATTTAATATTGTACTAAATTTTGCTCATAATTGCTGAAATCTTGAACGGTGGCAACATCGTTAGAAACAGTGCTAGGTATAGTTACTTTGGAAAGTAGTTAATCAGGATACAACGTTACCATCAATTAAAAGTAAAAAGTATCTTTGCTTTTCACCAACGCAGAGCTGCATTTTTCTGTTATGTTGTTCTCGTCCTTTTAGCCGGTGAATTGAAAATAATGTGCGTACTTCCACGATTCAGAAGCTGTCCTCTCTGCCATCTTGCCGGCGGTTCGAAAACACTCACACACACACACACACACAGGTAACGTAGGTCAGCAGGGCACAGACGCATCATCACAGCGCTGCGCCTCCGCTGACACATCCGCAGGTGGCACAGTGCTGTCTGACAAAGAGCAGGCTGCAGTGAGAAGTTTTCTTTCCTTATCCCGAGAAATTCTTTAAGCAACGCATTACTTGTTTAAAAAAAATAAGAAAGTTACTGATTAAGGCATGAACCTAACATGTTACGTTACACGAAAAAAATAATTACAGTACTCTAATGCCTTACAAAGTAACCTTACAAAGTAACGTTACTTTGTAAGGCGTTACCCACAACACTGGTTAGAAATCAGTCCAGTGGGGCACCAGGCTTAAGCAGACAGATGATTATACAGGTAAACAATCCAACAGTTTATCCAGATTATCTAAAACCCCTTTAGTCCTTCGGACTCAGCTGAGGTTTTGTTTACAGCCTGTCTGATCGTCTGTTCCATTCTCAGACATTACTTTGGTGAGGACATTGTCAACTGACACAATTCTGCCACAAATGCTACAAAACCACATGTCTGGATGAGATTTAGTGGTGTTAGAATAAAAAGTCTCCAGTGAACAACCAGTGCTGTAGTGGTTAATAAAAGTAAAGTATGGCCTGCTGCCAGTGAGCATCCTTAGACAAACACTTAACATAATTAACCATTCTATTTTAATGAAAAGTTTTTTACCTCACCCCACAACCAACGTCTGTTTCCAGCAAGCTCATTTCTTGCTAGTTTTTAGACACAACTTTTAACACACAAGGTCTCAGAATGGCTGTGCTGCTCACACTCTAGGATCGTTTTGTTCCATACTGACATCATGATGATCACACACGATTATTCCAGTGATTCATAACTGGTAGAATTTTAACTGAAAAAAAATAGCTGAGTATGTACAGATAATGCACTCTGAACAGATAAGACAAAATAATAAATAATAATTTGCCTGCCAGAAAGGTAATAATGGTTTGTGTCAGAGTCATAACATGAAGTCAAACATGTACCTAGGAAAGCTGAGGTTCAGACATATTTAGAAGAGCTTAAAATGAAAAGATGACACATTGTGACAGGCAGAGGCTCTGTGTCAGGCCTCCGGGACAGGCAAAAGCCAAGACAAAACAATGGAGAGACTGCAATCAGCCAGCAAACCTGCATATTAATTTCTTTTATTTATTATCATTACACTTTTATTTATCTAGAAAACTGATTTTAAGGGACAGTTTTGGAGAACGTTTTTTTTTGTTTTTTTTTTGTTCAAAAATTAGAGAGTGAGTGATGCATTTGACCAGTCAGCTGAAGGAAGGTTGTTAAGAACATTGTTGACTAAAAGTGAAAAGTTATCTAATCATACAATCCACATCAATGATGTCTGTTCTAAAAAAAAATGTTTTGTCAGTTTACAATGAACAAAACAAATCATGAGTGGCTTTGTGGGTTGGTAGATGAAAATTCTGCAGTGTGATATGTAATCTTGTTTGGTGCAGATTGTACTTGACTGGGACTTTGCATATGAAAAACGGCTCCATCCATGGAGGCCTGGAAGACGCTAGGTTATGGGATTCAGTCTTCAGGCCAGTCAAAGGTGCCAGGCCTGGGCTGCAGGCCCTTCCAGTGTCAAGCCCTGTCAGTCAGTGCATGCTGCTCCTCCTGGGGCTTTCATCCTCTCCACAACCCCAGCCATCCCCTCCTCCAGTCCCCTCAGGCCCATCAAAGGCTGATTTTCCACGCCGGCAGGCCAGCCGTGGAGGCTTGCAGCCAGGGACAGGTGGGAGGCAAGGGAGGCAGGGTAAGGCTGAGGAGGCCAGTGAGCCAGCATCTGAGCCCGGGGAGGGTGCTGGTCTCCAGCCAGTAACTGAACTGAAAATAGTCCTGCCCTGACATGCAGGCCTCAAGGTGCATGTGGCTCCAACCACACACACAAACACAGTTGGAGAATTTACCTTGCACCAACAAACACATACACCACTAGGCCATTAGTTTTTAATGGGATCTATTCATTGACGTTATGGCACTCCTGCATCAATAAAACATTAAAAAATGTTGAGGCGACACACTTCATAAATCAGTTTAACAACATGCTATTTCGGCATCTGCAGTGGACATAACTCTGTATGGATTTTATAGACATATACTGTACACAGTATACTGCAATAAAGTGCGAGCTACATCTGAACAGACAAAGGCACATAACTTGAACTCATAACATTCTGAATTTGAGTCTATCCTAGATTTGTTTTTGTTTCAGCCCGTCTGAGAAAAAGGGATAAAAATCAGTGTCCATCCTCCACAAAGGGTTAAATCGCTATGACACCGATGAGGCCACTCAAGCCATCGAACCTATTTTCTTCCCAGTCTCCCAGTCCCCCATCCTTTTTAGAGTTTAAACTTCCCCTGCCACCTTCCATTTTATGCCGGTGTAAATGAGTTCCCCCACAAAATCTATAGTGCGTCTTTAAAAAGCGATAACTCTCATGGCGGTGCCGTGACATTGACCCCCCTTGCAGGGCAGTTCCGGTTCAGTGCCCAGGCCCCATGCTCGCCGAACACGCACAAACACATACGCGACACACACATGCTCATATAACTACACACACACACACACACAGGGCTAGACCCCAGGTGCACCAAGAGGAGCAGTTAAATTTCATCATTACCCTTTCTTCCCCGTGTTGGGGCTTTTTATAGGGCCTTTTTACGGGCCGCTCTGAAGGTGCCACTCTGGTCCCAACGGTGCACAGGAGAGAGATAGATGGTGGAGAGAGACGTGGAGAAGGGAGGGCGGGATAGGAAGAGCGGGAGGTGGAGGAAGGAGATCTGTACGAGTGGGGGAGGAAGGAGGAGGAGGTGAGGTGAGGTGAGAAAGTGCGCATGAACGCCCACAAACATGCACACTGTCAGGCGTACAAGCAAAGCAAGTAGGGCACTGGGGAGTGAGAAAAAAGAGAAATGGCACGAGAAAGACTTGTGGGGGAGAAAAGAAAGGAAAGGAGCGAGAGAGAGAGAGGGCCATCAGTTGTCAGTGTGACTGCTGGCTGATATAAAAACAGTGGCGAGGGTGGCGGATAAGGCGGATGATGAATGGGCTGGAGACACTCATCCATCCCACTGAAGGATTTGCGGCCAGGGAGTCGTGTACAGACACATCTAAGAAAGAAAAGACTGTATGTGTGTGTGTGTGTGTGTGTGTGTGATGGGGGAGGTTGTGTGTTTTTTAGGAAGGAGTGATGGACTGGTGATAGGAAGATGGGACAAGGCAGAAATAAGGTTTTCACTACAGAATTTTCTGTGTGTATCTGAATGTGCGCTTACAGTTAGCTAGCCGGTACACAACAGTGTTATGCAACAGGACATGCTCGTGTGCATACTTCTATGACAAACCCCTCTGTAACAGCACGGCAGTGATGACAGGCCTCTGCCCTGGAAGATATATGGCGATGCTGCTGTCTAACTCTGTATAGGCCCATCCATATCCCTCACTGCTATCAGCACTGTCCAACTCTGTTTTATAGCACCAAACAGTGGCCATAATGACACTAGGACTCTGAACATGTCAGGGTGGAGTAGATCGATTGGTAAACATACACACTTGCCTGAGATACACTTGTACATCATTGTCCTGATTTTCAGGGAGGAGCTGTAATCGAGGTTGAATTATTGTTGAAGCCGCGCCAAAAGCCTGGAGTTTATAGCACTCAAAAATGTAAAGGTTTTCCTTTTTTTAAACGCTGTCTTCATTCATACATTGTAGAACTGAAACAAGAGGATGTTTTAATAACATTCACCACAAATTCTCACCTAAAGGAAGGTATTCAAATCCAGGCCAAGAATTTACTATTAAAAGCTGGCATAAGCATAATAATAATAATATACAAACTTACATGGTTCCTTTTTTTAACATTTTAACTTTTAACATTTCAAACCATACCATAAAGAGGAGCTTCCTTTTGATTTGACACTTTTAATTTGATGGGCCTGCACAAGAAGTGCTGACTTTTATTGTCAGTAAAAAAATAAAATAAAAAAAAACAAACAAAACAAAAAAAACAGCATTAAATAAACAACAATAATAAACAATTAATTAAATTGTAGTATTTCTGTTAGAAAGCAATTGTATATGGTACTTAAGTTTACCTTAACAGTGGACAACATCAAGCCAATCAGAGGAGATCAGGAAACAGTGAGGCTTCTTGCTAAAATAGGATCATATACTGTATACTGTATATGAGTCAGAATGAAGGCCACATTGAATGAATGGTCATTTGAAGCCACAATTTCTACCACCAGCATGTTTTGCTGTGATTATCTCATGTTTCTATAAAAACATATATGCCATCACAATAATGCATGTTAAATTTCTTAACATGGTGGCTTTAAATGTCACCCCCAGTATAGTTTGTTTTTACTTTTTTTGACAGTTCTGCCCCTGTTCCCTTAAAAAGCTAAAACACACACAAGAGTGTTTATTTATTTCATTTTGTCATACGATTTTTATGTTGTGGGACAAGTCAAAATCAAGTAGTTCAGCTGAGTGTCAACTTTATAAGGTTAACATCTGAACTTGATCTTTTTAAGGTGCATGACATAAGTGTTTACAGCTTTCAGGTCCAGCATGAACGTTATTGTGTCAGCAGTGATTATAACACTACTTATTATCTGAACAGAAAACAAGGACGCAATTTCCTGACACAATGCACAGCCAGTAATGTGTGAACACATTTAGAATAGCCTCATAACAAGCTTGATGGTCAGCCCTGTAAAATGCATATGCATTACTTTTATTATTATTATTATTATTATTATTATTATTGAAGGCATTATAAGTTAACCCTTGTGTTTCCTGATGGTTCAGTGGAATTGATGAATGAGTGAGTAGTGGACATGGTCTGTACATGCTTAGAACACACACCCTTTTGTTCTAGCACCTCTGTGACCTGTAACCTCTGGTGTAAAAGATCTATGGTGATGTTACATGTCACATGTCCCTCAAGCCATCAGCACTGTCCAACTCTGTTTTATAAAATACCCTCAGCCTCAATTACCTGACCTGAGAGAATTGTTGAAATCATGTCTTGTTATTATTATTATTGTTATTTGGTGGTGAAGAGATTCAACCTTTGGTTTTGCCTAAATCCTTACAATGTTTTGTTGGCAGAATAGTCTATCCATTCAAGTCCAGAGTGAGGTTTCTCAACATTTTTAGACTTGGGCAGAGAGAGGACAACTTCTTATGTTCTTGGTCTTCACTGTTGGAGTACTGTCGACACTTTGGTCCATGAGGATATTTGGCGACAAACATATTTTCATGACATATGCTGTGGGTTTTATGGTCCCCTGAGGATGAATCATAATGTGAGTGTGAATGTGGTTATGTTATGTATGTTAACCAGTGATAGACTGGCAACCTGTCTAGGGTGTACCCTCCGTGTCACTGAGTGCATGCTGGGAGCCCCCTTGATACCAAACAAGATAGAGGTCTGTGTACGCCTCAAACAAACTAGTTTGAATGCCAGCTGAACTGTTGTCTGACCACATATAAAGACAATAGCATTTATATAGCGGTTCTGTATGGCCACACTCAGACCATTAAAGAAAGGGAAAACAGCTTATACTGTCTCCTCTCAAGGTTTTCATGCTATTTGCCCTCAGTGGTGCACACAAAAAGTTTAGGGGTAGTTGTTAACAATGAAAAAGTACTTGAGGGAGAAGATAATTGTGCATACTGTCACGTCTCCACACATCTGCCCTGTACTGTTTATAAAGTGGAAGTCATTTGTTGGGTTGTCTTTCCTCCAATTCCACCATCAGAAAGCAGTTTCAGACACGTTTAGACGATCTGGAGAGATATCATTTAAAGTGTATATTATGCAGGAACTGACTGGGTAGGACTTTGCCTGCAGCTATAAATATAATAAGATAGGGTTCTGTTGTCTGGTAGGAAAAATCCAGCTCTCTAGTTCTGGGGCCTTTCAAGAGAAGTTCAGGCACACTGTTACCCCTCACCAGTGCCAATGTCAGTGCTTCGTGTCTTGTGCCAGCCTCAGCAGGCGCCGGTCCTCGGCTCGCACCCCATGCCCCGGGTCTTTGCAAACTCCCCCATGTGCATATGCTCCGTATGGTTCAAGCGCAGACGCCAATTTTCCACCATCTGCCCGTGTGCTGTACTTACACACAGAGGCAAGGTCTCCGCTGGATAGCGACCGCCACCCTTCACCTTGTCGGAGCAGAGAAATTTCAAATGTTAACTTGCAGCCCGCAGGAGTAGAGAGTGATCCGCAACCGCCATGCTGAGGAAACAGCCGAATGTGCTCATGTTGAGGGGCGGAGCATGAATTCACCTCTACCATTTCATTTTGTTTCCCCTTTTTCTTTTCCCTACTCAGTTTCCTCTCTTCCATGCTTCCCTGCTTCTTTCCACTCCTCCTTTTCTCTCTCTTTTTCTCCCTCTGCCTTCCCCCATCTAGTTTCTCTTCATAGCCTTCTCTCTAGTTCTGTGCTTCCCCCTTGCTCGGTCTTGCAAATGGCTGCCCGCCAACAGTTTGTCTGAGGAGAAAACAGATTTGAATGAAGAATGGAGACAAAAGAGGGAACAAAGAGGCAGTAAAAAGTACTACACACAAAGAGACGTATGCCTGTTGGAGACGCACAGTTTGTATGTGAGTGTTTTTCTCGTGTGTGTTCAAGGGTCTTTACTGTACAGTGGGCAGCCGTCCAAGACTAGAGGGTAATCCTTTACCTAGGCTTTACCACTGGGAATGTCAGGAATAAGTCAATCATGATGATGCATGCACTCTGCTGACGACACGTATGCATGTTCAAAGAATATCTAGGGCTTGCAGATGTGCCAGCACCCTGCTTCGGCGACATCAGGGTGCAGTTTATGATGATAGGCAGATACACACACACACACACACACATGCAGACACGCATACAGACATACACACACATAAAGCCACAGAGGCAAGGCCAGATAAGCAGATTATTTGAAGGAGGCATTATTCACCATATGAATGCAATAATTGGTTTCATTATTGGGTGGGAATTTCAGCAACACTAAATGAAGCATTAGATAGTGTTTGGTTCCCCAAAGCAGGCTGGAGTTGTGCGCTCAGCTCGCCCACCGTGGGCCTGTGTTTACACGATGTGTTTTCTGGTCCTTATCTCGAATCGCAGCGAGCACAAGCGGCTGCTTCTGCTGCTGCTTGTGTTTGTTTAAAGGCGGCATTTCAGTAAAAGAATCAATATTTTGAGGATATTTGGTCCATTTCTTCAGGCAGTGTGAGTGTCTGTGTTTCCTGCTTTATGTGAGTGTATATTCTCTGTGTCAGGGAAACAGTGGTGGGCGGGCTGAGAGGTGGGGAGGCCTACTTTAACGGTCTTTTGAAGGAGATAAATGGCTTACAGATGGCCCAATCAATATATTCAAATGAGACACGGAGTCGAGCAATGAGCATTGAGCAGAGCGCTGGGGTTGTTGGTGGGGAGGGGGGGGTTAAAACACCTCAGGTCATGACTAGACCACACAGCAAAGATGCAACCTCAGACCTGGATGGAATTACATGTCAGATAGATTTAGCATGTCCAGTTTTGGCAGTGCTAGGAGAGGAGGTACTCTCTGAAGAGCTTTTGAAGGCAGAGAGAGACTGAGGTTCTGATCTGGTAGGAAGTGGAAGTGCATTCCACAAATTCAGAACAACAGATGAGACGTATACATTAACCGTCATTTCAATTGTTATTTCATTGGTCTAGATGTGGAGTTGGCCTCTCAGCACGTCCGTTTAGCCTCCATTATCATAATAACTGAAAAACCTGCTTTCTTAACTTCTTAAAAGTGAAAAAAAAAAAAAAAAAGACCTCCGTGATTTTAGAAGCATCATGTTGGGAAGCTTTCGTTCCCAGGTCTACATGTAGATAGAATAGAGTCAGTACAATATGTATTGTACATTTGCTTTCTAGCTAACAACCTTTAGCCCAAAGACTTGGACCTATTTAAAAATGGTTTCACTTTTAATAAAGTCAGCTTTAGCAGTTTTTCGTTTGCTTCCAGCCTTGCTACATCATGCAAAGCAGTGCTAACCCAGAGAGCAGACCAACATTGAATCAACATTGAATAAACATTGAATCAGCATTGATTCAATGTTATCTAGCCTTGAATGTTCAACCTCAACAAAAATTATGATTCTGATGGAATTTCAACATTGAATCAATGTTGCCATGCTACCTGGGAAGGTATGCTCCCATTCAAATCCCTATTCTGACATTAAGTTAAGTTAAGAGACCGGGTACAGTGGCAAACACACAATACAATGACACATGATGGTTCCCCAAAACAGCCACTATTGTAGGTTAGCAGAGTACGGCAGATTTCAAGGTTACAGATGAACTACAGTATTGTAAATATTATTAATATTAATTGATGAATCGACCATGTATAAATGAATGATGTGACTGCAGGTTATTTGATTTCCTTACCTTTTTGTGAGAAATAAGGGAATAACTCCTTTGATTCACACTCTGTCTAAGACAGAGAATTCTGGTTTCTAATGCTTGCACAGGATCCACTATCATGTGCCATATGGTTTTGAGCCAAAAGATAATGAAAGACGATAACATAATATAGATAATGCTATAGAGAATAACCCATATCCCACGAGATAAAGTTGTTTACTGACAAAAGCAGCTGGTTGAAAAATGGTTCGGGAGCAATTCAGCCAATACGGGAAAAAAAGCAAAAGAAAAGATAGTATAAATGGGAATGTTGTGTTTTGGAGGTGGGGAGGGAGGAGGGGTAGACATATGCCCAGTATAACCAGTGCTTGAGGATGGTGGTATTGGTGGGGGGGATTCCCCTGAGGGGGAAACATGGCTTCCCAGTCTGGAGATAACATCCTCACAGGCTCCTCAGGAGAAACATAAAAATCCACCTAGACATTACCCAGGTATTTTATCATGCCCTATCAGATCCCATTCCCCCTTATCACGCTTTACACACACTTAAACACGGATACCCATTTCTGGACACATTGCTCACATTCAAATATAAGAGGTGAAAAAGGAGGGGCCATGTTTTCTACAAGATGGAAGAGCTTTGGAAGCTTTGGAAGCAGTAAGGAGCTTCATAATATAACTGGAGCTACTGCATAAGGCATCTCCTACGCTTATGGGGAATGTTTTAATTTTCAAGCACTAATATTTGTATGGTGAAAAAACCTTATGAATCCAGGTTTCCTTGCTTCAGGAAATGATCATGATGTCTCGGTTTGTTACAAATTCAACGTCTCTCCCTTTAGTAATGCTCTCTGCTGCACCATCAGTATGATCATCATTATCCTCTCCTCTCCTCTCCTTGTTGCGTGTGTTTGCATCCTGTGCCATCTCTTCTGTGTCCGTGTTGCCTGTCCTCTTCCAGGCCTCTTTGGTGAAGAGGAGGTCATGTGGCTCAGGTTCGACACCTGAAGTTGCTGTTGAACAGTCGTCCCCCTGTATCAACATTCTTCAAAGCATTTCATAATCTATGTTCTAATTTTGTCATGACAGTTGTATATAATGTGATGTATTGCTATACAAGGGTTTCTGGGGGAGGTTTTCCTGATTAAATGGAGGACTAAGGACAAAGGGTGTTGCATGCTGTAGGGATTGTAAAGCTCCTTGTACAGTGCAAAACTGATGTAAAAAATCCAAGACAGAACAGTTGGAATGTATCGCTGGTGCCCCC
Organism: Nibea albiflora; assembly: GCA_014281875.1. Taxonomy (NCBI): domain Eukaryota; kingdom Metazoa; phylum Chordata; class Actinopteri; family Sciaenidae; genus Nibea; species Nibea albiflora. The sequence goes on from CM024794.1 coordinate 1,760,937, forward strand.
CTTTTAACATCTTTTAAACTTACAAATGTAAAGATCATTTAGCTTAGATGCTAAATTCTCATCAGTTTTCAACACCACTACTGACAAAACACTGTGTTTTGCTTGTTAGCTATTATGTCTCAGTACCCCTGCTGACTGAGCTGTCAATCAAACTCTAATGCACTCAGATGTTTTGAATATAAAGGAGCAACTCATCTAAATAACCCCAGATTTAGATTTTTTTCTTCCCTTCAATAACAAATGAATAATTTAAAAAAATACTTTGATATGAATTAAATTTTATATGTCATAACTGTTACAAACAGTTAGTTAGTCAGTTGACTGTTTGTATTATAAATCCTGATGAATGGGCAGACAGAATGAGACACAAATGGAATTACAGAGGTTAAAGACACCAGGAAACTGTGTATGTGTATGTGCCCCTGTATATGGTGGGTTTGTGTGTGTGTGTGTGTGTGCGTGTGTGTGTGTGTGTGTGTGCGTGTGTGTGTGTGTGTGTCATTAGGTCACGTGTCACAGACAGCATTAACAATAGTCCATTTTGGAGAATAAAGGCTGCCCCCCCCCCTCACACCCTCCACGCCTCCCCACTCATCACCCAGCAGTCCGCTTCAGGCTTCAATCTCTCCTTGAGCTTTGACCTCAGGTACAGTCAGGTGTTGACCATCCCCCTTCACATCCCTTTGCCTACCCTTCCTTGTCTTACACACAGACACACACACACTCACACACACACGTTTACGTAAGACGCTCAAAAACAAATCTGTTTGCGTGTGCACACAAACAGACACACACACACACGCATACTTAAACAGATAGAAGCATGAATACACACATACTGCTGATGTCATCACAACATCATATTTTGCACACAGCACAAAAAGGACCTTACTACAAAATAACCGTTAGTGATCTGTGTTTTGAAGACATCAAAAAAGAATATTACCGCGCACATGCATTCACATAATTCAGACACGTGATAAACTCACATAAACACTTCAAAACATGCACACACACACACACACACACACACACATACACACTGTCCATACACAGCCTCAGAGGGGTTTTAAAAAATTAGAGTAGCTCAAGTGGGAAAACAGTGTCCATTTGTCTTTGGGCTAATATGAGCGTGGCTGCATTAGAGACAAATAGCATCCACTTCCATTTCCTTTATCACTGTCAGGCCAATTAATAGGCCAAGGATCCCGTTACAGAGTCACTAGACAGAGGCAACGAACACACACACATACACACACACACACATAGACACAAAGAGAGCCCTTTCAGCTGCTGACCTTGGCTGCTCCTCCCAACACAAAAGACCCCAGAGATGGATGCCTCTTTGGAGAGCACTGGCTCTCTGGGAGGGTACCATCGCTGTCATCCTCCAGACACACACAAACACATTCACACAAGTATACACATATTTCCATGCATGTGCATATCAAGATGCACATGGGTTGAAAACCATTTTATGTGAATCTAGTTAATTCTAGTGTATTTTGAAGTCCAGGCAAGATATTTATAACCACAGACATTATTTTGGTCAGAAGATTAGAATATTCATATATAAAGATGTACAGAGTAGGATACTCTGGATACTAGGATATTGGAAGGTTCAGTGTAAATATATTGATGTCAGTCTTTTAAAAAAAACCCAGTTGTGGCATCCCCTGGTGAGGTTCACTGCTCTCTGATGTAGAGCTGCACTGAGAGCGATGGAGAGCCTCTCCTGGATTTAATGACATGGAGCATTTATCAGTCATGTAGATTACAATGTCACTTGAGTGTCATCTGGAGGACAGATCCAGGCCTGGGAGGACCAGGCATTTAACAAACATGCAGTCACACACCAATACACACACACACACACACACACACACACACACACACACACAAGAATAATATCATAATTATTATTCTTACACTGTTAAAAACGTTTTTAATGGTAAAAAACAAACAAATAAACATAATAAATGAGGCAACAGGTTAAAAGGGGTTTTAGTAGTGATAATAGTACTGTTGATTTCAAGTTTCTTTTTTTATTCCATATTTTACTCTGTAAACACAAGTAAAAGAAATACTATTTTGACTTTATTTGTATTTTTCACACCTGCAATAGGGTGTTTTTCCGCACAACATGAACACAACCTTTGGTCAGTCAGTCGCTTGTTATTGCTGTCCTCCATGTGGAGGTACAGAACCTGTATACATACATACAGGTAAAAACACATAAACGTTTGTAATCAGATGAGGAATCAGAGCACAAATAAAATAAAAATAATTTACTTGAGTTGCTTTTGTTCTTTGTTCCAGCACAAAACTGCAGGAGTGTCATGGTGTAGTAACAGATCAGTCTGACCAGCTGCAGTTTCCAGTCATGAACAGACTGCCATTCCCCCAAAAGGGAATGTCTATCCTGTCCTGTCTAGTCTTTTCAACCCTTGATCGTGCCTCCTGCAGCAAGCCTCCTTGCACTCCAGTCCTACAAGAGAAATCTGGTAATTGTGACATCCTTCATGATGGTGGACCAGAATGATTTTCGTGTCAAGCAAGGAGTGACTGAATAAGGGGAATTGCATGTACCTTGTGAGTGACTTTACTATCAGCCTGCATGCATCTTGTCATGTACAGTACTCCACCTCCCTCCATACAAGTAGAGTTCTGACATTTTTGCAGAACAAGTCTTCAAGGGTAGGCTCAAAATATTCAGGCATAAATCCCTGATTAGACCCAACAATGCCAGTGCAGTGACCAGCTGTTTTAGGAAATTCCCTTAAATTAGTTTTTCAAAGTTGCCTCACTGGGAACCAATGGGCTTGGGCTGAGAGCCACAGGCAGGAAAGTCAGAAAGTAGTAAAGAACATAGAATCCCCAGGTGGTGTTGATGACGTATTAAGGTCTGCAGTATTCATCTGAAGTGTACTTATACAGTATATGGGGTCCAGTAGGGATGCATTTTTAACCAGTGCCCAGCCTTTACTTAATCAGCCAATTGAATGCGTAGACTTTTTCCACACACACTATATCCCATAGACACACGCATTCTGTTAACACTTTGATGAGCCTGATATTCAATCAATGAAGATTAACTTGCTTAACTTGCCTAAGGTAAGTCGTTTCTGTCCGCTGCTTTTTCCGAAGGAAGAAGCCCAAATACGATTATGCGGAAGGGGAAATTATGGCAAGATGAGTAGAGCTTAATATATGGTAATTATTTGACAGGATATACTTACACAGCGATTAGCATATCTCCAAGACGAGACAGAGATAGAGAGGGGAAGGAGAGGATAGGGAGGGAGGAAGGGAATAAAGGCGAAGACGAGGACTATGTGATAAGGATTTCTTTCTCTCTCTGACAGGGGGTGGTAGGAGACTCTGCATAGGCAAACTGTTCTTCCATATGTACCTTCACTGATAAGCCATCTCTATAGGGGATGGGCCAATGCTAAACAGGCCTGACGTGCCTGGCATACCAGACAGACAGCACATGTCACACATATCATTCATTGCACACAGTCCAACATGTGCACAAGTGCTGCCACACACACTCGCAGTTTTTAGCAGCAGTGCACAAAAAAGCACATGCACGCAGGCGTAAGTGTGTGTGACAAAGTTCATGTGTGGCTTTGAGCTGACGTGCAAAAACACACATAGCTAATATCCCTCTTCACAATACATGACTGAACATTTGCTGAAACATCCAATACAGACACATGCAATCCATTACAGTGTGTTTGTGTAGTGGTGTAGTACATACATCTTGCTGTCTGCCTCTGTGTCCTATTGGCTCTGCCCTGCCAATACTCCCACTGTGGAGAGTATACTTGACTAATGCATGCCAGCCGAGACCATAGATCCTTCACACACACACACACACACACACACACACACACACACACACACATACAGTGGAATAAGTAACACTCTCATGCTCATTCCTGCATGATGCTTCTGCATTAGTTGCCTTATTGATTGTGAGTCAGACAATCAGACATGATTATATGTACATACTCGAGTGCTCCTGTAATATAGGAGTGTGAGTATGTCTCATATTAAAGCAGCATCATGCAACTTTAGACCAGTGGCCCTGGATAGTAGCAGGAAATAGGTTGACGATGCTGAAGGCTCTGGACATTGTTGAGCTGAGATGCCTCTTCAGTGTTGTTGGGGACAATGCCTGTGGAGCGGGTGACTCCAGTCATCGGGTGTATTATACTGCTCAGTGTGCTTGAATAGGTGCCAAAATGCCAAAAACTGTTGCAGTTCCTGAAATGACCACTTGAGGCTGGCTACAGAAGTCAGTCTCCCCATGTTAAACTGTCCAACATCACAGCAGAAATAAACATGTTTACAGCCTGGTACAGATTGGTCTCTGTGACAGCTGTACTGAATTCTCTGCAGAGATGGACAGAGTACACAACTTCACTATATGAGTAAAAGTACAGCTACATCCTTGTCAAATATTACTCCAATACAAGTAAAAGTAGCTTAGTCAAAATATAATTTAAGTAAAGTAGTAAAGTATTTGCTTAAAAACTACTTAAGTAAGTATTTAAAAAATATCTCAGGACATACAAAGGCCTCAGAACATACTCAGCTGCATTCATCAACTAATGACATTTCTACATATTGTAGTTACATTTGGACACATACTTATATCATGCATCACAGCCAAACATGACTTGGATAACACACATCAAAGACAGCCACACCTCACTAACACATGCACACCCACTCTCAAATGTAGTGGAGTGAAAGTAAAAGTATCCCCCCAAAATAAATGAAGTTTTATAACTAGGTTCAGGAATAAGGGCCACGCCTTGTACTCATCCCATTTCCGTTCTCCATGGACTTAAGCACTCATTTTCCGTCCAGTCCTTTGACTCAGTTGTCACATCCCCCACAAAACCTCTTTCTTTGTCCTCCTTTTTTCTTGTCTTCCTCATTCTCACACAGGAACCAATCCATAGAGTCACAGAGAGACGGTTCCCCCACTCAGAGTCTCAATCCCTCCAGGATCCCTCCCGTCCTCCCATCAACCCCAGGACCACTCCACCGATGGTCCTCCCTCTACCCCTCATCCTCACATCGCTCCAACCCTTCTTTCCCTCTTCCTTCATCCCACCACCACTGGCTCTCTGCTCTGTATAACTCACCTTTTCAGATTACACAGGTGGCTTGGTTGAGCAACCAGTTGTCATTCAGCCCACCTCAGCTTCACCATGACTTTGTCTATTTTTAGATTTACCAGGAAGTGGCAGAAGCAGTGCTGCTAAGATGGTGGTGGTCAAAGCCACATATTCTGAGCTTCACAACAGCTCATCAGAATGCCGTGGGATGCCGTCACAGATAGAACATCCATATTGTATATTATGTATGGTTTTGCTGACTTGGAGAAGTCTTATGCCATGGAACCACAGTGAGAGGTGTTTGTACCATTGGCACAGAGACACACACATTTTCGATGTTCTCTCTGCCACACATTCTGTTTGTTATATTCACAAACAGGATCTTAAGTTGCAGGCGGGGGAAGAAGATTGTCTGATTGGTGACCAGAATTGCATCAAGCTCTTTGCAGATGATAGCTTTTGTTGGCTTTGGGTCAGACTGTGACCTTCAGCACAGTCACGGTCTGGCATGGTTTGCAGCCAAGTGTGAAGCAGTAGGGATGAGAGTCAGCACCTCCAAGTCTGAGGACATGGTTCTCTGCTGGGAAACAGTGGATTGCTCTCTCTTTGTTGGGAGTGAATTACTGCCCCAAGTGAAAGAGTTCAAGTGTCTTGGGGCCTTGTTTATGAGTGAGGACAAAATGCAGTATGAGATGGACAGGCAGATTGGTGCAGTGTTAGTAGTAATGTGGCTGTTGTACTGTGTTGAAGAGAGAGCAAAAAGGCAAAGCTTTCAATTCAGCAGTCAATCTCTGGCCAACCCTCACCTATGGTCATGAGCTTTGGAAGTAAGTGAAAGAACTGGATGTAGAAGTGGCTGAAATTTGTTATACGTTTTCTCTGTGGGACGACTGGCCTCACCCTTTGATAAAAGGTGATGAGCTCAGACATCCAGAGGGAGCTAGGAGTAGAGCTCCTGCTCCTTTGCATCAAACAGAGCCATTTGAGGTGGTTCAGGCCTCTGACCAGGACACCTCTTGGGTGCCTCCCTTTAGAGGACTTGAGGTAGACCTGGAACACAATGGAGTGATTATATCAGGGCCCAGAATTCCCCAGGAAGAGCTGGAAAACATTGCTGAAGGGAGGGACATCTGGACTACCTAGCTTAGCCTGTTGCCATCACGACGTGGTGGATAAGACGGCGAAAATGCATGGATGGATGGCATATGAAAAGAGAGGTTCTGTAAAGCTGACTCATGTTCATCCTAAAGCCCAGACTGCCTGATAGAATGGAGCTCCTTTGGGACCTTTATGTCTACCATTAGGGACATGAATTGTTATATAATGACAATGACAAGACTGACAATGCCTTTACACCATTAACTAACCACTTTCTTTAGGCACCATAATATAGCACTCTCTCCTCTAACTTTCAGGAGCCTATGAGAGTATGAAATATTAGAGATGTCAAACTGGGACCATTTTACTGATTTGAGTCTTTCTGAGTCACTAATCAGATCCAGATCTTACAAGTCTTTTGAGTCACTAAATAAATACAAATTTGAGAGCTATTCTACAAGGAGGGCAGTCTGTTGTTTGTGCATTTGAAAGTTTGATGCAGGAATTGCATTTTCATCTTATTAGAACATACTGAAATATTAACTATTAGGCTGCAAGTAATATCAATGTTTTATATTTAGCTGGTATTAGATTCAGGTGGCAAAAACTGCTTATTGTCCATGATAATAATAGGATTTCTGAATAACCATATGTCCCCTTATCTTTCCTACTCACTGCAACATGACAGGCAGACTGTGAACTTTAAATAAATGACATTCTCCTTGTACCATATTTTTGTATTTACTCCAAGGAATAAAAAAAGGTTCCTATATCCTGAAGTGGAAGACCAATAGATGGCAAGCGTGGTTTAGAATCCTATCGTAATGCTGAACATATTGATTACTACTTGAAACCACTGTTCACAAAACTTCTGTCTGTAACTAAATTGACAAGTTTCATGGTACACAGAACCAGGATGAACTATTGTATTGTGTCACACTATTTCAAATGCTAATGTTAGCTACAAGGTGGTTAAATGCTAATGGTAGCTGTTGTCTAAAAATAGCAAATTGTTTCCCAAATATGTTGTATTACCTTGAAATATGTCACAATGTCCCTACAAATTTTCACAATCTATTTCTTTTCTTACTGAATAGTCTGGAAATGATAACAATGATCAGATTCCTACATTTATTACACAATCTGGAACACTACAGAGTGACATTTGAGTTTACCTAGCTGAGCGTGACCTCAGAGGAAAATGGCCGCCGTGTGAATATGGTGAATGCATTCTGCTTCATCCAATGGCCTCTGATGGCACCTGAAAATGGTAATTTTGCGATGTGATGAGGATTATCCATTAGTGGATCACCTACAGGAACCTGCCATCAGATACTCAGGATCGATTATCCATGCACATTGTGTCCATTTTATGGACACAACCTGTTTTTACCTGTTTTACATTTCTTTGCTGATGTGATTGTTCTGCAAGTCCCAGTGGGCATGTTTGCAAAAAACAAGATTGCATGCTTGAGGTTCATTTGTTAAAGATAATAATATTTCCATTTGCTCTAAAAGGCTAAAAGGAAAAGGAAAATGATCAAATCTTTAATACATTACGCTGGTTGAATAAATCAGTGTTTGCCTGTCATTCTTGCATTATTATGTAATGTATTATTATCAAATGAGGAAATCAAAAAGAGATTTGCCTATGTGCTTTCTGTCTTCCACACACTTCCCAACGCAGGCTGAGGCTGACCTCGCCTCATCACAGCCTCCCAGTCCTTTCAATCATTCCTCTTTTTGTCCTGATTGAATATTTATTGGCTTATTTATTCTTAATCACAGACAGCCGCTTGTCTGTCCGCGCACACACACACACTCATACACACACTGTTAAATGCACAGCTGAACCCCTAGTGCTGGTTGCCCCTGGTAATCGCTCATTGGGCCAGTCATAAAGTGAATGGGGGACGGTTAGTCAGTCAGCCAGTCTCTCTGTCAGTCAGTGTAATGATTTGATTTGCAGTTGATCAGTCAGTCACTGAATCCATCTGTCAGTCAGTCATTGATTTCATCTGTTAGTCAAACAGACAATTGGTCACTTAAAGTTGAAATTGATGGAGATGATGTTAAAAGGTTCATTTGTGTTTCTGAGCATTCAAACATGCACCATGAAAGCAGGGGCCCAACAACAAACAGTTAAATACAAGGATTTATTTTGTTTAGTGAAAGCCAATGGGCAGCCATTTTCATCTGCTGTAGCTTGGAATAAATCACCATGTCATGTTCACATGTACACAATGAAACTGGTAGTAGCAACTTCTGCAGGCATTAGTCTATGACGTGAGGCACTTTTCACATGTGCAACGAGATAATGACAAAACAATCCAAGTTAGCTTGTCTTATAACTTATATGAACCCTGGGATATTCCAGCTAATAGAACAGACTCGAGGTGTTTGACTGACATAATATTTTAGATTGTCTTAATCTGTGGAAATCAACTTGAACATCCAACTTTTGGTAACATTAGCTCAAACAATGCTTTGCAGTACGAGAGGGGTGTGTACTTTGACATGCAAGTCAAAGAGTGGAAAAGTTTCTTCATTATTTTCTTTAGGTCTTCATAATACATCCTGTAAAAAAATCAGCAAACTTTTATGGAGGAAAATATGGTGGATATTGGGATATCTATATATGGGCCAAGCAGGTACAGGTACAACTCAATATGTTTCAATTTTCTAATTATGCAAATGGAAAAACAGAGGAACAAAACCATTTGAAGTGGTGTCTTAAAGGTGAGCTTTGTCAAAGCAGACGAAATAATGATGATGATGTCAGAGTGATGGAGGTTATCTACAGACTACAAATTCTTCAAAGTTTTAAAGGCATTTATCAGGCAGGGGGTGTCTCATGAAAAGGCTATTCTAATCCATATTAGACACTAATAGTAGTATATTGTCCCTAACGAGTCCCCCAACTTCATCAAGGTGTAGTTTTAAATTGCTGTACCACTTTAAAGCTATTCTAGCTATGTATAAAATGTTTGTGGTGCCCCACCAAGTGACACTGCTATCACTTTCTATAAATGAAAACAATGGCATCAGACTGTTTGGGAAAGTTCTGTTCTCACACAAACATTCTACATATACAAGATTTAAATTTTGGCAAAACATCATGAGAGGTCACAGTCTGTCATGATGTGAGGGTCTGAGGTAGCTGCAGGGCCCTAAACAGCTGCTTCTTTATCTTGTGCCTTAAACATGCATAGTATGAATGCACACCGCTATGGATGAGAGCGAAGTCAGTCAGTCAGCCATTCTAACTGACTGACTCCACGCCTCAGACTTCACGGTCTCGAGTGAGGATCAGCCTCCTTTGATATTTCCCTTCCACAACCCGAGAGCACATTATCCCACCAAACACGAGCGTGTGGCCGTCTGGCCCCATTTCCCCCCCAACCAGAATAACACCAGGTAAATGACTTTCTAACTACTCGCTCATTGTTTCCTCTCTCCATCGCCCTGTCTTTTCCTCATGCCGTCCTCCTCTAATTGAATCACCATAGACTCAGTGCATCAATTCTAACTTTGCTATTGAGATTTAATCGGGTGTGCAGGAGACCGGCTTGGCGGGCTGAGGGGTCCTTTTGTGAGAGGCCCATCTGTTGGTGACACAAGGGCCCCAGATCGGGCCTGGCCCAAAAACAGAGCGGGGGTGTGAGAGAGATGACAAGATGGCAGGATGGGCCGCTTCCCTCAGTGCAGCCCAAAATCTCCCACCCCTCACTTCTTGGATGTCTGTCTAGGCTTCTGCTGTTACAACACACACATATAATGTTACAACTATACTAGTGAGGACATCATTTGAGTTTGGGTTTTTTTTTACAACCTGTGTTATGCTTTTATATTGTTTTCCTTTGTTACAATTAGAAATATAAGAGTAAATTGCTCAGATTTACTGTACTTAGTAGTTGTGTGCACCCCTGTTTTCCTGTGTAATGAGGCATTATTATCAAAACTTCAGTTGCACTCATTGACGGGTTTAATCCAAATAGTGGATTAAATAATCTGTGGAATTAACATAATTCAAAATTTCTGGAAATGTGTACATTTGAAGGAAGCTTGTATTGTTTATTAAGGTCTGTGTTAGTGGGTTTCCGCTCAGTTTTTCCATTTCTTTTCACGTCTGCAAGCTTCTACCTTCTGTCAATTATTAATTCTACCTGTTCTAGAATATATGCAGTTAAAGTAAACGTTTGTTAGTAAAAGTTTTAGCAGCTTTGAAAAGTTGAATGTTCCATCCTCTCTTGCGTATGGATGCTCCATTTTCTGTGTACAAAACCTTCTAACATTGCAAATGTATTACTTACTGAATACAAGCTTAACAAGTTTTCAACACAGTTTGCAGTTCAAACTAAACTAAAGCGAGACTATTGAGTGATATAATGCCCCACGACAATCTGGTTAATCTGTTCGCCTGTTTACAACCCTGTCAGACTTTGGTGACTGCATCTTATCATAACTGAAGTGATAGCAAATATTTCAAAGAATGAGACCCAAGTTGTGAGAAACAGCAATTATCTTTAATTCCTAAGTTAAATTAAAATAATTCAGGATTTGAGAATGGACAAAATACCGCTGGGGGTTATGCTCACACAAACACATGATCACACACACACACACACACACACACAGTAGCAACAAATGCTTTTGAGTGTTTTCACATTTGCATGTAGACACACAGATGTCACATATGGCACATACGTATTTGGCACAAACGCAGCATGCAAGCGAGGCCGCACACACGTATTAACACAGGACACCGCAGGGCGGCACACAAGGTGACTGAGAAAATCAGCTTTTCACCTCTCCAAAAGAAATTGATCGTAACAGCATGCATACAAAACACACACACGCACACATACACACAATCTGTCTGTGCTTGTAAACCCCCATCGCTACTCACATATATAGTGACAGATCTGTGTGTGTGTGTGTGTGTGGAGAGTCGGGGTACTGTTGGTCATATCTGCAGCGTTTATAGGTTCTAGCTCAGCATTCCCATCATTCACTGGGGCTATGACCTCTCTGTAAATGGCCTGACGGCAGGGAAGAGGAGGAGTGTGTATGTGTCTGTGTGTGTCTGTGTGTGTATGCACTGAGATGTTCATGAATAAGGACAATGAAGAACCACAGGGTACAATACCAATGACCATGATAGAGAAATTGCCATGGTGGTGCGAGGATGACAATGGTTAGGAAGCAGGTAGATGATGACAATTCTGATCATGACTGTACTGTACTGATGAAGAGGAGGGAGGCTGATACTCAGACTGAATAGTCATTTTGGTACCATGTTTATTCAGTCTGACGCCGTCTGTCCTCACACCAGACAGTTTCTACATGTCAGGACTTGATTTTCCACTAACCAATCAGAAGTGACTGAAGCTGCTCTGTGAACAGTGAAGCTGCACATGAGCCAGCGTACAGTAAGTATGGGCCGCTTTACAAAGAACTATCAAGTATACATGTTGTCTACACCCAGGGAGCTGCTCAATAGCTTCGACAAGATGCAATGCTGTTTTCATGTGCTGACAGAGTAGTGTGCATACTTTACTTTTCTTGCATACCTTTCATTAACAAACCCCCTTTTAAAAATGAATGAAAGAAACCAGAGGTATTAGCAGCCATTGAAAAAAATTCTTTAGCAGTCAGTGGAAGGTTTCAGTCCTTGAAATTTCTCAATAGTTTGATACTTTACGTCTGATTATGCTGGCCTGACTTGCAGGAACTTTGTGGCCATGGCATTATCAAGAAATACAAATATAAGGAAGTGAGCTTCATGTTCAAGAGATGTAGGTCAATTATTGATAATACACCACAAGAATAGATAGATAGATAGATAGATATAGTCATTGATGGATCATTTCATTTCATTTCATGTTTGAACAAATGATTCAGATTTTAAATTGTCATTTAAAAATGAACTAATGCAAAGGTAAATGATAGTTATTGTTAATACAGGTGACTTTTAAAGCACATCTATGACCACAACTTCCTGTTTGAACCTTGACTACTGCACATCCACTGTTGAGATTTCAGCAGGGCGGTCGCCTTCGTGTTCTCAGTAATCTGGTTACACTGTCAGCTTGTTTACAAACCTGTCTGAGCTTTGCACTGCTTGTCTTTCTTGCCCCTTTCAGCACGTATTAAGTTAGATGTTATTACCATTACCATATTAGACTTATGGTTAGGGCTTGCAAAAATAAAAGTTGCACTAGAGTGTAGTTTTCTTTCAAGTTAAAAGTCAGGTTGTCAAGTGTATCTCTTCCTAACATTCTGACTAACATAGCTACCTACCAAATATTTTAGCTGGTTTAGCCAAGCTTTCATAATTAGCACGTAATTGCTAATATTGGCCTAATATCTCAACTTTCTCTGAAATTATGCTGTCATTCATTTGTGTTTTTCTGTCATGTGTCATGAGAATTGATTTACAAAGGCGATAAAACTATTGACTGCAGCTTTGTTTGTCCTGATCTGTGTGACGCAGCGTGATAACACCACCAACTGCTGTTTGGCCCACAGAGGTGCTGATTGGCTCAGTTGTTTCTCAGGAAGCTTGAAAGGGACATCACCTACCTACTCATAAAAGCTGTAGATTGATGATTGAGAGGTCTGGAGTCAGGCTCAGGAGGAGGAGGAAGATATGATGCCTTAGTGTTGATGCAAGGAACAAGAGGGTGATTCATGGGGATTATTACGTTTTTATATCTGTGTAAAGAACCTTGTTGACCTGGAAGGATTTCTATACATCGCCAAAACAACGAGAATCGCACACACACACACGCACCACAAATTAGCACAATGCACAGGCGGAGCACCTCAGCTGGCCTCAACACCCCAGTTGACACAGGCCTGACCTCTGTTGTGTGTGTGTTTGTGTGTATGTCTGGCTGGTTGGCCATGCTCAGGGTGGGCTGTCACTCTACTCACCTCTTGCTGCCAACAACAGAAGAAGGGAGGGCTGAGCATGTCTGGCATGGCTTGGAGGCAGAGAGGGGGGGTTGGCTGGAGGGTGGCTGGAGGGCACGTGTGTGTGTGTGTGTGTGTGTTGTGTATGTGTGTGTGTGTGCTTGTCCTTGCCTCCTGGAGTCGCCTGGTCAATTAAATTCACATTGAGGATAAATGATTTGCAAACAATATACAAACAAGTGAGTGTCTGTCCTTGAGTGGCTGTCAGAGTTCAGCATTTAAAAAAAGAACACACACAGAGTCAGTCAAGAATCGGAACCAGTCAGAATATGACATTCAGAAGGAAGTATAACATTTACTATATGATATATGATGTATTTTCTTAAATGATTTTTCTTTTTCTTTAAGATGATCTTAAGATGTCAAACTTGTTTTCACATGTTTTAACGCTAGGCAGACTCACATATTTGACATTGCAGCTGACAGAGCATGCATTAGTGCTTTATGCTGTTGAATATGTCATTCATATACAGTTTATACTGTGTCAGGCTATGTGTCAAACATCACTAGTTTTTGGTAAAAAAAAAAAAAAGATTAGCAAGTGTCAAAAGTTTCCATTGAATGTTTGATCACATTCTTTATCGTAAACTTATTTATTCACTGCATTGATGTATTAAGCAGTAATATAATGTATTAAGCGGTAATATAAAACATTTTTTTTTATATTAGTACCAAAATGATGGTATTTGATATTTCAAATATCTTTTATATATGTATATCTTATTTACAGTTTCTTGATGATTTCATGGTAATCAGTGGACTCATCAGGGCCTAAAATACATCAAAGTCTAATTTACAGGCGGCTGTGCTGGAGCGGGTCGTCCACAGAGCGGATGATCGGTGGTTCAATCCCCAGCTCCTCCAGTCTGCATGTCAAAGTGTCCTTGGGCAAGATACTGAACCCCAAATTGCTCCTGAAGGCTGTGCCATCAGTGTGTGAATGTGTGTGAATGGGTGAATGAGATATGTAGTGTCAAATAACGATGCATTCTTGTGCTCGTACTGTAGAAGGTTTTGAAATCTGAGCAATGGCTGTGTTGGTGAGCTGTGCTATCAGAAAATGAAAACGAAACATGAAATGGACGCGTTGGAAAGAAGAATGTAAGCTTCACTGCTGTTGTTTACAGTAGACGAACTGAATTGTTTCCGATGCATATATACTGTATATAATATAATAGGTAATTGTATGACATTACTGCATTATCACAGTGAGAGCTATCAAGAGCTTGTTGCAGAGCACCCAAAACATTTTGGGATGGCATGCATTCATTTTTTCGTCTTAGTAATATGTCTGAGTAATATGTTGCAGTAACGTATCAGTGACTTTACAAATTGTATATTTACTGTATACTATATCTGACAAATACTGCTCCTTCAGCCGACATGCAGGGAATACGACATACACAGTGTAAATAGTATTTACATTTTAAAAAAATTAATTTCCTGATATCACACATAAAAAGTCAGTCAGACCAGTCTGCATTTTTGTGTGTTTGCTTTCTATGTATGCGTTACGGTGCATGTGTGTTTGAATGAGACAGAGAATGAGAGAGAGAGCATCAGGCATGGAGGAGACCCCCTTCTGGCTATCCTCTGAGGGGTTGATGATACTAAAGACACTGGAGAGCGCCCCGGCTGTGACCCACCCACCCACACACACACACATACATGCACACACACACACACACCAACCCTCCAACCATTCTGTTCTCTTTACAACTTTACAAAATAGGCTTTTAATTTAGCTGGGCGGCTGGGGCGTGTGGGGCCCGCCAGCATCAATCATCATGAGGAGGCTGAGGAGGCCGGGCCGTCCCCTGGGCCCTCTCACTGACGAGGATGTCCCATGCACACACACACACACGCACACACACACACACACTTCTTCCTTCTGCTCTTTTATATAGACACTCATTCACAAGACCTCAAGACCTTATCATTCTCTCAAACACACACATATGCTCGTGCATGTGTACACACATACACACACACACACACACTCCATCCCCTCCAGGCTGTAGATGATGAGACCAGACTGAACACAGATGGGAAATGGAGGGAAAATGTGAGAATGGATCATCTTTCCTGCTCTCTGTTTTGATTTTTGGTTTTAATCATATTTAATCACAAACAAAAGCAGACTAAAGCACACAGCAAAACGTGTGCAACGGTGTTCATGTGTATGTCTGCTTTCAAGATCATTTTCTATTTTTCTTTCTCTTTCTGTCATCTTTTTGGAATCCTTTGTACAAGCATGTTCTCCTCTAAGCCAATTTGTATTTGCATTGCAAACATTCATTTCCATTTTGGGTTCATGTGCCTACCTTCTTTGTTAATTGGATTTGGATCATTTCCAAATGTTCAGAGTGTACCCAGCAATAATTATATTCCCAAAGAGATCTGTATGAATTTTGTCACAGAATTTGATGGCTTGCCGGCATGTCACCGACGTGACAGTGATATTTTATTGCATTTGAAAGCAAAATGTCAGCAGGACATCATCAGAGAGCGAGAGAGAGAGTCTCCAGAGGATCATGATCATGATGATATCATAAAGTTTACATTTGTTCAAATCTCAACTACTGTACTGAAGTACATTTTTAAAAATAATTTTGTAGCGGATTTCCATTTATTCTGCTTTAGACTTCCACTCTGCTACATTGCAGAATAAAATCAAATTGAATTTTTACACCACTAACTGATTTAAGAGTTACAGTGACAGGAAACCATTCAGATAAAAGGGATGCTGCACAGATTTAATATCACATTCACGTGAATTGGGTGGACTCACACAGCGACTGATTTAAAAAAAGAATGGTCTAAATCAAAGCAGGAGCAGAGTGTGAGATATCCTGACTTTTAGTCCCTTGTGTGGGACATGCTCCAGAAAAACAGCCTCCTACATTTACCATAATGCAACTCAGTAGTGTCTTCTGTGAGACTATCCCTGCATTGAAAATCCCTAATTTCTCAAAGTCCAAAATAACACAGTTTGTTCACAGGATATCTGTTCAGCAGAGCTGAGATGATGTGATGGCACCATGACATGAACTTAACAGGTTAATTGGTGACTCTAAATTGGCCATAGGTGTGAGTGTGAATGTTTGTTTGTCTCTATGTGCCCTGTGATATTGAGTTTATTGTCAATATTAAGGGTTAGAGGTTGTAACATGTAACATTACCTGTTTGCTCCAGATGAAGGCATGATCTGAAACACTTTAATACTGTACACATAAAGTGAGCATACGTCCTATAACGTCCTTTTATATCTAGTATGCTTAAGTGAATGCTTATTTTCCCCTTCCCTTGTAATTTGTGAGAAAACATGTATATGTCAAAGTTTTGCTCTCTGCTCCTTTGTTCATTTTTTAAAAACATTTAATTACATTACATGTCGTGTTTTTTTTTTTTTAAAGATTTACTTTGGTATAAAGGTGCTATCAACAAGTCTTGCCTTAATCTGTACCAGAATTGCACGTGACTGACATTGCAGCTAACCAACATTTTGAATGACATATTAAAACAGTCAAATGTTGATTGAGAAAACAGCCTGTTAGTCCATATCAGTCTGTCTAACCCAAATATCTGATGTGATCCCAGTGACTGCGGTTAAATGGGAGAGAAATTTGACCCAGTTTGACCATCAGCACCAAACCTCAATACACACACTCTCTCTCTCTCTCTCTGTCTCTCTCTCTCTCTCTCTACCTCTGTTTTCCTGGTCATGTCTAATCAGATAAACTGAGCCGAGAGGTGCGATAAGGAAGGGGCTCCCTGGGGTGCTATGTCACTCCCTCCTTCCCTCTCCTCCCTCCCACATGCCCCCCCACCACCACCCCATACACCCTTCCACCCCTCCACCCCCCAGCTCTATCTTTGCTGCCGGTGGCGATGGTGGTTTTAGTATGCATAGAGCTGAGCTATCTGCTCCACTGCACCTTGACTCCCCCCAACACACACACACACACACACACACACACACACACACACACACACACACACACAAAGAAACATTCACACAACTCACCACCACAATATTAACCCATGTACACACAGAGTCTAGCAGTGGCTAGTGTACCATGGTGCACACAGCACCACCACACATATGCTACCATTCATGATGCTGGGGAAGGGTTGTTCATAGCCATCATAACAACAATTCAGAAAGACACACACACACCCACACACTGCAGGTGCATCACACACACCTTTATTTTAAGTCAGAGCTCAGAGGCTCTTTCACGTCAGAGAGCAGTTCTGTTCATGTTGAAACAAATAAAGAGAGCTTCCCAACAACCTTTACTTCACCTGTCTCTCATCAGCACTTGTTCTGTCTGTCTGTCTCCATTTCTGGGTTTAACCTTTCTAATAACATTTGTAAGGGTGCTGTTTACTGTCTGTGTATCTGGCTAATGCGTCAATATATGGAAATATTTCAATATTTCAATTTAATCCTAAATTAAATATTGAGTCAGATCAAATCAAATAGTTACAGCAAAATTTCTGATGAAGGAGTAGTCACCCTCCATGTCTCATGAACCAAGCTAAATTAAAGCACTTGAAAGAGAAATTCTTGATTCATATAACCAGCTTCTTATTTTTGTAGCTTTGGCCAGTCCTACGCCCTAGAAACAAATCCAGACACATTCTCTGTCCTAGTCCTATTGCGTCATGGTGCTGCCTCTGGCATTGGTTGGTCACACACTGCCACTAGAAAGAAATAAAACTAAAACTGGTTAGTATTCCTAAGCATGGTCCTCACAGACACATGTCAGAGACTGGGTCTATTTTAACTCATGTGCATATGAGGGGACCATCGAGCTTCAGTCCTTGGGCCTCTTTTGTTGTATTAGGCCTAGTGAAGCATGAAACGTGCTGTACAAAGAAACACATCTTGCACTGCCACAATCTGTGCTTAATAGATAATCATGACACCAATCCATCAAGAAGTAATGTGTTGAAGCATTTTTCATAAAGCCAACCCACACGGAAAGAAAGAACCTATATGAGGATAGCATATATGCTGCATATAGGCAGGTGCTTATATGTGCATATACAGGGGACATAGGTTTCCTATACTGTTTCTTTATATCCACATACAGCCCTATATGTACATTCAAGCTATGTCTCCTATATAAATGATGGTTATTGTAAAGTGTTACCAAGGTGCATATAATATATGAAAACGGCCAATTCTATATATGTAGCATATATTTGAAACCTGTACAAAACCTATATTAAAACGTATATGTTTCTATAGGTTCTTTCTGTGTGGAATAGACAGAAAGGAAAAGCTATTCACTGCCTTAAAAACACTACATAATCCTGAAAAAAACAAAACAATGGCAATGTCATGTGATGATTAGGCTAGATGGTTTTCGAATGCAGTAAGCAAGATTGATTGCTTGAAAATGAACAACCTTTACTCATAATCACGTCACTGTATACAGTGTATACAGAATACAGTGACAATGCTCAAAGGGCAAGAAACACAGGCAAGGACAATTAAGATCAGTGAAACTTATTCGGAGGAGAAAACAATGGCAAACTGTAAAATTATTCTACAAACTATCTCTCATGAAAACGCAGCTCCTCTGTAGGGACTTGATCAAGTCCAGCATGGGTCACAGTATAGAGCACCATGTGACTGCCCCATCAGCGTACCAACAACTGAACATCCATAACTCATAATGGGTATATTTCAAGCGTTAGGCATAGTTCCGATCTGGCTAAAGAGTTGGTTTGTTTACATCCTGTTACATCAGTCTTCATTGCAGTGATGTCACTGTGTTCACTTCCTATACAGTTGGGACATCCTAATATGGAGGATAAGCATGTAGTGAAGTAGCATTCAGTGCAATTTAATTATGTACATTCCATACCTGATTTGCTATATCAGGTATGGAAATGCTAATGTAATAACCACAAGTTGTAGACATGTTATTGGTCCATCTAATGGCTCATTTAAAGCAACACTACGCAATAATTGGTATGTTTTGTGATTTAGCGCTATAAGTTTTAAATGCAGTTCAGTTATGTAATACTGTGGTAAATATGGACAACTCTACATGTCCATTTTTTATGACTGCATGACTGTTTATAATGCTTATTCTTTGGCATAGAAGTAGCAAAAAGTAGATATAAATTATACAAGTAACAAGTTAATTTGGAAAGTAACTATTGCATTACTTTCAAGTATTTTTTTAAATGCTCAAATGTGTCAAAGAATTTGGAGCCCACCTCCATGCCTCTTTGACAGAACTTAAAATACATGTGCATGTTCAATTATTCATGATATATACTATACTACCATTTAAAGAAGGCGACTTTTGGACTATTCAGGCTCACCATTTCTGTTTCTCGTTGACTCACGTGAATGTCTGCTTTTTTGGCAGTAACAATAACAGCATTATAATGATGGGAAGAGTAATCAATTAGATTACTCATTACTGAAAAAAGTAACGCTAACACCGTTACTCTTAGCACCGTTATTCCCATCACTGGATAAAAGTGCTTCACACTTTAAAGAGCACTTTGACAAGGACAGTCAAGATGTCTTGTTTATTCTGTGGATGGAAATGGGTCAACCCCAAACTTTGTCACAGCAAAGTAAATTGGAATTGTCAGGTGGAGTGATGGTGTGTGTGTGCGTGTGTATGTGTGTGTGTGCTGGGGGAGGGAGTTGCCCAGGCAGCTCGCAACTTGGTGATAAGACAAAGGCAGGTTGTTTGCTGTCTCTTTCTGTGCTGCCTGGCCATTAAAGGTAACCTGCTATCTGATGGAGTCCAAACTGGACACAGACTGTGTGACTAGCCAACTGGACACACTCAGGCTGTGTGTGTGTGTGTGTGTGTGTGCAGTCCTTAAACCTGTAAATCCATAGTATGTGTGTGTATTCAGACTTTATAAATGCCTGTAAACATGCTCAGGCGGTGGAGTGAAACTCCAGCTATCCGCCCGTAGAATTGCTTTGTTTTGTACCTGGTTGAGTGGGCGTGCATGTTGTTTTGGCACTGACTGGTCAAGTGTCTCTTCCCCATGTCTACAGCGTCTACTGTGTGTGAGTTCAGTCCTCAAAAAATACAAACCACTGCAAAACATGCGTGCCAATTGTTGGGCGTTATTTGGAAAGTGCAGTAAATTAAGTGGACTGTTAACTTTGACCTCAAGCCTTGAAAACTGTGTGGATATCAGGTTAGGTGAGACTGTGAGTGTTTGTTTGCTCATTCCTCTGGTGACCAGGTTTCTGTTTCACTGCCATCTACCCCAAGACATAGTCTCCATTGCCCCTGAAGGTGAAAGGAAAATGAATAAAGTAGTGTTGAAATGAAAAACACACTACATTAAAAATGAATATCTTTAGATTGGACTTCACATAATGTCCTGGTCAGTAATACTGGAGTTTCTCTTAAGCACTTGCATCTGATTGACGCAATTTCCAGCATCATAAATCAGTTGAAGCCATAAGGCACGGACACTCACCCTGCTGCTGCTGGAAAAGAAAACAAAGAGTTTTCAGGCAGCTGCTGTGTTGTCAGAAACAGACGATCAATATATTTGGGGATGGGTGATCTTCTGTCTTTCAGTGTTTTCAGTAGACAGCCAACAATTTTGTGAGGCTCAACATTTGCTATCCAAAGTGGACCGCACAATATGTGACTGACAGGTCTATTCATAAACCCTTCCGACATCTGACGGGATGAAAACACCAGCTTTCAGCTCAGAAAAACACTTGTCAAATTACTTGTAAATATCTCTAAAAATCAGTGTCTGAATACAGTTGCGGAGATAAATATGTAGTTGCACAATCATGCTTGGATTAAAGCTACTTGTGTGGTTCAGGAGTTTGGAGAGCACTTCTCAGTCAAAGTATTGTATACGGAGATCTCAAATTTAGAATCACAACTTTAAATATATTACTGCAGAAAGTTAAGTGGGTACTAGTCGACATTAACTAGATCAAAAGGCTTTTAGTAAGTAAAGAGTATCAGACACCTGTGTGTGTCTCATTCCAAACATCACTTGACCAAAGCTGAGCCTCCAGTGATGTGAGGGCAAATAGAGTTCCTGCAGACAGCAGAAATCAGGCTTTTTACTGACCAGAACTAAATTCTAAACCAAACACACACACACACACACACACAGCAGAGAGCTTGGCCATTGGCAGCAGCTTCTTTGTAGCCAGAGCGACTGCTACTGGCTGGGCCCAATGCAAAGCTGCTTAACAGGACTCATCTGGGATCAGTGACAGATGGACAACCTGTCCTGGAGGCCCGGGTACCACCGGAGCTCCAGGTAAACCTGGTCAGAGCCCCATGGAGCCCTTAGGGTGCTTACAGTGTAATCGCAAGATTTAACAGTGGAGATGCATTCGCACATACACTCATTCTCACACACGTTGTCTGACATTACACAGACTCCATGACCAATGAGTCTGGTTCTTTAAGTTGGGGCCAGGAACCTCCAGGGTGTGTTGAGGAGACTCTGAGGTGTATACATCTGTTTGTAAGAGAACGTTTCATAATTGAATACAATGGGATGAAAGAGAGTAAAGGAAACATATAGTTTCATAGATTTTATGACTACCACCTTTCTGCTACCAATATATGATGTCAGAGCATTTTCATATTGTGTGTGCCCATTATCACTATGTCCAGGAAAACTATGTGCTTCTACTACGTAAAGCTAATCACCATTATATATTTACAGTGATTTAGATTTCAAGTCATTATTCACACATGAATCCTTGATGGCAACATTATGTATGATTAAATTAACAGTAAAGGCTACAAGTGTGAAACAGACTGTAGGAACGCACTGACAAAGTGTGAAGGCTGTCACCCACAGGTTCCTGAAGTGATGTTTAAAACAGACATCTGTTAATGAAGTGCACACACCCAAAAACACATTATCAACATATTGATAGCCCACTAATTAAATTATTCTCAGAATTTCAATTATGAGTACTGTTAGTGAGTACTGTTGTTTGAATGGTTGGGGTAAATAAGGGGTGATTTTATGACATAACCATTATAAATATTCAGTATTTATGATGAAATCAATGAATTAAAAGGTATTCACATTCAGTGTTTAGTGTCCAAAAGAAGTGTCTGTTTTGTTCTCTAAGACTTGTAGCATTGCTGTGTTTGCACTGTGTTAATTTCTGTGTATATGTTTTGTTAAATTAGTCGTCAAGTGTATTTTTTAAATTTTTTTATTTGTTAGAATTTAATTAATACTCAAATTTTGGACATTGCATGGCCAGTGTCAGCGAGAATTGCTGAGCAAACAAGGAAAAAGATGGGATGTTGGATTGCATGACTGAATTTTAGCTCAATGCAAAACAACATTAGTGATAAAAAGACTTGCACATTGCTGCACAAATATATTGTGCATATATTTAGATTATAGATTGTAGATTTAGATTTATTTATTTATTTTTGTATATTCCTATTCTTGTGTTTTATTTAATGTTTGTTATGTACCAATAACACCAAGACACATTCCCTGTATGTGACAAGCTACTAAAAGCCTGATCCTGATTCTGAAAATAATGAAGGATGGAGGCAAATATCAGAAACAAACAGAGGATTTAAGCCTGCATGTATCACAGACACACACATGCAGGTTGTCCCTCTAAGCTAGCACGTCTCTGATGGCAGTATAGCAAAGGATGGCCTCCTCGTGTCACCATGCTGCCTCGCCCAGCACTGTATCCCATGCTGCATTTCACACTCGCTTTGCAGCCGCCAGTTGATTTGTCAGCAGCTAAAGGATGGAATTAGCTCCATTGCTGTCATCCTTGGCCTCTCGTCAATGGCTCTTAACACATTTGTTCTTATTTTACTGTTGTTTTACATCCAAAATGGTATGTGGCAGTGTCAGGGTGGGGCTGGATGGGTAGGTGGGGGGGGCAATAATTAGTGTTGGTATTGAAAAGTAATAACAGTATGGATTAATGTGAGAGAAGTGGAGTGGAGCGCATCATCGAGTGAGACAAATCCAATGCTGGGAATTGGCAGACAAAGCAAGAGGCAGTCAATAGGGATTATGTGGGGGCTAAGCCGCCCCACTTTGGCTGGGGGAGGCTGGGGGCCTTTGACGGCAGTGGTGGCAGCTTTTGGACTGGCATCGAAGCACGCTCATGCAGGTCGGCTCGCCGTTGCCACCGCCTCAGCAGACGCTGCACATGCTCTCTGGTAAAGAGTGTGGGGAGAGAGGGTGGAGATGGCGCAGAGGGAGTGACCGTAGGGGGGGAGGGAAGGAAGCCGGGCATCCTGCTCCCTCGATTTAGCTCTAGTAACTCCTCCTGCCCAACCACCCCCTCCGCCAACACCCCCCCCCCACCCTCTGTGAGGCCCTAGATCCCTCCGCCCCCTAGGGGAGGTGGTGCATTGACGCTGCCAGAGCTGGAGTCTGTGCCAGCTGGGCAAACACTCAAGTCGTTGACAGAATAAACACCTTGCAAATAGAAGCAGAGATGACACAGCCTCAGACACAGCGAGCAGCATGACTCCCAATACATCAGCAGGTCTACGCTCGCTACTTCTCTACGTGAGGGGAGGGAGTGAGGGTTATACCGATATGTCAGTTCAGAGCTGATATTGTTGCACTGAATGCACATGTCCACTTAGTTTTACTGTGCTGATGTTTCCTGTCTTGTCTCTTGTATCATTATTTTATTAATCCAATAATATAGCTCATCTACCAAAGCATCACATATGTCCTCTTGTCATTCCCCACCTGTCCACCAGTTGACCTCATTGAGCTTTCCATCTTATCCAGTCACCTGATGATCCATCTGCCCATACACCTGCTCTTCACTGCCTCAATAGTTGAGTAGCCTGTCTAAATTGGCCCATGATAACCACGGTGCTCTATCAGGTTGTCCATGATGCTTTGTTGCCCCAGTGGGTCACCTTTGTTCCTGTTTTTCCTGCTTGTACTTTTGATTCATTGCCTACTTTAAATACCCAGTTACATTTCTTATGTAAATGCTTTGAATTAGTCCTATTTCCCAACTGCCACGGCTGGAATACTCTGACATAGCCATCGCCCATCTCTTTCCCATGGCCTAACCCTTCTTTTATCCACTGTACCAGACTCATCTAAGTGAGCAGAACCATTTAAACCACCTACAACTTGTTCTGATTGAACCCAACCTGGTGCTACTAATCAGGTGTATTTACTGCTATACCAAACACAGTGTTATGATAAGCAGCAGCTAATATTGGATATTATTAAGCACTTTAGTTGAAGAAAAAAAATCACTAAAAATGCATGAGGAATATTCTTAAAAAGTTCAGTCACTTGTGGTATCCCCAAGGAGTAGAACCAGATCAAACAAATCCAAAACTCTCCAATAAATAGTACTGTATGACCTAACATAGGGGCTTTTTATTACTTTTATTTTGAAATTTGCTCTTAGTGCTCAAGGCCATATGGATGTGGACAGTGCTCCATGTGCATGGCATGGATTGTGACTTCCACATGGAGGTTTTCATTTCTCAGACATTCAGAGCAGATAAAAAAAAAAACAAAAAAAAAAAAACCTAAATTTAACTTTTGTGTGTCTGGTCTTCACATCCATTTTGTTTTGTATTGAAAGCATTGCATCAGATCCCTTCTTAACCCTGCTGCTTCCTGCTGCACAGCATTCTATCAGCATTCCCTCTGAGCTTTGGAACGGATCACATTTTGTGTACCTGACATGCAAAAAAAAAAAGGACATTGCAAATAAGATGCTGAAACACCTTCAGGTGGGCTGGACAAGCATCATCCATGCTCCCTCCCATCCTGTACAAAGGATGTTTCCATCTCTGTCCTCCTGTAAGTCATTTGTAAGCATGTATTAAGGCTCAATTCTAAACAAATAATCCAATAAGATGTGGACAGCCTCATTCTGTCACTTTCTTTCGACAAAGAGAAGAGCAAAGAGAAACAGGAGACGGCTGGCTGGAATGAGATTTATACTTTTGTTCATTTATTTATTCATTCATTCATTCATTCAATTATTCACTGCCCATTTTCTCTGCATGTAATTTCTTTAATTTTTATGTTAATGGCTGCATGGGGAGGTGTCTGGGTTTTGATGACATATCTCCAGTGGAGATCCTTGGACGGCTTAGTCCGTCCATCCAAAAATAGCTGTGAAATCCGCCGAAATAATAGAAGGGTGGTGGTAGCGGCGGAGGGGAGGGCAGGAGGGGTGGATTTGTGGCAGCTGAGGCTTTGCATTCGAATGGCAGGGTCTGTCTGGAGTGAACGCTGCCCCCTCCTCTCCCCCTCCACCATCCACCCTCCACCACCACAACACCCAAGAGAGAGAGGGAGAGAGGAGGTGTTATCGGGTCCTTGCAGCCAGAGCCCCGACTTGTTCCTGAATACCAAATGTGGCAGAGGACCAGAAAAGTGAGTTGTCTTTGTTTTGTCAAGTGTGCCATGACAAAATGCTGGGTTGCCCCCCCCACCCCCTCAACACACACACACACACTGACACACACATGCACATTCAGGTGAACTAGTTCGGGGCAGAGGGACCTGCTTGTCTGACCTGCTCATCATCTTTGCATAAATAGAAAGACACCCTCCATACACACACACACAGAGGGTGGGAGGTCCTCACAGGTAGGTGTCCACAGTATCTGAAGCACCACTGTTGCCATGGGAATGGCTAGTCCCTATGACCACCACCACACACATGCGTCCATACTAAAAGAGTAAATACACGCATGCAGAAAGGAAGAAATACAATCTGTAGAATCGACAATCTGTTAGCATGCACGCAACACACAGACAAGAGACACACAGACATACAAGCCACACACTCCTGGGAAATGTGTTGCATGTGCACACACACACACACACACACACAGCAAACCTCTATCTTCACTCCAACAAGTCCTGCTAAATATTCATGAAGCCTGACAACAACAGTGTCCTCTCTCACTTCGTCTGCCTTGCACTGTCCCTCACTCTCTCTCTCCGGTGGTCTTTGTCTTAGTCTCTCATCCATGTGGCTGCCACTGTGTGTGTGTGTGTGGCATCAGACAGCCTTTGAAGGGTTTATTATTAAGCAACTGGCTGTTGTCCTCCTCTGATAGTCCATGGCCAATGACTTGGTGCACCCTTACATCACATACAGCATCTCACAAACACACATGCATGAAAATATAGTTCAGTATACACACACATACAGTACAGGCCACCCAATCAGTTATTCCAACAAAACATCCAGGACTACACCCTGTATGGGTGTGCTAACATAGCTGGATGCAGGATTTTGGAGGTTTAAAGGCTGTGGAGTTGAGTTGTGGTGTTGAAGAGCGAAAGTGTTTCTTCCTGTTCTGAGTGGCCACACTAGAATCCAGTGAGAGAACAGGAAGGAGAAGGTAATGGTCATGGTGTCATAATGTTGCAGACACAGGAAAGGTGACAGCTATAAATATAGTGTGTGTATATATATATATAGTGTTTAGTTTGTCCATTCTGGGCTAGGGTAGAAACACGGTGGTCCAACATGCTCATTCTGAGGTCATTCTTAAAGTTTAACATTTGAAGCACCACGGTTCTGTCTAATGATTTACTCATTGTCAATATTCTTTTGTACACAGAAACATTGGGTTAAATTGTAGTAAAAGAGAGAGTATTGGAAATCTAATGTTGTCAGACCTCTGTAGACAAAGTGATATGATGACCTAGACTATATGTTACATGTTATCTAGAGCCATATCTAAAGGAAAATGTGTTAAAGGTGCAGTGTGGGCCCTTTATTTTCAGGATAAGGCAGACAGTGAATATACTATTCATAACTATGTTTTCATACATGTATAATCACCTGAAAATAAGAATCTTTTTATTCTTATTACTTTAAAATGAGCCTTTTATATCTACAGTGGGAGCGCCATGTTGAAACACTGTGTTTCTAAAGTAGCCCAGAACAGACAAACTAAATACTGACTCTAGACAGGTTCTGTTTTGTTCGATTTTGTTCTCCTTTACACAAGGAAGGCGAGAGTGAGGTGAGGAGATTGCAACTAATACTACTAACTAAATCCTACACACTGGACCTTTAATGCTCATACTGTTGCAACCCAGTGCCACCTTTATCTCAAGCACCTCTGTTCTGATTCTCTGCAGTCTCGACACGGTGGTCAAAGGTTTAGGAAGTGTTAAAAATCTCTGTGAAACAATCTGCACTAAACATTGTGGCCATGATTAAGTTAAAGGAATAGTTCAGATTATTCTGAAGTGTACTTATCCATGGTCAGTGTGTTACCTACAGTACTCTACCCTTTTTAGAGAAGCACATAGGAACCCCAGCATGGAAGGTAAGTGATATGGAACATATTTTCTTCAGTCTATGTGTATGCTATATTTCAAATATTTACACCCATTGCTGTTACATGCTCTTGAAGCGTTTTTATCTATCTATGCTCTCTTCAAAACTGTTTTTTGTCAGTGAAGTGTGGTGACTTAGGAGAGAGAAATATAACTGCTGAATGAGCTGTCTGATGTTCTGAAGTTAAAGCTGTGAAAGTGTAATAAATACGGTGGACTCATATCTATTATTTTAGGTTTGCCTTTCTTTAAGATTTCATTTTGTCTACTGTGACGATGAATATGTATAAAACTCAAAATAACCTGAACTATCTCTTTAAGATAAAGTCAGAGTGTTTGGGTAAGGGTGAAAGGGAACATATGAGCTGCATTTTAATGATCATATCGATGTGGATAAACGTCATATCTATCAAACTGCTATATCGGTCTAACTCCAAGACACTCACACACACACACACACACACACACACACACACACACACACACACAGGGTAAACAGGCCGCCAGTGTTGTCTGCATGTGCTTGTGGGCATGGTGGCTGAGGTGTGAATGTGTGTCAGATGGTTCGGTGGGCAGCCTGGCAACCAGCAATGTGGCGGTGCCCACACCCACAGGGAGCAACGCACACAAGCTTCTAACCCTCGCACACACACATGCACACACACCGGCTCCTGCTTGCTCGACCTACAAATTATTCTTGCATGAACACATAGATACACACACACACACACACACACACAGGTTAGAGTGATACACCTGTTTGCCTGATCGCTGATTCTGATCTGACATCTCGACTTGAAAAGATGAACATGATGTTTTTAGCTGATCACAAGTTTATAGCAGGTTTATCAGTAGCACAGAGGGCATCAATGGATGGAACCTGAGTAGAATGTTTTGTTCTGACTGACTAGGACAGATTATCAACAAGGTCACATGATGTCAGAATTCTCTTTTTCACCCCTTTTCACAATTTTAAGCATGTGCTATCTCTTGGCATGTAAAACATATGTAATGTTATTGGATGTAAGCACTGGATCATTAACTTCTGTCTATCTCAGCCTTCTATTCTCTTCCTCTGATGCTCCCTCTCCTGCAGTCTGCCTGTCCATATGCCCAGTGCCTGAAAATGCCCCTGCCCCATGTGGCTCTTTGTTAGCTATGTACTGTCTGTTTAAACGTAGCCATGCCAGCTTATACCCTCCCCCAGTTTTATTTGATGTAAACTTTTCATGCAGCACACTGTGATGGATAACAAATGCAACAGCTGCATGTTTGTGAAAAGTGTCTCAGATATGTTACAACTTAGTTTTTATTTTCATGATCGTCCCCACCATTACAGTTTATTATAGTAACTTAAGTTATATGCTGAAATTTGGAAACACGCTTGGAGAGAAGAAAGAGATTTTGGACTATTTTGCTCCATCAAATCTTCTTTCACACTACTGGAAAGAAAAAACAAAATAAAACACACATTTAGATCACTTTGTTTATTCTGTGTCTGTAGAGTTCACCAAATGTTAACATTAGATGATGCCTCATTTGTATATCCAAACTTGTAGTAATTTCCAAATGTATGAAAAGTTTATTTTACAATACATATCTTTAAAGACCAAATGAGTTTTTTCTCAGACTCCGAGTCACAACTCTCCACTTCAGCAGCACTTGCACACACCAGCCATTCCATTTTGCTTCCTGACTATGTTCTGAAGGATTGTAATGATGGTTTGTTCATATATCATCCATAGTGTGAAGTATATTCCAAAAAACATGGTATGGAATTTTTTATGGTTGCTTTACAGTATCTTCTGCAAGAAATTTGAACTGAAGCACTTATGCAATGTTCACATATGTGTTCTAGAAATTCATGCAAATTGCCTCATTTGCATGTTTAAACAAAACATTTCAGAAAAAATGTAAGCAATTAAGTGGGAAAAGTTCTTTTTGTTGTTTTTTTTTTTGCCCCAGTCACCTGTGACTTTACAGTATCGGTAACGGTATACTGTCTTGTAGATTTGAGGGGAAATCATAAGAAAATCAGTTCGGTTCAGTAAAGCTCAGTTTTGTGGGGTTAAAAACAGACACAACTTTCCGTCAGAAAGTTGTTAAAGGTGTGGAAAAGCACTGGTGAATATGAATTCATAACTGTAGTAGTTTCTAAAATCCTGTTCCAACCTGTGGAAAAGTATCTTACAACTGTAACTTGTTCTCTTTATCGGTTGTTGTGATGATTGTTTTCTCTATTAATTGTCGCAATTATTACCTGACAGATTCACTGTTGTGTTCAGTCCAAAGTACGTATGTTCAGATCACAGTCAGGGAACACTATAATGCAGGCAAACATGGATATTTACAGTTTGTCAGACATTACAATTTACAATCACCCTAATGATCAGTTGTTGAAGCATGTCATCTCTACTCCCTGTATTAAGTTTCTGCATCTCTGTGTCATTGTTTTCTCTGAGTAGTCAGTGACATAGTTCCAGTCACATTCTGACCTCTTGTACTGTCACATACTGTTAGCGTGTGTTGCTTGCTTGTTTGTTACTCTGCTCTCTAATTCTCATTCCTTTCAAGCCCTCACCATCACTGTCTCCCTCCTTCTGTCTCACTCCATCTCTCCCCCTCTCTCTGTCTCCCTGTCCCCCCTCCTCCCCCTCTCATCTCTCTGCTCCCTCTCTCAGCAGTAAGCCCTCTAATCTCTCCTGTTCAATCGCCTGGCAGACACATGCCCTCTGTCTGCAGAGCCAGCGGGGATGTTTCCTGTGCAGGTGTACCACAGAGCATGCACAATAGGTACGGTGAGCATGGTGAGTGCGGCAGCTTTGGTGCAGGGAGCAGGGCAGGTTGGGTTTGACACGATAAGTAAACTGAGTAAACTGATGGGTATGGCAAGTAGACTAAACATGGCAGGCGTGGTGGATACAGCGAGGTATGGGGACACTGGGTACAGCGAGAATAGTGATCGTGGGGGGGTTTGGTGGTTATGAGTATGCTGGGCAGGGTGTGCATGGAAACCATGGAGAGTACGGCGGGCGTGGTGGGAACAGTGGGACTGGCAGATGGTGGACACAGTGAGTATGATACATGGCAGACACTATGGGTACAGTGAGCATGGAGGGAATGGTAGCCATGGTAGTGGTCACAGTGTGACCCCATGCAGGGTGGCGGGACCAGGGGCCAAGGTTGCCAGTCGTGCCTGGACTCATGCCTGCACTCCCTGACATCCAACATGACGTTTCCTCTCTCCCCTCTTGCTGAGTCATTAGTATGTTTTTTTTAAGTTGGTAGCTTTTCCCCCCTTGTTGCTGGCATCTCTTAATCAATGTTAATTGGCTTGGAATTAGCATATGTTAATTAATGATATTTACTTCAAATTAAAGGTATGAGTGGTCCCAGAGGGTTTCCTGTTCATCTAATTAGAACCAATTAGCTGCAATTAACACGTGTAAATGAGACGGCACTGAGTCCAAAACAAACAGTGTGTATATGCAGGCTGCTGCCCAGCTTCCCTTGTGTTGCCGAACATGCACCGGGTCTGTGTCATCTTCGGTGTGTGTGTGTGTTTCGGTGTGTATATATGTCATAATACTTATGTGTGTTATAACAAACAGACCTCTTTGCTCCCAGTTTTCCCACTCACATCCTCAGTGTGTCTGCTATTTTTAGAGCGGGCTGCCAAACTAATTTGTTTTACAGACCTTCCTATCAAGTGAAGAAAATCCCGGAGGTGTATTAATTGAAATTCAGTCGACGGCACATCTTGTTTTGGTCTAAGAAACCACCAGCCGTGCTGAGTGTGGAGAGTAATCTCACACAGGGAAAATTGCCAGGAAATGAGAAGATGTAAACAAGGGAGAAGGTAGAAAATAAACAGAAGTCATTCAAGCATCTATGGCATCTCACCATACTCTATTAAAAGTATACTGCCTGTTTAAGTTTTGATTTCAGCAGATCCTCTCTTATTTTGTGGGAAATGGTCACGTTTTAAAGACTGGCATCACAAAAGTCATGCCCTTTCAAAAACTGATTCATTATGAATGTTTCTTTTTCAAAGGATTTTTGATTCATCAGTTCAGTTGAAATTGTCAAATATAATCCCACAGGTGCAATCAAACTGCATCACTGAGGAATTCTATCCATTTTTCATTTTACGTGGTTGCAGAGACAATCAGAGATCATTTCATTTTAAATTGTATTTTCATGAAATGGTGCAGTTTTATTGTTGGCTCAAGAACTCACCTGCAAACGTCACCCCCAGATTGCACTAGGCCACAGTGACAGGCGACCCTTTCTTGTCAATGTTTTAAACCCCACCGGCTACACCCGCTTCTGAACCGGACCTCCGCTCAGGTCAGCACTGAATACACGGCTGTTCTATTTTTGACAAATGTTGCAAGCAACTTGTGTCATTTTACACAGAGCACCTCAATCTGGAAAAAAAAACAAACTGCGCAGCATATTTACACATATAGAAGCATATTCAGAGGCACATAATCTGTAATAAAATGACCGAATCTGAGCAAGTAAACAAAGTCTTGTGGATTGAACGCTTCTGAAACACTCCCGGTGGGGTTTGAAGTCTCATGCAGGACGGACCAAAAGAGCGTTGCAGCCCCTTTGTGACAGAGACGTGCCTGGTGGGGTTTCGGGTCAGTTTAGATGCTCAGTGGTCTGGTCCTGATTCTTGAATCAATATTATATTAAGAGTTTAAAATCTATTTCCTCACACAAACCAGGATATTTCAAACCATTGATTAAAAAATCAAATGGGTTTCCCATAGATTCATTGTTCGTTTCTGTGGTGTTTGTCTTTAAACCTGAAAAATACTTTTTCTGCAGTATGTTAGGGCATGTTTACACATGGCAATCACACATTTCTAGGAGCCTGTAGCCATTCCTTTTATCTGTTAGCGGGCAGATAACTTTGAAGCAACTTGCCTCTGATAGTAGAGGTGCACCTGCAGGATATTTTGGGAGGTTCAGGCAACACTTCCCTAAGCACGCGATATTCACATTAGATTTTGTGATGTTATTAATTGGCTGAGCACAAATGCATGGACCAAACCTTTGTTTTGAACCAGAAAAAACTGGTCTCTATAGTCTATACTCATACTACTCTATGAGAAATAAAACAATAGACAGAAACAACACGTGTAACGTGTGGTCTATAAATCATACCTGTAGCAGTACAAATAACACAGTGCATGTTTCCTCTAACCAAATGACCACGACCACCAGATCCACTCTGACAAATGATGTGCTGTCTGCACATGCACCAGTTCTTGTCTTTTGGAGTTCTTCCATGCAAGTGTGCTGTAAATCTCTTGTGCATGTCCACTGACAATGCAAACTATTACATAATGACGTAACTACAGAATGTAAATACATTAAACAACAGAAGAAAAAAAGTATCTATAAATATCTATTTCTTTTTCTATTAGTACTGAGGTTCATACTAGGAAACAGACTGCATACATCAGCCGACCCAGCTGACCCGGCTCTGCAGTTGTGATTCTAGACGTTGTGTTTTGTCCTTTCTCATTCCTCTTGTATCTGTATTGCAGGTCTGTCTGGATGAGTGAAGTCTACAAAGAACTGCAAAATAGCATTGTTTGCTTTCAGTGCTCAGCTCTTAAAGAGACCTAAAGCACTGGCTAGAGTGTTTTGGCAGACATAACACACATCCTTTCATTCCACCTGGGTATTATAACTTCCCCCCTATGCGCGTCCCTTTTGAAAAACCCCAGACTTCAATTATCCATCCAGCATTGGCAAGGTATCAATGAAGAACCCAGCAGTGACATCCATAACTTTCCACGCTGTTCTTTAATGATGAATAGATGCAGATTATATTTCTTTTTGTGTTATTTCTTCTCCACCGTCACCCTCACCTAAACCCCCACCACCACCCATCAAGGTAAAAGAAGGTGTCTTGTTGAAATCCCTCCCAGCTCAGAGCGGTGCCTAATCTTGAGTTGGTGGTTGTGGGGATGCAGCATTGACAGGCGTCTCTCTCTCTCTCCGTCTCTATGTATGTAGCTTTTGGCAGACTCCCCTCAGTGTACTTACCACTATAACAATCAGGGGGGAGGTAGGGGTGGGGGTAACGTTGCAGGAGGTTTTTGCAGCTGAAAATACAGCATCCGCTGCCTTTGTTGGGCGATAAGGGAAAGGTGGAGGGTGTGTGTGGCGGGGGTGGAGGGATACATGCACACAAGGAGCGATCTTGGGAGCTGAACAAATCTGAGAACGGCATTATGGATTGGTAAACACGGATGCCGTAAGAGGCTGCAGGATTTGCCGTTTTCCCATTTTCTTTTTTTTTTTTTTCCGCTGAGGGCTGGAGTGCGAGGCACAATGACGAGATGGAGGTGGCGTGAGTGGAGAGATGGAATGAGACAGACAAAACGAAAGGAGAGAAAGGGAGACAAGAAAGTGAAGGGAGCGCGGGCGAAATATGACAGTGACAGTGAAAGGTGAGAGAAAAAAGGCATGAGAGAGGAGGTTATGAAGAAAGACCTAAGAGATATCCAAGCTCATCATAAAAGTCGAATTCAGTGCTCATCATTACCCTTTTACTCACCTCCAGAACCTCATAGTGTCGCTTCTCTGTGGACGCGAATCCTCTGGCTCAAAGGTTTGCCGTCTGGTTGCAGTTGGTCATCACAAAGCTGTTTTAATGATGCTGAATTCACATCACAAGAAAAGTCTCTGCATACATGTATAAAATGATAAAATACACTCCTTCAGCTTCCAGCAGGCAGGAAAACAAGGGTCTATCATCTGAACTCTTGAAGCCACCATGTAATCTCCATAGCTTTCAAGGTTTATGCCACATTTACCAGATGAGTAAAAAGTTGAATGTTGAGTGAAATGTAGTCTCTGCAACAAAAATCAACCCTCACCCTTTACTTTGAAGGAGAAGCTGCAGTGACACAGAAAATGATGTGACTCAGTTTGTCCATTCTGGGCTGCTGTTGAAACATGGCAGTTCCTCATGGCAGACTGTGGAAGAGGACCTGCAGTGTCTGTAGATTCTAAGGTAACAAAAACATAATGATTCATATTTTGAGATGGTTATACACTAATGAAAACATAGTTATGAATACTGCAGTCTGTAACTAGAGACACGTAAATCTGACACACTGGAAGATTGGATGTATTGTTTTCCTACAATATAACCAAAGTTCTCCTTACTGGCATTCATAAAATTCAGTTTGGTTTTAATTCATACTGCAAAATCAGATCACATTCCATATAGAGCAGGTACTCCTTAAAATATTATTTATAGTCCCAACAATTCACACCATGAGCAAGCACTTGGTGACAGTGGCAAGAAGAAAACTACCTTTACCCAGAACCTTTTTTTTTTTTACCACTGTATTCAAGAGTAAACATGAATACTTCATGGAAAAATGTTTGCAGTCAGTGACAAACTGTACTAAATCAGTTTTAAAGGGTAATCAAAAAGTGCCATTAAAAATGCTATTAAAAATCTGCAAGTGGAGACGTGTCATCACCGCGTGTCATCACTGTGTAAATGTGCAAAAGGATTCCAAAGAAGCTTTCACTGCAGTCATACTTTAAGAAAATGGCATCCGTAATCCAGTTCCGATCTTATTTCCTTCACTGTACTTGTTTGTATTATTTTATACACATTGTGTTGTAAATTAATTAGCTTTGAGACTGAATTTGTCTTATCCGTGTTACAGTCTGAAAAACTGACCTGTGACACACCCTTTTCTTCTTTTCAGCAGAGCGTCCCGTACACGCACCACAGAGCAGATTTAGCAGATTTCAGCATCATGTACAGGCCATGTCACTGGCTTTTTTCTTTTTCCTGTGACAGTGTGTTATTAGTCTAGGTGCAGCATGTACCACACAGTGGCTATGTCAGTGGTCAAGCCTAAACAGACAAAATCTAAAATATATAAATGTGTAATTTTCTGCAGGTGTGAACACAACATTAAAATGCTAGAAGAAATGTTACATTGATACTATTATACTATACATTATTAACTTGATGTTTAAAGGTATACCGAGTGGATCTGAATACAGGTACATCTTGGTGCACCCACAAGTCTTTGATGTACAGTGTTCTAGTCTGTTGTGATCTTGATTTGTATCGGTCTCTGTCTTCACTTGGATCTCGTTTGAAGCTGGTCCTAGAATTGCCTTGATATTCTCCTCTACTGATCTCTTTCCACAACAACTGACTGAGTCTAAAGCATGTATCTGGACTAGCAGGAAGAAGTACATAACAGCGGCATCCCTGCCAGTATTCAGTATTTTGGCTTGAGGGAAAGGAGAACTCTCACCCTGCCGTCGGCTGCTCGGTGGAGATAAAAGATTCAGAGTGTTTTTACCTGCGTTTGTCTCCGCCGCTCTGTATCTGGGAATTACACCAGGGAGCTGGTCGATAACGCCACTACAATCAGGCTCGCCACAGTGAGTAGCATGTTCTCCTTTCAGGGCTGTCACACAGGAAAGACAATGCAGCACACCTGTAGGCTCCACCGAGAGCTTCCTCTGTTTTATTGTCAGCTCAGAGCGCTGGGACCAAGGCGTGAGCTGCTGCTGCTCACCCCTCTGGATACTCTCTTAGATCACTCAGGAAAGACTACAGACAATCTTTCTATAAGACGTGCTGCGTGTGTTTGATGCAATCATTCAAAATGGAAGTCCTACTGCTGGAGTGAAGCAAGCTTCCAAATACAAATATCATATGTAGTGAAAAAATAATGTTCGACTATGAAAGTTCAGTGTTCATCTGGGAAACAGTGGTTACGTTAGCTTTCAACTCCATTTTTTGTTCCTCGGCTGATGGAATTTGCTTAGTTGTCAAACAGAGATGCATCTTCAAACATTCACATGATAGTTTGAGCTGCTGCTCTTTTTAATTTTCATCTAGTGTCTAGATTTTGTATTGGGTAATAAAGAGGTAAAAGGAGGAGGTGGGATCTGAAGCGAGACTCACTTGAAATTGTCAACACTTGACAATGAAAAGTCCTATTGTCTTATTGTGAGGCGCATGCAGGAAGTGATGACTTCATTAACAATATCTTTATTACGATCTAATCTTACCAGAAAAAAAAGGACAGAGTAGAAAATAAAACAAGGCTCCCGCTCAGACAATGTCATCTGAGTGACAGCATGACTGATGGAAAGTAGGAATCAATAGTGATCAATAAATCAATAGTACACACAGGATTGTCGTGACACAGAGTCTGAATGAATGAAAGTGTGGAATTGCTGTTTGACTGTGTTAACGCTGGCTTCAGTCATATTAACATGAACAACTAATCAGTGCTGACTGTTGCCTTTAGCTTTAACTGGACTCATTTTGTGGCCTAAAAATGAACGTGAGGTTAATAATCCATCAGAGAAATCTTTCTACTGTAGAATAAAATATTTGCACCTCTTCTGAAACGATTCTGACAATGTGATTTATTCATGGTTGATAGTGTATCTTCTTAAAACTTTATTGAACAATCTCTTGTGAAGATTTAGTGAAAATGAAACCACAATTTACCTGGTGTGTATAAATAGGTATAAAAAGAGGAGTGAAAACAAAATTATTCCAACTTCATGGGGAACAGTTTGGAGGGCACTTATAGGGCACTCACTTCCTGTTTGATAGCCTGTGAGTGATTTATGCATCTATGCCCACTTGCTTAAGTCGCTAACTGCTCATCAACTGCTGCTAATTGAATCTGCTGTGAGCAGGCAACAAAACCAGACTCAGCAACAGGACTGCAATGAGTTCCTGATGGAAAGATTGCAAAGTGGTGAACTGCCAACTGTCTCAGCCCAGCATGCCAGGAGCCAAACCAGCTCAGTACGCTACTGTATGCAGACTGACCACCGCTGGTATCAGTGGTTGTGTTTGGTCCCGAGTCCTCCAATATTTACAACAAGTCCCTCCCAATCTGACCATTTTTACAGGACACATGTAAATGTTTCTCTTCCCAAAATGGAACTTTTAGAAAACAGGCTCTGAAGGTAAATAATAATTACCAAGTTATCTACATACAACGCTCAAGCCAGATGTCGCTTTCAATTGTCAGAACTTGTTCAGCCCTGTTCGTTAGGTTAACATTGACTTTTTGATTCATAAGGCATAATTTCACTTTTCGCACACACTCACACTTTTACTGTTTTAAGTCTGATTTGCTCTGTAAAATATCTCTCGACATGTCCTGTGGCTGTCAGAATCCAGATGACGGAGGAAAGGGGTTGATAAAAATGTAGATACGCTCAGCTGGGTCACCTCTGCTTGTTACTGTGCGCTCATAGCAATAAGCTGAGCAGCAGCCAGCGCTTTGTGGGCTTTATTTTGCCCTGAGTTTCCGCTTTCATGCTTTAACCAACTAGCTGTTGGACACTATTCAGAACAACAACAACAAAAAAAAATCAACACTACTTCCTCTGCATGTTTTAGAGAAAGATAAACAGATTTCTCCTAAAAAACACATCTCAGCTAGTCATACGGACACCTGCTGTTCTCGTGGCACATCAATCGCCTTCAGGATTTATTCATTTATTTATTATTCTCAACTGCAGATTACAGTTGCTCAGAGGGGATTAATAAAGTTGTGTCGTGTCTCGTTGTATCATCCAAGTGAATGATGGAGCTTCTACCATGAACATAAATTCTACACAGCTGAGTTTTTCAGCGGAGCCTAAAGCAAACTTTATAGTCCTCAACAGACATGCAAAAAACATGAATTATACCTGAAAGATGCAACATGGTCAGTGTGAAACAGTACAGGAGATATTTTATGCTGCTACATTGTTCATTATTGATTTTTGGTTTTTTTTGGGGTGAAACTAACGCGCCTTCTGACACACAGACCTGCAAAGTGTGTTAAAAAGCACGGCATACCAGCAAACAAAATGAAAAATCCTTTTCCCCTCCTTTGTTGCTGCTAAACTATTGATGATTGCAGGCAAAAGATAAAAGTTCTTTGCTTAAATAAGTTCCCTCACATTTTGTTTTTGCCTTTCTGTGCTGTCTTTAAACCCCCCCCCCTTCTTTTTATTCAACTTTAAATGGATTCCATCTTTTCTTCCCACCACTATAATCATCCCAAAAAAGCTTGCGACTTGTGCACTTGAGGAACACTAAATCCAACCCCCCTCCTCCTTCTTCTCCATACACACACGTTTGCACACACACACACACACACACACACACACAAACATTGGCAGGGATTTTAGACATTCACGGGCTGATGATTCCGATAATCTGAGTTCAAATACAATTCCTGGATCACAGGATTTAAATGACATTATATAGAAATTTGATTTCACATCTCGAGCAACTGAACCTCCCCCGATCCCATCTCTTTCTAATTACACTACTTTCTCCTGAATCTGCACCAGACTCTTTCTTCTGCTCCCCTTTTTGTTCATTCTGCTTGAATACAGGCTGGGTTATTCTTTAGCGGCACAATGCATGTATTACAATACAAAGTAACCCAGGAGCTGCTATATATTCCCAGTGATGGCTCCCCCATGAATTGGCTGTGTGTTTGATTCACGGTGGGCCACAGGGTTACAGAAAGCAGGGGTGAGCCTTCTCCAGTCACCTACCTGTAACTGACACAGTGAATATTTACAGCAGGGAGCCCAGTTCAACTGAATTTATTGAAAATAAGCTTTGGAAAGTGTTTGAGTCTGGAATTGTGAAGGTGTTATTCAGCTGATCATCTGGTGCAGACTTTGACTTTTGGTGTTACATTTACATCCATCCATATCTCTCTCTATCTATAAGGCCAGCTTCATGTTTCAGTGTCAGTATCCTGATTGGTAGAGTTGAGGCACTGACTGTGATGGGGTACAAAGGATGAAGCTGCAACTTTTCTATGTTTTCTAAAACTTGTGAAAAAACCCAAACCTAATGTGTTAGTCCATCTCTCAGTACCTGCTGACTTCCCACCCACTGTGGCTCTGAGCCTTAAAGTACATTGATGCCTACTGAAGATGTAAATCTTTATAAAGACAGATCACAAATATAGTTTAATTAAAAAAAAGAAGAAAAAAAAACAGAAACAAAATGTCCGTAAAGCAGCTGGACAGTGTTTTTAGCAAACGTTACTCAAACAGGAGGAAATAGTGCATTCAGCTATGTTCAGTTGCAGATGGTGCTCGAGCTCTAGCAGTAGAATACATCCATCACTGGTTTGGGTTTGCACACAGCCTTTGTTGACAAGCCTGAGCCTAAAAATCTCTGAATCTGTGTGGAATCCCATACAGAGCCCATATCCAGTGGTCATCATCACTGCATCTTCACACACTTGCACAGCGTTTCTCAAACTTTTTACACCATGTGACACAAATATTGGACTCTTCAAGTGCCACCATTATTACAGAAAGCCAACCCTATTTATAGGGTTGCACATCTCTTTGTGATAAACCATATCTAAATACACAGGTTATGATTCAATTAAAAAACAATATATATGTATTTATTACAGACCGATTCGATATGAATCAATACAGCGTAAGAACAATACGTTTTGATTTAATTCTATTTTAGATTTAGAATTGAATCTATTTTATAAAATAAAGAAGCCAATTCTATGAATGTGACTATCTTACAGTACAGTACAATAGTTTCTTTTCAAATATGTAAAAGACCACACATCCCCAAGCATTGTTGCTTTATGGCACTGGCAAAAATAAAATTAAAAAAAGAACAACAAAATCACATGTCAATGTATTTATTTTGACAAGTCTGAAAAGTCTGGTTGAATCAACATCATTTGTTGGAGAGAATCCGGTGGATTTTCAAAATAAAATACCCCGTGCAAACCGTGAAGCTAAATAACTAAGTAACATATTTACAGACGTAAAAGCATGTTTAGAAGAACACGCACTGGGAAAATGTCCAAATCTGAGCAAATAAAGTCTAGCAGGCTAAACGCTTCTGAAACTCTCCTGGTGGGTATGAAGTCACGTGCAGGACGGGCGACGGGCAGCTACTTGCACGATCCATGATCTTGTCTATGAAGCAGGCTAATATTGAAACAAAATATTACAAGAAATGTGACTTATCTTAAATTACATTATTGTTTTCATTCGTTCAACATTTTGTACTATTTTGATGGTACAGTATGTTTTTAATTTAATTTCTTACATGTAAAGCCAAGTAGCCTACAGGGAGAACTGCACCACCACAGTTTGAGAATCAGTGATAGCCAGTTCTTTCCTGATCACAGAAAAAAACTGTGAAAGTTAAACTCTCCATGAAAAACAGTTGAGAGACAGACACCATTTAGTATATGGCATATTTAGCATAGATCGTGTATTTTAAGAGTAAAATGTCTCAATATCCATAAATATAGACAAAAACCTTCATCTAGAAGCAGAAATGCATCCCAAGGTTCCCCCTGACTTTAGATATTTATGGTCAGTAAACTGCCGTAGACTGCCAACCACAAAACATCTCATTTTTCTAGGTTGCAGTGGAAGGTTTCACTACCCAATAACACTGAAAACCAGCAACTGATATGTAAATGGTCAGATTTAGAGATGAATATCGTCCTTAAGACATCAGCATTGGGCTTGGAATCCCACCACAGCTCCAACCCCTAGATCCTATCCATCAGGGACTATCAGCCATTTCAGTGTTTGTCATAAGAGGAGCATGGGACTGTGTACTGTGTGTGACCAGGCAGAGATGGGCCCAGATAAAGGATTCTGCCAAGTCCTGATTAGGTCTGCTCCCATGTTTGTCTTCCAGTATCAGGGATTACATGATTTATTAGAGTGTGTTGGGGCTGTGTGTGTTGCAGGGTGTCAACTCTCCCACCTACGCCCCATCGGGGAGCACATTCCAGCCAAGTCCATGCAAATAAAACCATGTTCTTTTTCTGATGTTCCCCAGATAAGGTTACTTGGGGGGACTCTGATCATTCTCTCCATTAATGAACTCATGGACTTGCAATAGAAATAATCAATGAAGTGCGAAGAGTGCCATTCATTTCTTTAACATAGTTAAGTTTTGTGGAAGGTTGCTTGCTTTTTAAAACACTGCAAACCTATGAAAAAAAACCATTATTTGCTACATGTGTTGAAATGTTGATGTTATACTACACTGCCAGAAGGTTTTCATTACAACTTGACAGATGTTGGTCATAACAAACATAACATAAACAATAAATGCTAAATATCCAACGTGATACCTCGAATATCCTTCGATCACGTTGGATTTCTGAGAGCTATAAATGGGTGCACAGACCAGAAAGGCAAAGAAACCTGGCAGGCTACATGATGGTCACATTCTTCCCCCATGCTGAAAAGAACTGAATTGGCATTATGAATATTTTTGCCATAACAATGGTTGAATTTAAATTTTAGAATTGGCACCATCAAAACAAGAGCTACAGGCAGCTGAACCACCTCGCTGACCTGCTCAAGCTGTGCAACCAAACAGTGTTGAAACCCACAGAACTTTACTCATTATTCTTGTTCTGATCATAAAGTTTCAAAGACACCAAACAGAAATGTACAAAAAGTAAATAAAATGGAGCATTTACAATATTTAGATTTTAAGAATTAATAAAAGGAAACAAAAAAAAGAGAAAATAGTCTTGTAAACTGTGGAAGCATTTACTGAATTTAATGAGCAGGCAGAGTCTGTGTGTGTTTACTACGTAGAGATAAAAGTGGGCCTACGTGGTCACATCTGAGGTCCAATAGCTTACAGTCCTCCTCCTCCTCCCCTTCCTCCCCCTCCTCCCTTGGGGCTCAGCTGGACGTCCTAAGCGGGGGTCAAGGTGGGTGCTGTTCTCTGAAATCGCTGCTGACCATCAGTCTGCCAAGCCAGCTAATTTACGGCCCGCCCTCCTCCACCCTGCGACGTCCATACCTCCAACAAACAGCCCCCTCCAACCATCCCCAATACTCTTCCTCTGTGCACACTCTCTCTTTCTCTCTGCCCTCTCTCTATTTATCTCTATCTCTCTCTCTTTCTCTCTGGCTGAGTGTGAAGACGCCAGCAGCACGCTCCAGTGGAGACAAATCAGACCTTCCCGACCATGTCATCGTAAAACATCCCCCAGGAAGGTTGCGACCTCCTCACCCTTTCAACTCATCGGCAGGCATAGTAAGTCAGGGAGAGGAGGAGCATTCTCCATGCAGCAGCATGCGACTACCAATGCTCATTATTCCGAGAGACAAATATGGAAGTGACATGAATGCAGAGAGAGTTCAGTGAGGTACTTCAGCAGGGACGGAAATATGACTAAATACTCCAGTAAATACACTGTATAAATTCAGCATATTGGAAATGCCAGTAAATAGAAGCCGGCAGTCACCTTGTTCCTGTGTACAGTATTTATGTCCCGCAGTGCCCACATACAGAGACCTGATAGGATGTCCTAAGATCCCACCGCCCAGTCAACCTTACAGTTTATTTATGTATATATTTCAAACTACCTTGTCTAGGTAAGGTAATGATGTCTGGATTACATTATTTTAGGGACATAAAGGAAAAGCATTCATACTGAATCTATCTGTAGATTGTTAGGTATGGCTGTGGCTAGATGAGGTTAGCATAAATGATGGAAGCAGGGGAAAACAGCTATCCTGCCTCCAAAAAAGTACCAATGCCTCAAGAGCCCATGACTGAAAACACATTTTGTTTGTCATATATATACCCCACATCCACTGCAGTTTTTATGCTAAGCTAGGCTAACACATCTTGACTCCTGCTACGTATTTAATATAGAAATAAGAATGCTGATTTTGTCGTCTCAATTTTGAAAATTGCTGCTAACGTTTGCAGGGTTATAGTGAGGCAACTCAAACCATAGCATTTAAAAAAGAATAATACTGACTTCAATATTTAGCCAAAACCACCATCTTTCACTAACACTAACCAAACTCCAACTCCTCCTCCAACTGAAATGACATATCGGGTCATTGGCTTAAAAAGAGGATAGGATCCTGATCCAGAAATCAGCAGGATGACATCCTTTATCAACATCTTCAGAATGCATATGATTCATTTAAAAATAATGAAAGATCAATGAAATTAAAAACGGGCTGTGCGCAGAAGGATCAAGGGTGTCACATTCTGCCTCTCGGCGCCTCCCTCCAGCCACATTT
The DNA here is from genome assembly GCA_014281875.1 of Nibea albiflora. Classification (NCBI taxonomy): domain Eukaryota; kingdom Metazoa; phylum Chordata; class Actinopteri; family Sciaenidae; genus Nibea; species Nibea albiflora. The sequence continues at coordinate 1,804,604 of CM024794.1, forward strand.
TCACTTCACAGGGTCTCTTCTTGCAATTCCCTACCTGTCCACCAGATGCCCTCAGATTTGTCCACCAGTCCCATATTCACCACTGAGTGTCCACTTCTATCCAGCCCTTTGTACCTGTGTTGCATTACCTGTTACATGGACCCTGAGCCTAGAACCCAGAACCTGCAATCTGAACCTTTCACCCTGAAATCTGGCACCTGTGTTGATGTATCAATATATCCTGGAACTCGCTGCCTTGTGCTCACCCCCATGACAAAGAGAGGAAAACTCTTTATGGAAGTCCTCATGATATTTAGGTAGGGTGTTTAAGAGAGCTGGTGTCTGAGTTCTTTGTTTTGTAACTTGCCTTTTTTTTATTCCTAAACTTTTTTTCTCCTCCTGAGGTGTTTTCGTTCCCTTTTGTGCATTTCAGTGATATTTGCTTTTCAAGCTCTCCTCTAACCACTCACTTTGTTTGTAGACAGCACCCACTCTCCACTCTTGGAAAGATAACCCTACTTCTCCTCAAACGCATATGTATGCTCACACACACACACAGACACACACACACATTCAACCTCATCCAGCGTCAGACTCCCTGTTGCTCTAACCTGATGGAGCCATCAGCCAGAAGCCAGACAGAGAGCAGTTGTTCTCATGGTCTCATCCCCACTGCAGAGCCTTGACACGGGGAGAGACAAACAATTTGGCCTCCCTCCCACAGTCTCAGCTCTGTGAGCCAGCAGGGGAGGCAACTAGGGGTTTGGTGTGTGTGATGGAGAAAGGGAGAGAGAGAGAGGGGTCACTTGGTGTAGGTGTCTCTCAGTCAGTGAAGACGAAAAGACATATAAAGTCATATTTCTGAGAGTGAGTGTGTGTTCCAATATGGAAAATGTAAGATACGGGCATAGGGGATCTATTTGCAACCAAATAGTTTGTTCCATGAATGTTAAGAGGGTTTGCTTTCAACAAGTGGGATATATTTCCACTGTACTCTTTGCATATAGACAGCCTGTCTTTTGTCCTTCCAAGGAAGAGCCACCGTGCACACGCAAGTTGTTTGGCCAGCTTTGAATATCACCACGAGCACGGCGATGCTGTGAGGCTTTTGACACGGGGGCTAGGACAAAGGGAAATAGGGTCGTGTGGTGAAATGGTTAATGTGAATCTTAATAGAGGCGGCAATGTCATTATCTCCAAATCCGCTGAGCCCTCTCGACCGGGGGTCGCAACGTAGACGGCCACTTTACATCCTGAGCGTGTCGGGCCGAGAGACCGGGGGCATGACTGCCAATCCCATCCGGAGGATTTGTGTCCTCCTCCACCAAATTCTGTAAGCACATGCAGGCTCATAAAGGTGTTGAGAATTGAGGAATTTGTCTGGGAGACATGGCCAAAGTCAATGAGCTAGTTTTTGCCTTTCAGCTGCGGGGAGAGAAAAGAGGGTTGAGGCCTTGCAAGGCACCTGAATCCTAGTCCACTGAAACGGGCCGGAGCTAAGGGGGGGGCTGACGGGGGGCTGCCTGCCTTTTCAAATGAGATGAACACTGTCAGATTTACACACTGCCATGGTTTCAACCAACCCCTGATAATCCCTTCCCAGAAATAAATTGTCCCATTAAAATGAAATGTTGCCCATATAGGTTTAATAAATTGAAAACGCTTGTTTGAATCCTCTGTAATTTGGACAGAATCCCAAGCATGTAGCAAAGGCTCCAGCAAAATAAGATTATTTGCTGTGTATTATAATGTATGCGGCGGTTTTTATACGACCAAACAGTGTCAGTGAACCCCCAGATGAAATGTGTGCTTATTTATATGCAGTTATTCAGGTATGCAGTAAATTCCAATTACTTCTTAAGATTTCTATTTAGCATGAGGGAAATATGACAGGGAAGCTCTGTGTTTTGAGCGGCATTGTAAATCTTGTTAACTCTTTGCAGCATGCCGCGAGAAAATCTGCATTCATGTCAGCGAGTGAACAGTGCATAAGATTTTTAGCAACTAGCTAATAGTTCTGTTTGTGGGTGTCTTAGAGGGGTCAGGAGTCGAGTCAGTGAACGTGAAGATTTCAAGGCTGATTCCAGCAGCGTGACGCAGCTTACATTTTATAATGCTATTCAGATTCTTCAGATTTGACTGCTCGCATTCAGAAATGTGATAGACATGCATCTTGTTGCACAGAAAAGCCCTTTAAACAGCTTTTAGACCATCCTGGGACACAGGAACTCCACTAAAACATAGACTATTAAACTTGGACCAAATCAGCAAATTACAAATATCAATCTGTGCATTTATTCAAATCATTTTCTGGGGGGTGACTCTGCTTCAGGCTCCACAAAGACTGGAAGTTGCCCTGGATTTTTTCCACTAAATGCATGTATTGAACTGAGGTGTGTGCTTGTGTGTTATGAGTTTGGTCTGTTTTTTTCTGAGCTTCAGTTCATCAGTAAGAAGTCAAAAGGAAAATGAATACATCTTTTAATGTATTCATTATTTGTGGGGGGAGGGGTGTTTATCCTGCTTTAATGCCTCATTTGCTGCTTTTCTTGCATTCAGCACACCACGTTCCTTGTCCTGCTAAATTTACCTCTCACTCTAACCTATAATACCATAAAATAATAACGGGGTGGCGGTGTTAGGCTGGGTTGAAGGTTTGGGGTCTCAGTTGTGTTATCTTTCAGCACATTGCATCCTGAGCAGCACTGACTTCACCCTGCAGTCTGATCTATAATAGTATACAAGAACTTAGATTTGGGGCTGTGCTTTGTCCCCATAAACACTGGAACCGGCTCTGGAATATTCACAGAAGGCCAATATTGGCAAACTCATGCTCTGACTTGACTTGTTTATCTTTGACTGTGTTCAACTGTGTTATGAGCTACAGTATGAGTGGAGGCCTGTATTCAGTCCCCTGTGTTGGCCACCCCCAGGGGCCCTAAATCCCCGCTGCTCTTCCTTGCAGCCCCCCTCTGACGTGAAGCATGCCGAGGCGAGCAGCGCTTTGCCTATGCATTAGCCATCCATTTCCCTCGGCTGACACCTCTCCAACATAAAACCGTAAGGCAGAGGTAAAATATCTCTCTCCTGGCGAAAATAAAGCTTTGTCTGCCTGCTGATCTATTGGATATAAAAATAAAGCCGCGGCTTTGATGCGGGCTTTACCTTATGCGCGCCTTTGCTTTTTGCGCACACAAAAGCTCCAATGAAGATAGATAGTGCGGGATTGGCCGCGGTGCGTCCGGCACAGCAGCATCACTCACACTCCACTTCGTCTTCTCCTTCCTCCTCTTCCTCCACCCCTCTCGCAGCCTTTTTTTTTTTTTTTTTTTTACTCAGATGTTGTTGAGGACTGCGCTGTTTGTTATTGATCAGCGAATGTCGATAATTATTCACGGATTTTCAGCCTAATCGGCTTTGTAAAAGTTAGAGCATTCACATTAAAGAATCATCGGGTTGATTCCGGTGACTTTTTCCCTCTCTGTGTAACCTGAGAACATTTCCAGATTTATATGAACATCTGCCTGCAGTCCTCATGATTTCAATACAGGACGATTCCTTGGTTTTGCTGTTTTACGCGCACTGTCCAGCCCCAACTACGTTTTTTCATTGTAACGATGATCATGAAATTCAGGTAGGCCACGCATCATTCAGCTCGAGCTCCCCTTCCATGAGTGCGTGCATTTGATAAATAAAAGGAACAAAACAAAAACACCTGAAATGAGCTACATTTGATTTTCTTTCAAACAGCATCAGAAAGTATTTCTACCTTTGTTTTCTAATCATGCACTAAATCATCTCAGGAGGTTTAATCCTGCAGCACAAATAAACATTTAAGTTTAGCAGCACTGAAACATTTTAAGAATCACACTGGCCTGTTTATAGTTTCTCTGTGTGTTTTATTCTTATTATTTTATTTTGCAACTAAAAGGTTTTAATTATAATTCAGGATTTGTGTATAAAACGGTTACTCTAACCAAAAACCCTCAATGAGCTTTGCACAGGGCCTCTTTGGAGCTGTAAGTGCCGTTTTAAACAGCACGGGATGTTCCAAATAGAAGTAATAAAGTCACAGCAATGTGTTGCTATTAAAAGTGTGTTTTAATTTGGTCTGATTTGACACTTTCAGGTGAAAATCATAACCAGGATGTTCCTGGCGCGCTGATATTTTAACAACGCATCTCGTCCTTAATAAGAGAATTAAAGAAACGCCGTGTGTGTGTGTGTGTGTGTGTGTGTGTGTGTGTGTGTGTGTGTGTGTGTCGCTCTGCTGTGTATTTTAATGCAGGTATCAGCAGCGGACAGCTCTCCCTCTCTCCATGCTTGCGGGCTTTTTATTTGAGAGCGCAGAAATCCGCTGCGGTGGCTGCAGCCGCAGTCGTAGCACCAGCACCAGCACCAAGAGCAGCAGCTATCTGCCGCTCTGCAGCCATGCAAGCCCGTCCCCAGAGTATTGGCCAGCGGGCGATAATATCTCAAAGGGAGTGGTTATCGCCACACATTATATTATAATCATTAGTGATCCTAGCCCTTTCACCCCGACTGCAGAATAAGCGCGGAGTACCATTAATCTGAACCGGAGAACTGCTTTACAGGCTGCTTCCCACAGACTTTATGTAGCCTATGTTCATTTCTCACTGACTCTTTGGAATGCTTCATCTCACAGAACCATTTTTTCTTAGTTTTGATTCACGTTGAAGGTGGAGGTGTGTGTTAAAGAACCTGACGATGAGCTTTTTTGTGTGTGATTTGCTCAGCTGATTTAACAGAGTGCAAATTGCAAATCTACTGACCTGAGATCTGTTTGTGTGAATATTATTTTTATGGCTTTAGCAGGACAGATTTAAAACACTTCACAGAAACATAGACAATAGAAAGAGGTCTGGATTCTCTCTCTCTCTCTCTCTCTCTCTCTCTCTCTCTCTCTCTCTGAATTATATATATATATATATATATATATATATATATATATATATATATATATATATATATATATATAATTTGTACTATTTATTATCTATTATCTATTATTATTTCTGCTTTCTTCTTTCTTTATAACTAAATACTTAGTCCGGGCTTGACTGGAATAAAACTGGAATAAAGTTGTCTTCATCTTCTACAATAAAATGTAATAATAATAATAATAATAATAATAATAATAATGATGATGATAATAATAATAATAATAATAATAATAATAATAATAATATCACTGCCCTTAAGCCCCCTCTTTGCCCGGACTGAATTCGCCCCCTAGAGGAGTGTGCGGGACTGTGGTTGGTGGTGGTGTGCGGTGATGCGGTGGTCTTGTTTCTGGGTGACCTCGGAGTCTCAGGCAGGGTTGCTCTGGACCCCAAAGCCCCCCAAATTCACAGAATCATGTGAACTCCTTGAGAAAACACACAGACAGTGAACACAGCGGTGGTTGTAGCTGTGGAATGGTGCTGGAGGTCGGATCATGACTGTCTGTGTGTGTGTGTGTGTGTGTGTGTGTGTGTGTGTGTGTGTGTGTGTGTGTGTGTGTGTGTGTGTGTGTGTGTGTGTGTGTGTGTGTGCAGTGGGGGTTTGACTGACAGAGGAGGGACAGCTGTAGGGAGATGATCTATAAATCCCATTGGATTTCTCTCAGCACAGGCCGGACTGGACTTGGAAAGTCTGGAAAATGTTTGCGTAGAGTTGCTGTTGGCTCAATAATCCACGTCGAGTTCACATCGGCATATGTTTGGCTGCTGATCTACAGGAGGGGAGTGGGGGGGAGGACACAGCTCAGCCAGTCGATTGTGGAACTCTGCGTTCTTTGCGTTAGCTGCTACAGCCTCCCCAGTCATGCAGGTTATACCACAATTTCCACCCCCAAATATGTCAGCTATATAGGGCCTTTCTGCTGCGTGAGCACCGCGCCGGCGGGATGGGTGGATGGACGGAGTCATGGATGGATAGAAGAAAGAAGGGGGGGGGGGGGGGGGGGGGGGGGGGGGGATTTCGGTCCTGGGAGTGCGTGATAATGCGGTGAGGAATGATTGACAGCAGGGCAGGAACAGGAAAATGCACCCCACCTCTTCCTCCTCCAACACCTCCTCCTACAAACTCACTTCATGAATTGATGGTGAACTTAAGCGCGCTTCCTGTTCACGCATTAAAACATCTTTCTGTAGGTAAAAATGCTTCATGTTTAGTTTATGTTGTAGCTGTTAAATGACAGAGATTCATCCTGATGCTGCGTTCAGGTTTTTTTTAGAAACAAACAAAACAAAAAAGAGTTTTGTTGTTTTTTTTAAATAAGAAAATGTTGTGCGTGTTTCGTTTGAAATAATCCCCTTTGTTCACAGTTTCATGTAAATTACATTTGGCAGACTCGCAATAAGTGCAGTGAAATGAAACGATTTCTGTCCTCGTGAGCTTTTAATTTTCCTCCTCTCTAAAAAAAAATAAATAAAAGATAAATGTGCGCAGGTTGCCACAGCCTCCATCTACAGCACTGTTTCCCTGCTCTCCACGTGGTGAAGTTTTCCAAGTCGGAATGAAGATGAAAAATTATACAAATGATTTTCACCGAGCCACGTTCACAGGAAATGAAGCTGTTTATTCTTAAAATAAACGCATTCATAAGCCAGAGTGATCAGTGCGTTATGTTATGAATTATGAATGTCAGCGACTGTTTGAAAGAAAGAAGAAAGAAAGAAAGAAAGAAAAAGAAAGAAAAAAGAAAGAAAGAAAGAAAGAAAAAGAGACCCGCACCCCCCTCCTCCTCCACGTCCACCCCTCCTCCCCCTCATCCTTTCCCGGTACACTCAGTTGATCAAAGCTCCAGTCGGGGGTGATATTTCTATCTGTGTTACTGGAGTCACGGTTTGTCCCCCCAGCAGCCCATCCCCGGACTCACCGGCCCGGTTGTGAAGTCACACAGCCCCGGTGTTCGCAGCCCGACCACCCGGCGGAGAAACAACATGCAGAAGAAGAAATAGATTTTAGTGTCTGCGTCTCGTATTTGAAACACATTTTGCCCACCCATCTAATCACCTGCTCGTGGCAGTCTTTACTCCACAGTCCTCTCTTTCTTCCTCGAGCCGTGCCCCGCGCGCATTGTTGTGGTGACATTGTGTCTCTTCACTGAGCCTGGAGGAGAGAGGGGAGACAAATAAACGTGTCATGATTAGAATTAATGATTGCATGCATCTTCACAGCCTCATTCATTATCTCAGATTAATTATCTCGCAGTGTACCAGTTCACTTGTCTGCACTTCATAAACCCCAAATCTCCTGGGCTGCTTTACAACACTGTGGTGGAAGAAACTCGCGGCCTGCGGTGTCCACAGTCACACTTTGCAGGGGAAAGAATCAAATATGTCCGAAGTCCTCTGGGAGGGCGCCAATGAAAGATAAACACAATTCCAAATTATTTTGGTTGTTTAGACTTTTCATTTGCAGTCTTATCACTTTGACTCGTTCGTCTTCTTGTCTTCACGGGCCTGCTGAAGGCCTCCTGCCATCAAATCTGCCTCCATCACTCTGAGATTAAAGACGAAAAAGAAAAGGGAAAGTTTTGTTTAACTCGAGCACGCTGCTCCACAAATTCTGCCTGCATCAGAATGAGAATATGAGTGAGAATAAAACCTATTGCTGGTGAGGGATTACACTGGTAAGGTTAAAACCATTTTTGCATTTAATAGTGTCTTTGCCTGGAGGGGAGTTGAGATATTTTTAAGCCTATAGCCCATATTTTGATTTCCCTCTATTCGTGGATTAATCTGCCTCTGTGAGCTGGCTTTTTTCCCCTCTCTGGTTTATTCTAAATCAGGCAGAGATTATCCCCACTGACACACTATCAAAGCATCTTCTACACACAGAAATAACAACAACTTTTGTTGTTTACATTTTGCATTTACAACTTTGTGTGGCAAAGTGTGAGATTATTTTTTTTTAAGATTCTTCTGCAGGTTTTTAATGCAGAAAAAAAAAAAAGAAACGTGAGTTTTGTAGTCCAACAGAAGCGCGATGTTTCCACTGATGATCACCCTTCTATGCACAACTGTGGACCGCCCAGTTGTCATGGAGCTCAATGACCCCCTCTCCCTCACTGCCTGCCTGATGGAAACATAACCAGATGCTCAGCAGAACGCGCTCGCCGCGTCCACAAACAGAAAGGTGGAGAAAAAGGAGAGGACTGGAGGAGAGGGGAGAGGAGAATGCTGAAGAAAAAAAGGAGAGACAGGCAGACGGAGAAAGATGGAGTCTGAGTGTTTTGAAGCCTTATCTCTCTTTTTCTTGCAGCCAGTAACACGTGTCCTGTTGAAGGGGCGCTCCCCAGACGCCGAGAGGCAGCTGGACGGGGACGGGCGGGCGTTTTGCATGAGAAGCAGCCCATATGCAAGAGGATGCTGGCGGGCTATTGGTAGAGAATAAATGGGGTGTCCCTGGGTCACTTTTTCTGCTTTAAATTGCGCAGCCGCTGAGTCTGAGTCTTCCATGTTTAAGACGAGCAGATAAACTCACCGATTTCACAGTAAACACAAACATTTCATCACATTTACGAAAGAAAACAACACATTCTCTAAACTAGTATTCTGCAACATGCGCGTTCAACTCCAGACTAAACATTCTAAAAGAAAAAAAAATCATCAACACACGATCATTGATTAATCTCTTTGATGGGAAGTGACTAATGTGCCAGCAGGCTCTGAGGCTCATGCTGTTATTTAGGTACTTAAGGTGGACTTGAAGTGGATTGGACCTCCCTAATGAATCGTCCTCGGTGTCTGGGCCGCGGAGCTCCTGACGGGCTGAACTGCACGAGCTGTCAACTTTAGAGCCTTTCTGTCTTTCACTTCCACGCTTCCTCTCCATCACACCAAAAGAAAATGCTGGAGTGCTAAAAGTGTGCTGCTGCAAATGCACCAGACTAAGTAAATGAGCACATGGCATTCACACTGAGGACAGCGTCACGTCAGCTATAGAAGACGTTGGCAGAGCGGCTCTGTTCTGCAGCCTCCTGCTGTGTAATCCTACAAATATTAGCGCTGTGGATGGTGCATTCTAGTGCAAAGCAGCCAAGCTAAGCTTTTATATTTGAACTACAGATGATTTATTGATGATAAAAAAAAGACTCCAAATAACAAAAACAAACATGCTCAACTTGTGCGTAATTTTCTGGCGTAAAGTAACTTTACATGAATAAACAGGGAGCGCGCCATGCAATATGCGCCTCCAACTCCTTTAACCTGAAGACGCCACTGTATCTACCTGCTCAGATTCCTCCTTCATGCCCCCCTCATGCCCAGAAGACAATTTGTTCAGCAGCTGAGAAGTGGAGTCTCTCCCTCCGCGCTGCTCGCCCTCCGCCGCGGCTGCTTCCTCCAAACACATTCACTAACATATGACAGTTTGCAGGGAAATTCTTGACAATTGGTGTCTTGAGTGTGTGGCATAAATAGCAGGCAGAGCCCTCGCTGGGTTATGATGGGGAGGCTTGATGGTTGCTGGCATGGCGCAGAGCTGATTGGTCCGGCCGCGGCCTGACGTCAGGAGGCTGGGAATAAGGCTGGGCTGGAGCTTTACGAGCAAGACAGTGTACTGGAGACCCAGCGCATCCCAGCATACACACGGTACTGGAGACTGAGGGCATCCCAGCATACACACTGAGTACTACAGGAGCCTGCCAGCGCATCCCAGAATCCACCGCCACCACGAGCTGAAACATCCAGGATCATCGGACAGGGCGAGGGGAGGAAAACACTCTTTTTTTGAAAGAATCTTTTGGGTGTGTGATTTTGTTTCTCGCCGGGTTTTGAACAGAGGATACGCTGCCATGTCAAAGTACACTGAATTATTTATAGGCGTGCGTGTCTTGTGTGACAGCTCTACCCTAAAAGCATTTTACTAGACGCCGCTTTCCAGCTCTGACTGGCACACGACGCTCGTCTCAGCCGATGCGTCACCTCCAAGAGCGCCGGGACAATCAAACTGGCTTCGGTCTCCTCGCCTGAGCCGACCCGCAGCTTCCTCCGTTGAAATCTACATTTTTTGTTTTTTGTTGAATAGTTTTTGTTTTTTTGTGTTTTTTTGCCTCGGATCCACTAAAGGACTGCTTTATTTATTTTTTCTGCTTTTGGCTTCAGAGAGAGGGGGACGCGGCACGCCGCCCCTTCCTGCCTGTCTGTCTTTTTATTTGTTTTTTTCCTTCTGTCTTTTTTTTGGACGCTGACTCTTTTTTACGCATGCAGGGAGAAATCTGTGGTGACACCACCATCGACTGGCTTCTCCGCGCACATTGACCCGGGAGCTTCAGGCGAATCCAGGGGGGGGGGAAGAGGGAGTGAGAGGGAGGGTGAAAACAGATACTCGGTCAATGCTCGGCCTGTGCTGTTGATTTTGTTTGTGTGCGTGCAGTGTGTGTGTGCTGCTTCATTCGCGGGGTTTGTTGCCCAGCCAAAGCCATGGTCCACTGCGCCGGCTGCGAGAGGCCTATCCTGGACCGCTTTCTGCTCAACGTGCTGGACAGAGCCTGGCACGTCAAATGCGTGCAGTGCTGCGAGTGCAAGTGTAATCTGACAGAGAAGTGTTTTTCTCGGGAGGGCAGACTGTACTGCAAAAATGATTTCTTTAGGTAAGCACGGGGGAGGTGTGTGGTTATGTCTGCTTCTTCTTTTATTCATTGTTTTTTTTTTTCTTTATTTTTAATGTGTTGCTCTTCAACTTCTTGTGTTGCTTATGAATGTCCTGACACAATGTGGTTTTATGTCAGGAGCTGCAGAGGCAGCAGGCAAACAGACTTTAAATAGTGTCATAAAACAGGAGCAAACATGGTGATGGTGCGTCATGTAAAATACTTATAATAATAATACTCATATTTTAGGCCGAACGTTACAGGTGAATGTAGTCTTTTGTAGCTCACTTATTTATTCTATAATTATTACAGCTTCTGAATAAAATAAAATATAGTGTTGAGCATCAATCAGGATAAAAGTTCCAGTAAATTCACACAGTTATTGGATAAACAAATTCCAACTAAATGAATCATTTTCGAACTTCTTAAAAGAAGTTACGGCACATCTGTTGTCTTTACAGCGCACTCTAAATAAATATATAAATGAGCACACCGACCTGTCCTGCCTGTAGGCGTGAATGAGGACTTGGAGGCGATAAGCTTTGATTAGGAGCGAGTAATTAAAAGCCTGTTAATTTGGATTCGTATGCAAAACAACAACAAAAGAGGGGCAGCAACATTAAACGCATGTGCACTCGTTCTCAGCGGGGGAGAGAGAGGGACAGAGTGAGAGAGAGAGGGGGCGGTTTGTTAGGAAATCGAGGAAATCACACTTTTTTTCTGACAGTGTGCAGGCAGCCGGGGGGGCACAGGATCAAAACCCCGGCCGGGGGAGCCGCGGCCCGGTGTGTTTACTCAGTCCGACTGAGGAGGACGTGATGAAGTGGATTTGAATAGTAAACTAGTTGAAAAAAGATCAAGTCCGCAGACAATGCAATCACAGACGTGCTGTCAACAAGCCGCGCACACCACTCAATACACATTGTTTAACGGTGAAGTCAATGGCAGCCTGTGATTTATTATTCCAGTGCTGCCTGCTGGGCCCGACTTTAACACGAGCTGAATATTTACCTCATTCCACCTTAAAAAAATGTTTTATAATATTCTCACGTGGAAGGAAAACAGGAGGAAATGTAGAGACTAAAACAAAAGCTGCAGACTTGAGTTAGTCTGCAGAGTGAGCAGTGACTCCAGGCGGAAGGAAGAAAATCATCTTTTATTGTTTTATATTTTTTTTAAACAAATAGAAGTCTCTGCACAGCATCATCACATCTTCATTTAGACAATCATGTAGTGTCGTGTTCATAAAATGTGCGCATGTGTAGATTTTGGCTGCACACCAAACTAAGAACAAACAAAACATCTCCGCATTTTACAATTTAATATTATTGTACAAGGTCCAAAAGATATTTCTTTCTTTATTTTATTTTAATTTTTCTGAAGTGAACAAATGAAGCTCTTCTCCTTCATCCACATTCAGATTATTTGTACTGTATAACTGTTTATTTCATCATTATTTTATTGTAATGTAAAATGTTTAATAATCCTTGAAGATTTAAGCAGGCTGCGTCTTCAAATGCTCAGCGAAGAAAATCAGCTTCCATCCTGAACATCATGAAATCTTTATTTATTATCGTTTTTCTTCCACAAAACGTACATTTTAAAAAAATTGAATGTTCCCATTCTTCACATCAACGCGCCATCTTAAACATCTCCGCTCTGCCACCAGACCTGTCTGTCTGATATTTATTATTATTTAAACGCAGGACGATGATTCATATCTCTGATATTAATAATCATCTCCGCTCTTCTCTTCTCCCTCCTGCAGGCGTTTCGGCACCAAGTGTGGCGGTTGTTCGCAGGGCATCTCTCCAAACGACCTGGTCCGGAGAGCTCGGAGCAAAGTGTTTCACCTCAACTGCTTCACCTGCATGATGTGCAATAAGCAGCTCTCCACCGGAGAGGAGCTCTACATCATAGACGAGAACAAATTCGTTTGCAAAGACGATTACCTAAACAACGCCAGTGTCAAAGACACCAACCTCCTCTCAGGTATGGAGAGAGCCGACGCGGGTTTGTGTGTGTGCAAAGTGTGTGTGCGCGCGTGAGGGCCAGGCGGGATAAATTGTGATGGATGTGATGTGTTCAGCCCCGCAGTGGCTTCATCATTTCCACGAGCAGGACTCAGACTGCATCCAGAGAGCAGAACTGAACAAAAAGCGCTGATTGTGTCCCCAAATATATATTTTTTTTCTGTGACCTAAACAGTCAATTTTTTGTTTATCATTTAAAAATAATATTCAGGTCTCTTGGCAACGCAGGCGCTGCTTTCATTGGTTAAATGAACGTCCCCGCCTGATAATGAATCTCATCGGCGTGACACATTCAAAACTCTTTTAACAAAATGGAAATATCATTCATGTTTATTAGCTTCATGTTGATGAGATCAGAGTTCAGCCACCATGAACTGACCACTTCATCACTGCTGACACACTGCGCTCATAAATCTGCTTTACATTATTTCATCGTTTATAAAACAATATAATAATATCATATTTAAAAATATATTATCTTATCTTTTTATCTTTTGGAGTGTCCTCGCTTTATTCTAATTCACACATGTCATTTCTGCAGTAACAGCATGCAGCGACCCCAGCTTATCGCCGGACTCTCAAGACCAGCTACAGGACGACGTGGTCCTAAAGGACACAGAGATAGCAGCCCTGTCCGACAAAGAAACGGTTAATAACGAGAACGACGACCAGAACCTCGGAGGGAAGCGGCGCGGACCCCGGACCACCATAAAGGCCAAGCAGCTGGAGACGCTGAAGGCGGCGTTCGCTGCCACCCCCAAACCCACCAGACACATCAGGGAGCAGCTGGCCCAGGAGACCGGCCTCAACATGAGAGTCATCCAGGTAAAGGATCCAAACTAGATTAGCTCCTCTTTGATTCATCATGAATCCATTCATTAACAATCCCATATTAAGATGTATAATATTTATAGTTTCTCACCGTGGGGTCCACGTAGCCCCCAAGATTATTTTATTATAGCTTTCCACACTCATTTATTTATCCAATGCCAAATGATCAAAATATGGATCAGCTTCTGTCTGAGATAATATGGAAATAATATTCAGGGGGACACCCACAGGTTGAGGAGGTGGGCTCGCGCCTTTTCTGTTTTATAGGGTGTTACGCACCCATTAAAACGTGTGATGTAACAGCTTATATTTTATGGTAAAATGTCCCTGCCAGGCTGCCAGACTGCCATGACCGTGCAAGGCCTCATCCCATCAGAGAGGCTCCACCTCCCCCCCCCCCCCCCCCCACCCACCTCCACTGCCACCACCCCCTCACATCCTTCACCCCTCTTTAAAGGGAGGCCTGTTCCCCTTTAAAACTGCGTGCTCACAATGAATTCATTAAGCCCGAAAAGATTGGCCGACGGGCGGCGAGGTTGATTTGGAAACGTGGGGTAATTTATATGGGTATTTTTGAGTCTTGGCGCTCGGCGCGGGGCAAAGTCGCCAACTGGCGCTGGGCTGCTGGGAGCGCTGGGAGTCCTGGCACAGCGCTGCCATCACGTTTTGCGACCACGTTTAGCCACGCTGTGAGCATTTCCAGCCAAGTGGAAAGACAAGAAATCTGTTTCAAGGGTCCTCAGATTGTCTCTGAATTACAGCAGGGCCTGTGAAGTTAAACAAAGAGCAACAGACAAGTGACCACACGCCACTATTATTATTATTATGATTATTATTATTATTATTATTAGGGACTATTTGGTGCTTATTTTACGCAGCGCATTAATATTTAAATGAGCCGAAACAATTTTTTTGTGTGTGTGTGTGTGCATCAGGAATCTGAACAGAAATTAAATCTAATCTGAGAAAACAGCGGGGAATCTTTCTGTATTTTTATCTCACTAACATGTTCCCATAAATGTGATTTTTTTTTTTTTCGAGGAAAAGTTTCATAATGTGCGGGACGCTGCGGGGCAGATTAAAGGTAAAAGAAGGTTTAGCAGAGCAGATTAACGGCGATAAAGCAAGAGTGGTAGAGTAGGGGTATCTAATATGTATGAGCATGAGGGAAAAAGGAAGAGCGTAATTAAAGGAAGCTGGCCTATAGATTAGGAAATGATAACCTCCAAGAGCCCGGTAATATATCGGTAACAACCCTCCTATTAAGTATTAATTGGAGATTTGAAGCCCCCGCTGGTGCAGCCTTCAGTCGGAGTAAATGGAGGGTTAAAAGATCATTAGGGAGGTTAGATGTGACTCTCCCTCCTGTAACGATAATTGGGCGCAGTCCTTCTCCAACCGCAGAGCCTTGCGGATTTTACGCACCGGCTCATCAAAAAAAAAAAAAAAAAAAAAAAAAAATAACACGGAGAGCTCTCGGTTATTTACTCTAATAAGAAGCCAATGCGGTGGAGGTGCCAAGGTAAATATGACACCTAATTACACCTTCTTTTGTGCGGGGGAGAATTTGCACAGCGAGCTTAATTTGCATATTAAAAAAAAAAAATCCACAACGTGCCAATTTGTGTTTGTTTGTTTATTTTTGTTTACATATTTATTCATCCTCCTGCCTAAAATTCACACCACCGCGGCCCCCTTCTTCTTCTCCACCTCCATTTCTCACTCTCCTCCCGTCGCCACACACAATATTGACGATCAATCAAAATGGCGTCAGCAGTTTTCTTCATGTTTTGCTCAGTGACAATGAGGTATATATATATATAGATATATAACACATATAAATGTGTGTGTATGCTTGTGTGTGTCCAGGTCTGGTTCCAGAACCGACGTTCCAAAGAGAGGCGCATGAAGCAGCTAAGCGCGCTGGGCGCCCGGAGGCACGCGTTTTTCCGGAGCCCGAGGCGGATGAGGACGCTTGTGGACCGGCTGGAGCCCGGGGAGCTGATCCCCAACGGGCCCTTCTCTTACTATGGAGGTATGCAGTACAATTTAAGTCATTATGTTTAACATAAAATACATTTGTTAATACAAATGTTATCCACTTAAAAAAAAAAAATCATAAATTTAGTCATAGTAGACATTTTATTTAACATAGCTTTAAAAATGTGACTTTCACTTATGTTTGCATATGTCTTGTTAGCCTGTCATTTATTTGACATTATTTTCTGTGTACTTCTGACATGAAATAAGATAGTGTTCTAGTTGCTCTCACCATGTCAGCTCAGGTGTTAAACACCAAATAAAGTAGATGGATTCATTCATAAAAAGCACATTTTAAGTTAGTACACAGAATTAAAATAGCATCTGCATTGACCAAACTGATGCATGATTTTTGCTCTTGCTTTATATGGCCAGGTTTGGGTCGCATTTTTTATGAATTCACCTGTGAGATATTATTGAGTAGTGAGTTTGACGAGGTGTGTATGGACGTTTGTAAATCAGTGAGTTAAGTTTGAGTGAAATGAGTTTACATCTGTATGATTTGATACCACGCTTTGAAATATCTGATGGTTTTCAGAGGATTTCACTTTGTGCTCGGGCCTTTGTCCTTTCTGCTGAAGCAAAATCTAATTTTATTCTGCTGAATTGAAAAAAAGGGGAAAAAAAACGGGTCTCAGTAGGTAGAATCGCTGATGAAATGGCCCCCATTTTAATTAATTTTGTGGCCACGTTGTTCTCCCCACCCAATTGCAGTTTTGATTTAAGTGTAACGTGCGCTGTGACTAATGTAGTACAGCGAGGGTCTCTCTCCCCTCTAATACAAATCAAGCTATGTATATTCAATGAATTCCTCAATGTCTCCGGAATTATTTCTGCACACCATTGTTCTCACAGCTAACGTTGATTTTTTTTTCTCTTCTTCTTCTCTTGGATCTGCAGATTATCAAAGCGAGTACTATGGCCCAGGAGGGAACTATGATTTCTTCCCTCAGGGGCCTCCGTCTTCACAGGCCCAGACCCCAGTTGATCTCCCTTTCGTGCCCTCCTCAGGCCCCACGGGCACCCCTCTTGGAGGTATGGACCACCCCCTGCCGGGCCACCACCCCTCCAGTGACGTGCAGCGCTTCTCTGATATCATGTCCCACCACCCGGGGGACTCTCCAAGCCCGGAGCCCGGCATCCCAGGGCCCCTGCACAGCATCTCCTCTGAGGTGTTCGGCCCTAGTCCGCCCTTTACCTCACTGTCGCTGAACGGCAGCGGATACAACAACCACCTGTCCCACCCGCCCTCGGAAATGAACGAGGGCACTGTCTGGTAGCTTTTTGAGAGAGCGGACTTTACTGGCAAGAGATTTGGTGAAGGAGGGTGGTGAGGTTCGGTGGTGTTGGGGCCTGGGGTCGAGAGCAGGGACATGGATATCGACAGGGTTAGGGCAACGCCATCGAATCACAGTTCTTTTTTGGGGTGTTTTCATATTTATTTATTTATTTTCCCGTTTGATTTGGTAATTTTTGGTGGGAAAACATATTTGGCATAAAATATGCTCAAGAACATTGTCTTCAGTATTGTGTTTGGGTGTTTGAATTGCCCCCTTTCCCTCTTCCATCCTTCTACCCTGCATCCAAAACTGGACTTAAAAAAATAACTGGGCAAGACTGCTGAACTGCCCTGCATTCATCCCCCTTTCTTTGGGCCCCTGGGGCACCCTGTCACCTCTCCTGACTCCTGTCAGTGGCCCGGCATAGCGACCAAACCCCCTAACACTCACCTGTGGGGTAAAAAACAACCCTTTTGAAATCTCCAATAGTATGTCCTGAACACAAAAACATCATTAGCTACTGTCAAAGACTTCAATAGCTTTACAGAGAGAGAATAAAAGGGCCGAGGGTTGGTTGTGTGCTGACCTGGCACTGTAGGAAGGCTGAGCGGCGTTCAGACTATGTTCGAGGCACTAGACTTGTCCCTTGTATTTATTCAGAAGCTCCTCAGACCTCTTTGCCTCTCAAGGCTCTGCCATATTGACACTTAACCTTTTTGACACTGTTTCCGAAGGCCAGAGGAAATGACAATTTTTCCTCTGTCTGGACTATTTGTTTTTCTTTTCTTTTTTTTTCTTTCTCTTCTTTTCTTGGTTTCAGAATTTCCACCAAATCTGAAGAAGGCCGCCTTCAAAAGGCTAAGAGTAAAAACCCTCTACGGATTGCAAACCCTTTATTTAAAATGGAAGTGAACTTGAAATGTTGAAATGAAGTCTACCTTCTAAAAATCTTCTACCGGGGTTCTAAATGGGACTTAGAACAGTCAACTGTTTACGTAATCTATTTAATTCAGGAGTCCAGAAGTCTCGAAAACCATGTTTTAGAACCTCTCGATCCATATAAAAATGTTCCAAGCAACCAACCAAACTTTTGTATTGATTTCATTTATATTGTATGGAGATAAAAACAAATTTGCTGGGGTTGTGGTTCACTGTGCTAGTTTGTACAAGATGTTGTTTACAAAAAAAGGTTAAAAAAAAAAGAATAAAAACATAAGTAGACATTTGCCAAATTAAAAAAAAAAAAATAGCACAAATACTGTTAAAGTGCTTTGCACCATCATCTGCAGAACGTGTTGAGACAAAATGTAAGTGTTAAAAGGAGTAATTGACTTCTTAATTTTTTAGTCTGCTGACAATACATTCATAAAATTGTTAATATAACATACTTAGACAGGTTTTATTTTTGTGTCTTCAAAGGAGAAAAATCCAAACTATTAAAAATTGATGGTCAAATATGCAGCTAGTAGCTGCTACATCTCTTTGAATATCAAGCCCTCATGGTATGTCTTTTATTGTTCCAATAAACCTAAGCTTATGTGACCTCCAGTGCATATTAGACCATTCACTGTATAAATACAACATGTTGACAAAAATGTGTTTCTAATAAAATTAGAAAATATACGTATGAACATATTTTCTTTGGAGCAGCTATCTTACAGTATACCCTTACATTACAGTGTGTTATGTATCACACGGTGTCAGTGCAGCCATACATCACAGGGCTCTCTGTAAGGTACTTATCAGGCCAGTGTCACTCATTTCATAATGAATGCTTTTTGTCTACGTATCTAATTTTCCATTCACTCCCGGGTGTGAAATAATTGGCCTTTGCAGACATGATGACAGGTAAACATTTGTTAATTCTGATTAATGCAGTTCAAAAACACTGAGTGAAATTGAAACGGCAGTTAGCGAAAAGTGTTGAAAAGACAGAGAGAGAAAAAAGGAGTAACAAGCTATGGAGTCATGGCTTGCATTATGGGTTTTGTGATGCTAATGTCAAACTGTCAACAGACGGGGTTTCTCTTTTTCCTGCATGCCGCAGCGTTGCACCAGATCACGGTGTCTTGAAGAGCAACTCACAGACAAATAGAACAAGGGTTGGAACAACAACAAACAAAAAAAAGAAACTTTTCTGCTGATTTCACTTTTCTCTCGAGCCGTGGAGGTATTTAGTGGACTTGCTTGCTGCAGCCGACACAAGGGGGAGTGAATTCACAACTTATGCTGATTCCACTTCTTTCCCTCCTCCACCACTTTGGCTCTGGCCTCAGAATCGTCCGTTCAGTTACTCGAGGTCGTCAACTAATCATAAGCAGTTAGCTGTGCAACTGTGAAGGACAATGATGAAATTGCCGTGACCGCAGCTCTCCTGCTTGTTATGCTTTTATTAGCCCGCTCCTACATTATTATTCCCTGCAGCTTACTGTTCGTGGTGCGGTCTGACGGCTGGGAGCGACCTCTCCTAACTTATTTCAACCAACATACTCGTAATAATAATCAAGAAGCCCAAACACTGAGGCCTGATCTTTTTGCAGGAAGGATGAAGAAATTATTCATACTTGTAGGGGAGCGAGTCAGTTGGTGGGATTGTGCCATGAATCCGGGTGAACCTTTATCTCCCAAACCCTGCATGTGCAAGTTAGGACCGTACGCAATCCCAGTTTTTTCCCCCTGCCTCCAGACTGTAATCCACTATGAATTAATCATGGTCTTGAGAGTTAACCAAGCTTGGGGAGGTGGGGTGGAGGGCCTGTGGAAGGATATATGTCTTTGTTGAGCCTCTGGGCTTAGCCCCCCCTGTGGTAACACCATGCACTAGCAACTGACCCCCCTCCCCTCCCACACACACAGGGCCAGAGCTCTTTAAATTCAAATCTCCTATTGATCGCTCATCAGCTGTTGGTGCAAACTGACCTTGTAGTCTAACACGGGAAAAATAAAACAAGCCTTAACAGCAGTGAATGGGTTTTAAATGACATTTTAAATCTCTGAGTCAGGATGTTTGAATAGCACACACACCCACTGAGATCCAAAAACTGTACTGTATGTGCATGTGTGTGCAATGTGGGGCGGGGGAGGAGGGGGGTTACAAAATGGTTTACTTTAGGGTACAACAGGGGCCAAAATATTGAGCCAATAGGAAGATCAGACCCAGCAGGCAAACACTGAGATACTTACGTTCAAAATGAGAAGGTTTTTTTTAGAGCCCCTCTCCATATGAGAAGCATTTGGCTGCTAGCTTTAAATGCAGAGTGGCTCAGCTGGAAGTGTACCCTCTCCTCGGAGCAAGTGTAAGCACACGCACGCACACACACACACACACACACACACACACACGGCACTGGTTCTCGTTTCTTCTCAAACAAACGACACATGTAGGGGGAAGCCAATTTCTTGGCCAGGAATGAGAAAACACTGTTAATCAATGGAGCGGGCTGGTTGATCGCTGAGCCACATTTCCCTGGCTCAATACTCGGCGAGTGGGTGATACACAGTCATGTAGCAGCCTGATAAGCGGACCTCTGCTGACGAGCTGTTTGTTTTGCCACCTCGCTACTCTTTACACTACCTCCTCCCTTTCTCAGCGAGGACAGAGGGGGTGTTTAACTCAGGACAACTTCTTTTCCTAGCTAATGTTCACAAGTGTTTTCTCACAAATAATGCCAGCTTGTCTTAGATGTATAATTAAAGAGAAAGCCAATCTTAAAAGTTGGGGTCAGTCATACTGTAGAAGAATTTGAGAAGAATTTGATTGTTGAGTCTCATTCTCAGGTCGCTGACGTAAATGGGAAACAGACTGAGTCCAGGTAATAAAAGAAATGAAGGCAAGGAAGGAAGGAAGAAGGAAATATTTTATATACACTTTGGACAGAAACTTTCAAAGCATTTTATTGTAGCCAGGGCTGCTGCCAAGATTCTAGAAATACTGAGGTCCTGAGACCAAGATTTCCTTTGTACCTTTACTCCCAGAAGGCTCTTCCTAATATTTAAACTGAAATTGAAATGCTACCATCTCCACACTGCCAGGAAGTGGGGAGAGACGGGAGGATATTCAGCAAAAGGCCCAGGCCGGACTCTGCAGTAAGGACTCTCCCAGGTAAGGTACCCTCTGAGTTCTTATCCAGTATAGTCTAATCGTCTTCGGTGGTATGTCCCTGACATTACATTTAACAATAAATAAGCAGACAAGCTTGTAGACGGCAAACATTATATCAAATTAGTGGATGAAAACAGAACGATAAACTTTGTCCCAGCAACAGTAATGATAGACAGCACTGCCATATTAAACTCATGCCATCCTCTGCAATGGAACCTAATGTTACATAGCTCCCACACACAAGGAGAAAATGTGTGATCTGGGCAATAAGATAATAATTTTGGTTCAGTAATGTCAACCATACCTGGATTTAGAAGATCAGGGCTAGAAATCCTACAGCTGGCAGGCAGTCAGTTTGCTGGGTGTAATATTAGCTTTGAGAGCTAAGGGCTCGCTTTTAGCTTCATGCAACCTGCTGACAGATTCTCCAGCACACCTCTGTGGCTATTTTGACGGCAGCAGCTTGTGTTTCTTTTTGTATAAGCGAGTCAAGGCTAAATAACACCTATCAGTATAATACAACACAGAATGGCCTCTTCAGCTGTAGGATGACATCAGCAAAAGCCAAATCTACACCGCCAAAATAAAGGCCTGAAAACTAGATCTATTTAAAGTGAACTTTTATCATCCTAAATGGTGAGAACACAAAAGCTGTCTCCATGCATATTAAAAGTGACCATTAAACTCTGACCCCAGAGTAATGGACAGAGCTTCACCCAAGCTCTTAACCCTGATCTTGACCCAGTGCTTTTTCAGGGTTGACCCTCACCCAGAGTCAGGTCAATTCCAATCTCCAACCAAAGATTCTCCAGTGTTTGGTTAGTAGATCAGATTGAACTCCCTGGTAAATGTTTGCTCCTATACTATTAAGGGAACGACTTAGCTGCTGGAATATTAGAAAATATATATGTGATATCAGGACATGTAATGCTTTTGGCTGCATTAGAGAGAAATAGATTCTGTTTTTACAGACCATTTGATATGAACACTGCATGTAGGGAGCACTAATCACAACACAAAGGCTAAAGGTCAGATTGAATACCAGTCTGTACAATACTTACTGTGCAGTTGCGTAACTTTTGCTGTTTGTCATCCGGCTTTGTCTGCAGGTTGTCTGAGACCATTTAAATGTCCCCATTAAACAATCCCGCATTTTAGCGTTGTTGCAGTTCAGTTCTTTTATACCTCGTAGTTTTTATGTTCTTTTGAACTCACTTATCAAACTAATGTTGCCGGATCTCTACCAGAGCTGATATATATGCTGAGGACAGAGATGCAACAAAAAAATAACTGTAACTGTAACAGTAACTGAAACACTTTTTCAGTTACCGGTATGTTACTCCAGATGCCCTTTCCTTTGTTTCCTGTGTTTGCTGCTTATATTAGCCCTCTTACTCATACAGTAAGGAGGTACCTGACTCATTGTTACCTTTAACTGATGAATAAATCATGGAGCTTATTGCTGCCTTTAGTGTAGTTTACCCCTGAGAAAATGTGCACAAATATACCTCTAATTTGCTATTCAGACTCGTAGAAAACTGAACGTTTTTACTTATAATTGGTATGTAACCCATTGTAGTATAATTTACATAAGGAAATTGCCCATGTAACAAACAATGCACTCACCCAGGGAGGAAAGTATACTCGTTTAGCAAAGTGGAAAGTACTAATTTCCCCCTGCAGGATGTCCTGATGGTATGTGGGGTCTGTAGGTTGGCCTGATTAGCACAGAGCATGGAGTGTGTCTACACCATCTGACCCACCGAGTGATATTCATTTGTCATTCACATATTGGAGACCAACTGCTGTGTTTTTTGCTCAGGGCAAGGGTTTTCTCAATGAGTTGTTTGTGTATGATTGCACTGGCAATTTCCCATCGTGATATTACACGGAATACACACTTAAATGCAATATCTGTTTATAATTCACACAAGCTGCTTGTTGGGTTGCTTTATTCCCTTTCATGAATAAGTTCTTACATTGTCGTTGGAAAGGCTTTTTTGTCAGAAATAGCTCTTTAATGAGTGTCGGTTATTGTTGTACAGTACTCACATACTTTAAAACAACAGAAAATCGACACTTTATTCAGACTATGCAGTATATGGACATGGTGCTGTGAGCTCCTCTTTGGGTTTCTTCAGAAATTTGTCATCTGATCTCAAAGAAAACTTCCATTCTTCATTCATCTTTGTCCATTTTAAGATTCAAGATACAAAGTTAATTTATTTCTCATTGTGCTACACAGGTTTGTACAACACAAGTCCCTTTATGCTACTCAAAACAAAAAATACATATAAATGGATGTATAAAAAATACGTCATAAAAATGAAGTGTAGAGGATTCAGAGCCTGAGGAAAGAAGCTGCTCTGTAGTCTGGTGTTATGACGACAGTTACTTCTGTACTGCTTGCCAGACGGCAGCAGTGTGAACAGGCTGTCACTGGGGTTGGTATTGTCTTTTTGTATCCTTTGGGCTCTGCACAGGCGCCTCTCCCACCAATATCACTGATCCTCACTATTAATGATGTTCTTGGTGATTTTAATCACCTGCTGCGTAGCCCTCCTGTCGTGGGGCTGTGTACATCCCATGTTTATTTGGAATGTTTTCAGCTTGGATGCTTTATGTTGCTCCTCTGCAAAAGTTAGCAAGAACATGGCATGGAAAGTTTCCTAATGGTGGAGATGTGTAATATCCACGATAAGGTGATAACATTTGTCATTGTAAAGTGAATATTAAAATGTATAACTTCAGAGCAGAAATAAACAGTTTGACTCTCTATAACTAATTTCCCCATTCCCCATACCTTTGACTTCCACCATCAGTCATTCTTCAGGATACATTTTAAACATAGCATTTCCACTCACAGCCCCATTTTACTGCAGTAGGTCCTCTTGTAACCTGGACCTTTGAGAAATAGAGGTTTTGGAACTAGCTTCTCCTTTGTACCTTCACTGTATTTATTTCTGAACGACTTGCTTGACCACTTCCTTGTTTATCAGTTTGACCCTCATATTGTTTTCCTATAATCTGGTCAGAATGAGATAGGTGAGGGAGATTTTTTTTTTCATAGTATGGTTGTGTATAGTGTCCTTGATGTGATGTGATGACATATCACCCTGACTAATCAAAATCAACAACACTGCCAACACCTCCAAGTTGCATTGAATCATACATACTGCATGTACAGACAGGATTCCATAACTTTGTGTTTGGGAATTTCCAAATAGAAGCTACAGTTCTTACGTTTAGATACAACAACTATGTATTAGAACATGGAAACCCCAAAGCCAAAACACCAAAGCTGTAACAGTCTCATTTTTAGGATTGTTCACTGCTTATAGAGCCTCCTGGGCAAAATTAGTTTTGTTATTTTCTGCTAGCTTAGCATTTTCTACTGTGTCATTATCTGAGTGTGTTTGAGCAAGTGGCTAAATGCAACACCATAGAAAGCACTTATCAGGTAAACACACTGTAACTTCAGCTCCAGGTGTTCATTGCCATGTTACTGTACCCAACACACATGGCCATGCTGCTAATTAAAGCAATCCCATGCTTATCCTGAGAGGGAAATACCTGGATTAGAAGGAGATTTGCAACTCAAACCCGAGACATGCCTAATCAATTTAAAGCCATTAGACAATTAATTCACTTTGGTGGAGGGTGGATATTACACATGCACTAATCTGGCCCCTAAGTTGTCACTGTGTGTACTGATGAGTATTGAGTGCTCTGTGTACTTATACAGTGATGAGAATAGGCAAGCAACCCATGCAGAGGAAAGCAATAAACAAATTATGTTTCCTGTTTGAGGATCAGGTCAATAGCTTCAGTGGATTACATCAGTTATGAAAGGAACAGCCTGATTTACTGTCAGTAGCACAGAACACCAAATATCAATGAAGTTATGCCGAATCCCTCAGATTCATTTCACTAAGTAAATAATAAACGTGGCATCCTGTCAAGTTGGGCTTCAAACTTGTTTGTAAAGTGACATAACCAACATCACACATAGTCACTATGAAGTAGGCAGTGGAAGTTTTTGAGGGCTAAGTAAATTTTCTGTAGCACCAAATATTGTCTGTGACAGTCTGTGGTGTTAGCTTAGTGATATTTCTCACGTCGTTGGCTGACTCCTCATTGACGACCTTTGACCTCTCCTCAGTGGATGCTGTGACTGCTTTTGCTGACGTCTGTTTCTGCTGTTCATTCAGTCTCTCGTCTTGCTGTTTCACTGATGTAGTGCTCTCCACAGCTGTCACACGTGATGCCATGATGATGTCATATATCATTCCAGTCTTCCTCTCAGGTGCGCTGAATTGTGTGGAAACGTTTGTGGTGCGCGTTGACCCCTTGTGTTTGGATAATTCCAGTTGAAGTGACCCTCTGTGAACTTGATTCGGTCTGCAGCGTGAGTGTTGGGGGTTTAAATGAGACAGAGCCTGTGAATGTTGAATGCTCAAAAAACACAAACAAAAGTCAATATCTTACAAAATGGATTGAACGGAACAATTATACCAATTTTTGATATACTAAATAATATAGAAAGGTTTGTTCTTACACTGTCTGTTGATTTTTTCTTTCTTTTTTCCCAGTGGTGTCAAAAAAATAAGTAAATAAATGTTTGGCATTTGATTTTGGATTCCACACGCCATAAGACAATGTTGATCATGAAGGTCCACCATGCTAGACATACACAAACAGAATGAACTCCAGGTGGTGTGGACAGTTCCTGTAATTCCTCCTGACCAATACAGAGCTTGGAAATCCAGATATTACATACAGTTTCTGTCAGTCATCCAGAACCATTAATACATATCATTCAAATATCTACTATTACTTCAATTTGCATATAGTGTACAGAATACAGTACACAGCTGTACTTTTCATTTCCATTCAACTGTCAGGAGACATTTGTCTATATATCCTGTCTATATTCTACATAGCTACAGAGGGGGGAAACTGACTAGTATGTGAGCCACACATTGTCTTTAAGCTGAGAAAAATTGGCCTGAATATTTCTGTTAAAAAAAAAAAAAAACATTCATTCCAATTAAAGCAGGCCTGTGCAAGTGCAGCCAAGCAGCTCTGTTATTCAATTCCATTAGAATGAACGATGCAGCGGCATGCAACCATGCAGTTAACAGGAATTAAAACCATAGGCAAGATGACGGATTACACGAGAATCGAGGTGTGTGTGTGTGTGTCTGAGTGTGTGTATGCGTCCTTGCACACATGTAATTTTTTTCTTGCTTTCTATTTTGCCAAAATTGTACATATTGAATATTTTTCCAACACATGTACTTGAATATTAAATCAAAATAGCTTGAACATTGAAACGTGCTATAAGGTCTATGCTGTGGCATGGCTTCAGTGTACTTGTCAGTATTTGCCAGCTGTAGTTATTGCATGATGTATGGCTCTGTTCTTGATGCATGCATGACAGTTGGCAGTCATTAATCATAGTTAGAAGATAGGACATGGCTTAGGGTCCCTTTTCTCGCTTGTGGTAAGTCTCATGTAAGTTTTAGGGTGATGTTCTCGATGTCCACGCTGGCGCAGGGGATGGTGACATACACAAACAAATTTCATATCATTCAGGTGTATGAGAATGCTGCTTTGAAAAAAAAAGAAAAAAAGAACATGACACACCCAAGCTGGCAAACACTAGGCCTCCATTCCTGCACTGTAGACACAACCACAGTGTCTTTGTGTTGGTTTCAGTGCAGAAGAACTTTCCTTTACTTTTCCTTTAGAAACTTTCCTTTGTTCTGCTGTTCAGCATCATGTTTCTTGTAGATGCGTGGGTGTGACAGTCAGACCCGGGCTCACTGAGTGTATCTGCGCTGGTAAAACAGCATTGTTGCGACACACCCACCTTTGCAGAGTAGACTAACCATGCATTTAATTAGAAACAAAAGCTGGAAATAATTAATTAGATGGCAATTCCCTTTTTTTTACCCTTGCTAAAGTTTATAATGGAGTAGATGGGCTGCTGGAATTTCATAGAAACTAATTAATTAAAATTAAAACAAGGAGAGGCCATAAAGACAAATGGTCACACTTCCACTGATGTCATGCACTCTTGCTTGGAAATGTTTTGGTGTTCTTTTGGTACATGTACTGATATATATTGTCATGAGATCATGCATACTACAAACCACTAGATTGCGCTGCAGTTTAAAACAGTGTAGCCATAAACGGGTGTACCAACATTTTGAAGAAGACTCCTAGAACAAATTTACAGTTCAAAGTTCAAGCATTGTCTTACTAAATGTAAAGTGGGCATGATAGACTGTTTCAGAAAGTTGAGTGCAGCCAGTTTTGCCATCTGAAAAGCAAGTGTCTTTTAAATAATCCAACAACTTTGAAGAACACTGTGCACTTATGCCCAAGCCCCACCAGGCACCTTGTGTGAGTGTTGCGTCATCGCGAATAATAAAAATTAATACACGGCCATTCTAGTCAATGTATCAAACCCCATCAGCTCCGTCGTGGTCCGTTTCAGATGCATCCCAGAAGTGTCTCAACACTCGGCTACATGTGACTTATGTGTCTGTTTTTGACGTTTGACGCGAGCAGCACACATCAATCTACACAGAGCCCCTCAAGCGGGCGGAAGCCAGACACAGAAAAAGCAAAGAGAATCCTGTGGATTTTCAAAATAAAATACCCCATGCAAACTGCTGGTTGTAAAAACAGACAAAAGCAAACATACACCGGGAAAATGGTGAAATCTGAGCAAGTTAACAAAGTCTGGTGGACTTCTGAAAGACGTGTGCAGGATGGACAAACAACGCTCATGCAACACACTGCGGATGGGCCCTGTGGGGTTTCGGTGATAGACAACAGAATGTAGTGTAGTGCAGTCTGGAGGACCGTATAGACCCTTAGTTTGAAGTAGATCAGGCATTTATCGATGTAATTATGTATCTTGTTAAAAATGCAGTGGATTATTTTATGATTTTTATTGTTGTCATTATCATAACAACTATTAATCTACCACAAGCTTTAAATATATTGAGTGTTTTTGTACATTGTCACTTGTTGCCTTTTTGTCAAAATGTACTGTAAACTTCAAACTGAGATTAATGGCCAATCTGGCACAAACTCATTTCAGTAACAAGATAAGAACAAACAAAACAGATGCAAGGGAAAGGACACATTTACACTCCAATTAGTGCTTTTAAAGGCCGGTGCTGTATCAAATACGGAAAACACAGCCTGTAGCCTCCTCCATAATGAGTCATTGAACCATGGCTTCCAATGGGCCTCCTTCGTCAATGTCACGTCCACTGAGTGCCTCAGTCACATTCAAATTGGCCCCAGGTCCGCAGACATTGATAAAGGGTCTGTGTGTGGTGGGAGGCATACAAGCTAATTCCTCCAGGCTGGGCTGAGGCAGTCCAGTTGCTGTCCATCACTTCCCTGTTATTTGCATTGGCCCCAATCAGTCTAGAGTGTTGATCAATGCAGAGTCAAAGTGAGCTTTCTTCCAGCATTAGGAGCAGCTTTCCATTATACTGTTAGATACAGCCCAGCAATGTTTTAACGCTGAATAGATGAGGACTGCCTGCTTTGTAGTAGTGAAGCTGTGTAAAGGTAGCAGAGGCAGAAAGCAGCTGTGTAGCTGCATCTGTATTGTTCTATGAAATCCGTATATCAATTTTCAAAAACTTATCTCATACAAGGTCAGGCCATGTTCGGTGGGGTTCAAAGAGAACAATTAAATATAGAGTTGTCCAGCCAAAAGAAAATGAATCTGGCTTTTGGTCCAACACACTGCAACATCATCTTCCCAACACACTGAAATGGTAAGCGTGCATTGCTGATACTTTACTTTCTATCTCCACATCATTGACACAAAAGATAGCTGCCATCACACCTTTACAGAGTTGAAAAATACATCCGGAATGTATCCTGAACAGTGTTTTGGTCTCACAAAAGTCACAGATGTATCAAAACTGGCCTAGATTCACACAGAACAATCCTTTCATTTTGAGATCCTTTCATCGGCAATGAAATGGGGACATCTGACATCTGGGTCAAGTGGGTAAAAAGACTTGGTGTGGCTGGGTGCCATTGTTGTGCAAGCTGTGCAAATGAGGGTTCTTGCGATGATTCTTTCTGACTAATCGGTGGGTTGCAGTCCACCTTTTAGTATCGGCTCAGCTTGCTTGGAGTCTTTATTGAAGTGATACCAAAAAATGTGGATATAATGGATACTGTCCATGACTTTGAACAGTGGAAAATCAAAAACGAACAACTTGGAGTTGAGTCGTGCTACGCAATACACAACAAACACAACATAACATAATGAACAAACAAAAAATAATTTAGTTTAGTTTGACAAGTAATCTGAAACCTGAAGTTTGTCTTGGTTATGAATTCCCACATACAGAAGTATTTTATAAAATATTAACAAATAAACAGACTGTACTTATACATCTCCTTTCTAGTCTTCTGACCACTCAAAGCTCTTTTACACTACATTTCTCATTCACCCATTCATACACTGATGGCACAGCCTTCAGGAGCAATTCAGGGTTCAGTATCTTGCCCAAGGACACTTCGACATGCAGACTGGAGGTGGCGGGGATCGAACTGATGATCATCTGATTAGTGGACAACCCGCTCTACCTCCAAGCCACAGCAGGGACCAAATAAAAATGACCTGTCATAAATTGTCATAAAATGCCTTAAATGTTCAGGATACATGTAATTAAACATGAACTGTATCATTTATTTCACAATAATTTTGCTGTTTATTTCTGTTACAATTTATGTCTGTATTTATTCATATGATTATTGATTTTTTAAATGCCTCATGCATTTAACATTGAACACTTTAGAACTCCACATATACGGGGTTATATTTACAATTTGGCCTTTCAAATTTGAAATGGAATTTTTAATGACATGGTATAAATATTTTATTTCTTATTTGTATTTATCAGCCTGTCTGTCTCCCTCTTTCTGCATGTCTCTCTCCCTCATCACCCCACTTACCATGTTGTCCTGTTTCCTAAAGTAACCAGTTCTGGTTGACGATTTACAGTAAAATTGCTTACAAATTGGAGTGGAAAATGTTTTGCAGACCTGGCAGCTTTCAAGTCCTGCGCCCATTTGTCACTCGACATTTCCTTTTGTGTAACAGCACGAGAATTAATTAGACTGCGTGGCGGCAAGTTTACGGCCATAATTTATGGGGAGATGAGATTCCTTGGACACCATCTCGGACCCGTGTCGATTTATTATTTTTATTATTATTATTGTGGAGCCTGTGTGTGTGTATACAGTATGTGTTCGACTTGTGAATGAGGTTGCCCTACGTTAACAGCAGTAAAGAAAGATTCATTTGCACTACTTGGAGTTTGTGGCAGGACAAACATATTCACCGTGGAGTAAGGACAGGCTAACAGGCAAGCATAAACAAAAATGGACTCCATAGTAATACATTCAAAAGCACATTATGCATAAATATATGTACACATAAGCATGTAGATTGCATGCACATTCATTTTTAGCAACCACACACACACACTAGCTAGGCTGACAGAATGCAAACCTCTTTGTGTTTATGTAGGTGGGGACAGACACATCGGCTGTCTGTGAAACCTAACATGGCATCCACTGGTTAGGTTAGGTACCATAGCCAAAGGTCAATGATTTGACTTGTGGTCACATCATCAAATATAGCCATATATTTTTGACACTTGGGTGGAGAGAGAAGCAGAGCTGCTAACTGACTTCTATCCGAGAATCTAAAGCTCATGTGTGTGGCTGGGAAGGTTGAGGAAATGAGAGATGGAGATGTTTAAAGTCTCCATCGTGAAGGGTGCTGGAAAACAGATTCAGACTAAGCATTGTGAATTCCAACCTAGAACAGTGGATCAGCATTTTACCCTATGGGAGTTTCACCATCAAGTCTATGTTTTGTGGCACTGGACTTACTCTGTCGCCTGAGGAGCCTTGTGGGGGTACGGCGAGTGTTTGACTGGTAGATTTGACTTTGGGGAACTGTTGATAGTAGAAGGACTTCTATAACCAGAGTGTGTGTCTATGTCTGTATGCTGGGCAGGAAGTCAAAAGCTTCCAGTGGGTATCGGGTTCTACCAGGGTTGTCACTAGTCACCATTGTGTCTGATTTGGAGACGTCAGCAATTCTTTGCAGATGATGTGGTTCTGTTGGCTTCAAGAGACTGTAGCCTGCAGCATGCATTAGGGCGGTTTGCAGTTGTATGTGAAGCAGTCTGGATGAGAGTCAGCAGCTCCAAGTCAGAGGCCATAGTTCTCACAAGTGATACCCTCAGCTATGGTCATGAGCTTTGGTTAGTGACTGAAACAATATGATCGTGGACACAAGTAGCTGAAAATAGTTTCCTCTGAAAGGTGGCTGGACTCTATATAGAGATGGACTCATCTGAAGCTTGGAGCCAGACATCTGATCAAGATACCTCCTGAATGCTGTCTAGTTATGAATTGGCTCACATTGTTAGCAGAAAATCCAGTTTTCAAACAACAAATTAATGACACCACACACATACAAATTACAAAAGACAGTTACGTTTCAGGTACATGTCTCGCATTCTGTGCACTCACATACTTTATGTCTTCCTCTGTCTCGCTTTCTGCCGTGTGTTTCTGTGTCAGCAAGAAGCACCAACCTGGAAGTCTTCAAAGAAACAAAGAGTTTCAGCCCAGTCAGTCATCATGATAGTGAAAACTGAGCAAACATGGCCCAGCTTGAAAATAACTCAAATGATTCTTTAACCTTGAGGGGAAATGTCCCCCTGGTCTCTCCCCACTGAATTTGCAAGAATGTCCATGTGGGTTCTCTGTTATGGAGGTAAGTGCTGTGCAACAGCAAAACACGCACACACACACACACACACACACACACACACACACACACACACACACACACACACACACACACACACACACACACACTCAGGGCTGCTCTCAGAGCTGTAGTAGGAGGTGTTTGGGATCAATTGTGGATAATTGGGTCTCCACGCGACATAATCTCACATTAGTACAGCCAGCTGTGCAGCAAGCATGCACACTACCTGTTTCACTACCTGAGGGGTAGGGGTGGTGTTTTGGGGTTGCATCTTGTGCATGTTTGCGCCTGTCCAATGGTCTTAATCTAATATAAAGAATAAAAATTGCAGTTGCACGTGGGAAAGAAGCTGACCTACACCACAATCTGTTGTATCTCCACTGATGAAAAACACAAGGGTTATGTGCATGTGACATCACCAACCCTATCTTTGTCATTCTCCATATTCCACTTCAACACACAAATGCCATACAACCAGCCGTAACTTAAAAAAAAAAAGCTGCTCACACCAATTTTGTAATCAATGCCCACAGAAAATGGGATTCCTCCGGCCGCCGGCAATTAATACATTTGTGTCCTTTTTTTAACACTAGTGAGCCGAGCTTGAAATTACCAATGACTGGCTCCTGCTCATTTCCATATTTATTGCAGCGGAGGACGAGGTGGTGATGGTGGTGGTGGGGTGGGGGGGTGGAGGCGGTGGGGATGGGGGGGGGGGGGACTGGGGCGAATGATTGATGTGGAGCTCGCCTCCTGCATTACAAACAGCCCATTATTGGGCAGACAGAGGAAGAGAGAGAGAAAGGCAGAGAGAGAAGGCGAGAGAGAGAAAGACAGAGAGAAGGCGAGAGAGAGACACTGAGAGGGAATGACAAAGGGAGAGAGTGAGAGAGGGAAAGAGAGAGAGAGGGAAGATGAAGAGCGGTCTAGCATACAGTTGATTAAAGTTGAAGACAGTGGGATCAGTCTGCGCCGGAGGTTTTTGTCCTACACCCCTCCTTCCCCCCTGCCTGTTTCCCTTCTCTCCTCCCATCCTGTCCGTTCACTCCATATTTTGCATGGAAGATGGCCGGGGCGGGAGCATTAAAGGCCTGTTTTAATGGATGTTGACAAGGAGTGGACCAACAAAAGCCCAAGCCTGAGGATTTGCTTGAAAAGATTCAATCAGACATGTTTTCACTGCGATTAATTGGCGGACTCTGAGGGGGAGGGATGGGAGGGGTGTGGGGATGAAGGGATCGGTGACGGAGGTGTGAATGAGTGTGATTGTTCTGAGCAACCCGCTCCCCCCACCACCACCTCCCCACCCCAGCTAACCATCCACCCCCTTGCCCGTTTTCCTCGCACACCCCCATGCTTCCCTCTGTCATTTTGAGCGATAGTTTGGAAATGTCCTTTGAATGATGCTAAAGAGCAAACTCCTCCGCCCTCCACTTCCCTCCTCCTCCTCCTCCCCGTGAATTATGAGTATTATTTCAGGGAGGTGGGATGTGGTGAGCCAGAGAGCAGGACTACACCGCTTTGATTGAATCTGACCTGCCTCTACACACACACACATACGCTGATAGAATTGCTGGTATGAGTGTGTGCGCAGTGTGAATAGCTCAGACAAGCCTGTACTGATCATGACACAACTCCAGAGGTAAAAGTAGTAGTGTTGACCTATCTCTGAGCTTCATACCTGTAGTCATCTCATACACACATGCACACACACCGACTTAAGTTTGACTGACACATTAGTCAAACCATCTTCACCTCTTCAGCTGAAACATAGTAAGCTTTGTTTCTAATTTTGCTCAGCTGAATTTGACTTGTCATTTAATTTTGCAAAATACCTTGAAAGGAAAAGCAACCTTTTTTATCACATCAAAAATTCCATTGGAATTGCCACATGGACTTGAAATTGGAATTGCAGGGTCAAAGTAAACCTGCACATTTTTTTTTCTTTTGCATCACGTTTACCTGTGCTATGGCAGCCCACTACTGTACTTTAGGCATCAACCAAGAACTGCAAAGTTTACCTAAATGGTTGACTTGACTATTAGAGCCATTACTAGGCAAAGCAACTGACCTTTTCAAAGCACAAGCTATGAGTCAGACTGAATATGACGCTGCAGCAAAAACTGAACTTTCCATTCATTTGAGTGGGGGAATAGTAAAATTTGTCTGTGGCTTTGTTTATTTCATGTACCAGCTTCTGCATTTGTGTCTGGCTCGCAATTTACTCTAAAAAATAGTGATACAAAGAAGTTTCCTTTGGTTTGGGTCCAGTGGTTTAAGAGTGGGAGCGAGAAAGAGACAGAGAAGGAGAGAGTGAGCATTGGTTGGGAGACATAGACAGTGAATTAAAGTGAGGGAGTGCCGGCCTCGATAAAGCCAATTAATCAGCAAAATAAAAAGTTGTTTCCTGATTGTTTCACAGCGGTTACATTCAGCACAAATATACACACACCACCACACAACCTTGCGGCAATTTGCCACACTCTCACAAATTACCCTTATTATTTGTGTTATTTTATGGTAGAAAAGATACACAATGGGCACTGCTAACCAAATGTTAGCATCGCCATTGTTAGCATGTTAGCACACATGCCATTTGCACATAGCTCAGGTACTGCTGTGCCTTGATCTTCCTCACAGATTTGCTAGCATGACTAGAGTCTTAATCCTTGTATGGTATTTGTGCATATGGGTTTCACACTCTCAGGAGATCATGAAATTTACATCAACACTTCCTGCAGGACAGAACTACATGGTATGTGCAGACGCTTCACTTCTCTACTTGTCAAACTTCATGATCATGAAATCCACCCTGAACTTCAGGTTATTGGAAAAGAAGAAGCTAAGATAAAAGGCAGATGGACCTTGAACTTCAGAATGGAAAAAAATCACACCATCTGTACTCTGAGGTCAGATGACAAGTGGTCAGTTACTCTTTTCTCCACTTTTGATGGTCCACGCCCAGCTGACAAGGTTTCTCCAGAGGAACACATTCACCATTCCTACACTAAAATGAGCAGACCATCCATTGTGAAGATGTTCAACTAATTTAGGGTTGGGATCGATTTACTTGATTCCTTTAAAGTCAGATACAAGTTCCATATCAGGTTAAATACACTGGTACTTTTACAGTTTTTGCCACACCCTGAGTGGTGAAAAAGATGGCCCAGAACGCTTCCCTTCCTGGTGTCCACTTGGATAATGTGAGGCACAATGAAAGTTGACAAAAGCTTCCTTCAGTTTCAGGAGACTCAAAGAGTATGTCATCCACCAAATTAGGAAAGCAAAGTTCAGTATGCAAATATAGAGAAATTGTTGAGGATTGATTTAAATTATATTAAGGTAAAAAAAAAAAAAGTCAAAAATTAAATTTGAAGCGCTAATGCTCTCCTACAAGTTGTCTCCGGTACTGTACCTACCTACCTAAATATCCTTACAGGCATACATACAGACATATGTTACCTTATGACTGCTGCGCTCCTCCAAAGAGCCACGCCTGGATCTGCCACCTGTTCACTCATGACAATCCAAACGTTTTTCGCTTGTTGTTCCCTGTTAGTAGAACGCACTACCAGTTCCAGTCATTTTCTTCAGTATTCTTACCATCCACCCAAGATAACAGTCAAAATATTTTTTAAAACAGATTTTGATATGTATTTGATTTGATATATCACCACTCATCATCATCTATGACCCACTTAAAAAGTAAGTGTTGATTTTTATTAGCAGTTTGCATAACCAAAAAAGGGTTAATAGTTTAAAAACAAACAGTAAAAAAAGGAGAAAAAAAATCTACATCCTACCACTACTGTGTATGTACCTGTAGTACCTTTGACTCAGAGAGTTTATTATGCAAATCCAGACGTGACATAAATTCTGCAATGACATTAGCACCGTGATCTTAAGCTTGGGGGAGGTAGCAATCCCAGCCAGCATCTGGGGCTGCTCCTCCCTCCTCCCAACATGTATCTCCGCCTCTCCAAACTTCAGATCCTCCTCAGAAGTGTTGCAACAAAGTCGGCTTTGGTTCGTGGGGGATGGGGCGGAATAAGAAGTGGGGCAGAGAGAGTGCGCATACAGCAAATTGGCAGCTCCATCAAATTATACTGGCATTAAGGAGGTTTCGCAGGGCGTAATCCACAAGCCAAAGCCAGAACGCCCCTCCCTCCCTACAACATTTAACTTTTGTCGACGTAAACGCCACATTTCATGCTCTGCCATTAATCTGTCGGATTACAGGAAGCAAGCAGTTTGAGCAGGGTTTGGGTGGGGGCATAGGAAATAGGGGTGAAGGGTTGATTTGTAATGAATTCTCTCGATCTTGGCTTAATGTTGGGTGGCAGGTGGCAGAGGTAGCTAGATGAAGAAATTTGTCATCATACAGTCTATGAACCCACAATTGGTCAGAGTGTTGCACTGTAGTATCTCTGCCAGCAACTAGCATGAAAGAGCTGTCCCTATCCCTCTGTTTCCATGTGATGGGATCTTCTCCCATCTTCAAGGTTTGCTTTCAGAGGATAACCCACCTGGGGACAGCAATGGCGAATGAGCTTGTCACTTTGAAAGACATTCTGCTCTATCTCTCTCCTGGGAGAGAGATAGAGCAGAAGCACACAGTGCGAGTTAAGGTGGATCCATGCATGGTTTCATATAGATTGAGTGCTCTGGAAATAAGTTGACACATGCAGGGTTTGAAGACACCAGTACACAGGGGGTGTGGCCCTCATCGTAGAGGTATGAGAAGAATTTACTATCTGATGTTTTGAATAAGCAGCCATGCAATGTGATCTATATTTAATATAACAGGCTAACTGTTTCAAATCATCTAGAATAACTGATGATAGGTACCGTAGAAATACAAAACCTGATATTTGTCAAAGTGTAAAAAATAATCTACCACACATTTGATGTCAAAGACAAGTTCACATGTAGTAATTGTGTTTTTTCCTACCTATGCCTGGTTTAGGTCCCTCGATGAGGCCTCAAGACGTCTTAAAATGATTCCTATCAATTAGTTCTGGTCTGATCTTCTTCTGATTACATTAGTTGTGGTTAAAAATTAGCAAGTTAACAACTTTGCTAACAGGCAAACATAAAGCAAGGTCAACAACAGCAGACGTAGCAGCCAGCTAATATTACTGACTAGTCCAACAGCAGTCAGCCCAGCTCGGCATCTGTCTTTCAGCCTTTTATTTCACTGAGCTCTCACCAACCACAAAAAGTCACTCCTGTCTTGTCCGATGGCCTCTCACTTGGTCACCCACTCTTTTTCAAGTTACATTACATACACAACATTACTTGCATAAGTTACCTAAGTTAGCTTACGTAGCCATCATAACTTAAAAGACGCCAACATTGACTTTTGGTCACAAACTGAACACAGGTCTCCAAGGTAAAAGGAGGAGCCCCTCCTCCTCCATATGTAGACTTTCTTGCTTTGTATGCTACATCACCTGACTTCAGTGGCAGCTCAAACTATGACACTCCATGGACATATCGAGACACAATGCTAGAGGGGGTACCTAAAACATCACAACTCGAAACTGGCATGGTGCTTATTTCCTGGCCAAGAGGTGCTTTGAGCTGAATGCAACCATCAACATGCTAACATGCGATGCATGTAGTTCCATAGTGAAACAAACTTTCATAAAGATTTTCATGGATATACTGTTGATGACTTTTATGACACCAGGTCTGTTCTGAGGGGGGTTTGCCAGCAGTGAGGTCTTAGCACCTGTGGTACCAATGGCCACTCATACCTACACACAACCACTGTCACTACCCTCTCCGGGGAATAAACTGAATGTCTGTGATCACACCATAGATCAAACTAAATAATGAATCATCCATTTACTTCTTCCCTCTTTATTTCCTCACACCTCTTATATCTCTTTGCCTCCTCTGTGGATATGCATTCTGTTGGCTCCCACTCTGTTGACATTATACTCTCTATCAGCCTTTTCAGACGTCTCTGTTGTTCACTATCTGTGTTTCTGTTACAGCCTCAGCCCTCATACTGTGCTCTATCTCTGTGCTGTCCTGCCAGCGTGTACTGTACAGAACAGAGTCTTCAATTAAAAGTGAGACAGTGCAGATGTTTTATCTTCTGCCACCTCTCACCTTTTATTTCTAATGCAGACTTCTTACACACGTATACTTCCACTATTCCTGTTGCCTCCTCTATTTAAAGCCAGTCTCCTTTGGTTAGTGTGGAATATATTAACATGTCTGTTTTCTCTACTAAATGTACTTGTATGTTCGTACAGTAGCATGTAGGTAAAATATCAGCAAATGCATTTGTTAACATTTCAGCAGCCAAGGAAAACATCTGGCTTCATGTCTTGACTAATGGACGATATGACTCCATGACAAAGTACTGAAGGCAAAAATCACCATAAAATGCAATTTCCTGGGTCTGTTTGGTGTGCTAAGTATTTTCTTTTTTCTGTAGATTAGTTGACAAAGTCATCTTAACACGTTAAGCCAGTTTTAGAATTACTACAATGAAGTAGTAACAAACAGTCTTGTAGTTAGGACCACATAAACTGAGACTGAGTGATGACCAAGACCAGAGTGTATGAAGACTGAGAGAATACTGAGACACTGAGGGATTCAAGTCTACACCAAGACCAGACAGACAGTGACCTACTTAGGTAGCTAATATGTAGCTAATATTTGCCAGGCAAGACACATAGATTCATTTTTTTTTTGTATTTTTCTGAATCACATTACAGCTAACTTTATTTGACAAACTAAATTAAATCTCAAAGCTCATCTAATTTAGGAAAGACATCCCAAATAAATAAGTTCAATAAAAACAAGCTGAAAGTGAGAAGTGATGGGCCTGAACCTGGGGCCGGAGGAGCGTCAATTTAACAAATTAAAGTTATTTTGCAACATTTTGTGTCTTAGCTAATGTAATGTTAATTGCCTTCTCCTCTGTGTCTGTCGTAACTCATGATCAAACTTATGTCATCAACCACTTTTAATCACTACAGCAGCTTATATGACAACTCAAGATGACCAGATAATGACAGACACATCACTTGCTATTGATTAGTTGGGGCACGGAATAACAAACTAAACCCGTATCCCAAACAGATATCAGCAAATGTAAATGCAATGTCAGGCTAAATGAATAAAGAGATACACGATAGCTATTCAGTCTAACTATTACCTTACTAATTCTGTGGACTGTTTGAACAAAGAAAACAAATCACAATTCTGCAATTGGATGGTTTCCTTCACCTCAGATGTATTCAGAAGCTGATTTCAGTGGATAGTTAAACAAATGTGATGTTCTCGAACAGCCAAAAAGGTTTTTAAGTTGAAAAAAGGAAAATAACAGTCTCGCTATTGAAAGAGCATTATAAAGTTTCTTTCGTTATGGTTAACTCATTAAGCAATGCTGTCACAAAAAAGTAAATTTTAGCAATTCACAAAGCAACTACTGAAGGTTTTATAGTGTATGCAAATATCATTGAAATCAGATTCTACAGGGAGGACTTATCTTTTATGTGAACACTATGTGACCCATACAAGTCTTTCACAGTGTACATATGGGCATTGGGGCATAATTGATGGAAGAGAAGCATTCAGAACCACAGCATAATGTCATGTCTCAGCCAAACCCATTAACAATATGAGGCTAGGCTAAAAGATAAAGAAAGCTTCATATATACACAGCAACAAGATAAAAATGTATTTTCCAGCACCCGAGTCATGACAAACAATCTAGGCCTTCAAATGGTAGGGAATGTTTCTGAGACCTCTCCATCAAATTTTTCCGTGACTCA
Organism: Nibea albiflora; assembly: GCA_014281875.1. Classification (NCBI taxonomy): domain Eukaryota; kingdom Metazoa; phylum Chordata; class Actinopteri; family Sciaenidae; genus Nibea; species Nibea albiflora. Next base: position 1,844,111 of record CM024794.1, read on the forward strand.
GTTCTGGAGCTTTGTCACACCTCCCAACTGATCTCAACACAGAGAGGAAAAGCATGGCTACAGGGTCGAGACTGCTGGTTGGAGCCACACGGAACAAGTCTTGACTACTTAAATCCGCTTTGATCTGCGTTTCCTGGAGAGGGGATTGTCTGCTCGGTCCTGTGGTAACACTTTTGTACCAGCCTGCACTCTTTGCATCATCTCTCTCTGCATGAAGAAGCCTTGCTTTGCCTTTCTCTCCTTCTTTTCTCTGTTTTGCTCTATCTCATATGGACATGTGCACAAATATGCATGCAAACACACATCTGCAAATCCATATACACACTCTGTACTCTGACAGACTCCCCCCCCCCTCCCAACTCTTTTTCTCTCTCCATTTTCCCTTTGACTTCCACATACGCTAATTCCCTTTCTTCAAGGACAAGCATCTCACGCCACATCATCTGAATAAGACTTTGAGTCGCCGTGGCCTCCCAGGGCTTAAGTCCGCAGAGCCCTTCTTCCCGATCCCCTTTTTAATGTTCTAACACCAGCCTAGTGCCATCAATAAATATTAACATCCAGAGGGATGAGATATGCTCTGGTTAGGCAGTGTACTCACCACATGGGTGTCAGGGTGGACTGTCTCTTAGCTGATACTGAGGAAGGATTGTTGAGCTAGTGATCCACACTGAAAGACTCAAAGAGCTTTGAAACTGCTCTCATAGATGCCATTTGGGAAATGTCATCAATCGGGCCACTAAATCAGATGATGTGAAATTGTTATTTCTGCATGGATGGAAAAGAATTTTTACTGTGTATTTTAGGACAAGGACTTGCTTTGGGCTTCAGCTCTGACACCCAGAGTTGATCAGCTTTGAGCAAAGTCATTAACAGCAATAATAAACGTCAAATAAATAGCCTAATGCCACTGCTACCGATGGAAATGGGCAAAGTAGGGTTGAATTGGACATCTGAGCTGGAACAGGACAGAAGACAATAAAGTCATTCATTTCCTGGCTGCACTGAATATATTCTGCAAGTGAATTAACCAACCTCCAGTAATGTGATAAACAACTGTCATGTGATATTGATTTCAAGATTTCATTGGGACTTGGGAAAATGTTGTATCTTTTGGGATTATGGAATAACTGGGAAACCCTTCAGTGGCCTTTGAAGACCAAAACTGGTGAATACTGGTGAACTGTATAGATTTTGAACCAATAATCAGTTCACATTACAAGTAACAAAGCAACATATTGTCTGGGACTTCTGAGAGTGGACAAATCAATCTAACCATATTACAAAGCTGATTCTTTCTCTATTGAGGAACCAAATCTTTCAAGCTTGCTGTCCTGTAATCAAATTACTATCTGAAGCACATTAATACAAACACAGCATTACTAAATTTCCACACCAATACAGTACCGGGCTTGGCCTGATGACTGTAACTCCAGCAACCACCGCCACAGGATACTGTCACACTTAGTCCTCTTCCCTCGTCCCTGACTCCCAGCTCCCACCCCTGAGCCCTGATTCATTACAAGCTGTGGCCAGGGTATTAAGATACGGCCGCATTAACAAAGTTGTCTCTGTATCTTAATTGAATCTACCCCCGCCAGAGCTGAATCTGGATTATGTTTACCTGAAATATAAGCGGCTCGGCAGACGGAACATGGCCCCACTGATAAAACACTGGGTTGTCCCCCCTCCCCAATCCTAATCCCCAACTGTAATTTGTTCCTCGATGGATGTAGCTGTGGCGATGGGAACCTCTGATTGGGATCCATTCCAAAAACAGGGAAAGCATCTGCAGGTAAGTTCATCTATTAAATAGTAGAGGTGTGTACGTTTCTGTGTGGGCAGGAGGGTCACGTAATGTGTGGATGGATATGCCTCCATAATCCAATATTCCAACTTTTGTGCACCTTTTATTGTGTAACAGCTTTCTTACAGGTTCATTACCTTCCAACATCTTCATGAGGTTTCTTATTTGGGACCCCTAGATAAATCAAAGTTTTGGTGTCACTGTGCTTCGTGGTCTAAGGCTACACTTACTTCAGGTACAAGTGAGACAGTGAAATATAATCCAAGAAGTCCACTTTGAGTTACAGCTTCATATATTTGATGTCCAGTGTTATCAGACACCACTGCACAACACTGGACACTGTGCAGTGGTTGATAATATAAGGATTTTCATCACATTGTATCTTTCGTCACAACGATCATCAGTAATAGAAGAAGAAGATACCAGGATGGCGTGATTGCACATGCCAGATGACTTTGCATTGCATTGTCGCAAAAGATGAGCAGGTTTAAACTTATTTTATGTTTATTTTTTTTTTTTTTTTTGCTGGAGACTGTGTGGGCAACTCCACGACATCACCATCCACCAACAGTGTGAAAGTTGATATATACAACATTAGGTTGTTCACTTTATCTGTCGATTGCTAAATCATACCAGATACCCAAACTACATAAACCAAAGTAAAAACATGAGCCAAAAAAAATCAAAGTGGCTTCAAACAGCATATGCACAACTGCACAAATCAAATGCAGTATGCACATACTTTGGAACTCAAGGTAATGGAAAGAAATAGAAAGCGTACTTAAGTAAACACTCCTAAAGGTACAATAGGGTTTTTGCACAGAAGCCACACACACGTTACTAGTGTCAAAACTGGCCATGGCAAGTTGCTACATATTTGAACTGCCTCCTTTTCATGGCTGTTAATGGCCAGAATGTATTATTGGTTACCTCACTGCAACAATCTTAGTTATTGTGCACTTGTTTGTATACATATTTCTTGTGAAATAATAAATCAAATCAAATTTTATTTGTATAGCCCAAAGTCACAAAACACATTTAGCCTCAGAGGGCTTTACAGTCTGTACAGGGAGTGACACCCTCTGTCCTTAGACCCTCGGTTCCAGTGAGGAAAAACTTGCCCACAAAAACCCTTTAACAGGGAAAAAATGTGGGAGAAAGCTCAGGAAGAGCCACAGAGGAGGGATCCCTCTCCCAGGACGGACAGACGTGCAATAGATGTCACATGTACAGAACAATCAACACAAACATATTGAACAATTACAATGAATGATAGAATGATTACAGTATCAGTGGAACCTGTGATAGAGACAGAGAGACACAGATGCACAGCAGCAGTAAATCATTAACTAACTATAAACTGTAATGGAGATATGGTAACAATAATGACAGTAATCATATATGTAGTGGATGTTGTTATCTATGACGAGATTACAAGTAAACATGACTTCATTTAATAAGTCTTTTTGTGAACTGCAGTTAAAACCCATGAGTACCCAAGTATCTTGACTGAAATACTGAGCATGTCTTATTCCAGTCATTACACACACATACATATAAACCTATAGATGTAAATTAATTATCGTGGGAAGATGCCAGAATGATACGCATTGACACATAGTCAGGCCCTGCAAGCAGCAAAGTGCCTTGCTCAAAGGCACCTCAGCAGTTCACAGGAAGTGAAGTAGCACCTCACCAACTACCAGGTCTAGCTCCATACTGACTGGTCTGTTCTGGACTTGAACCAGCCGCCCTCCTGTTCACAATCCCACCCAAGTCCTTACAAAGGCACTTCACGTTGCAAATGTAAAACTGATGATTAGCCAAGCCAAGGAGAAAGTGTAAGACCACCTTGCCAAAGGGTATACTCCACATGCCCCAGCACAACACACACACACACACACACCATTAGACCATCTCATACACAAAGTCTGGCTGGAGACCAGAGACCTAAGTGGCACAGTTTCTGTGTGTGTGTGTGGAGATGGACAAGCCACCGTTGGGGGGGTCTTACATGAGGGATGGCTATGGATGGCGACAGTAGGTAGGCGCCAAGTCCTTTGCCTTTTTGTCCTTCACAGGACACCATCCCCACACAACCTCTTTTCCTTAACCTGACCACCTCCACCTTTCCCCATCCTCAGCTCCCAGCCCTGACACTTGATCATTCCTATCTCAGATGAAGGGCAGGGCACTGATGCACTTTTTGCCCTGCCATCACCACAGCTATGACCGTCCACACCAACAGACCCACGGTGTGCACCAGCAGGGACTGTGTGTGCTTCTTTTTGTGTGTTCCTTTGTTTGCATGGATGTTTCAGCCAGCAAGTTGGATGGACCCCAATTCGTGTCCACATCCTGGATAAACATTTTTTATTATTTTATTGTGGTCCTCAACAATTGGCTATTTTCTTAGCTAGTTAATTATCTATTTTAATGGATTAGTAAACTGAGAAAGAGGAGAAAGTTAATTTCACTGGCAGACTAAGTTAAAGGCTTGACTAACCTCTGTTATACAAAAACTGGACACATAAATCTGAGGCTGTCTAGATAGTAAGTTAACATTTGTTATATGTAAGCAATGCAGCAAAACACAAACGTCTCACAGAAAACCAAAAATCTAGTGAGAAGGAAATACTGTACATCACTGTTGAAAACTGTCTCTCTGGGAGGAACGGTAAATATCATCTTCAGTTGTGGCCTCATAAAGACATAAATTAAGTTTCAAACAGGAACAATCATATCTTCATGTCACATTAGCAATTCCTAAACTCATGGTTGTGTCCTATCCTGTGTCAGACCTCCTAACTTATCTTAACTCAAGAAGTCCTAATTAAAACTTCTTCAGTAGAAGATATACACAGCTTCACTTGTCATTGGCTAGGTATCTTAACAAAGCAGATTGAGTTAGCAGCGTGAAGCAGCTATTAGTTTGTTTCCACAGAGGACAGGAGCTACATACATGTTCTGTATATAAGTATGAGCACACATTTTATGTTAAGCATGCGAAATCAAGTGAATCATTGCAAAGCATGAAACAAAGAGTAGATTTGTACTTCATTTCTTTCAGTTGGGTCATGTGTGGGGATTGCTTCATGAAGAGGTGGTGTGATTTTAGTCACTAATAACTCTTTGATTGTACACATTTGAGCATTGTACTAAGATGGACTTAAAAATAATAAAACCTATCCTTGAACAAATTTAAATCCATTAAGTGCTGTATGAGATATTCAAGGTGGTTCAAGATACAGTATGTTAGGTTAGTGATACTGCCATTTTTGTATTTATTCTGAGTATTAACTAGGATGGCATGATGGGCCAGATCTCATGTTGATCTAATCTATGACAACCAAAAAAATAATAATTATGATGCAGATATTTTACAGTTCTACAAATATAATTTCAAAACAAAATAATAACAACAACAATAATAATAATTCATCAAAATAACTTTAACTTTATCTAAAAAATGACATGTATACAAATGCAGTTCTCCAGACCCTGGACATGACTGATACATAAACTGAGCAGATTTATGATTTTACAAATCAATTAAGGCAGTTCCAACACCTGTAGATGTCACACACCGTGTGTGAACAGTTGCACAGATTCTTTTGACAAAACATGAACGATGCCTGGAAACTCAACAGAGACAGAAATTACAATATCCTAGGTTTTGTTTAAAAATATAAAAGCTTTGTAAGACTTTAGAAAAAACGTTGAATCAGAACTCTGCATTCAGCACCAGAAATGTAGACTAGTGTGCGGGTTAGTGACGAAGAAGTGAATTACTCTTGTTTCTATGACTCTGAGTCACAGTGGGAGTCAATGCTAACTGCTATCCTCTGGAAGAACTACAACTCTCAGAATCACTTTTCGTGCCTACAGTGTGATTTTGTGTGTGTGTGTGTGTGTGACCCTCACAGTATAGATTTTCAATGACATCTTCCCTTGAACTGCTGCAGCACCAAAAGTGCTTCATATAGTGCATCAGTTTCAGTGGCACGCTGACTGTACTTGTAGATTTGTACTACAGTCTCTTTAAGCTCTAATTGTACGACATGAAGAAAGGCTAAACAAAGATACTCCAGCATGTGTGCACACTGTAGCCTCAGCTCTGTGCTAGAGGGGCCACTTTGACAGCTTCCTTATTCTACACCTTCTACAGGCAAGGAAACAGGTGGCACCCCCTCCCACACACACACACACACAGACCCACACACACATTTACACACTCTGCACTCTATCCACACACTCTTATCTCCAGCAGGAGGGCTTAAGATAGAAAGCACGCTGTACAGTAATTACTACCTCCCTCCCTCTCCCTATCCCACTCAACTACTTCTCCACTCTCTCATCTTCCCAACTTTCCCATCTTTCCTTTCCATGACCCCCTCCTCCTCTCCTCCTCACCCCACCCGTGGGACATCTTCATCCTCCCCTCCTGTGTTTGAGCTCATCCCTCTACCTAGCTGCCTCCCCCACCTCCCGCTGGCCAAGACTAAGCCATGTGTAGCCTCACTGCTGGGATGTTGTAGACAGAGAGACAGAAGGCCCCCCGGGGCATCATGGCAAGCCAGGCACAGTTGGCGCGCACTTGACGTGATGCCGCCTCTCCTCGGGTGACAACACTGCATTCTTGGCGGTCGTGCTAACCCCCCTTCCTCCCCTCCGGTTCCCCGCTCTGACTCCCATTCCCCCTGCCCCGAAACAGATGCTCGGGACGAGGGCGGCGCCAGTCAGGGGGGACGTGGGTTAATTGGGGTAGTATTGGGGGTTAATTTCAATTAAAACTTCAACTAATGGAGGTCAGGGAAGCGTCTGCAAACACCTGATTAAAACAAATGGTCCTGCCAGTCAAAACTTTATCTTGGTCAGCCTCCGGCAGAGTGTCCTAGAGTGAGAAAGAAAGAACAAAAAAGGGGGAGCATGCAGAGAGAGAGAATGACTAATTGGGGGACACTTGTTAGCGCAATATCTGCAGAGAGATCAGTGAGTTAAGGCTGTGTGCACATGTGTGTGTATACCTGCCTAAAGATGTTTATTAGGGTTCAACAAAGGATTTCTAGTAAAATTGAAGATATTTTTGCAATTAAAGCAGCTGATATTATAGCTGATTTGCTCAGAAACACACACACACACACATATATATATATGAAATTTTGGCTTGGAGCTCAACCATGAAGTATCATCCATGATGATCATGACATGATCATATCCATCACAAATTCAGAAAGAGAACATACGATACCTTGCTCTACACAGACCAGCCAGCCAGACGGAAGAAAGGTGTCAATCATTTGATATGACAGGTAATTTATGTGACAATACTACGATTTTAATTTAGGAAACTTAGGAAATAGTGTGACAGTAGGATAAGCTTCAAATGCCCAAATCACCAAAAATGTTGCCTGGCATAGTGTTGTTGTTTTTGAGTTTGAGTTTTTTGATTTTGAAAGTTAATCTGACTTTGAATTTTATTGCATAGGAAAAGTTTTCTGGAAATGGAAAAAATCAAAGACTTTTTTTTTCACAATGGCTCCACAGATGTGATATAACCTTCCTCACAAACAAGTTCAACTAATTCTCTTATTATTTATAATTATTATTATTATTATTAGTTTTCTGAGGACTGGCACCAGCTACTGCTTATCTGAACTAACCACTAATATTTATGTTCAATTTTTTGTGCTTGAAATTTAGTTAAAATGTGCAATACATGTGGATAAAATACAACTAATGAAATCTCTTTATTCACCCTGTACAAAGCATAAGATGACATGGTCAGGACATCACCAGATATGTTGAAGCAAAATTATTGCCAATATAACCTTTTTGCCACTTGTCATAGTCATAGAGCCTAAGGTCAAGCTCAGTTTTTGTAAAAACTGAAGCACTTCTGACTCGTTTACATATATCTTTATCTAAAAATTCATCTCTTTGCACCATCTTGAACAGATTTGTGTCGGGTAGTGTTGGATTGCTACCTGCTCGGATGCTAAAGGGAAAAAAATGAAGGAGGGTGAGTGCCATAAATAGAATAGTATTCACCATTATTTCAAAAATGTATCGAGTCAAAACACCAGACATCAGTAAAATATCTTCAGTGGACTCACCGGTCTGCTCACAACGTTTTTAAATGTACAAAAAATGTCATATTATCCATGGAGCAAAGTGTAGTGTGCATTTCTGCTTGTGAGTGAATGAAAAGCAGTTGGCAGGGAGGTGGTGTTATCCTCACTGTACCCAGGCTTGCTGTGCCACCCTGCTGTCAACCTGCTCTGCCAGGCGTGCCACAGCAGCTTTTCAACATCTGGCGCTGGGCCTCAGGGAGATGGCAGGGGACGGGGCGCCCCGCCGTGGCTAAATATGGCGCAGGGTTACGCCACACGTCCCTAATCACTTAGCCACTGTCTGGTAGCTCACACCACCTCCTTCCCAGATCCCTCATATATCACTACTGCAAGACATCTGTACAGCCGGTAGGCATCTCTTTTTACTGGCCCCCACCACCTTCTTTTCCTCTTAACTATCCAATGACAGGTTAGGTTCATCAACTTTGGTGCCATTTGTTTTACAATAGAGAAGATTACTGTCTCTGTGTTGTGCATTTCTCAGCGTGGGAGATAAAATTGGATCATTTACCATGTGTTTGCTTTGCATGTATTTTGGGGTGAAGACTTCACTATATGTGATCTGTCACATTTATGAAATTAATTCAAAGTAAGATACTTTACTAGTATGATATGATATTGTAGCAGTAGGATATTGTTTGACAGTACCTACCAAACAAATACAATGCAAAACATGTCTGTAGATGTTACGCTGAAAAACCGCCTATGACAGTAAAAGACTGTAAAACATGAAATATACCATGAAATATGGCTGTGTATTACTGTATATCATTATTTATACAGCATTTTAAAGGAGTCTGTTGTAGAGTAAAACACTGAAATTTAATAGCATATTTTACAGTCTTTTACTGTCATGGTTTGGTAAAATGGAATGTCATTTTTTTTTTCACAGTGTAGAAATGACACAAGTCATTTGTTGCACTTCCTGGAACGCAAAAACTATTTATGCACTATTTATGAAGAAACATGGTTACATGATGTTATACACTTGACCATTTTGTATCCAGTAACTATCAATAACTTTTAGAGCCAAGAAAAAGTCAGAATTCTACATCATTTTCTGAAAAGGGTCAGTTTATCATTTCCAAAGACCAACCTCGTATATTTGTAGGATACTTGTCCTGGAAATGATCATTTGTAAGTTAATACAGGATTTTTGGTAGGGTCAGACTCCGCTCTGCCAATTTTCTTCTGGACCAATGTCTGATGTCCCTCCCATGTGGAGGTGACGACCTGACTTACCATTTGTGCATACACTGTAGGTCAGGCATGTCCAAAATCTGGCCCGGGGGCCAATCACAGCCTGTGGTCAGATTTCATGCAGCCCAAGCTTTGTTTTTATTGATGGTCTGCTAGGATTGTCAGATACTGTGTGGCTGGAAGATTTGGCTTTTTTGGTTGACATAATGAAGCATTTGAACCTTTAAGGACATAACTGCTGGTATTATATATCACAAAATATGACTTTCTGAATGATTTTGTTCATGAGAAGAGCAAGAGTGATTTTTAAACTTAACTTTGCATTACTAATAATAAGTCATGTTTAAAATGAAAACGAGATTCAAGTTTAATGTATTCCATACAATTTATTCTTTTTAACTGACTTGGATTTGTTCATGTGACGATGAAAATAAAATTTTACAGAACAATAACAATCTTAATTTTTTCATTTGTAAAATGTTAGTATTGGCCCCCGGACATCTTCACATTGTCAAATCTGACCTTCTTTAAAAGAAATTTGGACACCCCTGCTGTAGGTAGTCCATTGAAATTCCGGAACTGTGCAACCAGCGATCGGTGAGTTATTCCAACATCAAGTGGGCTGTGAATGGCAGGTCAGATTTTTTTCCTACATTGCTCTTGGTGGCCTTGCAGTTGACTCGGCCAACCTATCTGGCATTGCCCAGAATTGCCAGTTTCTTAGTCCAAGCATGTTTAAAATAATATAATGATGATGATGACACTGAGGCTCAACTTTAGAGTAGTAATGTGCAGAGTGCATGCAAAACAAAACACTAGCAATTACCGAGTGCAAGCTTAGATTTTTGTTCAAGGGGCAAACCTGGCTGTGCGCATGTTGTACAGCAAAATGTAAGTAACATATAAGACAGACAAAATGTCAAGCATGCTGAAATTGTGTTGTTATTTTATAAATCTTTGTGCTCCAGCAAGTCACTGGAAATTCTGCAGAGAAAATGAAATTCTCAGCCCCATCATGTATGAATCTTTTATATCTGCTGTATCAGTCCAACAGACTTTTTTGAGATAAAGTGCACAAAAGAAACATTATACAATCATGCCTTATCAGTGCACATAATAATGCACATGGAGACAGTCCTAGAAACATCAGAAGAATTTTTCTGCAGGATCTAAGGTAAGTTAAATTGGAGAGTGAAGCTACAAGAATGTAATTGCTGAAGAATTGTCCTCTTAGTATCAGACCTTCACTCCCTTGTAGTCCCTTGTACTGAGCAACAAAGCACACTGGGCTGTCCTCCTTTGAGATGTACAGCAGGTAAATAATATGTTACGGGAAACATGTACACAGTAGCCCAAACCTCAACATTACATACCTAATGACAACGCACCAACTGCAGACTCTCATCAACACCTCTCTAATGTTAGCTGTTCTCTAATAGTAGTGTAACCCGCTAGTTGCTACAGAGTTTGGACCAAAGACTAGGTTCGTGGAGGAGGGTTTAAAGAGAAAATGACAGAAACAATAACTAAATGGAGCCACAAGGTATGTTGGAAGCAGTTAACTGTATTTACCATATGGAAAATAAAATAAAACAAAATTCAGTGCAATGGCATCTGATCACTCAGTGGTTCACAGTCTCTCTTTGTAATACCAAACCAAATAAAAGTGTCCCACTGGAACAATAACATCCCTTCAATTGTTCCTGGAATGTTTTAATGTCTTTAAGGTCCTTGAATGTTCGTTTAATGTCTTGCCGTCATTAGTCAGCACGCTTTGTGTGTATGTCAAGTCAGGGGAGAAGTTCAAACAGGTGTGTGTGGTGGCCCTACCACAGACACGATCAGTTAAGGTGAAGAAGGGGTTGGATATCCTCTTCCGGCTCATATGTTGGTCCCCACTCCTTTGGCAAGGAGAATTTCACTGGCTCGCCATCTCCCTCAACCAAGAGAATCCAGATCCACCTCTAAAGGTTCCTGAGGGGTCTCAAAAACCTAGCCTGTATAAAGACAGAATCATCAACTTCTCTTACGGCCATATTCAATACATAAATCTCAACACACAACTGGCACACAATAGTAATTACATGAATTATCTTTTTAACTGTACAGTTCTTTTTTCCTTAAGTCAACATGAATTATTTTATTTACTAATCATCATCATTTTATTTCATTTTCCCATGTGAAATAAGGTTCATTTTAATGCTTTAACCATTTCACACATTGAATTCACAATATTGGATTATGAACTGAAATTTAGCAAAATGCACCTTTAACACACTTCAGAATATCAATTCAGGGCTTCAGAGTTTCTGCCTCTAGCAGCATTTAACAAGACACACGCCCTAACAGTGCATCTCAAAATGAATACACACTTAGAAAATAAATAGCACACCTCATTTGTTTTTTTGTCAGATTATCAGAGCAAAATATGCGGTTTTAACTCTTAAACACACAGTTGGCAGTAGCGGCAGGTCACGTTCATGCATCAACAAGTTTCCGCCATGACACGTGCTAAATCACGACGTAGCTCCTACGTTAGCATGTGCTAGCGCTAGTTAGCCTAAGCGACTCACCAAGTCTCTGCCGAAAATAATGAACCACAGATCCTCGACCACCTCTCTGCTGCAGGTAGATACACTGTCCCAGGTTATTCTGTGTTGATAAGTGAGTTAGCAACCGCTGTTTTCGTGACTTCTTATTGACTTTCTCCTCCGTGATTTCTCTCTGCTCGTACTGCTACTCCGACTCTGCACCGCGCCGCTCTGCACTCTCACTCCGCACTGTAACCTTCGCCAGAAGGGTGTGGAACTACTTTCTCTCACAAACCACGTAAATAATACAACAAATAAAACCGAGAGTGTGCAAAATTATTATTATTGACCAAATAATAAGCAGCCTTTTTGCTGTTCGTTCATTTGGACGACTTGCAAACTAGCAAACCTTAACGTCAGAGAAAAATGGCGGAGTGTGTTTATGGTGACTTGCCTGGATTACGTTCTGAGACAACATGTCTTTCGTTGAATGGCAAGTATTAACAGTTTACAGTAAACATAACCATAAATATATGCATATATATATGCATATGGTGCATTGCAATATTAAAAATGAATGAAATACATTGTCAGTGAATATTTTATAGATACCTTTAGTATGAATGTTTTTGTTGTTGTTGCGTATGTTTGCTCAAATCATTTTTGCTGCTGGAAATATATTGTACATAAACATAATAGGGCTCCTTCATTTGTGATATGCCACTGCTTTGTAGAATGAATACTGCCTCCATCCAATGACAATTTCATGACAATGTGTCAAATTCATCAAATCTACTATCAAACTGTGTCCCCCGGGTAATTATGGCTAGCAGGATTCGTGCGTGCAAGATTCGTGCAAGATAAATATAAGGTGACTGAAAATGGTAAACATATTTTCAGTTTGCCACACTTAACAGCTGAGATTTTTGCAATGTCACTAAACATAGGTTTTGAAGCAGACACTGCAGAATCATCCAAAATGAACGTGCAAATATGAGCAGTCCATACCGTTCTTTAACCATGTTGGGTCTCCCAGTGGCTGTATTGTTGAGGTCTGAGAGATTGGGGGTGGGGAGACCAATGATTTTGGAGGCGTGGTGTATGATGCGTGTCAGTATGTTCTTATTTGAGGAAGTTAGCATGTTATAGAAGCAGGGTAACAGTAGAGGATGGGTTTTATGGGTTGGGAGGATGGGATAGGGTTTTTGGGGTACTGGTGTGCTAGTGGAAGTTTTCCAGAGGGTGGGTATTGTAGCAGTCCTGTAGGACTCCCAGAAGATTTTGTGGAGGATTGGGGAGAGCTCTGTGGCACAGTGTCTGAGCACCCTCGCCTGAATGTCGTCAGGTCCCTGGGCTTTGCCTGGCTTACACCTGGTCATCCACTGTGGCACCTGGTGTGTTGTCTCCGGGATTGGCAGGGTTTCAGAATATGTTCAGGTTGTCTGCGAATGAGACATTTATTGTTGAAAGTGTGGTTTTAGGTTTTGTGAGAGTTCTTACTTTTTTGAAAGGCCTGTCTTGTGTTCATAGTGCTGAATTCCTGTTCCAATTTCTGTGTATAGTTGAGTTTTGCTGTGATGATGTCGTTTTTGATTTGACGGCTTATGGTCCTGAGTGAAGCCCAGTTTTGACGTTTAAAGGTTTTTCGTTTCTCCCTAAAACTGTGGTTAATGTGGTGTGTGATCCAGGGTTTGGAGTTTGGAAACCTCTTATAAGCCCTAGTATTGTTCTTGAGATGCAGAAATTGATATAGTCAGTGATAGTAGAAACCTTCTCCTCCAGGTTGCCTTCAAAAATGTCCCAGTCTGTGCAGGCCAGAGAGCCCTGCAGTCTTTTGATGACGTCCTCCGACCACTGGTTGACGCTATAGCTCTGGAGCTTGTGGCACTTCAGTGTTTTTCTGTACAGCGGAAACAGGGATGGTGTTGTGGTCCACAAAGCCAACTGGAGGATGAGTATGACAGGTGGTAGCACAAGTCCAAAATGTTTCTCCTTCTCATTGTAATATCCAGAGGCTGCTGAAACAACAGCAGAACACTGTCAACAGTCCCAGAGTTTATTGTTGACCTCAGGGTATTTACTCTGCATGTTGTTTGCGCTGTTAGCTACTAGCTCGGCAGCAGCCTTGTTGTTAGCGCTGGGCAGAGTGTAAACACAGCTGATGACAACAGCAGGAAATTCCCTTGGGAGATGAAAGGGATGGAGGAATAGGGTCAGCATCTCAAGGTTTGGGGTACAGATCTTGTTGTGGATTTTGATGTTGTACACCACCCGAGGTACATACAGACCCCTCCACCTCTGTCCTTGTCCGACTCCCCCGTTCGGTCCGCCCTGAAGATGGTGAGTTGTTGAGTTCTACCTCGGTGTGCAGTACAGCCTTGTCAAGATTTCAGTCAGGGCGATGATGCAGGCCTCCTTGAAGGTTCTTTCCATCAGGCACTTTGCATGGAGTATATCCACTTTGTTCCGGAGGGACCATATGTTGGACAGGACGATGGAAGGAAGAGGTGGTTTGAAGGGTCTTTTCCCCAGCCTGGTCTCTCCTCCCCCTTTTCCTCAGTCGGATTTCTGTCGGGATGGCATTGGGTGGATTGATACTGCAGAGTTTGGAGTACCAGAGATGTAGCAAAGCATCCCTGGTTTAGGTGAGTCCATTGTTGCTGCAGATCTCAGGTAGAAACACCCCACAGTCAAGGGTGTCAATCCCCAGTAAAATAACAATGATCCAAATCACTTGGTGGCCTTCAACCATAGTGGCAGACAGTACTGTGCAAACTAGACGTACCACAAGACAAAACATTAACTCAATATAGAGACGAACCCGGAGACACACAAGGAGACCCAACGAAACACAAAGAGGCAGTGAGCTTACAGAAGGCAACATCTGTACGCTCATCAGCTAATCAGTCCCTCCACCTCTTCTGCCTCTTTCATCTGTTTCACATTGCCTTCCAGTGTGGCTTACACTTTTTGGTTTGTTCTTTTTTGAAGACCAATGTAATGAATCATTTTAATCTACTAATTGCTCAGTGGCTCATTGTCATGGGTTAAAAGTTCAAGAACTGTCCTTCAGATTTCTTGGTTGAACTGCTGTCATCTCACTCTATCTACAGTTTGCTCAAAGTGTCTGGCCTTTTTCAGTCTGTACAGTTCCTTTATATCTTGTCCACATCTTCAATTTGGTTTTTTTTTGTTGGTGCATTTTATTTGAAGAGGTTTACATCCACTGTCTTTCATGTCATTGCAAGTATTTTGAGAAGCACCTCCATGTCTCTAGGTCATTTAGGTTCAATCACTCCACCAAAGCTTTTTTTTTTTTTACTCTATCTCCGACAATGTTTGCTCATCCATGGCAATCCTATGATCAAGGTTTACTAGTGCCTACTTAGTCAATACTATTAATTCAAATAAAACATTAAAAAATAAATAGGATAGTTGCCCCAACTGAAATAGTAATTCTCCATCATTCCAGCTGGCTGTCCTAAGCCTTTGCTGCCAAGATTACAAAAAAAAGAAGAAAAAAAACATTACTGTTGACTGATATTCATAGTTCCCAGAGGATAGACCCTTTTTTTCTTCTTGTTTTTGGTGAACCACTAAGATTTCCTGTAGCAAGTCTTTACTTAATATCAAACTGACAACAGCACGAGATAACCTTATAGACAGAAGTCGATGTGTCCACATGATGGAAAATGGGAATAAATAGCAGCATGAAGAACCCCTGCATCTTCTCCTACCTGCTCAAGTCCTGTGTGTCGCTTAAGAATCTACTGCTCAGCGGTGAAATAAATCGATCAGTGAAATTGATCCATTGTGAAAGCATGCCTGAGTGCATTTCCTGTTGTGCCTCATACTCTGAGAAAAACTATGTGTCAGATTCTGAATGAGAAGCATCATCTGCCTGCTGAACATAGGAGGAGTGTTTTATTCCCATC
Organism: Nibea albiflora; assembly: GCA_014281875.1. Classification (NCBI taxonomy): domain Eukaryota; kingdom Metazoa; phylum Chordata; class Actinopteri; family Sciaenidae; genus Nibea; species Nibea albiflora. Next base: position 1,859,718 of record CM024794.1, read on the forward strand.
CAGACAGAGTGACATAAAACCATATTAATCCATATTTGGCTTGATGTCAAAAACAGGCCTGTATATAGGGGAGAAATAACGCTATACTGATGAAAACTGAATAGATTTTCTTAATATCTGTGCTTTTCAGAGTCTCTACCTGCTTGTACAGTATACATGCATTACAGGTGTTATTTGCATGTGTGCACAAATTATAGTGATTTAATAGCAGTGACAAAGTGGAGGATTGGTAATAAACTTGTAGTTGTCTTGCCAAGTATTAAACTCTGGTGCTGGGTAAAATACTGGGAGACAGAAACAAGGTGGGAGAGAGAAGGACAACAGGCGGGATGGGGCACAGTGTGTGAAAAGGTGAGAAGGGAAGTGAGGAGAAAAAGATCAGATTATAAGAAGAGGTGGAAGAGAGGAGGAGAACAACATCTCTTCCCGGTGTGTTTCTGTTGTAGCTGAGCTGTCACTGTGAATAGTTTTAACTGATGGGATACCAGATCTATGGCTCACCAATCATTATCCCTTGTCACAACTGGAAAACATTAGCACAAACATATAGGGACAGAGACGGAGAGACAAGTCACACTTCTGATGTCAGCATGATATACTGTACCAAGGCAGTACTGAAGGCTGTGTTGGTCAGTGGTAAGATTATCACCCTGCAGATACATGAAAGGAGCTATTTATCATCTTTTCAGCTCAGTTACTTTGGAACATATAAAGACATCAGTTGCCCAGATGGTAAAGTACGTAAAAGTTTTAACATTTGATGCATAAATGTACAATATTTACTGTATGCATATATATTAGCACCACTGTACCTCTCCTCTGGATGGTCCAGTCTGTTAGACTTAGGGGGACTTACAGAATATGGCAGAAATACAATATAACATTCATAACTCATAATGACAAACATAATGACCTGAAAATAAGAATGATACTGTTCTACTGTATCTACTAACTAGTCTAGTAGACTAGAACTAGTCTTCTACAGTTGCCCAGAACAGACAAAATAAACACTGACACCAGATAGGACCCGTTGTGCTTTTCACTCATTCCACAGCCACCGTAGTTCCTTCACACGTGAAGATTCATACAAGATTTACTCTTGTCCGCTGGCTTCTTGCTCAGCCACACCATCCTTCTCGGTCTCTTCTGCTCTGTCATTATGTCCATAGAGGTCACTGAGCCCAGGTGTCCAGCTCCAGTTCTGGCACAACACCAGCTCTGCTAGCTGTCAGCATGTTCTAATGCCCCAGGCCTGAAAACCTCCCTTTCTTGGTGGTCCACAACACCTGTAGTACAAACACTAACCCCGAAACCCCACCGGGCATGTCTCTCTCACATCACGGATGCAACACTTTTTTGGTCAATCCTGCACGAGACTTAAAACCCCACTGGGAGCGTTTCAGAAGTATTTAACCCGCCAGACTTTGTTTACTTACAGCAGTTATCAGGAAACTCTGCAAATCACAGAGAGTTGAGGCGGAGCACTCGGAGGACAGACAGCAGAGCGAAAAGCAGAAAACACATACTTCTTACAGGTAATCGTAGCTGGAGCACAAAGTTACATATGGGCAAGAACAGATGCACGAATGACAAAGACACCTGATAACAATATCAAATTACTATTAATATTTGAATCTTTTGTGCATTGGTTCTATTGTTGCTTTAAATGAAACAAAGTACAGATAATATTATAAAGAGTACAGTCTAGACCTGCTCTGTATGCAAAGTGTCATGAGATAACTTTTGTTATGATTTAGTGCCATATAAATAAAATTGTATTGAATTGAATTGTAATATTTCATGAAACATAGCTTCACCAGCAAGTAAAGTGATATAATTCAGCTTCTTTGTATGTATCTTGAGTCTAAAACACAGAATACCTCTTGTTGCGCTCACTTGATGTCACTTCAGCCTCTTTATCAATGTTTTTGTTGTCAGCTAACATATTTTAATCTTTACCTCTCTGGTCCACAACCTGCTCTCCCATCCATCCACGCCCACCTTCACTGCTCCCCCACTCCCCAGCACAGCTCAGACTCCTGTTCTCCACTGATTCCCACCCACGATAGTGTTGCTAATCCTGACTGGGATCGCTCTGGTACACCCACCATCACTTTACGTCTCCACCCTGACAGAATGGAGACAATGAGCCTGAAATCTGCTCTCAGTGGTGGAGGATTTAGCTGTTTTAGTGTTTGTGTGTGTGTGTGCGTGCGGTAGGTGGGGGTGGTTGGGAGCATGTGTTAACAAGCCTATCTGCCCATCCAAGTGTTAATCTGTGAGATGCCAGCTGAAACAGTAGGACAGGGTGGGCTTGGCTCCCTTCACGTCTACCTGCTCACCAGTGCCATTCTGTCCTCCCCGTAGAGACGCAGGACTTTGCCCTTCGATCTCTCCGTGCCCGGGCACAGGTGGCACTCAGCGTGTGTCGACACCCCAGCCTCCCTGTGTTTGTCAGAGCTCAGACTTGTGTGTGGCTATGAGCGCCTGAGCGTATGTGTTAGGCTCAACTTTGTGACGAGGAGGATAATCTCCCATCCTTCCCAGCAGGTGATTATGTTTGGGTGTGTGTGTGTGTGTGTGTGCTAGGGTTAGACAGACGTCTCGGTTTGATGGTATAACAGGCAGATAGTTGCTCCATATTAATGCAAGAGTCATAAATATTATTAGAAAAAATCAGTTGCTCAAATTACTATGTGTAAAAGGAGATGCTCATATTGCTGAACCATGAACAAAGAATTACCACCCAGCTCTGCAGGTCCACTCACCTCTGTGACACTTTTAGCTCATTGTTGCGGTTCAATCTCAAATCTCCATTAAAGCAACTGCATGAAACCTAACTAGCACTTCAAGATAACAAGTCTGCTAACTCACGGTGGACAGTGAAGCATACTGTTACTGTTTGAATTCCTTTTAAATGATGGTGTGAGCAGACCACTAATAATAAAAAGAATGGGCTTAAGCATGATGTCACCCATACTGTTCTACGAATATCTTGGACATATAAGACGTGGATCATCGGCAGACCTAAGGCGTGCCAAAATTAGGAGTTTAAAGTCCTCTGCTCGGTGTCTGTTCACCTTCTCTGAAACTTGTTGACAGCCCACTTATTACTACTTATTTCCTACCTCTGAATGAACATTTGAATGTACAGACGCGGGGAGTTTACCATGTTGAACCGCCATATTTCTGCAGTGGCCCAGAAGCAAACACTGGCTCTAGATAGGGCTTTCTATGTTTTTTACAGCAACCATAGTTCCTCCTTCACCCTTAGAATGGATGGTCTAGTTTAAGTCAAGAGGCAACCTCGGGTGCTGTGAAATGAACTGACTGTAATTCCTCCAGTGACAGGATGCAGAGTTGAGTTAACACCCGTATTAAAAAGTCCAAATTCACAGCAGAAATAAATGTTTACAACCTGGTTCTGGTAACTGTTTTGGTCTCTATAGCTAATTTCCCCATCCATGACAAGTTCCGATGATATTAAGGCTCGAAGTTGTGCATAATTAATAGTGTTGTCACTTGATTGTGCTGTTACAGATGGCTTGTTGAGAGTACCCAAGCGTCATTTGACCTGCCTCAGGTCCGCTGTATATTTTCGGCTTCACTTCAGAAACCTACAGGTGATGTCACTCAGGCTCAGTCCATTCTTTATACTGTCGTTGGTTTAACTACATTACTACTAAACCCTACACACTGGACCCTGAAGAAAACAAAAAAGAACTGTACTGTAAGAACTGTACTAACTAACATATGCAATGTATATGGTGATAGTGAAGATTAGTGTAAAATATGAGCTGCAAACAGATTTAATCCAAACGTATTGACCTTCATTGATGTGTAGTCTTTTCTGACACTCTGAATACGAGTCACATTTAAATACAATAAGTGTTGGCTATTTTGAAACTTCAGTCTAACAGTATCAGTGTCAGTGGTTGAACCTTAGCATGAACACAGGTGTGTGTGTGTGTGTGTGTGTGTGTGTGTGTGTGTGTGTGTGTGTGTGTGTTTGCAGCTCAGCATCCTGTGGCTTCTCTCCATACCCACAGTGCTTTGCTCAGTGCAGCCTGTCCTGGCCATCTGCCACTGCGGCCCCCAGGCAGGAGGGCTGCAGGCTGGGCGTCGGGGCCCCTGCGGACCGCTGGTGGTGGGGTGGTACACAGCAAACAGCAGGGCCAGGCAGCTTACTGTGCTGAATGAGGACTACACTGACACAGTGTCTTCCCAAGTAACTTATCATTATATATTTGATTCAAAATGACTTAAGAACTGTTTGCCAACTATTATGAATTAGCAATTAGCAGCTTATTATAGAGTGCATTATTGTAATCTGACTCCTTTTATCCTCTCCCTTCATTGAAAAAAAATAATCAAAGTACATAAAGATTTATTAATTTCTTAACAACAAACTAGTGAAAGGGTGCAAGCAAATGTTGGTTAAATGATTTGTCAGGGTGGGCTGAATGAAGAAAATGAAGTTTGACCCCGACCTCGAAGGTTGTTGCCCAGATTCATCCATATCCTTACTGTGAAGGCTTATTCTAGGAAGGTGAAGTTAAGTTAAATAATACATGAATGATGGTAGAAAGACAAACAAGTAAGTTTTACAGAAAGATTAAATATTCCCCAGGTGATGTTTTTGGGTACCTTCTTCTCTAAGAAGGGCATGAACATCCCTTTATGCTTCTAAGATAACTGTCAACCAAACTGTACTTGATATTGATGGCTCGCTCCAAACACATTAGTCTAGCCGTGCCCAGTGAAGCGCACTTCAGGAGTGACCCATATTAATACTGTAGGCTTCAGTTAATTTTCCATCCAGTACAGTAGAGCGACTGAACCATGACCCGCCTTCGCACGACCAGCTCTGTAAATGTCATCCATATGGCCTGCTCATTCATTTCCCACAAAACAAATTCCCACAAAAGACTGACTGTAAGTGTATTTAAAAGGCAAAAGCAGCCAGAAAGAACCCTCTTATCCACCACTCATTTTTTCCCACGAGCTAGAGGTGCTCTTTTAATTTCCCTTTCTGAAAGGTCAGTCGCAATGTTCTCCATCTCCACCTTAATTGATTCTTTAAATGCAGCTCATCTTGTGCAGGGGGAGTCGGGGAGGAAATCCAGAGAGGTGTTTGCCTACCTTTAGTCACAGTTAAAGGCCCTAAAATGGTTACCCATCTTTTCCTAATTGTATTGGCTGTGTGTAAATGTATGTTCCCGGAGCTCGAGGCCTGGATGTGTACTCCTCTGGCATATCAAAACCTAGACATAACAATTTGCAAATGGAAAGAAAATTGCCTTTTTGCTCAAATGTGCCAGGTGAGCTTGTTTTCTGATAAATACATTGAAAGTGGGCTGAGCCTTGGTTGTACTAAATGTCAACATTTATTAGAATAACACCCTGATATTTTCCATTGGAGGCATTGTAATTTACCAAACAAGTGGTACATCCTGTGATTTCTGGAGGCAAATGCAGCAGCTGCACCTGCAGGACTTGGTTTGTGTGAAGGAAACTTTTTTCAAAAAACTGCTCTATTGTTCTGCTGAATATATAGTCAGGTATGCCCAGATTTTTATACAGAGTGTTAGACAGGCTCGGCAAGTGTTTAAGGTGCCACCAGCTGGAGGCGCACTAAAGAGGACAGTGACAGGACAGTGTCATTTATTTTAGACACCCAATCTACCTGTAAGAGACGTATGTGCATTTGACTAAAACCACTGCTGACACTGCCCAACACATGATGCTGAGAGCACACTCAGCACTTAATAAATAATAATAATGAGTAAAATAAACAAGAGAAGTATTTTAAATGTTAATTTAAAAGGTATGTGTTGTTAACACTGTAATATACTATAAATCTGTGGAGAACAAATGTTCAACCTGTTTCACAAATAGTTGTGAGATATTAAATGTGTCTGTGCCAATATTTTCTGTGGCAACCGTAAAAGCAGCTCAATCACAAGGTGGACCTAAGGCATTCATAGTTTTCAGTTAACCAAAAGATGAATAATAAAAGCTGATGTGCATCTTTTTTTTAAGATCACATTGCATCAATCAGTCAAGATCAGGACCAATCCAGATATTTCTGCAGATTAATATCACCTCTAAAGTTCAGCCGTTTTCTTTTTTTTTAAATTTAAAAATAAACTATCCAAGGAAAACTATAGTTACAGGGAACACTTGCATCTAATTGTTCTACTAATGACATAGCAGGCCTAAATTAAATACAATCAACATAAATATTGACCATAAGTGAGAAACCTGACAGTGCTGCTGCCAGAATCTCAGAAATGACATGACGTACAAGGGACAGGAATATCCAGGCTCTCTTTGTTCCATATCTCGAACACATCACATAACACACTCATTGACGGACTGAGCTGTGCTGCTGATGACCCTTCAGGGGACAGGATGGATCTCTGGTCTCAGGCTCCAAAGTGTCCACAGAAAAACCTGCCCTCAGTGTAGGTGTTAATCCCGAGGCTCTTAATCTGGTTGTATGATTTTGTCTTTCAAATGTTCAGCAGCAGCCTCCTCCACCTATTTGTGGGCTCCCAAATGTTTGTGAATGATAATGGCTATTAATTTGGGTTTTACTGCATCACTGTCGGTGAGAGGAGCATCTGGAGCATTTAGTCACACCAATAAAATGCATGTATAGACAATGAGGCACTCAAATTTGACCATAAAACTTCATCTTCTTGAGCTTGCTCGGCCATCCAGTGCAGCTGCACAGTGAAGTTAGTCATGAAACAACTGGCTACTGCCTTCTGTTTCCACATTAACCGCTATTTCTCCCATTCTTTCTGGCATATGACAGTTCAGGTTTTGCATTTGTCCTGGAAAACTAGCAGACCTCTTTTTTGCCCAAATTTAAGAGAAGAAAACAGTCTGGATGGTAGATGCTTGTTTCATTTTGCAACATTTTGCAACTGCTGCCTATTGGACACTGGCATCTTTTTTGCACCTTGGATGTGTCATCATATAGTAGTTTCTGAATCTATTTTCACTTGTGCCAAACTACACAATACAGTAGTTCTCTTTTTATATGGCAGGTGACTGTATTTTCCGGATTCAGTGTTTTGTTTTGTTTTTTGTTTTTTTTCTGAATCTACATAGCTTTATTCTGACTTGGTTAAATATCAAATCAAATAAAATCAAATTTGTATAGCCCAAAATCACAAAACACATTTAGCCTCAGAGGGCTTTACAATCTGTACAGGGAGTGACACCCTCTGTCCTTAGACCCTCGGTTCCAGTGAGGAAAAACTTGCCCACAAAAACCCTTTAACAGGGAAAAAATGTGGAAGAAAGCTCAGGAAGAGCCACAGAGGAGGGATCCCTCTCCAAAGACGGACAGACGTGCAATAGATGTCACATGTACAGAACAATCAACACAAACATATTGTACAATTACAATGAATTACAATGAATAATAGAATGATTACAGTAGCAGTGGAACCTGTGATAGAGATAGAGAGACACAGATGCACAGCAGCAGCAAATCATTAACTAACTATAAACTGTAATGGAGATATGGTAACAATAATGACAGAAATAATATATGTAGTGGACGTCATGCAGGACCACAGCAGCAGCCACGATCCATGATAACCTGCTGGACGAGATACAGGGAAGGACAATGCAATTCACAAAACACGCCACTTAGTTTTCTCAGGGTTTTCTGCCCGGCTAGAGGAGCCTAAAGATGATGTCAGTTGATCAGTTAAAAGTACCGTTTGATCAATATTTTGGTCCTTGATATTATAAAAGGTCATTTATCCAATGTTCTTTTCTTAATTTTCACATATGGAATTATGTAAAAAATAAAAAAATACTGTAAAGTGATATAAAACATATGGATAATAATTATATTTTACATACAGTAATACATAAATACTGTATCTCCTGTATATATAATTTTCTTCTTGCTTGCTTAAATAAAGCAAAATATTTTATTGTTTGTCTAGCACGTTTTGGAGAATAATGGATTTTCAGCATCTTAAGGAACTCAAAAGGTTTTAGTTTATTCTGTATGATGTATGTGGGAATCAAATGTCTTCAATGTGAAATTAAAGTCCAGTGTATACTATATAAAGACTCAGACAAATACATACAGATTGAAACATTCAGAAGCATCTTTAGTGTAATCTTGAGAAAGAAAGGCAGATATGCTTATTGACAACCTGTCTGTCTGTCTGTCTACCTGTTTGTCTGTCTGTCTGTCTGAACAATGGAGTTGTTCGTTTCTCATACTGCCTAAAAGAACAATCAGTGGTAGTTGGTATAATGTCGGTGATGAACTTGACAAATTGCATGCATCCATGCCATCACAAAAAGAAAGCTGTATAACAAAAACAAACTTTGTCACCAGGCACTTGTGTTGCTGTCCTGCGAGAGTCAGGCCTGATTCACAACACTCACCACAGTAGTAGATCTTGGCTTTCCTAATTCATTCTCCCATGCTTTTTGGATTCCAAAGGCTTGTTGGTGAGTGAGGCACCTATTGACCAAAGCAATCTATGAGCAATGATACATGCCAGCTAGCAGATTAATGATGTTCATCAGGTCCTCTCCACACACCAGCACTGCAAACCTTCCCTCTGCAAAGTCCTCCATCTCTGCTTATCAGATCACTATTTGTAAGTGTTGCTCCAACTGCTGTAGTCCTTTCCAGCAGTGGTCCGGGGTCAGGTTTCATCCCAAGCTCTCACACAGTGACTGTAATTACTGCTTCTCTCCAAACTGTAAGCCAGTGCAGTGGACTCACCCTTAAGAATGATTTTATATATATTTCTTTTTTGTATTTTCTTTGAAATACTGAACATGTTTGGATGAAAACTTTTTGTGACAATGCTCACGGTTGTGAAATATTAATATTACAGTTAAACTTATTGGTCAAATCATCAAATTACTATCAATTAAAAGATTGTCAATATTTTATTACTTTAGTCCTGTTTCTAATGGTCACATTATTGTGCTATCTATTCAGGAAGTTCAATCAATTAGCAGGCTAGGCTAGTTAAAACACTCCTCAGTCAAGTGAAACAAAAATAATGCATCCGTTTTTTTAAACTATGAAGGCTAAAACGCTTTTATGCTGTAACAGTGAGTTTTCATGGGATTCAGGTAATGTTTTCAATTTTATTTATGTAGCACCAAATCCTAACAAAAGTTATCAAATAACACACACTGAGATATGTATTGTAAAAGAGCTTTGGGTGGGAGGAAGTCTAGAAAGGAGATAAATAAGTACAGTCCATTTACCATTTAAAAGTCATAGGTCATAGGCTTGCATATCATTTCATGAAATTAAAGCTACTGGGCACAGAGCGTGAATTGTGGTATTAGAAGTTTGTTACAGGTGAATTACTAAGAATTATTAATCCAAAAAAATGTTGCCTGGTGAAGACACAGATTCAAACAATAGCAAAGAAGTGCATGTGGTTGACCTCACTTAAATGGACTGTACTCGTATATCTCCTTTCTAGTCTTCTGACTACTCAAAGCTCTTTTACACTACATATCTCATTCACCCATTCACACACATTCACACACACTGATGGCACAGCCTTCAGGAGCAATTTGGGGTTCAGTATCTAGCCCAAGGACACTTCAACATGTAGACTGGAGAAGCCGGGGATCAAACTGCCATTGACGACCCGCTCTACCTCCTGAGCCGCAGCTGCCCCCAACCCATGCCAGGTGTCACTGGCATGGGTTTTCTAAATGAACCAAATTAGAGGAGACTTTGATCGTTGATGAGCTGATTTTATGTGCTCCACTTAACTTTTTGGTACAATTCTGTCAACGTGAATTTTCAAACCATGTCCCGACAGTATGGACTGAGTTATGTAAACAAGTCTGGAAAACCGCTGTACTCTTATAGTTTAAAAAGCTTTCACTAACATTCTTAGGGCACAGAAGTGCAGAGAAAACTGTTGAATGTTAGAATCCCATCACCCTCTCACCCAGGAGAGATACTGTAGCTGTTATCTCCACTCAGTAATTCAGAGAAACCCTGATCCAGCTCCACGGGAGGAGCATGCCCAACAAATATGATCTATGGCATACAAATGAGCCCTGTAATTTATTCATAAATCATCATGGCTGCCTTTGCTGGCAGGGCCCTTTTTAATTGTCTTTGATTAACAGTGGCGTGTGCTGGAGATAGGCGCTCGGCTGCGTTCAGGTCCCCTTTTGTTCTCGGGTGGTATCGCAGGCTTCCCAGGGAAATCATGTGTCAGAGTGGAAGAAAATCAGGGGCTCAGCTTGATATCCATACACTGGTGTGTGTGTATGTGTGTTTGGCACCCTTCAATGTGGGAGCATGCAGAGTGTATAGAAGGATGCATATGTTTGAGAGACATGCACACACAATCTGTTCATTTGCATGTATGAACAGAGGACATGCAGATGACTGCTAAAGCATACATGTAGCCAACATGTGCACATATGCATGCATGTGTCAAGACATCAGACATGAGCTACACAATGATGTCCACCTCTGATGAGACTCCTGCCTGGTACAAGGTACAGAAACACATTAAAACAAACAAAATAGATAATAATTGTTATTACAATTTTTTATAGTAACATAATAGTAGTGTAATGGCAGCATTTCGATTGTAGGAAACACTACAGTACCTTTATGTACTGCAAACAAGTCACACGAGCAATAGCGGTGGATGGTGGTGTAGCTTAGCTTAGCTTAGCTTTGGTTAAAGTAACAAGAGCACTTTGGTTGTGATCAGGAAAAGATTGTTACTTCTGATAAATCTTAATGAAGTAAACTTGTCCTGTCTCATGCTTCAAGTCTCTGACCTATGAGAACTGATATTTTAGGAGAAAGAATATGAAATATTATATTGTCCCTAGGTCTATATGTTCATGCCGGGTCCAGAGTGTCCAGTGTGTGATTTAGGGGGCTCTGTTTACAGAATATTATATTCAGAATGAAGTGTTCAAAAGTTAATTGGCCATGGAACAACATGCCACTTCTTTACCCTTGCAGGGGTTGGCGTGGTTCATGGGAGTTTTACCATCCAGTCTACATGTGCTGATTTGAGCATGTCCCACAGGGGCTCCAGTGGGGGGCCACGAGGGAGTACGGTGTACCGGGGGCTATTGCTACGATCCATCAAGTCCTTGTATGACCAAAGTAAGAGTTGTGTCTGTATTCTTGGCACAAAGTTAAATACCTTCAAGGTTGCCGCTTGTCTGCTTGTGACAGGATCTCAAGGTGCAGCCAGGAGGAGGAGGGTATCCGGTTTGAGAACCTCAGGATTGTATCCATGCATTTTGTAGATGTGGTTCTGTTGGCTTCATCGGACCGTGACCTTCAGCACTCAGTAGGGCGATTCGCAGCCGAGCTTGAAGCAGCTGGTATGAGAGTCAACACTTCACATCTCACGCCATGGTTCTCTGCTGGAAAATGGTGGAATGCTCCATCCAGGTAGGGAGCAAGTTCAATTCAATTCAATTTTATTTATATAGCACCATATCATAACCAATGTTATCTCTCTCACTTTCCATACAGAGCAGGTCTACACCATACTCTTTATAATATTATTTACCGCGACCAACAGTTCCACTAGCAAGCACTTGGCTTCCTTTTAACAGGCAGAAATCTCGAGCAGCTACGATCCATAAGAACCTGCTGGAGTTGCTGCCCCAAGCGAAGGAGTTCAAGTATCTCTGGGTTTTCTGCCCTGGAAACACCCCAGGATTCCTCAGGAGGAGCTGGAATGTGTTCTGTCTTCTCTAGCTTCCCACCCAGGTCCAGCACACTCCTGGATGCAGGTGTGTCAATCACTCTCACCAGGCGCTGCTCTCCTGAGCCATCTCCACACCTCTCCTCTGCAGCTGATGCACCACGCCCCCTCCACCCGGATATAAATGTAATTTCTATTTTTTTTAAAGCATCAACAGCAGTGATGCCTAAAATGCAAAGAAATAAATAAATAAGGCACTAGAGGAAAGGTCCTAAAGTAATTTCACAACAGTGTGCCTACACTGATATTGTTTATGAAACCCAAAGTGCTGCACAGACAAACCATCTTTAGATCCCTGTGCTATCACCCTTCCCCTCGGTTCAATTGTAATGTAAACACACAGAAATTCATCCAGAATGGAATTTCTGGTAGCACTCAAAGTCTACCCGTGACTATTTACAGCACACTTTCATGTATAAAAAAACAGCCATCACACCCACTTATGAAAAGTACAGACAACAACTGCATAGCAACCTCATCTCCAGCCCACTGGACTGCCACACACATCTACAATCGTTCTCTCAAGTACACCTCTGGTTCTCAAGTGTTGTATTCTTTTAGCTCTATTCAAAATGCACTACACACCGTCCTTGTCACTCTATCACATCAAAGCCAATAAACAAGTGTGCTGAAATTGAGTAGCCAGATACAATGTGCACTATCGATCGAGTGTGTTTCTGTTTGCTGTGTGGCAATGTTCATTTTAATAACATTGTCCTGAATTATTTTGCTGAATGCAGATTCAGAATAAACACTAGACTAAGTGTATTTCCTCGAGCTGCCAAAAGACCTCAGAACAAATATTATGTAGATCCATCGAGCAAATGTTCATATGAAATGTGAAATGTCAGTTTCTGTCTTTCTTTTTCATTTTTAATGGCGGTACTCTCAGTGGCAGAGAGGGCAGTCAAATTTTATGCCTTCATATTACTTAAAAACAATATTATACACTCCCTGCCATGGTTTTACAACTTCTTGAGGATTCTCATTAGGTTTAATAGGATGACATTACAGCAGCAGCTAAAATGACAGTGTCGCCTGCTCCACATAGTATGTATGTGAATGCACTCATATTCCATGGCGTAAATTAAACCTGCATATTGCTGTTTTTCATAAGCATTTAATTGTCTGTTGATTGTTATTATCACTAAGATCCACTGAATCCTTGTGAATAACATTATCTATTTTCAGCAGCTTGGTTTGCACGGCCGCTTCAGTGGCAGCAAAATGTATTGACGTACAGGAAAGGGCCACATCAACAAGCTAAGCTAGCTCTGCTGCAGCTACAATCTGATGAAAGAAGTACAAAAGATGAAGTTGAAGAGTGCAGGGATCAAATGAAACTACCCACATGGTAAAGGCTGGCATAGCGTACATATAATGTATATAGTCAATCAATCAAATTTTATTTGTGCAGTCCAAAGTCACAAAACACATTTAGCCTCAGAGGGCTTTACAGTCTGTACAGGGAGTGACACCCTCTGTCCTTAGACCCTCGGTTCCAGTGAGGAAAAACTTGCCCACAAAAACCCTTTAACAGGGAAAAAATGTGGAAGAAAGCTCAGGAAGAGCCACAGAGGAGGGATCCCTCTCCCAGGACGGACAGACGTGCAATAGATGTCACGTGTACAGAACAATCAACACAAACATATTGTACAATTACAATGAATGATAAAATGACAATGAATTACAATGAATGATAGAATGATTACAGTCACAGTGGAACCTGTGATAGAGACAGAGAGACACAGATGCACAGCAGCAGTAAATCATGAACTAACTATAAACTGTAATGGAGATATGGTAACAATAATGATAGTAATAATATATGTAGTGGACGTCATGTAGGACCACAGCAGCAGCCACGATCCATGAGAACCTGCTGGACGAGATACAGGGAAGGACAATGCAATTCACAAAACACGCCACTTAGTTTTCTCAGGGTTTTCTGCCTGGCTAGAGGAGCCTAAAGATGATGTCAGTTGATCAGTTAAAAGTATTATTATTAATATTTTGGTCCTTGATATTATAAAAGGTAATTTATCCAATGTTCTTTTCTTAATTTTCACATATGGAATTATGTAATAAATAAAAATACTTTCTAAAGAAATATAGAATATATGGATAATATGCAGGAGCACAGCAGCAGCCACGATCCATGAGAACCTGCTGGATGAGAGAGAGCACAGAAACTCTAGGGAAGAAGTTTAGCTAGTAACATTAAACAACATTAAAATGCATATAGTCCGCTGTGTATGAAAATATAGCAAGTCAGACTCAGTATATTGATAGTATAAGCCTGCCATTGACTATTTCAGTCAGCATTCCATTGTCAAAGTCTCAATTGCAACATGCAACAACAGCTTCTTCCAAATTAGCAATGCTCATGCTACCCTAACGTGGTCGCTAATGGTACAAACATAAATAACCTAGCTGTTACCTTCTTTTTGCAGGCTTTAGCCATTTTAATGTCAGGTCTTGTGTCTCCACATGCACATTTTATACCAAAACAAGTCTCCCCCATTACACAATTTTGAAAGGGCACTGTCTTTGCATCCTGGGCTTAGCACCACCCAGGAAACCTATGATTGGTTTTAAGAAATGCAAACAAGCCAAACAAGCCACATTTTCTTCCCTAAGCTTGCAACCATATCTTTCTCCAAAATGACATGTGGATATGTCTGGCTAGACAAAACTCAAATATGGCAGACTTGGAAAATGAAAGTATCTGCTAGCTCTATATATGTATCTCATCCTGTGACCCAAATTCACCCTCTCGTCCTGGCCTTAAGCAGTACAGCCTTGTTCAGACTTTACCTTTGCTACTTAAGCAGTACATCACCCTCTTTCATTTCAATGAGACCACTGCGTTGATGCAGACTTGCTTTACTTAAGAAATATAGAAAGAAAGAAGAAATATAAAAATCAGCTGATTCCTTAGCCATGACTGAAACAAGCACAGCTGCTACCTGTTCTCCTCTTTCATCTTACCACAAAAGGACAAAGAAGGCACTTTCAAGAAAAGTAGTGGCTGCTTGAATATCTCTGCAACACTCACCTGTACAAGGTTATGTTGCTGAAGGGAGGTTGAGGGTTATTCAGAGCAGCTTGGCTCTGGCTACAAATGAGGAAGGAGCATTAGTAAAGGTGGGAAAGGTTGCCATCTTACAGTGAGCATGATTGATGTGGGCACAGCAGTATGCAGCAGTACTCACGCCGAGCCCTCACCGACTGTCGCCACAGCGACAGGCAGGAAGAGGAAGTGAGTTGACCTGGGGGTCATCGTGACAAAATGCTTAACAACGGTAGCAAAGCACTCTGGGTTTGGGTCAGGGTCGTATGCGTGAACATAGAGGTGGCTTGCTGCTGCCGTGTAAAATTTGGATTCAGAAGCTGAATGCATAAGCACCGCCACATTGCAGTGATTTTAAACTGCTTTAGCACGACAGTCGTGTCTCTGAGAATCGATGCAGAATTTGATAGTGTGCATCTTCTGTTTCATATGCTGTGTGATTGTTCTTTGGTCTTAGATTGGACCCTGAGGATGCCGATGTCATTCTTGATTTTAAGAGCCAAGAATTCAATGGTTAATTTAATTTGAATATAGAGTTTTTGAATTTTCACATAGAAGCTTTGAGCAGCATCAGTTCTCATATGTCAACACCAGCCTACAAAACCCTGTCCGAGGCCTTGTACAGTACATGTGTAATCTGTTTGACGTGCATGTGCATTCATGCCTCTTGTATATGTTTCCTGTGTGTCCTTCAGACCAAACTCAGCATGCTGAGCAATACGTAGCAGTTAGCTGGATTTTATATTCTGAAGCGAAGCCAGAGGAGGCAGTCCCTGACCTCAGCCTCAGTCACCCAGAACCACGGCTGCAGGCCTCATCTCCATAGGAATCAATAGACTACAGTAATAATGGTGATCTATGGGGCCAACATCAAAGAAGGCGCTGACCTTTCCGGGTTGGGGGTTGGGGAATGACCACCAAGCTCCACGAGACTGTGTGTGTGTGCAGAATAAATGTTTTGTCAGAGAACAAAGCTCGTAGCTGTGCAAGGTACACATGTGTGTGTACACACAGTCACTCTCTGAATATGAAGCAAAGAGCATGCATATAGCCAATGCAGGGACGCTTCTATTTACACATGAATTAGGGACACGTGAGCTTTTCCCACTTCATGACTGCCCCGAGCTACATTTATCAAATATGTGACTTCGTTTGATTTGCTATTTGAAATGATTTATTTTGTGAAACAGAGAAAGGAGGCTGCAGCTTTAGCTTCTCATGGTAAAGCTCATTGATAAGATAATAAACACTGCTTTGTGGTGCTCCTGATGATCCCGTGGGAAAAACATAAGACACAAGACACCTGCAAAAAAACAAAGTGCTTTTTTCCTCCCTTACATTTATTATTATTCTAGAATTATTATTCTTGGAAGGTTGATACCAGTTGTGGAGCTAAAAGTATGTATTGACATACTATTTCATTTGGAACATTTTCATATCACGTGATATCAGTTTTCATTCATTCACACAGACTCAATGTTTGCAGAACAAGTAATTCTTCTGCATGCATGCCTTATAGGATTTTGAGTATTTGAGTATTTTTTAGATTGCTCTAAAGGTAATTTGACATGACTTTATGCAATACAAGTCAAAAGTTAGCAAAGGTGGCTAGTGTGAGGAATAATTACATATATGTTATTTTATTGTCTGAAGAGCAGAACACAGTTCACGACCTCAATTTATTATTTATTATTTTAGTAGACTTTAATTCAAATGTGGCATAGAGATATCAGCTGCTGTGCATCAGAATCTGAAAATATCTTTTATAATATCATGATAATACTTACAATTACATCAACCAGGTCAACCTGGTTGATTGATAACCAAAATGTCAACCCAGAGTCTTTTCATCTTTAGATTTGCCTTTTTATCCACAACTTGGTTCTGCCTGGCTGCGAGATCAACACTCTGTAAAGGAAGTTATTTGCATGCTTAAAAAGGCGTCTAAATTTGTAGATTAAGTGGAATAATTAGTTAACAATATATTTTTTTATGTACACACACACACACTTGTCAGACAGCTTGGTGCAGCAGTTCTTCGCCTCTCACCTCCAGGCCTCCATCAACACCCAAACCCCCAGGTGCCTCCTCAGCCCTCCCCCAGCCCAGGGCATCTCTCTGGGGTCATTATGGGCTCTGACATGCCCTGCTGGCTCCATGAATGTTAATGCCCAGTGGAGGGAGCTAGGGGTCCAAACACACATGTATAGCCACACACACTCATGCAATTACATACACACGCTTCCATGTTTTTATGTGGTATGTTCACAATCTGTTATACAAACACAGACACACACACACACACACACACACACACAGACACACACACACAGACACACATACAAACACACACACACACACACACACACACACACACACACACACACACACACACACACACACACACACACACACACACACATACACATACACAATGTAAATAGATAGGGCCAGTTCCAGAGGGCCACTGCACTGCAGTCACACACACAGTCATGTACATGTGGACAGACACACACAGCCTTGCTGTTCGATCAGAGATCACACAGATGGCAGATAGCCTGTGCATGTCATGCAGGCAGCCTGAGTTCAGCAAAGATCCACGTTAGCAGAGAGATAGAGAGATGGAAGGAACAGGACGAGGAGGAGGAGGAAGGATGAAGAAAGAGAGATGATGTCTCCCTCTGTCCTCCCCAGGACACACCATGCCTCCTTTTGCTGCCTCCTTTTGCTGCTTCCTTCCTCCTCATCCTCAACTTGCCGTCCCTGGGTGTCTCCTTATCGCTCTTCTTTCTCCTATCCTCACTCTTCTTCTTTATCTGTACTCCAGCTTTGATCCACTATTCTCTCCTTCCTTTTCTCAATTTTCCTCTCTCTCGGTGAAATTCCCAAAATGATGAAGAAGACATGGCTTCAGCTGCTTTTCCTGTGCAAATAAGTAATATTAACCATAGAAAGTATAAAACATGGGCGTAGTATACATGATGCCATGACTGTAAAACAGACACTGCCACTTGCTATCGACATTTCATGTGCGAGTGCATCTGAAGTGTGTCCAAACAAGTGTTTTAACAGTTGGCTTGTTATGTTCTACATCAGACTTCATCCATGTTATCACAGCAACTATTTTGGTGAGCATGTTATCATTTTATTTTTATCGTATGGTATATTTTATTGTAATAGAATGGAATTATCTTCTAAGATTAAAAAAAGTGTGATGTTTACTAGCAGAACACAAACATTGTTGTACATGTTTGCAATGAAATGATGAGCTACTATTGGACCCATGAGCCTCTGCCATTTTCCAAAATCTACAACAGAGCTAAAGGTAAGTCAGCAAAGCTAAAGACAAAGCTCATCTAGACTGACTTGGCCAAAATGTGGCCTTTGTCAGGACTCAAAAACTGACATTCCTAAAGAGTACCTGATATGTTGTGACCCACTAAAGGTACACAGCTGGCAGGGATCTATTCTCCTCTAGTTCTAACTGAAGCAGATCCATGGGGTCCCACAGGAATCCGGTCAGAGAGGACTGCTGTCATTTAGAAGCCACATATCATCACATGTCACTGAATGATCAACCAGATTCATTTATCAATATGAGCTCACATTTCTGAGCATCTGTTTTACTTTTAGAATTGACTTTTCTCACTAAACACTCATTTATTTTCATTTATGCTGTTTTCTGTTCTCCTTCCCCTCACCCCCCCGCTCATTTTCCCATCATTCATCTCCTCCTTGCTTTCTATTTTCTCTCTCTTTCTCTCAGCTCATTCTCCGTTAACCCTCAACCTTCTCTTTACTTCCCCTCAGCCTTCTGCTGTTCCTCCTGTCCTCCACTCATCGTCTTCTTCCTTCTTTTCTCTTCTTCACATTTGATTTGTCTCCCTTTTGTCCCCCCTTCCCTTCCTCCTCCCTCTCTCTACCTCTCCTCCTCTTCCTCCAGCTCTCTCTCATTGAGTATTCTGGAGTAGAGACGATCAGGCTCTCCACTGGAATAAGAATTCCTGCATTATTTGATCATCGGAGTTTATTGTAATCCTTGACCCTGGCCCTGCATTTCAAACACAGATTGTGGATTAGGGTGCTTAGATGGCCTTTGTGTGTGTGTGTGTGTGTGTGTGTGTGTCTGTGCCTGTGTGTGTGTGTGTGTGCATGCCTGTGTGTGAATTTGTGTGTGTCATCCTCAACAATATTTTAATGGAACGAGAACTGCACCTGTAGTGCGGGTGTCTCAGTATACTGTATAACACACCTTGTCTTGAGTCAGAGGGCAGATGAATGTGTCTTGGTGTGTGTGTAAGTGTGGGTGCACGCATGCGTGTGTGTGTGTTTGTGTAAATAAGAGATGGTGGTCCTCTGGTTGACCCTGGTCTTGATGATGGTGATGGACTCTACTAGTAATGGCAGAAAACACACACACATTAATATACGCACACTGCCTTCAGTCTTTAGCCTTACTACAAGCTCCTGTATTCTCAAATGTGTTGTTGCATTATTATACTTTACACTGTGTAGCCAATGCAAACTGTCTGTTATTTGTAACTGAAATGTGATCTATTGTGGGGTATTGGATCTTTAATGACCTGCTCATATGTGAGATTTGTGTATAACAGAAAAAAAAGAAAGAAAAAAAACACTGACTCATTGCATGTTTCCCAACCCAGATGTCTAAAGATGCAGACTGGAACATCAAATGTACAGTGTAAAAAAAGCTCTCATAGTTTATCTTCAGTGAATGTCACACGTGTGCTATGACCAGCACAGACCCCAACCACTGATCCTCACTGTTTGAGTGGCCTTTCTAAACTACAGTGACCAGCTGTTTCAGGAAATTACTGAGCTTTAGTTGTAAAATGTAACTGTATTTTTGTGACCCATTTTAAAGATTTCTGTTCTGTGTACACTCAAATATAGAATCATGCATGTACGTTATCTTTGTCAGATTTTAAAAGGTGCTGTTGCTTCATAAATCTCTTGAGTCTGATGAGTCTCATTTCCACTCCTACAGTTAGTCATGAATGGACGTATAGACGTTCTCAGTCACCCGTTTGTATATCAATACCTGCACCCTCTCCTCCACCCGTTTGGTCTGTTAGTGAGGGCAGCAGAGATGGGGAACTCAAACTGTAGACCTGCTTTTACTACACGTATCCGTTATGCATGGCTGTGGCTATTTAGAGCGGCCAAACCACTAATTCATCACATGTACCATGAAAAACATGAACGAGTTACGTGTTGCGGAATATCTCAGTCACCATTGTTAAACGTTATAAGAATGATCAGTGATAAATTCACTGAACTCATATTGAAACAGACTGTACAAAGTGTTTCACCGTTCAGGATCAAACAAAAAGATCATTAATAGAATAATGAATATCATCACTTTTACACCATTTGAATACTTTTAGAAATGCAGCATAGAGTGACTTTTACTGAACACAATCAGTGAAACTGACAAACAAGTCTTAGGTCACATATCTCACTGTATAAGTCCACATTATCATTATCATATCACCCTCAGATACCTCTGGTAAACTGTGTGTATGCTGGTCTGAGATATGTGGAAGGTGTGCACATTCCTCCTTTTAGCCACTTACTTGCCTGCCGGGATAACCGCTAGCACGCTTGCACTTCCCTCAAAGAACTGACAAATATGCGCAAATATTCAGTGGCACAAATTCATTTCAGCCCGACTTGTGCAGATGAACTTTACCCCTTGCGAGAGAATTCATCACATTGTTAATTTTTTCTGTATAAAACACTGGTGAGAGCAGGTCATTGTTGGGATTTGTCTGTTTATGAGACTTATTGACAGTAAGGAAACATAAAATACCAGATTTATCCTCAAATTAAGGGTGAAGAAGTGAAACCAGGAGGAAAATATATCCCCGCCATCTGACTTCTCCAGCCCCATAAAACACACTAAATGAGCTAGCAGTGAGAAAATCCTGCTCCGTTCACACACACACACACACACACCTTATTGACACGTCTGACAACCAATAGCAGAACATTTTTATCAGCTTGTACACCAGTCTTACTTTCCCAATAACTTTGACAGTTTTCCATTGAAGTGTGCATGACAGAGAGAAGGAGAGAGAAACAAAAGAGAGAGGGAGTCGCTTTAGAAAACACACACACATTCAGACGAGTAGTGCAACGGTAAGCCAATAGAGTGAAAGAAAAATCACTCCTACATGCGTAGTGGCAGGCAACGGAAATTTTCCTGCAACCCCAATGACTGGCTATTAATAAATGGAGTAAGAGCCTAATGAGAACAGAATCCTCTGGAGGCAACTCTTCTTTTCTCTGTGCTGTGTGCCCTCTCTCTCATCATTCCCTCTTTCACAATCATAGGTGTTAATAAAGTGAACTCCATTTAGACGTCAGTTCAACGCCTGCTCACTTCTGTTGGTGTTGCATTCAGCCGTGTAGGACAATATGTTCGATCCATGTATCGGACCAATATTGTTATTTCTGAACAATAGTCTGCTTTGGAACGAGAGCACTGCCAAGTTTTATCCTGAATAATTTACTTCAATAACCAATTTGGAACTTCCTCGTGGGGGCCTGCCCCCCGAGTTCAGGGCCCCTGAAAAAGCTCCAGGCTGGAGAAATGGAGGCGCCAATTTGGTTGTGCTAAAAGTATGTTTTGTTGAAGATACTTCTATACTTTTATTTGCCTTATAACAACTACTCATAAAGCACAACGGCCCCAATCTGAGTGTTATACATACTGTAGTATCATTATTGTTTATGTAGTAATATGTGAGCAGTATTTATCAGGTCGAGTATTCCACATGAATGTTTATTACAAGATGATCATCTTATAATATTCAAAATATTATTATAATAAATTCAAAACATTATTATGAGACAACAAGAGTATTAACAAAAAAAATACCATTTAATTTTACATAGTGCTATTTGATAACATGCAATTAAGTTAACGTGTGTGTGTGTTTAGGTTTCATAAACTGATAAAAGTGATGTATGTCTTATGAATTTTAATTTGTAAAATAAATCTTTTGGATAAATACATTGATGTAGAAAAGTATCACATCTACAAATACAATTTTGGAGTAGAAACATAAAACTCAAAATGAAACATCACGTAAAGTACCACAAGCTCGTACTTATGTGTGTTGGAGGAGATGAACTTTCCATAGTTTCTATGTCAAAATCAACTTGTTTTAAGTCATTGGATATATTTATGATTCTGTTGTATTTTATATTTCTTGTTAATAAATGCATTTAATTACCACACAGAAAATGTCTGGACAGGTAATATTCTAGTATCGAATGAAATAAAAGGTGGTTAACCCGGCCATGAAAAAAACATATTATTATGTGCTTTAGTGACAAGAGAATTTCTCTGAATGCTCTGAATAGCAGAGCAACTGAGAGATACAGAACCTGAGGACCAAATGACTTCAACTTATTGGTACGGTACTCTCATGTATCGGAGTATAAATAACTTCTTCTTCTTCTAGTGTTTCTAGAAACAGCATCCATATATTTGCTCAGAATGAGCTTATAAACTAAATTTTGGATATTGACCACTTTAAATCACTTCATTAAATGATCTTAGTGTAAAGTCACAAATGTCTTAAGGTTTACAATCCTGCCTCTTTTTCTTTTGTCTGTTCCACCACCTTATTGCGTCGGTCTGCTGTAGTCTGTGTACTGTAATAGTGCTACCTTAACCGAAAAACCAGGACTCTGCTGATTCATCTGATCAGATTAATGTTTATAAACACTATAAACATGTATATTATATGAACTATTATTAGTTATTATCCATGGTGAATTCTGTCAGTGGGTATTCTATGCATCAATCCCACAAACACAGAATGAGTGAAGCAGATTTTATGAAATGGCAAATTAAACACAAGTTATTAATCTGGCCACCATAAATTCAACATTAACAAATATAATGAAATAATCCAAATGTAAGCGATGCAGTTATTTGAGAACATTGTATATTAGCTTTCAAACTAAAGCGCTAATTGCACAGTTGTGTATCATCTTAAGAGGCTCAACGAGAGCCAAAGAGATGAATCAATCAATAAATACTGTTATATTAAATCATTTATCCTTTCTGATTTCTCTGTTTTCTATCATTATAAACTGCATATTGTATCATTGCTTTGTTTTAGTCTGACAAAACAAACCATTTGAAGTGGCCACCTCATGATTTTCTATACAATTCATACCAAATGATAAACTGAGAAAAAAAAACACATCAAACAATTAAAAAAGAAAAGAATCTTCATTTGCAGCACTACACTTGACTGCTGTAGAAGCTGCTTTCAGTAGTAGAATCAGACAGTCATGCTAGAAGGACTGGTCCAAGGTCAGTTAAGCTTCAGATTTTTCTTTTGCACATCAAATTAAAAAAAAAAAAAAAGAAAGGAAGAAAGAAATTGATGGCTGTGTTTTGAATCGTGTCTCTGTCTAAACTACACACCATATTGATAATTATATGTTGGCATGTGCACACACTTTAGCTGTGCAGTGTGTTTTATATACTCACACTGTTAGGTGTCTTTGTGCTCACACAACACTGCCATCTAGTGGGGTGCCTGCTGTGGTGATGCTGGTTCAGATGAAGCAGGGTTTCTCTCTCTCACACACACACACACACACACACACACACACACACACACACACACACACACACACACACACACACACACAGTGGTGACAATATACCCATCCGTTTCAGAGGATTTTGTCCCTGGGAGCTATGCAGCCTGCTAATGTTAAGGCAATGGTTCTCAAAGTGGGGTCTGGGGACATGAAGGGGGTCCTTGAGGAGGATTCCATTGGGTCCCCTGCAAAGTGACAAGATAGGTAATTTCACAATTATTTCATTCATTTTAGTATGTTAGGTTAACCTTATTACAACAGGCAGCCTTTTACATTCTTTAATTGTGATCATTTTTAAAGTTCATTATTCAGCGCTGAATCCAAAATGGTTCCTGTACAGGTTTGTGACACGAAATATTACAAATAGGAGGTCCAGGGATCTAAAGCTTCTGTGCCCATCTCGCAGTCCTTTCACTGCAGCAGCCAGGCAGAGTGTCACACCAAAGAGCGTCACTATTGCTATAGAACATAAATGCCATGCAAATATGCAAGGCTGCATTTTAATTGCTCTGCGCATGTGAGTGTGTAGTGCATGCTTTTTGAACTGTATGCTTTCTGAATTGTGACTAAAAGGGAGTGTGTAGGGGCTCGAGTTAATGAGGTTGGGTGAACGATGGGGGGAGGGGGGCTGCTCTGGTCTTCAGGGGCCGATAGGGCCCATTGGTTCTTCTCCTCTTTCACACTGAGAAAGAGAGAGGGACGGAGACACACAGAGAGAATTTGGATCTAAGTCTGTTTTATTTGTGTGAGGAAAGGAAGTCATGAGCTAAAGCAACACGATGCAAGCAATAGTAAGTAAACCGGAGACAGTTACATTATCAAGGAGGGAGCACAAAAAAGGGATAAAAGATCGAGAAGATCAGAGAAGAGATTTGTTTGTCCGAAATCAGAATATTCTTCCATGAGATGAAGAACAAACGTCTCACTGAGACAGAGTTATTACTGCACAACTTCTGAAGGTCCTTGACCCGGCGTGATATATCAGTCTATAAATGTTGTTGTTTACTGGGAGACAAGGCCTCTAAAACAGCGTTTAGACACTACACACCGCTCAGCACCTCAGGCCTGCTGCTCAGATTACAGTCTGCTTTAACATTAAGAGGAAACATTCATCAAATCAAATCAAATCAAATTTTATTTGTATAGCCCAAAGTCACAAAACACATTTTGCCTCAGAGGGCTTCATGTATTTAGTAAGTAACAAAGTGATCATCGCATTAACCAAACTGTTTCCTAAAAAGTGCTTCCTTGCTTAACACTCACCACATCCAGAACTTGATCTGAACTCCAGCCTTCTGTGTAACTGCTCCTGTTGTGATAGCAGTCCTGTCTCGCCTCTATTCTACAAGCTTCTGAAAGGCAGTCTCTTATTCAGTGTTTCTATTCTGTACCTGAGGTTTACTTTCCATATTCTAAGACAAATCATCATCCAGTACAGTATGTGAAATTAAAACCTTTGTAATCTGAACAAAGTTAAAGAATGATTTCAGTTTGTGAGCGCAGAAAATAAAACAGCTCTCATCAACGTTATACTTCTGTCCTGCTGTGTCAGGCTACATCACAGGCAGTTTTTTTTTAGCTTGTGAAACATTTAGTGCTTATGGGAAATGCTGTTCATTAAAGGAAGCTAATTTTGAATGAACAATGATATTAGATTTTTTTTTTCTCCCGATCACAGTATATGAAGTGAGCGAAGTTACAATCATCTCTTACTTCTGGAGCAGAACCTGGAAGGTCCAGTCCCACCTCAGAACACACACTGTAAAACAATGATAAAAATCAGCAGCAGCATTTGCAGTATTAAGTAAAGGATGGTAAAGAATAAGAGCAGTGTTTTCATGTCAAACACGATCAAATCAAAAATCATCCTAAATATGGAGTTTTATTATCTATATAACACAGCTGATCAGTGTACACTGTAAACTGGCAGCTGCGGACAAGTAATATACTGTACAGTATATTACAGTATTCTACTGTATTTTTGTTTCTATGGTACATTATTGGTTACTACAATTACTGTAATTTTCACAGTAACTATAATTTCTGTAGTTTTTGCTGAATACACAGTATGCTGTGTATTCAAATACAGTAAATTACTGTGGATTTCACAGCAAAATTTGCAATTTTTGGCAAATATTACTGAGATCAACATATCTGTGTTATATACTTGCATCTTCTGTATTTTCCAACTGTCATTGGACTTATGAAACCGTTTAACATAAGCAGGGTATGATCTAACACTTTGATGGCTCTTGTTTTATTCACATTGTGTCTTTAAACTGATGTTTGCAGTTTTGGTGACGATTGATTATTGTTATTGATTTGGCAGTGAGGCACTCAATACCTCTTGCACAACATCTTCTTTTCATACTCTTCTCTCACTCTCTTGTTTCCTGCGACTTCAGTGACCCCTCTCACTATCTCCCCATGACTCCTTCTCTTCCCTCTACTTCATCTCTCCCTCTCTCTTGTGCTGTGATATTTCTCTTCTATTTAAAGGCCACTAAAGTCAAGCTTTAGAAAGACATTTCAATTTACTTACTGGCCTTTGGAAAGCACCTCCGGTTAGATTTGGATGCCATGGTACAGTTAATGGTGTATATCTGTTAAATGGCAAGCGTGAGCCATGGCATCGATCACGTCTGAGAGAGAAGATGGCAGCAGATATAACAGCAGGTACAGAGCATTATCCCTCTGTCAAGGAGAATGGAGACTTCTAGTGGACGTGGATTATCTGTTTTACTGTGAGTGTATCATCCCACGGCCCCCTGAAAACAAAAGGGTTTCCTACACTCAGCTTTACGGTATGGGGACCCAGGTACAGAACAGCCAACTGTGACTTTTTCAGTCGATTAATCATCGGAGAAAGCCTGCAGGCTGCAAGCATCAATAATTTTAAAGGAAAGGGCTTTACAGTGAAGATTATAAGCATGAGAATATTTTAGCATATTAGAAATCAGCATTTTTCTCCTTTTTGCTTAAATGCTTTTGCTACCCTCAGGTGTGCTGACCCCTCAGTTGACAAGCAACATGTTAATGGATTCACAGCAGAACAGGCGGCAGCTCCTGAGTCACTTTCAGGTTCCATATTTATGGAGGCTGGCAGTGGCCACAGGGAAGAAGCCATGAGGTCTGAGGGCCACAGAGGGCACGAGGAGACACTGCAGCTACACCACCACAACACATTCCCAGGTTCCTGTCATTTCTGTCTTTCTGTCTGTCTTTCAGAATCGTGTATGCTTACAAATGAAATCAGCCAAATTCAAACTAACTTCACCCACAATTTCTTGCATATACTAATTCATTTAGTTCATGTCATTCTGTTAATTTGACTGAAATTTTATCATTCATTGTAATTGTACAATATGTTTGTGTTGATTGTTCTGTACATGTGACATCTATTGCACGTCTGTCCGTCCTGGGAGAGGGATCCCTCCTCTGTGGCTCTTCCTGAGCGTTCTTCCACATTTTTTCCCTGTTAAAGGGTTTTTGTGGGCAAGTTTTTCCTCACTGGAACCGAGGGTCTAAGGACAGAGGGTGTCACTTCCTGTACAGACTGTAAAGCCCTCTGAGGCTAAATGTGTGAGCAAACAATAATTTTTTTTTATATATATACGCCCAAACAGTTATAATATTAGTCACAGAGACCGCACAGTTCACACCATGAGTAAGCACTTGGTGAGAATGACAAGGAAAAAAACGGCTCATGGTGAATAGACATCCGCAATCGCGGTCATAGTTTTATAGTTTTCATTTTTGGGGGGTAAACAGTATTCATAATTCTACATAAACTATACAAACTTTCCAATAAAATAAATACTTTCTTATATTATGTTTTTCTTTATTATTATAAGAATAATAAAGAAAATTTAGTTGCCAGTAAACAACAACATTTATAGACTTTATTATTTCTTTATTATTATTATTATTATTATTATTATTATTATTATTATTATTATTATTATTATTATTATTATTATTATTATATTTCTTTATTCTTTATCTTATTTTATTATATTTTGTTATGTTATACTATTTTTATTTCTCTTTCTATGTCTGATCATGTGTTGAGACGATATTGTTATACGGTGGTGTAACATAGTTTGTTTTCTGAAGGGAAGTTTCGCCACAGCCCCACGGAGGGCTCTGGGCAGTACCAGCCTTCACCCTTCTGAGACCAGTAAGTGTCAGGCAGCCCAGGACAGTGACTATTTAAAAAAAGAACACAGGCACCAGGAGAAGCAGGTGTGTGTGCGTGTGTGTGTGTGTATTTTACAAGTGAACACATCTGTTTTCTTTGATCTCTCTATCTTCCCCTCTCTCTCTCTGTTTCTCTCTCACACACACATGAGTGAGCGAGAGGATCCAATCAACGGCGCTCCAGCTAAAGAGGGGATGGTGGTGGTGGTGGTGGTGTGGGGGTGGAGAGAGGGTGTAAGGGGTGTAATTTCCGTTTCATATGCCCCCCGTCCCCACCCCACCCCACCCGACTTAACAATACTTGAAAAACAATGAGAGTGACCCAGTTGCAGGATTCCAATTAGTATTAGATATGCAACAGTTGAGATTAGAATGCGCCTCTTCCCTCAGTTTTGGGGGTGGGGGGGGGTAGCTTGGTGCTCTGATTACCAGCCCAAGCCCAAGTGTCGGGTCGTGATAAAGATTCACGCATGCGTGTGTGTCTCTGTGTGTGCATATGTGTTGCGAGAAAGGAGAGAGGGGTGTGGAGAGATAAGGCATCAGGGGGGGGACACAGCCGAGCATCAGCACACAAGCTTACCTACACGCACACACACACATACACACAGATCTTAGTCTGTCCTGTCTGTCCGCAGAGGGAATATTTATTTCTAAAATAGCTTGACTCCTCCCCAATGGGAGTGGAGGGTATTTTAATCAGTGGAGAGGGAATAGAAGAAGATAGGGTGCTGCTGCTGTTTGTGTGTGTGTGCGTGTGTGTGTGTGTGTGTGTGTGTGCGTGTGTGTGTGTGTGTGTGTGCGTGTGTGTGTGTGTGCGCGAAGTGAGCGGCTTGTTCTTTCAGCCACGATGTTCTTAGAAATGAGTGTGTGCCCGTGTGACCTTGTTGTGTGTTTAGTGTTTGGTTCATGCAGTCAGATGAAGAAACTGAGACTGACCAGAGAAGAGCTCTGAAGGTCAGGGCAGTTCATGGACTGAATATTGGACATGGTCATTGCTGAATTTAGATCGTTAGAGCTGCTTATGTTTGAACAACATTTATAACCTTAAAAAGTATTAATACTAGTATTATGCTCAGTACTTTGCAAATTAAGTATAACAGTATATTAACAGTATATATATAGTATATATTATTATGTATATATTAACAGTATAAAGTAGGTAAAATTAGCTCCCTCCCCTGCAACACTAAAATGTATCAGTATAATAATCCAGTTATAAGAATATTAATCTATTCATCCATATATGAGCTGCTCGTCCTTTTTACATAGCTGTGTGGGTGCTACAGTGATCCCAGCTGCCTGGATACATCCCGGACAGGTGACCAATCATTAACAGGGCTGAGACGGGCGTTCATTGTACTAAGGGAAGTGTCATGCCACAAATAACCACACTGTTGGAAGCATGTCATGTGTTGTATTTAAGGTAAGACTTTGTCCTGAGGTCTCTGTCTCTTTTTGGGTTACTGCTTCACTAAAACTTATTCTGCTGATCCTAGATAATACCCGACATGATAAAGCTGGTTATCATCTGTCTCTGTTAACACTGAGGTTTACAGCTTGTTAGGCACTACGTTACAAGATGACATGAATGATGAATAATGAATAAAATATTGAGATAAAATAAGTGTGGATAGCCTCATCTCTGGTGTCACAAGAGGGGTTTGTCAGAGAATGAACACACTAAAACTTCTAACTTCAATATATCTATTTGTAACTTATCACATTACTGTGAAGTCAGGAGGACTTGTCATGATCCTGTCTATCAGCATCTTAACATCTGTTCATTATACTGGTAAACTAAGCTTGGGCATCATGTGAAAAATTGTGTGTCTTAATAATGCAGTAACCCAACACAATATCAAGTTGAGTTTTGTGGATGTAGTTTCAGACCTAGTGACACATAATGCTGGCTCACAGCTCAATCCTAACAAAATTCAGCCTCGAAAAAGCAACAATTAAGTCAATGAAATACATTTTTGCATGTCTTCTTGCATTTTCTTTTTGTATTTTTTTTTTTCATTTTTAAAATTTGCTATTTCAGTTCAATATTTCAGTTCAATAAGTCAGCCCATCCTGGGTTGTATACAGTGTACATAACATATTTTTAGTTAGAATGGTGTGATGAAAAAAAAAAGTCTAGTTGGGTGTGTACTACAGTGTATTGTAAGACTGACTGGAGAACTCTCTACCTCAAGAATTCAGGGTAACACATCTGTTTCAAGAATATGTCACTGTTATACCATGACTGTAAAAACATAGCTTCCTGTCAGGTCCTTTTTGTAAGGCTTATAGGCCCCTATATATAAATGGTTTGTGTAAGTGTACCAATTTTAGTGTAGATTTGCATGGAACCTAATAGAAAGTAGTGCAGGTCGTCCAATAATCAGATGATCGGCAGTCGACGATCAGCTCCTCCAGTCTGCATGTCAAAGTGTCCTTGGGCAAGATACTGAACCCCAAGGCTGTGCCATCGGTGTGTGAATGTGTGTGAATGGGTAGTGTGGTGTAAAAGCACTTTGAGTGGTCAGACGTCTAGAAAGGCGCTATATACAGTAAGTACAGTCCATTTACCTACAATATGTGTAAAGAAAGAACTATGGTGGTCAGAATCACTGAAGGTTTGAATCTACATTTCCATATATATATATACTTTGAATAAATTCTGATGTGGTGAATGGCTCAAACTGATCTGACATCATTGGGCTCATGTACTTGTCTGATCTCAGTCTTAAGTGTAGCAATTTTATCAGACTTCCTGTGATTGGTCCATTTTTCAGTATTGGGACATGTCTTCCTCAAACTGCAGCTCAGGCCCTGGATCATGTTACTCACTGAGTCTCATGACAGCACATCCAGCCCAACAATGACAGTTTAGGGTCATAGTGTTTGTCCATGTTTCTCTTGTACTGCATAAGTCCATAACTTAGCCTGAACCCCTTCAGCCCCTAAGCAATCAGATTAGACTATCATGTCATCCTCAGACCCTCAAACTCTGCAACAAATCTATACGTTCAATTGGAAGTGTCACCGGCCAGTCTTAACTACGGCTAAGCTCTGGGCACACGAGGCGAACAACGTCTCAAAAGGGAGCCCTTCAGATGGCTCCAGCTGTTAATATATGCCTGCTTCCCCCGATGAGATTCTGAGAGGATAAATAGAGATGGGGAGGATTAGTTAGCGGGGCTACGAGGACAGGATCCAAATTAGCGTTGGCCTCGCTCATATGCGTTCGTTTTCTTGCACTGTCGTTTATGTTCAAGGCTGATTGGCAAGGAAATTCTGATGCTGTGACATGGTCAATTTGGCTGCTAATTCGCGCCTCAACACTCAGAAACCCCAATGACAGACCCCACTCCCCACCCATTCACCAACGCCCAGTATGCCTCTGTCAGATTACAGCCTAGTCCTCATCTGAACTCCTCATTTAAATCTAAAGTAATCATTTTATCTAGTTTGCCTCCAGAGCTCGGTGAGCTATTTCAGGGTGGCATGCATGCAGTTTAATGTAAACATGCAGATTTGTACTTTTGTGCAGCTCCCCTGTTGACTAATTTAATGACACTGTAGAGTGTGCTATGTTAGAAGTGTGATAGCTGATAGAGACTTGATGTATGGTTTGAATGCTATTCAGCAGTTTGCATGAGTATTTGCAAATTCTGCCTTTTGGCTGGCTCTAAATCACCATAATAAGTAGTTGCAGTACTGGGGGAAGTGGCCACAGTAAGTGTGACACTTTGTTTAGCATTTTGATTGAATGCTATTCATGATGTTTGCATGTTTTCTATCAGTCACAAATAAGGCTTGATGCCTTAAGGCCTTTGTATGTGCAAATAAACTAGGCTGCATGATGTGTTGTCCGACCAGGACTGAAGGCAAAGTGTTTGCACCTGTTCCAAAACGCCATGCAAGGAAACGTTGACATTTTAGCTGCCTCCCATGCATTGCTCTGCATCATACATATGGGTGTAAAAACAAGCACTTTTAGACTAGAGCATTAATTATGCTGCATTCAGTTGTTCACACAAATGATAATTGTCTGAAGAATGAAATAGGAGAGCTTGAGAGGCTCAGACCTACTTGCCTCACCTCTGCTGCTTGACATCATCATTGGGAAGTAATACTGTCAGACTTTCTAACAAACACTTTGTGTGTTGTTGTTTGTCTGTGTACCCATGCCATTAATAAACACGGGCTTAATGTCTGGACTGTGGACAGGAAGCATTCATGTGAGATGTTGTCCCATATCTTGCACATGTTTTACACAGCACAGTGTTAGCTGTATGATGTCTGGTATGAGCCTGCCCGATGAGTTGCCTGAGCCAGATGAAGAGCGGAACTGGACTGTTCCATTAAAGAGCTTTACAAGTCCTACAGGGTCAGTTCACACAAAGTACATCCACTGACTCATGAGTGCATTACCTTATTCAGAAAATAACAATGTCATGTAGTCACAATGTCCTAAGCCTGTACATAAAGGGACTGAAGAATGAGCAATAAACCCGAGGGTTTAAAGGGTTAAAGGATGTATTAATATGAAAATACCACAAAATTAAATGTATTACTTCAATGCGTGGCCCCAGGCTGCTTTTGTCCCAGACAGGCAATGGCTGCAGGCTACCAAAACAAACCATTTCCAGTATAAGAGCTTTGGAATAGGTGTGCAGACACAGGACAGCCAACTGTGACTTAATTCATTTGGTTTCACTTGATCACCTTTTAAATATTGGTACTGAATGCAGTTCCTAATAGCCTTGCATTAAAAACCTTCATCAGCTCTTTTTACGCCAACACACCCTGATGTTCATCATCGGGAAATAAAGTGAAACACAGACAAATGAACAACAAATGAACAACACAACAAGAACAAAACAGAAGCATGACCACACTCTTGTCTCTCACTTCTTTGTTGCTTTTGTCTATCTCAGCACGGTCCTGTGTTCCTTGCCGTGAACTGAAAATGGTATTTGGGAGACAAACAACTTCATTCCGCCGTGCATCAGTAATTAGCTGTGGAATTAGCGGGCTTGACGTGCCTCCACAGATCAGCCGGCCCTCCAGGGAGGCCTGCGGGTCCAGGCAAGCCGCATTTCCAATTATTGTGTTGAATTGCTAATTTAGTTATTGTGCCTGCCGTAATTGTGATGGGTATTGGGTGTGCGATTCAATTTGTTTTAAATATTTGTGGGCCAGCAGATTGGTAATAGAGCTGACCTATCTGCAGGCCCAGTGTGAGAGTTAGGAAAAAGGAGAAGAAGAAGAAGAAGAAGAAGAAGAAGAAGAAGAAGAAGAAGAAGAAGAAGAAGAAGAAGAAGAAGAAAACAAAGGGAAGAGACTACAAAGATGTCACACACACACACACACACACACACACACGTACACACACACAGTGACACACACTCCCTCAATCTCACTCTCCCTCTCTCTCATCATCTTAGTATGATCTGCCTCATCCCTTCTAAGACTGTTGAAGTTAAAAAGCCTGCATTTAGAAAAATAGCACTTTGATCATCGTCAGGGTACGAGGCGCCGAGCATTAGACAGGGAGAACACTGAGGCTTTAGGTTTGATGAGGAGTGTTGTGGGAGGCATCGGCTTTCTCTGCGGACATATTAGAGCAGGAGAGTTGCTGCTGGTGAAGGTAACACAGCTCCAGGCTATTAGGAGACCTATTTGGCAGGACGCTGAAGGCTGGAGTAGCAAGCCCAGAAGAAACAGTGGCTGCAGGACGACTCTGTACAGATGAAAATTAGACTGAAAGATTACTGTACAGGTTCTTCATTGAAGTATTTATGCAGAATCAGATGTACAGACACATGACAATGCAGCAAATATTTTTTTAAAATATGTTCATCAGACATTACTTAGTAATTAATGAATTAGCCCTCATGTCGTTTACAGCATGAGTATTGCTGCCTAATACTGCCTAGACATTGATGATATTAAGAATGGTGGATGGTTGTTGACTCATACTCAGTGCTGTCACTGTTATAAGAGGAGCGTAATTCCCTTTGGGAATACAGCTGTGCGTAATGTGTGTGCGTAACGCGTGAGTGGACAAGCGAGAGAGTGAGTGCATGCGGATGGAGGAGCTGCAGGTTAGCGGTAGGCACTGAGAAAATGTGCTGCACAGGCTACAGTGTGTGATCAAAAAAAGGGCACAGTGTCTCAAAAGACAGTGCCAGAGCTCATTCAGTGTGTGTGTTATTCAGTGGTTTATTTGATTAGGCTACAGCAGTCAGACACACACCTGACATTAGCCCTAAAGCAATGAAAACATGGCATCAAAAAGACTGCAGGAGCCCGAGGGTGCTGGGAAAGGGAAAAAGAAGAAATATAGGGATGTGGGAAAATGTTATTATTTAATAACAGAAAAATGTTGTTTTTCAGTTGTAATATTATTGTGAAGTTATTCAATTTTATTAAAGCAGATTGCACTTTTACTGTTGACTGTTTTGTACTGTTTACGATTTTATTGTTAATGTAATTATATGTGTTATTTATAAATGAATGATATATCTCTGGTTTAAAGAAGCAACCCTGAGTAATTTTTAATTAATTAATTATTTATTTTGTTGGGAGGGGCGCCACAAAGCAGTTACTTAGGGCACCAAATTGGCTAGCAGCGGCCCTCAATATACCTTTTATATAATAATAATATTACCTTTCTCAAACATTCATACAACTAACTCACATGATTGATGTTATTAGAAAAACAGGGTGACTTACTGTTGTCACAGAACACACTATGTTTAGAACTGAAGTCTTTCCAAAGTTTTGTCATTAAAACAGAAGTTCTCCAAACTTGCAGATGGACTTTGCTCACGTGCACTTTGATGTGTTTTATTGTCACCGTGTTAAGTCCATCATTTTCATGGATACTTATTGTCTTACTCTTATTGGTAGGGACATTGGTAGTTATTGCAAGATATCAGTGTGAGTAATCATGCCAGTGCTTGCAACAGACCCAGTGGTCCACTGTGGAAATGTCACATTTCTAGTTACACTTTCAAAATAAGCTCGCTGAGGTTGCTGTTTGGTTTTAGTTGTGATTGTTACATGCCTGATGTAACTTGAGTAGCCCTATGATATGTTAAGTTAACCTTCTCTATACACAGACTTTATCGATCTTTATACTACATTGGTCCATTGCTCATGTCATGATTGTCCCTGCTGTTACTGCACCTACAAGCATGTACTTTTCACATCTGTGCATGATTCAAGGCAACCTGCAAGACGAGAAAGCAGAAAGAAGAAGAAGCTAAGTTAGTAACACACATTAATGGCACACAATATGTACAGATGATGAAGCGACAAAGAGAAGAGCTCAGTCTCATGGGAAGTCCCCCCTAAAAATCTAGGCCTAAGGGATGGTGGAGGACTCAACTAAGCCAGTACTGTCTATGAGCTCTATCAAGAAGAACCACTTTAAATGTGGGTCTGCTTCCAGAACCAGAACTAGGAGCTTGTTCTACAGTGGAGGAGCTTGATAGCTGAAAGCTCTGGCGCCTAATCTGCTTTTGGAAGCTATAGGAACCACAAGGAACCCAGCATTCTGAGTTCTGTTCTAGAGGGGTACTATGAGCTCTTTTAGATATGATGATGCCTGACCATGAAGAGCTTTGTAGGTAAGGGGAAGGATTTTAAATTCCTTAAATACATGTGAATATGGACAGGAAAACACTATATTGATAGAAGTCATCCTCACATTGTAAGTGATCTGTTTGGATCTTTCGAGCCTTCTGGTAAATCCTGTGCTCTGAGCAAACTCTCCAATCAAAGTGATTTCAAGGTCCATTGCAGATTTTGCTAATTTCAGCCAAGGTTAAAGGAGTTTAGTGGTGATGGATTTGGGATTTGCTCTGGGTTTGACCCCTTCAGCCCTTTTTGCTTTGCTTCAGATCAGTGTGACTAGGAGAACTTTGCAAGACATGGTGGTCAGGCCAGCAAAATGTGCAATCTTAACAAAAGTGATAAGAAGTTTTCTGAGGAACAGCATTTATAATCCTCTGTACTTTTACATGTGCGTCAGACGTGGAAATTCACAGTGTGATATCTTCCCACTAATTTCATGGATGTCACCAATTATTTTGATGGACAAGCTCACACCTGCCTGCAACAAGCAACCAGTAGTGTGGCTAATATTAAAATCAGCAGGACTCTTTGTGGTCTGTGTACAAGGCTGTTAATCACATTGCGAGTCAGCTTTCAGAGCATTACATTTCATTATGAGTCTATTCTGTTTTCTTCTTCTCTTTCACGTGCTCTCATAGTGTCATTTTCTGTTATTAACTGATGTGCAGAGATTAATCTGCGGGCCTCGCTGTCGAATGAAAGAGGTGTTTGTGCGTAGAAGTGTTTGCCAAAGGAGGATTTGAATTTCACAACAGTTTAGAGAGCTCATTGTAGAAGGCAATTGCTCACCGTGTGTGTGTGTGTGTGTGTTGTCCCTCCTTTCATCTTGATGGTTCAGAGCGTGTGTGTTTCTGTCCTGCTCTGTCGCCCTGAGGTCAATATGAAAGACTCAGGGCTGAATGGGACCTCTCCAGGTCTTTGAAATCTCTTGTTTGGCCTCTATGGAAATACTGCAAGCACACACACACACACACATACGCAGACTGTCATGCATGCAGACTCTCACTTTGAGACACACTGAGTGCACAAGCACAAAAGGTGCATGTGGAGAAACTCATTCACAAACACGTACAAGCACACACACACCTTTAGATGAAGTGAAAATAGCCATTTACACCTGGTGGGTGTTTGATCATCAATTAAGCTCCATCTCTCTCTCAGACTGTTTAGTCTCCGAGGTGTTCAGCTCAGCCTCCTCAATCAATCCACATCACCATCTAACAGATTGGCACATTGACACGTTGTGTGTGTGTGTGTTTGTGTGTGTATTTGTTCGTTCCTACATTGTATTGTTTCCTCAATAACATGTTTCTTTATGATTAATAAAGGCCACAATTTAAGAAAAATATAATCCATCTGAACAACAAGAATTGCTACATTTTATGCCTCCACTCCCTAACTTATGGTCATTCTTGTGTTCATGTCATGATGACTGATGTCATAAGGATTCAATTTTTTTTTCTTAGAACTATTTCCAAACATCTGTAGGCTTTAAAATAAATGCCATTAATTATGTCTTTATTAATTGCATAATATATTGATAAAATAAAATTAAAAGATATTAAAATATGTTATTCGGAACAGAGACAGTAACAGTAACCTAGCTAGCTATAGACCAGCATTAAATTTTGAGGCTGATACAAATGTGATTAAATCAATGTACTGTATATAAAATATTTCATTCCTTATCTTTACATAAGCATGTGTTTTTCACAAAGATCTGTTGATCATTGTTTTAGAGGCCAAGATGTGACCCGAACATCACAACACAAAAAATGTCTTACTTTTCTATGGGATGACACATACACCGTGTCATCTGATACAGTATTAAACTGACTCATTCTTTGTCTTCGCGTTATTTTTGGTTCAGTCATTGTCATGCAGGGATACGAGGGCTCGCCGCAAGTTCTGTTTGATGAAACAAAACATCTCAAAATGATGCATACTCCTTCAACTTTAGATGTTCATAACAGGACATTTAGAAACAGAAGTTATCTAACCTGAGTTGTAATAAACCATATTTTCTTCTTTGATATTAAAGAACTCAACTGCCAGTCAACAGTAATTCCATAACATATCAAGTGTGTATGTTTGTTTTTGCTCTGATACACAACAAAGGCTTTACACAGGTCGAACTGAACCAGAGGCAACAATCATACACAACAAATGCATACATGCGCAAGCACTTACATATGCACTGCAGCAATAAATATGAAGCTGATAACAATCATACCTGTTTTTTTCCCTAAGTGTTGGAAGGATGGAATGTACTACACCAAAATGCAGAAATGAGCTGTGAAGTAAAGAGCAAAAGAGGGACACAAGAAGACAAAGAGGAGAGGTGTGAGAGTTTGAAATGTTAAAGAGACAGAGGAGGGGAAAAAAGAGAGTCTGGCAGCAAAAGCAAATGAAATCAATTTGAGGAGCGTTGAAGTAATTGGTTTCTAAACAGAATAGTGTCCTGGATGCCGGCTACCTCTTTCTATTCGGCCTCAGCTGCAGAATAAGTCCAGCTCTCACCGGAATGACAACATCAACACCTTGTTTCGCATTCAGAGCCGTTACAAATGTATGCGTGAGTGTGTAGGAGTGTATGTCGTGCAAAGAAAAACTTCTCTAAGATGCTGTAATCAAAGAGGAACCATAGCAGCATGTTTGGTAGAATAACGTTCAGAATCCATCAGTGTGCCCTCTCAGCTCGAGCTATGTAAAACTGGAGCAGAATGGGCTTTTATACTCAATAATAGGGGCAGAAATGTAATCAAACCAATGTGATTGCTCTGTGATTCCTGCCAAAATGCATCTAATCTTACATTAAGATACATTAATCTGCTTCATAATTGACATTTTAAAAATAGCACTTATGAAATTAGCAGAGAAAAGGGGAGAAAAGGCTTGTATGGTCAATTACAACTAACACTTGGGCTTGGCACAGAAGCCATTGGACACAAGCCATAAGTATTTAAATTACACAGAACCAGAGGGCCTGATTACAGCAATGCTGAATTTAGAAGCAGTAATTGTAGTCACAGGCTCACAATGATGCTATTCACAGCTTCTTGTTGGAGGGAAGAGGGCTTTCCTGACTCCTGTAAAGGGCTGGGATTTAAATTATGAAATGAATTTCAGGTGTCATTTTGATTAGAGTGGCACAGGACATGTATCACTCCCATGCCATGCAAAAACATCAATTTTGTCAATATGAAAAAGGCAGTTTTCTATCAAAAGATATAGACAGAAAAAAAAGAGAAACACCAAGTGGATGTGTATTGTTGATGTTTTAACGTTTATTAACCTTAACCAAATTCATTCACTTCATAAGATAAAGTAAGATAGACTTTACTGATCCAGTGTTGGGGAAATTCACTTCTTACAGCGAGCGGCTCATAATATACAAACTGGATGATAAAAATACTAATACTCCTGGCGGTTCAGCTGGTAGAGTGGGCTCCCCACATCTGAAAGGCTGAGTCCTTCCTGCATTGATCTGGTTTCAACATCCGGCCTGTGGTCCATGGATGTTTCCTTTGCTGTGTGTCACTCCCTCTCTCTCTCTCTCTCTCTCTCTCTCTCTCTCTCTCTCTCTCTCTCTTTTGCTCCTCTGTCCGCTGTCATAAGTTGAAAGCCGTCCATAGTTAGCAGCAAGTCTTCAGTGAGTTCATTCAGCCATGTGTCTGTGATGCTCCATACTTCCTCCGTGGCCTGGTCAGTGCTGTTTGCTCCTCTATCTATTTGGGGAGAGATCTTAAATTCCCCATGATAACAGACAGGCGGCACACATGGTCCGTATCGCTCTGCATCTCTGTCCCCTTCTCCTCACTTTCAGCAGGCGTCTCCAGTCTTTTCACAGAGTGTATGCTAGCACTGCCTAGTGGTAACTGCTCAGTTCACTGATGTATCATACAGTATGTCAGAAAAAAGGCAAATGACTCAGCACTATACCTCAAGTCCTTTCTAAGATACACACAAAAACACACTGATTCCTGATCATGTGATCAAATCTAAGAAATTAGATTGGAGACTTTCTGAGAATCCTGCTTATGTTCAGAGCCAGCAGAGGATGTGGTGTGTCCTTTATGATGTGGAAATGTGTGAATGCATCCAATGTTCACGTACACAGGACAGCAGACACAACTAAACTGTTCATGTCTGCTTCTTAATCCAGTCCTAACCTTTAAAACTGTTTAATCTTTACCAAAGCAGCATAGTTTATTTTCCATAACTGTAATCCTTAATCATACTAGCTGCTATGTGAATACATACAATAATGTAAAATAAAATAAACAAAAAATATAATATAATGATTCATGTAAATATATAAATGAGTCAGTATAGTTCAATACATATGTATTTCTTTTATTTGTTTTAAATTGAATTTTCTGTCTATTCCATCTATATTCAAATGAGTGCAGTGCAGTTATATCACAGATTCAGAGCCAAACTGGGCAAGAAAACCACCTTGATGCTGTATTCTCTGTCATCAAACTGGTCTCTGTTGGTCTTGGAGACTGTGTTCAATCTTGCTTCCTTGGGTCTGAATCTGTGAGATAACCATGCACCATTACATAGATGGAAATTAAAAGAGCTGGAAAATGAAATAATGAAATAAAATAAAAAAATCAATTAAAATAAAATTTAAAAAACAATATTAATGTAATTATATTGACTCATTTATTTATATTTTAGAACAATTTATACATTGCTTGTCATATTTATTTAGACATGTATGATTTAATATTGACTTAAATGACATTCCATATGCAGATATTGTATATGGAACAAAAAAGAAAAAAACAAACTTTGAAATGAAACATGAGAAACCAAAATGTTGGCCTCAGATGTCATCTAGGGTTTTGCTGAATCACCCAATATGAACGACAATGTATTTGAGACCAAGACACACTTTCAACATGTCACCACTGCCTTCACATTTAAAAAGACAGCTTATGATGTATAGTTTTTTTATGTAGCAGCAGCCAGGGAGGAACATGCAAATCAACTCAGCATTAGCCCAAACGTGTCACACCTCCACTCATAGACAGAAAAAGCAGACATTTGTTGTCAGAGACTCGCAGCCTGTGGCCAGGAAGCAGTTAACACAGAGGCCTCAGCTACAAAGGCAGACCACGAAATGTCACAAATCAAAAACTCAAAGTTTCATAGCCACTGAGGGGAAAAATACCACACCACAGCCACACCACGATATTGCCTTTTGGTCTCGACTTGATAGGGGCAAAATGCATATTCATGAAGTAAGCAACTTGTGATCCCAAACAAAGTAAAGCCCTGGCTTAGGGAGATTGGGCCCGCCGTTAATGACTTCTTCGTTTTAAGCCCGCATAAGAAAGCCCCCCGATTTCCCTGCGCTTGTAGTCCATGAGAATATTTAATACCGTTATTAATCATTTTTAATCCGTTTGCTTTTAATTAAGAAACAGCATGTTGCTGTCCTATCAGCCTGTGCCAGCGCACAGATTAATTGTAGCTTAAGATAGCCGGCCGTGATTGGTGTAATGTATTAGCTAACAAGACGCCCGGCTTCTAAAGATACTTGTACACTACCTTGGGAACTTGGCACCACTCCAGGGCTTCTCTCTCCCTCCCTCCCTCCCTGCTCACTCGCTCTCTCTCTTCCTCTATCTCTCG
Organism: Nibea albiflora; assembly: GCA_014281875.1. Lineage (NCBI taxonomy): Eukaryota > Metazoa > Chordata > Actinopteri > Sciaenidae > Nibea > Nibea albiflora. The sequence continues at coordinate 1,900,698 of CM024794.1, forward strand.
TCCCGTGTGTCTTTCCTGTTTGATGCTGCAGTCAGGCGTCTTTGGGAAACCTTCTCTCTCATCTCGGCATGCCGCTGTGTTTGTAGCACCATTACTCTGATGGCAGGCCAGGCTATCCCTGATGAGGGAACATGGCGGAAAAGAGTCTTTCATTCTGTCCCTGGCCGGGGGCGATACACTGTAACCTATAGCCCTGGGTGCCAGACCCTGACTTTTTTTTCAGACTGGTTCAGTTTGACTCACTTAGCCCGGGGTCTGGATTAGGATGTCAGGGAATTGTGGCTTTATGGTTACATCCTCATTTAGTTGCTGTTTTGTCCTCCTGTTTTTTTTTATTCTTGGTGAGAGGGGAGGTGCTTTACCACAAGTATGATTGGAAGACGAAACAAGAGGGAGCGATGCTACCTAAAGGAGATGGCAGTGCAGTGAAAGGATGCCAGAGGAGCATGTTGGCTGTGACAGCACATTTTCTCAGAGCCTTCCTGCTCCGTATCTCCTTCCTGAAGGAAGAGGCTGACCCAGTCAATTGTGAATAAACAGCAGGGGGTACTCAGCTCTGATTACATGTTGGGTGAGAGGTTTACATGGACTGTAAGCTTTATATGCTAGTAATCACTCTAATACAGCTGGTGGATAGGGGTTAAAGTCATAGACATGCACACGACCAGCTGCACACGTTGTCTTAATGAATCTGATGATCTATTTATTGTTTTATAGGAAGAATTATCGATCCTTCCAAACATCCGTCAGAAAGAATGCAAAACTAAATTTCATTGCAATTTCTACCTATTTCCCACCGTTACTTTAATGTGTTCATTGGTGTGGCTGTGTTTGCTAACACTCCTTCTGAGGACTGGCCAGGAACAATGGACACAGGTACTGAGCAGGCTGCAGCATCCTCTAATAACAGGCTTCATACAAACACACATCGAGGCTGAGTCTTTACCACAGCAGTCCTTGCCCCCCTTTGCTGCATGTCACCTCCTCTTTCACCAGTTTATCTTCCATCTCTGGTCCTCCTGTCAGCCACAGACTCAACAGACCCAGCTGCTAGTTATCAAGAGTGGATGTCTACTGTCCACGTAAGGTAACTTTAAACTCATTTCCTGCTGCTCTGCAGTCATTGGCTCTGGCCTGAATAACTTTTCTGCTGATATCTTTACTGCACCAGTAAGTTCTCACCTTGTCAGCTTTGATATGTTAGGAAATTATTGTTAGTTAGTGACAATACTGATCCTGAGTATACTTCATTCAGGTTGAAGAATTAACAAGAAAGATTTGTTTATGAATGATATACATGGGATTTATGATATGTAAAGATATAGTCATTCAGTGAGGAGAAAGTGACGTCACACTCCTTTGGGCTGTGCAGCTATCACAGCCTCTCTATGCTTTGTTTGCAGAGCTGGCCATGAGCACATGTTAGTGCTCATAAATCATCTTTGTCCAAATATCAGCTCCCGTTTGGCTGAAATGAACTCTTAATTCACTGACAAAGAGTAACAAAGATGACTTCAGTGAGTTTTATTTTGCTTCAGTCCACACTAACTAAGGTTATGATGTTATGATGAGGTACAGTAAAATCACAGTTTTGTCAATGGAGTCTGGTGGTAAGCGACAACTATGTGATCACTGTAAGCTCTGTCTCTGTGGAGATCCTTTCCATAATGTTCTCACAGACAACCTGAGCCCATCAGTGGCAAGTTTAGCGGCTGCTCTTTGACGGGTGAATACGTCCCCAAATTCAGCCTTTGCAGCCTGTCTCACAAATATTTTCACATCTAACTTGGTGTATGGAGGGTTTATTTGGACCAAAGCAGCATTGCTGAATGTTGGAACAGTAGCATGAATTTCTGCCCAGTATGTTTTACAATTGAGGTAAAGTTACTGGCTGCAGAAGGTAGGCTGCAGCCCCCAGTCATTCTGATGATGCTGTGCAGCTTCTAGTAGCAGAGAATTCCATATATATTCATCCTTTAAAGTCTGGAAATATTTGGAACAGGAATATTTGAATCCTGTAGGGATTGTCTCGGTTCATCTATTATCAGTTCATATTAGAACAGACCTGATATAGTGACTTTCTCCCTTTTCCCATGGAGATCTTTTGTCCTGGAACCCTAACTGGAGTTCTTCTCAGACCCCTTGAGAAAAGGCATGATAACCATGCCCTTTTTTCTGTTGCCTCTGTTGAATTCCAGCAGGACTTTTATCCTCCCTTTTATTTTATTTATTGCACTTCACAGAAATCCATTTCTTTTTCCTGAAGTGCAGATTTGGGGGAACAGTCCTGGTACTGTTACAGCACAGCATTTGACATTTCATTTACCTCAGATACAGTGTTTCAACATGCAGTTATAGAATAAAGGCACAAAGCAATAAACACAGAAGGTAAAGTGTTGAATTCAGTCCAGGTTCTCTGCTGCATGGAAGCAGGCTGAGGAATAATCTGTGATGATCTGAACTCCAACTCTGATGAAAATGGAAGCCTGCCACAAAAATCAGAATTACACAAGTGCCCCACAGTGTGTGTTTGGGTGTGTGTGTGTGTGTGTGTGTGTGTGTGTGTGAGAGAGAGAGAGAGAGAGAGAGAGAGAGAGAGAGAGAGAGAGAGATAGTAATTTAGTGTATGAAAGAATAAATAGACGGCTATTTTCAGTACTAATCTCAGCATCTGCCTCAAAGGGACTCTCTCTCTTTCTATCCCACTTTTTTTCACACACATACATCTGCTACACACTTGCCTCTCTCTCTCTCTCTCTCTCTCTCTCTCTCTCTCTCTCTCTCTCTCTCTCTCACACACACACACACACACACACACACACACAGACAGTCTGCTCTCTCCAGTGAAGAGGAGCCCATTGTGTGTGATGAGAGTTAGATTGGATGGCTCCCCGGGGAGCTGCTCTCCATTAGCTAAGGTGATCTAACAGGTAATCAGCAGATAATTAAAAGGCTTCACTTCTCTGATGGGAGGGGCTGAGGGAGTCACAGTTATGTGTGCGCGCACGTGTGTGTGGTGAGCGTGCACATACAGGCAAACTTTTGCATGTGTACCTGTGTCTACGCAGTCATTTCTGAATGTCATCAGGGCAGCAGGCTTCTGGTCGTTTTGTGATATGGTGGGACATGCATCACTTTTATAGACACTCGATCCTTCCTGGAAAAGTATCTTTGAATGGATATTGAGAGGCGAAGTCCGGGTCAAATTAGCCAGGGTGTCTGCTGTAAACGAGTATGGATGAGTGCTACAGTCTGGAACAGTCCATAGGCTAAGTGAGTGTATCTGTGCCTCTCACTGCCACAGGAAATGAAACAGCACGTTGACTTTGTGTTGTTTTTTCAGCTTAGTCAAACTTCATGAACATGTGATGAGAGTGAGTACAGGAAGTATATATTATATTCCATTTCTGCCATATTCCGTAAATGGAGGATAACAGAAATTTTCAGATGGAAGATATTGCAATCAGTTTAACAAATTAAAAGTGAAATTTGTTGTGTAACAATTGAAAACAGAGAGCTAGAGAAATAAGTTCAAACCCTAGCTAACATCCCCACCTAACCCAGGAGGTTGAAAAGGTGTGGAACTGTCTGAGTATTCAGCGAGCAGTTCAGTAGAAGTCTTGACAGCTTTACTGTGAAACCCCACCGGTCATGTCGCGGCTCCAACGCTGTTTTGGTCCGTCCTCTACATGACTTCAAACCCCACTTTCTTAATGTGCTTCTAAATATGCTTCTACATGTGTGAATATGCTGCGCAGTTAATTAGTTTCAAATTTGTCTGTTTTTATGACTGGCAGTTTGCACGGGGTGTTTTGTTTTGAAAATCCACCAGATTCTCTATGCTGTTTCTGTGTCTGGCTTCCTGTCAGCTCGAGGTGCTCTTGACGTCAGTCAAAAATAGAACAGCTGCGTATTCAACGCGTAGCAGAGTGGAGGCCCGCTTCTGGGATGCTTCTCCGGGGGAGCCGGTGGGGGTTGAAACATTGACTAGAATGGCCGTGTATCGAATTTGGGGGTTGCAGTCTCCTTCTTTACCCAGACTTTATATTATTTGTGCAATACTTTTATAAGACACCAGTCACTATAACCTGTCTCCAGTTACTTTACCCTTGTTTAAATTCACACTGCGCCATATCCAGCAGCTGTGCATATATAGTTTGTCCTGTCTATTTATACAGCTCACTTCAATACCTGTGTATATGTATTAGAACACTATTCACATATTCTTATGTATAGTACTGTTGCACTGTTTTAGTGCTATTACACTGAGCTGACCAGTTCCTCTTGCCCAAAAAAATTTCATTGTGTTGTTGAACTTACACATGGCAAATAAGCCTGAAACTTGAACTTAACCATCTGATTACATTTTTTTTGGAACTTTCCCCTAAAAATGTCTTTTAGATTTCAGGTAGTTTGACATTTTGTAAAATACCTACAGTACATGTTGGATACCATGTGTGTCTGTTGAGTATGGAGCCTAAAATAAAACTGGAAGCAGGGAAACAGCTGCACTGGCCTATGTGCAAAGTTCAAAAATCTGCCCTCAATCATATTAAAAAGAGGTCTGTTTGTTTCATAATGTAAAAAAGATGATTTGTAACATGCTAAACTAAGAGGATGAACATACCACATGTACACAATAGACTACACAGTATTACACAATAAACTAACCAAAAACAGCCTCTCCACTGCAGGAACACCAGAGGAAAGGTCTCCCACTGCACACAAAGAAAAGTCTGCAGAATCAAATTTAAGTGAAGTAGTCACTGCTCAAAAATGGCCACATATTTGATTTAATCCCAGTGGTTTCAGAAACATGACCCATGTATCTGTGCACACACAGTTAACCATACAAAGAGTGTGCTCCTCACACATGCTGTCCACAGTGGCTCCTGACAGAGAGGGCTGCGATTAAGCTGATATTAACAGATAGGTCAATGTCTATTTTCTGCTCCACTTAAAGCTTCACTGCTGTAAAAATTGCCCTCTCTTCCTGAAAGGATGCACAATACAAACAGGTGTGTGTGTGCGTGTGTGTGTGTGTGTGCATGTGTGTGTCTGTGTGTGTCTGTGTGTGTGTGTCTGTGTCTGTGTCTGTGTGTCTGTGTGTGTGTGTTTGACATCTACATGTGCCAGAAACAAGTTGAGACAAATCAATACTTGCCAACAATGGATTTGATGTGAGGTGAAGGTTGTGATGTTGGATGGATGTCTAGACTGTTTCAAAACACACACAAACACATTTAGACACACTCACACGTTTCTCACCATACAAAAACAAAAGAAGACACTGAGCAGTCACCCAGGATGAACCACACTAAGCTTCAAAGATGTTTTTTACCACCATAGTGCTCCCATGTCAGAGGTGTTGGGTGGGAAAACACAGCAAAAGAATTAACATAGCTGTATAGTGGCACTAATAAACTGAAATGACCAAAATGTATTGCAACAAAGAGACAATTAGGAAAGACTGGCATTGTTTCTCAAAAGGTGCAATAGCAAAGACAGATGAAGAAAAGCTGAACATCCAAGCAGCTGAAACGAAACATACAGAAAGGAAGTGTGTTCCTCCACATGCAGCATCAAGGTGACGAAGAGGACCTGAGAGATCTGAAAGAAAGAGGAGGAAACATAGCATTATAAACAAGGAGGCAGTTACATCAGATATATTTAATTCAGTTTTATATAGTGCCAAATCATAACAGTTATCTCCTGATACTTTCCATGTAAAGCAGATCTACAGTAGCAGTAATAATAATAATAATAATAATAATAATAATAATAATAATAATAATAATAATAATAACAATAATGTATCACATATTGTTTATATTATTTTATAATTATAGTTATGTATTTATGATGCAGTGTTATGACTTGGACTAAATGACGAGTCACACGTGTGGATGAGGTTACACACTCACATTCATTACTGCTCAATATATTCATGTTATTTTTCTAACTGCTAACTTTGGTATTCAGCACATTCCATACTTTATTGAGCATTCCCATGAGAGCAGGCTGTAGTCTTGAGTAACGTAAGGCTTCATGAGCAGCATGTGTGCGTTAAACTTGTTTGCATTCATGCACTCCAGCCAACTAGCCGTCACCCTCACCTGCCGCCATCAATCCAAACAGAGTAGCAGTGATCTGAAAGACTCAGTTAAATGATCCCTATCTTTACTTATTGCCACCCGCCTAGGTTAAGAACTCCATTTGGAATTCAGCAGTGAGGCGACATGGGCTCCTGCTCAATTAGAAACAACAAACTGCCACTTGGAAGTGAGTGAGTATGCGCTGAATATGAGCTGAGAGGAAAGAAAAGGCCTAATCGGAGCAGGATTGATTTCTGCGAGCATGCTGATTGACACATTTCTCCCATGGGTGGCTGGTTGAGTCATCAGCATTTAACAGGGAAATGCAATGGTCAGGTTAGCAAACATACTTCAACAGACAGGCGCAGGAAAGCCTAAACGCTGGGACGCAGAGTCTCTTTAACATGTAGAGAAACACTTTGAGAGCCAGTGGGGAGCTGAAATGATGGAGCATTTAACCTCGACTATAAAACATACAGAGATGGTCTCATACTGTATGGAGAAATGTAGGCATTTACCTCTGTGGGGGGGAGCCACTGAGAATATGAGCAATGATCCCAGGATGTGTGTGTGTGTGTGTGTGTGTGTGTGCGTGTGTGTGTGTGTGTGTGTGTGTGTTTGAATTTGCAAGCACGTGTCTCTGCGTCTGCATGCTGCTACCCATGTGTCCATGGGGTATGAATGTGTTTGCTGATATGCATTTGCTTATGTTTATGCACGCGCACACACACGCACACTATTTGGCTGTTTTTAAGTGTGTTTGCATGTGCGCAGTCGGCAGCAGAAAGGTGGGGGTTAAGCTGGTGCCGAGGCTCCTGTAATGAGTAAGCATTGGGTGGCCGGGGCTAAGATAAATGGCGGGGGCCTGCCACTAGTGCAGCAGTCAGCAGGATGCACCAGGGCCGCAGGCTTGTTTGTGCCAAATGGAGCTCGCAAAATATCAAAGGCCAGCCATCCAGAAGACGCAAGCGTCTGACAAATTTTAAATTAGCCAGAAAGAGAGAAGGGGGTGGGAGGAGGTGGGAGGTTACAGGGTGAGGGGGGGTGGCTGGGAGGTGGAAGAAGACAGAACATACATAATGTGGGAAGATGGGAAAAAAAGCAAAGAAATGGAGGGATGGGATGTAAGAAAGTGTGAGGGGATGGATGGATGGGATGGGCAAAGAGAGAAAAAAAGAGACTAAATTATGCAATCTTTTGTTGTCCAGCGATATCCATACTCCCCTCTCTCCCACCCATCGTTCTTTTTTTGTGCTGGGGTAATCGCCGGCGCCATTATCGTTATTAGCCAGTGAGGCTGTTATTATTCCGACTGCATAGTTACAAGAATTGCTCAGTTGGGGTGGCGAGTGCAACACAAACATAAATAGACATACAAACAGAATGAAACATGCTCATCCGAGCTGACTGTGTGTGTTTGTGTTGGTCCAGACTGAGTGACTATACGCACACACATCGAACAAATTGAAATAATGTTGTATTTGGTGTTACTCCATGGTGTTACACTGTACATACCTCAAATACAGTACAATACATCAGCTCACGTCACCAAGGTTACTCCACCAGGCATGGCTGCGACGTATTTCTGCTGCACTGCGTCTGTTCAAGACAATCATAGTGATTCCAACATGGACGCTACAAGTTCCGAAGCGATTTTGGCACTTTGCTTTGCAGAGAGTATGCAGTTGGTCTGTTTTTGAAGTTAACAAAGTCTGGGAGTCATAATGCTGCAGTAGTAATAGTAGTTGTTGTAGCAGTTAGTTTAACTAATTTATTCATATTACTGTCAATAATAACCATCATTTATTGTTTTTTAAATTCCTTTTAATATATTATTTTACACTTATTTTAATTGAACAAACTGAAGGACTGTAGAAAAACATTTCACTGTGATTGTACCTGTATGATCATACTGTATGTGACAATTGAACATCTGAACTTGAACATCACAACATTCCTGTGACCAGGATCTTATAGCCACGCTTGTTTATTTATTTACCATGGAGGCACCCACTATCTTCTGTTCCAACTTACTCGTCTTCGTCGCCCCTGTGCATCTGCTATTCTACCTCCCCAAGCTCTCCCACATCACTCTGTCCACTGGACTGGCTCCATGTGCAGCTCATCTAAGACAGTGTGAGGAGATGGATGGACAGGATGGACCAAGACAGAAACTGCAACTCACATCCAGTTGAAGATTTTTGTGCTGGACTTTTTGGACACAGGGCAGTGAAGGGAGCTGTTAGAGTGATTCAGACTGAATACAGCACTGTGTTACACAGCTTGGTGCTGTCTTATCCTCTCATTAGTGTCTTGTCTCACAGATCCGTGAGTTTAAAAGCTGCAGAGGCATTTGTAAAAAATATTGTTATTCAGTCAAGTTATTTTATGTGTTGCTATGATGATTGATTGCAGGGCAAATGTGTTCTACCTGCATGTATTTCATTGGCCAATGCACTACGTTGCCAGTCGACGTGTTCACCAGCTCATCCTGTCTGCTGTTTGGTGTTTATTACAACATAGAGCCTGATTAAGTATATTTTTACCTTGAATGTCATGTGACTATATGTGAAGTGGAAAAAAAACACTCTTCATTTCACATTCAGCACTCTTACCGCACACGACAGCAAGGCTGCATACTAGCTAGAATCTTGGCGTCCTCACACACTTTATTCCCTGTCTCAGTGTTTGCTGCTCCCCCCTCCATCTCCCTCCCCCGTCCTCTGTTGTCTAAATGAGACTGCTGGGCCCGCCTAGTAAAAGAGTTTTCTTTTACTAATGTCAATTTACGGCCTAGCAAGAGCTCCCTCTAATCTTTTCCTACTCATTACACACAATTTCCAGGGTGTTCAACTAGGGTGCCGATTGGTTCCTTGCAGTGTGTGCAGCGAGGGGTGCTATGATTGTTTATTATTTATTTATTTATTTATTTGTTTATTTATTTACACCAATGCCCCTTTCCCTCCCCTTCCTCTTTCCCTGTTCCTTCAACCACCCACATTTCACTCCCATAGTCCCTAGTCTGCATTTTCTATGAATAATCAAAGTGGCGCTAAAGCATGTGGATCTGCTTCCCTGCATCTGTTTTTTCCAGAGTAGTCTGACCGCTTTCTGAAGGACAAGTCTCATTCTAGTGTGTGTGGAGACCTCCATGGTAACACTGTTTCAACTCCCTGTTTAGCATTCATAAGAAATTGTGATATGCAAACTCAACACAATATAATGAAGCTTTAAGAAGATATATGAAAATATGTAGTTTTAATAAATGTATTTGTCAATAACAGGAACCCCTCCAATGAACGACCATTAACTGGTTTATAAACAGTTCTGTACCAGTGTTGAGTCACTTCACAGATATACATAATTAGAAAGGAATATAACACTCATACCAAAATATTTGATATATTCTGGCCATCTGATGAACATGTATGAGGCAGTTCAGACTACAGAAGTTGAGGCCTGCATGTTAAAGTCTCAGGCTTCTGTGTATGGCGTTGGGTAGGTGATCGAGTTGACAGCTAAAATCACTGTACTTGCAGCTGGTTCACCTATTAAGCTGTAAAATTTTGTCACAGAATGATAAAGACTACCCGTTTGGTACTCTGAGGGTGAAAATATAAAGGAAGTGAAATCAAAATTGGCATGTTCGCACAGGAAAAAATGGTCAGTCTTAAACTAACAGCAGGTGTTGAATTGGCTCTGATGACTACAGTGTGCACAGGCTTATTGGCTGAACTGTCCACATTTTCAATTTTCACTTCCCCCACCACGTCATTTACTGCTATTGCTCAACAGTCACATGATGAAGTTTTTTTTTACGCATTCCATGTGCTTCTGGTGTGTTTACATCACACATCTGTCTTCTCTTTGCCTTTTCTAAAATTAAATTGAAATTAGATTTTGCTGAATTTGTGGTGGATTTTACAGTACATATGACTGCACACTACACACTGCGGATGTTTTGCTGCACTTTTTTACATTCAGATTCAACCAGTAGACTTAGCGGAAAGATCTCCACACTGGACCTGTAATGTGCGTGAGGTTGGACCCAAGAACAGCACAGACTGAGACCAGTGTTTGAACAGGAACAAAATCCACAGCAGGTACACAGGAAGGAGTCCACAACCTGAGCTAGCCAAAACAGTCATCTTTCTAGCAGAAAGCTCCGGGGAGGGAATCCAAGCAAACTGGAGACAGACGGGTCAGGGACAGGCAGGGTCGAAACCAAGGAAGCAATCCGGAAAGAGGGAACACAGATGAAGGTGGTTGCACTGATCAGGTGGAAGTGGCCGGCAGGTGAGTGGAAAAGTACTGGCACAACTGGCAGTAGGGATGGAAAGCCAGGAGCGGATCTGGACAGGACCTTTAAGTGGCTGTATTAACAGATACTTAACAGATCGGATTAACATCTGATGCTTATTATAAACAACTAAAAATAGAGTCAAAGAATTTACTACTGGCTCAAACCATCCTGAGCTGTCTACCTCCACACACACACACACACACACACACACACACACACACACACACACACACACACACACACACATCCACTATCTCACTGCTCAGCATCAGTCCCAGCAGCAGGAACATGGATACCCAGTGGTCCATGACTATCAGTGAACAGGACAAACAAAATTAATTAAAGTGCCGTCATAACTGACACCTTGCTGTCACCTGGTGCAGAGAGGTAGAAAAGTGTCAGGGGATGATGCACTGTCATGTGGACTGCTCGCCGGCGAATTGCCTCATCAAATATGCATGCATGTAATCACGCACACAGAAAAAAGTGTACACCAGTCATTACATTCCAGATGTTTAAAGTTATTTTGTTGCACTGACGTGAAGTCAGGAAATCAACTCACTTAAATAGTCTTCAAATTTAAAATGATCTATTCATATATTAGAAATAATGATAATAATGATAAATAAATGCTGGACTAGAGCTGAGGTTTACAAATTGGGAATGCGCACACACACACACACACATGCAAGGACTAGCAAAATGAAGGCTTCATGATGCTCCCATGGTACCAAATGATAATCCTTGGTGCTTTATTACTCACCCTTAATCCACTGTTCATTACCCTCAACATAGCCTTTGTCGGTCCCCCACTGGCCCTTGTAAGTAATGCTATATCATATCTCCAATTCCAATCACACCATCCAGCAGCAGTCATCGTTGTTGCTGAACACGCCCAGTGCCCAGCTCCCTTTAGAAAAGGACACGAGAAACAGGATGGACGGATGGGAGAGAGGAAGGGACAGTGGAGGCAAAACGACAAGCTGACTTCATATTGGTGCCTAGATTACTACTGCTGAAGGCTGAGGTGAAAAGAGTTGTGGGTAATTGTCGTGTTTTTCATTAGCGGTTAGATGAGGATCTGGAGATGAGGGAGGAAATGGCCTCATCATCATCGCTTTGTGTGTGTGTTTGTGTGTGTGCGTGTGTGTGTGTGTGTGTGTGTGTGTGTGAGCAGTCCTGTGCGTTTGCAGATCACAGCCTTGATCACAACTGTCCCCGCTCACTGCAAAAAGAACAAATTGTTCCCTCTTTCTCTCCGACGGCTGGCCCGTTATATTCCACCATTACCTCGGAACATTGAAAGAAACAAGCCGTCCTAAATGACGAGCCGAAAGATTGCTGGAAAAGACTGAGACAGAGGAGAAAAGAGGGGGGGAAATTGTAGCTGGAGTGGGTGGGTGGTTGTAGGGTTTAGGGGGTGTGAGGCCAAAAATAAGACAGGAGATGAGGAAAGAAAATGAAAAGAAATGTCTGCCAAAATTGTGATGAGACGCCACAATCACACGGGCTGGGATGAGAAGGGAAAATTAGAGCAGAGGAGAATTGAAAAGAGACAGATAGGAAGGAGAAAGTGGAAAGACAGAAAGAAATGGAGAAGATAGGAAGTATCAGAGGTTTCTCTTTTCCTAACTTTTTAGGACACCAACCAGCGGGGGGAGCACTCTCTAGCGATCAAAAGATGCTTGAGTTATCATTGTAGCGGAGAAGAAAAGCCCTGCCTTCAATGTTGCACTCGTTTCCAATGAAGTCTCATCATACCGCCGCTGGATTTATCTCCCGCTCAAATGAGCACCGATGAACCGTCAAGGACTTTGTCATCGAGCAACTTCTTCTGTTTCCCCGCTGAAAAAGCTGAAACAAACTTCTCGCAAGTGCGAGTGGATTATACATGCTAGCTTTACCTTGCCAATTAGCTACCAGAAACAGTATCAAGATGAACATGTCCATCCCCGCTTAGCACGAACAGCCTCTGTGACAATAACATTGCAAAAGATTTTCATTTTTAACTTATTTATATAAATCTATGCTATATATTGCTATATATATATATTCATAGATATATATATCTATGAATGCTATATATTGTTTCCATTTTTGAACTCAGTACTATTAAATAAATGTATCATGAAAAGCGAATAGTGTTCTTTGTATATTCTTCTGCAGCACAAAGACCAGTGTAAGCAGCACTCACACTGCTTGGTATTATTCTGACCTTGAAATGCATTTTTCCAGCTGTGTGGTGTTTTGGTGCCAAGCAGACAGGACAAGGCGAGGTGCAGACGGGCGGGAGGTTCATTTCAAACGAAGCCAGTCGTTGGTATTTTAGTGGAAAATGTGTGTTAAACTTTGCACTGAGAACAGACGTCTCTTTGCTGCCAGCCTGGTGATATTATCAATAAGAGCAAAAGAAATACTTCCTAAGTAAGTAATACTAAGAAACCATTATTAAAAAGTAAACCAACTAATTTAACTAAACACTTCCCAGCAGGCAGATGCCATGAAAAATGTAATATGGTTAAAGAAACAATGTTGTTAAATCAGTCTGTGTTTATCTATAAATGAATATGAGTGATTCTTTATTATCTCTTGAAATTTTTTCCTTCATTGCATTGAGTCCCTGCAACATCTGAAGGCAGCAGCACGCATACAGTGAGTTGACAAATCTGCAGCCTCTGACTTAATTACACACGGCTGTCCTGTTTCTAACTTCATGAAATCGTGCAAACGACAAAGGGGCTGCTCTAAAATAACCTTCACCAAAATAATCTAAAATAACCTTCACCAATTTTCAAGGTTTTATTCTTAAAATGCATTATGGTGCAAATGCTGCAATATCCCATATTATAATACAATGCAACATAATATTGCCATGTGAGATAGAGTAGAATTAGGACTGAGCAAAAGCATTGGATTCATGTGGACATATAAACAGTTTTACAGCCTTTTCGTGAGTCAAGTCAAGAATCATGATCAGTGATGAATAACTATGGCTGATCATACTTGCCCACCTCCAGACAACGAACAACTAACCATGGTATCTGGGGGTAAACAAAACTGTTCACTTCAGAGAGTTTGCATGTGTTCTACTTAATTTATGGAGTATTTTTTTTCTGCCAAAATATGGAATCTATTTTCTGTCATCACAGTCAAGCTAGCCACTGGTATTTTCTAGAAATTTTCCTTTCTTCCACTACATTTCAGGAGGAAAAATTGACTCATCTCATATAGTTTAATAAATCATAAAGCTAGGCGTTCTAGCTTTTTTTTCTGCCTCGTAACGCGTTTTAGGAATCTTCCACAAGTAGCATTTTGAAGCTAGCTTGATGGCAGTAAATGTCTGCCAGTGTTTTAGAGGGTCCACCTTGCTCCTCCTGATGTTACCTATTACTAATTAAATGTGTCTTTTACTGTTTGAGAAAATGGACATGTGGTTTAAAGTGTGTGGAAAGTGTCAACTGATAATAAGTTAGACAAAGTCAGAGAATCATGAATGTCATCAGGATACATAGTCTGGGAACCATGGATCTTTAGAGTCACTGGATAATTTGTGATTGTGATGACCAAAGCCATAGAATGGTTCATCCTCTTGGAGCTATGGTGACCAAATTTCATGGCGTTTGCATTTGTTATTGAGATGGATTGCTTTAAACGAAGGAGATGAAAGTCTTGTGCTTCCAGCCACGAGATGTGGCAAAGATGACCTTGTTTGTCAAACAGCTATGTACAGGGTCAGTCACAACAGTCCAACTGAAATCTGTTTGTTTGTTTGTTTTTTATCATTTCTATTCTGTTTCTGTACTAAAATGTTTGCATGTGTACCGTGAATGCATTCAGTGTGTCTATGTGAAATGCTTTCAGTAGTGTAGGATGGGAAAGGATAAGGCAGCAAACGGACGAACACAAAAGGCCTTATCAGCACTTCTCTCCTCTTTTTTTTTTACCCCTCTCTCCCTCCATCTCCCCATCTCTCTGCAGTGTTAGCACAACAGCTTCAGAGGTTACCACTCAATTAAGCCTGGCTGTTCATTTACGGCCATGACAAAGACTACTGTCTCTCTTCTTCCCCTCTCTCTGCCTCTCTCCTCTAACCAAACTTGTAATTACAGTGTTGGACAGCATGCTCCACACTGACCCACTGTAAAATATGACCATCAATTTGGCCCTTATCCCTTCATCGCCATTCCTCCTCCTCCAATGGGGGTGGTAGATGTTGCTCACCCCCAGCCCCTTTCCCGCCACTGCCGGCTATTTCACCCCCCATTCACCTCACCCCTCTCAACTGCCACACCGCAAAGCGTCAAGATGAGGAATATCGCCAAGCACTATCTCCCTGTAATGAATTACTTTCACTTTTAACCCTGGACAGATATCCACTTGAACTTACCTCCGCAAATCATCTGTTTTTTTTTTCTCTTTTCTTCTGCTTCATAACCCACCTCCACCCCCGACCAACCCCACTTTAAAACCACATACACTAAATTAAAATATGAAGTCAGTCCATTTAGAAGTTGCTGGTGCAAGCGTTTGTGTGATGGGATGATTGATAGATAGTTGAGGTGCTTATGAGGGCCTATGTATCTGTATGGTATGTATATTATTTCAATAAAACAGTGAAGACTGCCTTAGTGTAATTTGAGGAGTGTAGATTGTAAAGGATGTTACTGTAGCTGGCTGAATACAGCCTGAATGGTACAGTATGTGCAATGCTATCACTAGACAAGCACATGGATATCGGACGATTCTGCAAAAGCCTGCACTATCATCAATTCCAACTCTTTTCTCTGTTCAATGCCAGCAATTATAAAATACTCACAATATGTGCATGTGGCAACTATGATATAGTAAAGGCTTGGAAAGATCATGGTCATGGCAAAAGTTGTTGTATAGAAACAACGGGAGGCAAACACAAAGTTGGAAGGACACTATTGTCTAAAATATCATTGGGTGCTGTAGAAATATATGACCAAAGTATGTGAACATGGCTCTCCACATGCTACTGTACTTTATGTGTTTAGGAATTGTTAATAAGCAACATTTGAACCTTGAAATTAAATTTGCTGAACCTCTGAATATTTGCCAGTTTTTAGATTGGGCTTTTGTGCTCTCTGCTCAGCAATGGATTTAAGTGGAATTGAGTACCAAAGCTGTGCTTTTGTGTGTGTGTGTGTGTGTGTGTGTGTGTGTGTGTGTGTGTGTGTGTGTGTGTGTGTGTGTGTGTGCCTGTGTGTGTGCCTGTGTGTATGCCAGTGTGTGTGTATATGTGTTTCAGTCAGCCATGTTTACTGTAAAGTCCTGATTTTAGCTAGCACACACCACTATGGAGCCCAACAGGATGCAGAGCTGCATAGCTAAGGGAGGACATGCCACTGAGAAGACCAATAGAGAACAACAAGGCTGAGCTCTCTCCACACATACACACACACAGACAACACACATACAGTGAGGATGAGTGTTGCAGACACAGCTGTCCATAGGACACGCAGCTCCATATGCCCTAGCCAGTGGGGGAGTGGTGGTCCTTCCAGGCCAGCTAATCAATCACTGAGCCCCCCCGTCCTGCAGAGGTCATCCTGGCTCCACAGGGCAGGGTGTAGAGCCCAGAGCGCCGTGCCAATAATCGCCATTTCAGCTGAGCCACAGTGAATTCCAGCTCACCATCTCAACTTATGGGAGGTCAAAAGGAAGAGGGACAAAGGCTTTGAGCGAGTCTGAAGCAACACTTTTCAGATATTCATGATATATCCAGAATGTTTCAGAACTATGTTTCAGTACTAGAAATGTATCATTCCTAGAATTATCTTTAGAAAGTTCTTAAACCAATCCTGAAATATTCAACACACCACAGTTCATACAGATGTTCATTATGTTCCGGACTGAAAGTTTGGTCAGTGATGAGGTGCACACTGTGGTCTCTTGCATAAAAGTCTAAATGTTATTGCTTCTAAATTATCACTGAAATAGTTTTGTTTTGTTTGCTTGTCCCTGACCTTGTATTACATATTAACTGGATACTGTATGCACTTATTTGTAGTTTGTGACAGTATTTAATTGTACCATTTGTGTTTGTTGCTGTGATAATGATTATGTCACCCCCTTGGCCAGGTCACACTTGAAAAAGAGATTTTAATGTCTTTCACCTGCTTAAATAAAGTGTTGGCATTGTTTGTAAATTTTGAGTTTTGCGATTATCCAATAAGAATGTTCTTTTCAGGAATCCTGGTATTTAAGACTCTTCTTCTTCTAAGACTTCTTCTTTAGCTGACTAGCTGCTTCAGGAAATGATGGAGCCTAAATTTTAAAAAGAAAGGTATATAGACAGTATTTGTGACCTGTGTAAAAGCAAAAAATAATTCTGATTCTGTTAATTTTATGCAGTTAATTTTGCACTCACTGCTTCCACTGTGGAGTTTCTGGATGTCCAGCAAAACAATGTATATTGGGGCCTCCAGCTTTGGGAACTAAATACAACCTGGGGCAACTTTCCAACTAATTAAATAATCTAACCAAAATACATAGAAAATTCCAGGGTGGCTGGACTCCTTAAAGATAGGTTAAGTGGCCACATCCAACTGATAGGGGACCCATGGCAGACCTGAGAACAAATTGAAGATGACTCATCTCATCTGGATCTTGCCCCAGGACACCCAGGGATGAACTGGAAAACATTGCTGGGAGGAGGGATGTCTGAATTACCTTGTTTAGTCTGTTGCCACCACAGAATGGCCCTGGATTTGAGGCAGACAATGAGATGATGGATGGATGGATGGATGGATGGATGGATGGATGGAGTCCTTGGATGGATGGAGTGTTTCTGTTCTGCTGTCAGTATGAAAGCATCATGAACCATTATTTGTTATTATTTCATCTACTGCTCATTTGTTGGTTTCATACCTTGGTCCAGTGTGGTCAATTGAAATATCTGTCTGGTTTCATTATAGATTTTTTTTTGTTTGTGAACAAATGCAAGTGAGTTGAAATCCTTGACAGCGGCTAATTCCCCTCCAAGAAGTTCACATAGTGGGTCATCTGGTCACCCCTCCCAGTGTCACGTTCATCTGGCCTGGGAGGTGTAATAACCCTACTAATCTCCCAATAATAGCAGCAAGACTGGGGACTTGTCACCGGGGGACCGTGGACCCACAGTCCCCCAAAATCAATAACTTACGCCCCTCTGGGGGACCCTGCTACCCAAGGGGATGTCAATACTGTCGATTGGGTATTAAAGAACGTTTCATCAGTACGTGTGACACCAAGAGAGAGAGAAAGAGAGAGGGACTGTGTGTTGGGGGTCATGGAGGGCGTCTGTGGATGTCCAGAGTGGCCTGTGTGTATTAAACCCCCAAGGGAGGTCCCAAGGTGATGTGCCATCCCTCCTGTCTATCGACAGGCGCCATGACAAACTGTGTCGTCTCGTTTCACTGCAGTGTGTTGCATTCGGGTTAAATAGGATGAGAGGATGGATAACGGAGGGTTTTGTAGCCATTTTTCACTTCTCCTGCTTTTTATGTAGTCTTAATTCTACAGTTGTTTGCTTTTTAATGAAGAAAAGGTGACATTTATTGAAATATCTCCAGTTCCTTAGTTAGATTGAAATATTTAAAATATACATATAAAAGATATGCATACGTTTCACACACCACCATCTATTTGACTGATTTTGGTGAAACTATATCATATTTTATGGAGAAAATGTTTTCTGGTTTCCCTCTGATGTCCTCCGGCTGCTCCGCCTCAACTCTCTGTGTTGTCTGAGTTTCCTGATGGACAGTGAAGTAAACTGCTGTCAGCTGTAGCTGTTGTTAGCTAATGTTAGCCCAGTATGCCCGGACTGTGAACAGGGAAAATGTTAATGTTTTTTGGACCACTGGGATGAGGAGGGGTTTCTCCTGCTAATCTCTGGCTCACAAAAGAAGTCAAGACTCTGCAGTATAGCTGTCAAAGCACTTCACTCCAGGTTTCACAAGACTATCACTTATGCAGTACGCACACATAATTGACAAAGTAATTCTAGCTAGCTGTCCAGCGGCGGAGGCAGTATAAAGGTTAAGAAGCCACACATGATTGCAGCATGCACAGTAAGTGTAGAGTGCAATTCATTTTTTTAGTACATTTTAGACGTGTTTTGTAGAAGGCGCCATGTAAGAAAACAAGTTAAGACATGCTACTGCAATACAACATCCACATTTGCACGACCGTAAAGGACAACCTAAACGCAGGTCCTACAAGGACAAGCAGTTGGAAATCTTATTTTTGCTGACCCCCAGTGATATGTACGTGGCGCAATACAATGTTGACATCACTGTTGGGTGTGGTTATGGGTGCACTGACAAATACATCTGACCAGGTTTGACCTGGACTGACACCTATAGGGATGCTGGCTATGGTCAGAGGTGAAACACACTTGAAACTTTAAACCAGAAAGGGTAGTTAACCATTTGTTTTTTAACCTGATACATTCACAGGATTTTAAGAACACAGTGAGAAGCAAAAATGGTAGGATTATTTTGTCTAGAGTACTTGTACAGTATACGACCATGACTAAAATATACCTACATAGTGACAGCATGTTTGCAGTTGACTTAAGTGAAGTACTTGAACAACAACCCAGCAACTGGCTGCCTTCCATTTTCCATCAACATTGTGCTGCGGGTGCAACTTTTCCTTCCATAGGAGTAATGCAGTGTTTGTTCCAGTGAAGAAGAAAAACCCTGCATCAGGATTTTGCTTGTTCTCACCCAGCCGAGGCCACAGGATCGACAGCAGCATTCTCGCTGTGCCCACTGCCTCAGTGCCCTGCCGCCCTCCCGACCGGTCACCACCATCTGTTTCCTGGCACAGACCCCCCCACCCCCCTCTCCATGCAGGGCAGACCCAGAGTGCTGACGCCCTTACACCACACACACACAAGGGGAGGAAGTGTGTGTGTGTGTGGTTGTGTAGTCATTCACACGTGGCAACATAATCAAATCACAAATACAAGGATGGAAAGAGCATCAAAATGTCCTTTCAAACAGATGTAGAGCTGAAAGGAAACCAAGCATTTTAGTTGCTGCACACACACACACACACAAGGTGGTTGTTGTAAATGGACAGAGTGATTGTGGCCACATATAGTTATAAATTGGAATGGATGATTAGAGCTGGCATGTTCACTTTACACAAATAGTGGAAACTTCTTTATCCTCTTTTATGTCCGCCATGGTGTCACCTTTTGGACTTTGGTTGTGAAACCAATCTACAGATCACACAGAGTTAATACAAAACTGAAAGCAATAATTATTTTATTTTTAATAAGTATATTGGGTTAATTGCACAGAAGCCATAAGCGGTCATGCATTCCTACACAGCAAATTCTCACAAAATCATTGGTGCTCACAAAATGAGTCTGGCAAACAAAACAAATCACCCCCGTTGTATCAAAGAAGATGTTAAAATGTGAAATAAAAATGAGTGAAATGGGTCAAAGAAAATCTCTCAATATCCAAAACCCAAGACCATGTCAATGTGTGCATGAACTAGCCTGTAGGATGCCGAAGTCTAGACCTAATCTCAGCAACACATGGGCTCTCCTGGACTTGGAGCAACAGCAAGTAGATAGGGATGAGTGGTGCTGTTGATGGCCTCAATGTGTTCCTGGATGCTGGCTCCACTCTAGAAAAACAATAAAACAATTAGTTCATTTACTTTATACACAGGAACAGAAAAGAATAGAATAGAATATTTTATTGATCCCTCAAGGTGAAATTCTTTCTCTGAAAGTTTTTGCATTCATCGGCCCAAAGTACAACCACACAAAGCATTGATGGCCAGCCACGTAATGGCACCCCGGGAGCAGTTAGGGGTTTGGTACCTTCAGTACCTCGGCAGTGCCCAGGAGGTGAATCTCCAGCTACCAGTCCACTTTACACCATTACTTTAAAGGTGGGGCAGGAGATGTTGGGAAAACGGTTCCAGGAAGCTATATTTTGAAAATACACACCTATGCCTTTTCTTCAGACCTCCCCTCAAAACCACGCCTTCAAAGCAATGGTCTATCAGCATTCAAATGTATTTCTGAGCCAACAGCAGCTCTGTCGTATTGCACATTATTGTAGAGTTCATACTGATTATTAAATAACTAGGCCAACATCATACTGTCATATTTTGGCTGACATCACTCCTTCACTCTATATTTACAGTTTACTTTACCTTTACAGTTTCATGTCTCTCAAAAATAGTCACAGTGTAAGTTCATGGGTAAATAGGTATGTATCATGAAAAACAAGAAAGAAACACTTGGACACACATGGTGCGCACACACACACACACAGGTAAGGGCAACTTGCACTGCAAGTAGCTGTGCCGCCTGCAGCTCATGTTCAGCCTAAGTATGGCGTCACATTGGGAAACAGACGAGTGACAGTATGCAGCAGGACAGAAATGTGCATATGAAAACAGACAGACATATTTGTGCCTTCACAGGCATTTTGCTGCATGCATAACGCTGCGGTTTGAAATGAATGTGACCAGCAATCCTAATGAGAACGAAACATAAGTACAGGATTGAAGTAACTGACAAAATCACATGATGACAGTGAATATTGGTGGTGATGTATGATGAACGTCTGTTGAACATATGACACAGACAGGTAGGTGAGCTCACTGCTTTCAGTAAATATGTATAATGTGTGTGTGTGTGTGTAATCCATATGTAATGCTTATATGTTTGTGTCCAGAGGCAGCAGATCCATGAAGAATGGCGTTGGGGCCGCTGAACTCATTTTCCTTTCCCCTGTTCAACCCTTGACCTTTGACCTTCAAGGTCAGATTTGCCCCCTCTCTCCTCGCCCAATCCATCAGGCTCTCTGTCCCAAACAGGGGGGACCATATTTGTATTCAGGCCACCTCTCATCTCTCACCTCTTTTGTTTTAACCTCTCTTTAGCCATCACTCCTGGTGGGGGTGTCGGGAGGGTCAGGATGTGTGTGTGTGTGTGTGTGTCTGTGGGGGGGGTATGGTTTATGGCTCTGGTGGGTTATGGGTACTGGTGGTGGGAGGAGGAGGTGGGGCTACAAATCTCCGACTCGCACCTAAAGCTGTCAGTGGCGCCCCGGGGGGCCTCGGGCGTCAGCCAGCACGGTCACCTTGGATTGGTGGACGTATGAGATGAAACGCACACACACACGCGCACACACAGATTTATGCATGCAGATGCCACAGCGAGATAGCAAACAGAGAAGATCTCGCCATCGCCTGTACGATCCCCACCTCCTCACACAAACAGACACACACATGCATACACATGGACAGGCGAGCAAACACTGAGGCTGTCACTCCGTACAATCTCCTCCTCTCTCTCTCTCTCTCACACACACACACACACACACACACACAGACACCTCCTCTCCCTGTCAGAAACTCAATTAATATTCTAGTAGAGAGGAGGGAGGCCAGAATGTGTTTACATGGATTACTGCAGACTTCCTCTTCCCCTCCTCTCTTCCTCACCCCACACCCAGTGCCCCACCCACATACTGGGAGATCTCTTTTCTCTCCCAGTTTGCTCTCGGCTGAGTAGAGCTGCAGCCATGATAACCAGATCAAGATGCGTTTGTTAATGACACGGATGCTTCATCTCCAATCCCTCCCCCCACCTTCTCCTCCCAGGTGCAGACCAGAGAGAAATTCGAGACGCTCTCCCCCACCATCACCAACACCCCCCTGCTGCGCGCTGAAGCACCCTGGAGAAGAAGCATCCCGGTGAGGTGTCGGTCAAGAGGGCGGAGCTGGGTAAGTTGTGTGGGTGGGGTGATGGTGTGTGTGTGTGGTGGTGGGGGGGGCATCCCACAGAGTGTCTGTGGGATGGCCCGATGGTCCTCGCTGTCTGGGGTCACTCCGCACCACCCACCCGTTCTCCCACTTGGTGGCAGCTGTGTTGGAAGTGCATCCTTCACGGGCACTTCAGGGGGTGAAGGTGGGTGATAGTGTATGTACTATAGAGTGTGTCTAGTGTGTGTGTGACAGTGAAGGGGAGTTTTAGTTACACAAACATTTCCCAGAGGTAGAGCTGCTGTGGAGGCAGAAATGTTTTTCATTGGTTGAGTTAAATCTCAGTTTGACTAAGTGACACCCAGTGAAACAGGACAACACAGAGAGGGTGTCTAATATTATGAAATGCAATGCTCTATATGCTAACTGAAAAACCGTAACAAATTGCCTCTTATGGGATCATTTAGATTTGTTAAAACTCATTGTCGTAGTGATCCCATCAGTATAACCGCATTGTATAGGCCTAGATCATTGCTGAGGTCCTGATCTGGAATCCTTAGACTTACCCCAAAACTCCACCGGACACGTCTCTGTCACGTCATGGATGCGATGCTGTTTTGGTCCGTCCTGCATGCGATTCGGAAGCGTTTCAGTCGGTGGGCAGTAGTGACAGTGTCGCACGCGCATCCGCACCAGGTGGATTTTAGAGGTAAGGCCGCACTCAGACGGGATCCGATGCTGCGGCTGAAACTCATGTTTTTCTATTTGAGTGGGGGTCGTTCATTTTGGCTAAATTGTTGTGCAGCGAGTGTGAGTTGTGCAGCAGTGTGTGTGGGTGAGAGGGGGCTGCTGGGGGTGTGTCTATCTGTGTTGAACGTAACTACTGTGAAACAACCAGAAAATAACTTTTTATCTTGCTGATTAACTGGCTTTATCAAGCCCAGTGCTCCCTCACTCTCATTCACTCTCTCTCTCTCAAACCATCAGACACAAACCAAAGGAAATTGCTGGGTAGGTGAATAATCCTGGATAGCCTTGTTTCAGAGACATTTGAGGCTGACTGTGGAGGTTTGACCGTTCTGATTGGCAGCTGCAGTATGATGGGCTGTGTTTCCAAAAGCTGGATCCGGCTGAATTTCTCCACCGCAGGACTACCCCCATTCAAATGAATGATGCAAAAGTCTGTGTTTTTTGACACAGTGCTGGATCCTGTCTGAATTTGGCTTAATCTCGCCATTTCCAAGAAGTGTGGACCAAAGTGTCTCTGGATGCAATCAGATGAACCTCCAACTAATCAGAGCAATGTATGACATAGCGTAGTTAGTAACTTACATATCAATTTGACTTCAATTCTTTGTTGTGGTGATAATATGTTGTCCTGTTTGTTTAATACATGATTCAAAAGAAACAACTCCACACAGTGAGGTCTTGGGTGTTTATAAAAGCTACCTCATATTGTGATTGGCCTGACCAGATCCAGGACTGGTGGAAGTCTCTCTGAATGGGAGGGGACTAAATGCAAATAAAGCTCATGGATTAGTCTGGTACCCGGAATACTGAGATCTGCGAACCAGGCAGGGATCCAGAAAAGAAGCCCTATGGGGCAAAAAATATAAGCGACCTGTCAGATCAGAGGACAGGTTCCAAACAGACTCCTAGGGTTACATAAACCTATTTATTTATACTGATAATGACAAACGCTAAAATTATTACCCCAAAACTTTTTATTAGAAAAGATCCATCACAGTTTACAGACCAGCTTCCTTCTCCAACATAGTCATAGTAACCAAAAAACCTGATTGGCCAACTCAGCTGTAACACTTGAACCACACAGCCTGAGTGTGTGAAAACTAAGGTGCCAGTTTGAGTTTGGCAGTTTGGCATGGTGTGGAAATAGCTGTGGAAACAAAGTACCATGTGTACCAACAGCGCTGTACAAATCAAAACTACAGACTTTCTCACATGGTCTGTAGTACCTGTAGTAACATCATATCTACTGTCTCATATGACTGCATCCCATTTATCTAGATTTGTCCACCCTACTGCCTAAAGAAAAATCAATTGGAATGCGGCCCTAGTTAGCAGGTAAAAAGGTAACTAGAATGGATATTTCTTTATGAAAGTACATACATTATTGGACACGTTTTTATCTATTTGTATACATTAGTGTATACAATATACAAAATATGATCCAGGTTGTAATAAAATGAATTTTCCTTCAAACCGCAAACAAGTTCAGTTCTCTTGGGGTGCTGGAAGAAATGAATAAAACATGAGGTTTATACTGACATTTTTATGTAGAGATGGACCACATGACTGACCATTATCCAACATGCGATAAGACTAATATCGGCTTCATCTATCGGTGTGACCCTAGTTGGCAGCCTGGCACTAAGCCCCATGACTTGTCTGAGCACATCAGCGGAGCGGCCAGTCAAACACCCTGTGCTAAGCCAACACCGAGCCTCCCTGCCCAGGCCGACCCGTACACCCCAGCAGCAGAGCAGTCACACCAGCCTCACCAAGGGCAAGGGAGGAGGCAACAGCTAGTGTAGCTACAGTGATGTTGACTTTTTATACTCCCAGTCAGGACAATCAGAGCCTGCTTCTTTACTGTAATACATACCTGTGGTTCTCTAATGAGACACTTCAGCTTTATTCTGCAGACTCTTAATGTAATCACCGCTATATCTAAATATGCTCCTCAGAATTTGATTGTTTTCTCAAAGATATTTTGTTTGCATCATTTAAAGTGCATAATGAACCCAATCATTCAGTTATATTTACCTGAATTCGACTAAAAACATGAAAACTTCTGAAAAAAGTTTTCTTTTGCCATCCACAAAGAACAAATTGAAGTCAGCATAAACAGTGATGCACTGATATTCACAGGAAGGTGAAGAAGACAGCTTTTATTCTGTGGTGCAGACAGCATGTAACTCTCATATAGACAGACCTCCCCAGATCTCCACATTTGGTTTTAGCACTGTGCCATACTGGAGAAAGGTCCAGCTGAACCCATTAATGGGTGGTGGTGGTTGTGAGGGGGTGCTCTGGCTTTTTTGACCATGGTCATTTTGGGCGGTACTCAGCCCAGGACGCAGGGATGATGCTTTTGCAAAATAGTGTTGGAGTAATTTGGAAGGGGAGGAGAGATCTGACTGAAATAGTCATCCAAGCCAATCAAACTACTCTGCATAAATAACTGATGATGCATATTTTTTATTGTAGTATTAATTATTCTAAAATGAAAAAGTTTGGTATGATCTTTTTTTGTATTTTACTCAAAAAGACAATATGTCAGAAAAGATTAAAGCAGCTGATGTTTGTGAAGTAAAGGAATAAAAAAAGATTTTTCATGTTAAAGTCATCCCTGCAATTAATGTAACAGATGGGGCCATTAACACACATTTCAAGATCTGTTATATGTATCTGTTATAATATTAATTCATTCAGACTGATTATATGATTTATATATATATAACCTGCATATTAAATAAATATTATTAATTTAAACTTTTTTTTAGAAATTGTCTTCTTTGTGATAAAAATGTTTTCTAATAATAAAAAGAAATTGACAGAGTTATTTGTAATTAAGATTTATATATATATATATTAAATGAATAAAATCTTGTCGGTTTATGTCATCATATTTGTTGAATCTCTGTAACTGATAGACCTGCTCTATGTGTAAATTGGTATGACATAACGTGTTACAATTTGGTGTTATATAAATAAAACAGAACTGAATTATTTACCTTCATATTAACAACAAGAATATAAACTGGAATCAGTGGTCATCATTTTATCTATAACAGTGTATTTTCTGTCCACAGTGACTCATGCACTGCTGAAGTTCTCTTGTTCTGTGTGTGTCTGTGTTTGTTTAATCCTCTTTACTGGACATTTTAGCAGCTTGAAACGTCCACAAACTGTCTTCACCACAGAGACGTCTCGAGTCATCCGTATTTCCCGCAACGTTTGACAAGCCGCCAGTAAGACGGAGACGCTGGTGGTGCACAGCGGCACAATACTGATGTGTCATCTAATTTCAAATCACACTGTGCTACTACAGAAAGGGAAGAAGAGAGGAGAAAGCGCCAGGATCGGATGGTATGGAAGGTACAGAGGAAGAATGGAAATTGGGGAAGGAGAGGAACGAGAGGAGAGGTTGGGGTGGGGGGGCGGCTGGGCGTGGGTATGGGGAGTGTAGAGGGAAAGAAATCTCTGTCTCAGCAAAAGTTTTCATTAAAATTTTGAGACAAATGATCTCTGTGTCCTTCTCCTGAAGCTGCCTGGGGCGTCATGCTATTTCTATGCAAATAACAACCTCACGCCTTTGCTCCTATTATTTCTGCTGGAGCTGCTGCAACATGACCCAAGAGAGTGGGGGAGGGATGAGGGAGAAGGGGGAGGAGGGGAGAGGGAGGGAGAGTGAGTAACGGTGATATGAAGTGAGAAAGAGAAATAAGAAGGAAAATGCAGTAGAGGAGGAAGAGGGAATGAAGGAACGACAGAAAGGAGGAGGAGGAGGGTGGAGGAGACAGTCAGACGAGCAGAGTGTGTGTGTGTGTGTGTGTGTGCAATGGACTCACTGAGGTGTGAAAATATATAACACAAGGAAAGGGAGAGAGGGAGAGAGAGGGAGAGATGGAGGGCTAAGAACAACACAAAGACACAGCCATAATTTGTTTGGAGTCTGCCTTTCTTGTAATATATGACACCCTCAGCACGGGTGCTTCCTCACCGCGCACTATTGTTTAACTGTATAGCACTTACAACACTATCAGGACCAGTCCATCTCTCTCTCACACACACACCTTAGGATTTACGTAGTGGGCCACTCCAGTGCTGCAGTCTGCTGCAAATGTAATACAGTGTGTGAAAAGTGAAGCGGCAGATACATGAATTCACAACACGGTGCATGATATGAATGTGTACCATGGTCAGACTGGTGACTGCATGACGTGGAGGCTGTTTGTCCTTGAATCTTAAAATGAAAGTTAAAATAATTTCTTCATAAATGTTACACAAGTAGTGGAAACAGGTTGACACTAGAATGTAGTGTAATAATACTCAGGGATTTCATGTTCTAATGATCATTTTGCAATTTCCCAATCTTGAATGCAATGTCCCAGAATCTTTACTGGGAACAAAAATTATGACTGCTGAACTGATTTATACTTGGGACAGAGCGACTGATGGGACGAAGCTGGACCAGGTCTGTTCTAGTCTGGGTAAAATCATATAAGTGATGTGTAAATATTATAATCTGAAGTCTTCAGATCCAGTCACTGACAGGTCCTTGTCGTTATTTTACTTTGCCTATACTCCTCACCACTCAGGAGCTGAAAACGTCACTGCATGTAAACAGTGTAAGCTGCAACAGTCCAACGCTAGTTAAAAGTTATTCACACAACCAACGCATGAAAACAGCGTTTGTTTCACTTTTGTTGCTTTTCAGTTGTGGAGAAAATGTCCAAAGCTGTAGTACCACTAATGGCCATTAGATGTGGCTGCAATTTGCTAAATATAACACTGATAGTTTCTGATTATGCAAACTTTGGATAGTTTTACAGTTGATTATTGGCCCAGTATCCATATGTGACTTGTGAAGGTAGACTGATGTCTGAACTCTACAACATGCTGAAATGACACGTTATCACCTTTTTAAAGATTCTTTTTTGGCCTTTATTTCTGACAGAGACAGTTGTGAGTGACAGGAATGTGGAGAGAGAGAGAGATGGGGAATGACATGCAGGAAAGAGCCACAGGTCAGATCTGACCCCTGGGCTGCCGCGGCGAGGACTGAACCTTTGTACATGGGGCGGCTGCTCTACCAACTGAGCTAAACAACACCCCACATTATCACCTTCTTAAGAGTTTGATAGCAACATAATAGCAAAAGCAGCTGATGTTTCTGAAGTAAAGTTTAAAAATCTATATTTTTCATGTTAAAGTCAAACCCAGTCACCCCTGCAATGAATGTAACAGATTGGGCCATTAACACTCAATTCAAGATTAGTTATATGTTATATGTGTCTGTTATAATATTTGGAAACAAAAATGGCCTGAGACAGACACAGAAAGACATTTTCATGTTTCTTTACTTACCTGTACTTATTTCTGTCCTCATCCTGCTGTAACACCTCTGCATGATCTATGAGGGATTATTTTATCTTTATCACAGCTTGCACTTACATCCTCAACAACAGTCTATCCATAATGTGACCACTTTTACTGTTCATTCAAGTTTAAATATAGAATTCTTGTGTATATCTTACCGTGTCTTCCACTTGCCAGCAATGTTATTTTGTAACCTGTAACTTGAAATGTACCCTATTTACAAAAATAAAATGGAATTTATTTACTTTCCTTCTTTCTTTCTTTTTATATTTTATGAATGGAAATAATGTGGACATCATTTTGTAAGGAGGGTATATGTCCTGTGTAAACATGCAGCTTCACATGTAAATGCAAGTCTGGAGTGCAAATTCCACCCATATTCAAATAATCCCGCATTACCATATTTCCATCAGCAGACACTGTCAAAGAATGAATATTGATAAATGGCAGCATGTCTGAAGCACACAGTAGCTGTGCAGTCTCTCCTCCAGAGGTCCGGCTGTTTTTTACAGCCTTTTTCCTTTTAGAAAAACGTATCTGGATCATTTACATTTTCAATCCACCTCTAAATATGTCAATTTCTATTGCAATAATAAAACATATTCTGCAACTACAATCCAGAAGCTCCTCACAGATTCCCACACAGATGAAAGGCAGTCCTCTTTGCTGTCCTCACCTCTGTAATAAAGTCATATACAAATACACATCATATGCAGTGTATAATATATAAAAACACATGATAAAGCAGATTCTCTAGTTATTTGGTTTGTAAGTATTGACTTTTTTTTGTACAAAATCACTAATTTCTAAGTTAGAACAGAACTGGATCTGTCATTAAGAGCATACGTGCATGTGAGTGTGCACGTGTATGTGCTGTTCTCTCACAGCCACTGTAAGCCTCTGAATGAGCGACAGCCAAATATCCACTCAGAGCCAAGTGATTTGCTCTTGTGCTGTTATCAGATGAGTGAAGGGCTGATTAAAGATGAAGGACTGTGTGTTTGTGTGTGTGTGTGTGCACAGCTGTTTGATAAATTCAACATGTGTGATCTTGTGGGTAGGTTTAAGGTAAAGTTGATGATGCAGTGGTCATGGTTCAGGTTGGGTTACAGCTCCAGGTAGGTCAACATCCTAAAAAGCTGCCTTCCTAACTAACTCTATATCTGTGTGTGTGTGTGTCTGTGTGTGTGTGTGTATCCATCTGTGCAGACGGCACCCTGCCGACTGACTCACCTGCTGCCTGCAGGGGGTAACTAGCTAGCAGTGCTGCTAACCCAAACAGCTAGTGAACTGTGAAACAACTGCAGTCAAAACATCAAGCCGATTAGACGCTAATTACGTCTGCTGCCATATGGCGCTAACTGACCTGAGTACACCCAAAAACACACAAATGTGTTAGAGTGTATTTGGGGGGAAAAAGGAGACCTGGGCTGCCTCGACACTTCATTGCTAGTTATTAGTGGGAACAAATTGAATCCATTGTATTGAACCAGTTTTTGCAAGTCACCACACACACACACACACACAGTCTTAAAGTAACGGTGGAGATGGGAGGAGAATCATGACTATTTGGCTTTCCTTAATAAAAACCTCAAATGCCAAAGATTCTTCAGGTTTCACTAAGCTAGAGGACTCAGCCGGAGTCCAGTTCAAAACCACTGACAACACAAATGAATCTGTTATAATCCATCATCTAGATACGCTGAAATGCAGAATGGTATCCAACCCAAAATGTAGCAACACAGGACTACAACCCTAATAACACACACACTTTAAACCTAGTAAATGAGAGGTTATAGTGGTGGTGGCAGCTGCAGCAGCAGTTTCAGGTCATAAAGGCTGCACTGTACAAAAAGATAATGATTAAAAATATGAAAAAATATGATTGGAGGGACTGGTGGATTGAGAGGTGGCTAATGGTGCCCCAGGAGGTACAGCAGGTCGTCCACTAATCAGATGATCAGCAGTTCGATCCCCGGCTCCTCCAGTCTCCATGTCTTTGGGCAAGATACTGAACCCTGAATTGCTCCTGAAGGCTGTGCCATCAGTGTGTGAATGTGTGTGAATGGGTGAATGAGATATGTAGTGTAAAAGAGCTTTGAGTGGTCAGAAGACTAGAAAGGAGATATACAAGTACAGTCCATTTACCATACATACATGGTACATTCAACGTCAAACTGCAACTTCATTTAGTCATTTAGCTGACATGCACAGGGAAACAATCAAGGTAAAATGCAAGTAGTACATGTTAGGTAGTGTTGGAGAGGAGGTCCTCTCTGAAGAGCTGGAGGTCTTCAGGAGGTTTGGTATGGTAGAGAGGGACGCCACTGATCTGGTAGGAACTGGTAGGACATTCCACCAACGGGGAACAACAGACAAGAAGAGTTTGGATTGCCCTGAGTGTACGGGTGGCAGAGCCAGGCGTCATTCACTGGTGGAGCGCATGTATAAGGGCATTCAGGTAGGTGGGTCCAGAACTGAAGACTTTGTAGGCGAGCATTAGTGATTTGGACTCATTGCGCTTATGTCTGCATAAGTTCAGTTCTGCTTAAACTAACACAGTGCTGTTTGTGATATTTGACAGCATTTTCAGCATGGTATGTTTGACTTACAGATTCATTATTCTCTTATAATTCTACACTCGTTAGTTAGCTCACTCGCTGATGTTATGTTGCTAGCTATCAGGTAATGCTGCAGATGCAAAAAAAAAAAGAAAAGAAAAAACACTTTTTCATGCCTCCAGATAGTACAAAATACAGCCACACAGGACACATTTTAGCCTTGTTGGTTGCGTTGGTTGTGTTGGTTTACCTGTGACCTTTAGAATTTATATTCAGCCTTTACTGCTCTTTTCACAGTACATGAAGGCCTTGGCCTGTAGTAGAGTGTCATCAGAATCATATAAAACCCTATGAAAGACTAATTGGTTTTCTACTTATCATCATATCGCCGCATATTTGTTAAGTGTAGGTGTGTTCATTGTTATACCTGTCTGTAAACTGAGGTTATTATTCATGCAATTACTTATTAACCTGAAACTGTTTTTCCCAAATCTGTTTAAAGTTAAAATCCCGACTGTAATCATACAGACATGTACTGCTGGTAGGTGAAGTCCTCCCATACTGAGAAACTGACAATATCCTTGACCACAACACACAAATCTGAAAAACATGCAGTCAAAAACATACTCTCACATGGCACACACACACACACACAGAATGATAAACACACATATAGGAATTTTCACCATCAAGGCTGACTGACAATACACATCACACAGCAACCCTCCTACACACACACACACACACACACACACTCTCTCTCTCTCTCTTTTCCTGCCTTAAAGCTACAGTCAACGTACAAAGTAAAGGCAGGACGGTAAAAGGGGAAACACACACACCCGCGCGCGCACACACCCTGCCTTTCTCCTTCCTCCTTCTCAATCCATCTGCTTCACGTTTGCATTTCATGCCTGCCGGCATTTTTTTGAAGTGGCAATACTTTGATGCAGACTGAGGGATACATTATCATTATTTCAATTTCCATGCTGAGGTGTTTTGTGTGTGTGTGTGTGTGTGTGTGTGTGTGCGTGAGAGTGGTAGAGCCATAGATATGAAGGCAGAGAGGAGTACCAATACGCTCTGTGGCGATGCTGTCTTCATACTCCTGTGCTTCCGTGAAAATATGGCATTGTAGGAGAAAGAGGCAGAAAAACAAAGAGAGTCGAGGGAGGGCGTGAGGAAACGAGACGAGGATGCAGATGGAAGGGAACCACAGAGAAGAGGAAGAGGAAAAAGGAGGACATAGATAGGAGAGCAGGGGAAGAGGCATGGGAGAGATAAAGGCAGCAGCAGAGAGTGCATTGCATTTTGACATGGCCGTCTAAAGCATAAGCCTCTCCCGCAGCTATAATGCTTTGTGCTGGGCTCCTCCACCTCTATCTCTCATTCTATTTCACACTCTCTCTACCCACACCCCCTCTCTTTTTCCTTTCTTCTATTTTAAACTCTCCACACTCCCTCTTTCTCTTTCTGTTTCTCCTGGCCTGTACAATAATTCAAGGTAGCGCCGCTGCCAGCACAACATCTTAAATCTGACTCAGTGGCGGACTCCACATTTCAGGCAGAGAAACAGAGATGTTTAGGCACTTCCTTTTTCAAGCCTGGAAGAATCATAAGGCTACTTAGCAGAGGGCTGCAGGATTTAAGAAGTCTGTCTTATTGATGACACAGAGATGCTTTTTAAGAAACTGGCAGCAGCAGCTTTTTTAAAGCTTGGTGTAAACAGAAACCTGTTTTCTAAGAGAAAAATATACCACATTATAAACATTACACGTAATACAAGTAATAAATCAAGTATACAAGTAAATGTGATCAGTTGATAGCACTCGGACTGCAAACAGACTCATTGTGCTTTGCCTACAGATTCTGCATTCATATGCAGGGATCTCTACAGAGATTACATACAGAGTAACTTGGACAGGATGTGTCTGAACCTTGTAGCTTCACCTGACGAGTTCTCAATCAACATCCAGACAGAAGAAACTGTACACGTCTTCCATCACAGACTGACTCATATGTTCAGTAAATTAAAAAAAGAAATTTTTCACAGTCTCTTATTGTTTCTAAATGCAGTTCAATATATTGAAGTCATGAAGCTGATGTAGTTCCAATTTTTAGTTTAATGGGTAACTAAATAAATATGCATGAAGTTATTATGACAAAGGAATGTTTAACTGCTGTATGTTCAGAGCTCGTCTGCTTCATGGATTTATCATTTTTCTTTACATTCCGTCAGATGTTGTAGATAGCTCGGATTCTACAGACTTATGGATTCTTCATCTTTGTTGGCATCAACATCTTGTTGCTGATGGGCATCCTTCACCACATCGAGATGCCACAGATGCCCTGCGTTAATCTAATACACAATACAATGTGATCAATTCAAAATAGTGTGCAAGGACTGGCATCCAAGAAATTTCAGTGGTGGAAAAATGACACGTAAGGTTAGAAAAGCCTTCCTGTGAAATAATGCACAACACTACAACATGTACATGTTTTATAAACTACTGAGAGAGGAGTGAACGCGGCTGTTCCTCTGCTGGAACACTGAGATCATGTGACTGGATACACTCAATATTTCAGCTGAATGTGTTTTTTTAGCTTAAATATACTGGAATTTGTATTTGTATGTATGTATAATCACAATAAAATATGTAAAAACTGACGGTTTTTACGTTAAATATGAACATTATTTTACTAGTGTAATTTGTGTAATGTGGCAAACATTTTATCTTACCTAAACTGTTTAAAACTGCCATGCTGAATCGAGTTCTGAAGGTTTGCCCTCTCCGCTGTGTCGCTGGAGAGGGTTCTGTTATTTACTGTGAATCCTTGGATCCATTAAATGGAGCCAGGATGAACCCCAGCCTCCTCAAGCACAGTCTTACCGCGGGTTGATGTTAATGACAGCCATAAAACACCACCACGCTCAATCTTACATTACTCCCATCTGGGTCAGAGTCATCCATACAGAATTCATTATTGTAAATATGACCAGACCAAGAGTGTGTGTGGCTGTGTGAGTGTGTGTGAGAGAGAGAGAGGTCATGCAGGTGTGACACTATTTCACAGTGTTTGTCTTTTTACCTCCAATCAGCATCCACCTCATGCGTCCTTACACAGATTTCAGTGTTGCACGCTGAAGACGCTTAAAGTGCACGAACCGACAATTTCCAAGGAAATGAAAGGCTACTTTGCCTCAGTGGCTAGATTTGAACAAAAGGTGGTGAAGATTGGCCCCCGCACAACAACAAGCTGCTTCATGTGTTGTTACCTATGTGTGGTTCAAACCCAGTGCAAGATCTCCCTGCAGGAGTCTCAGAGACTGTCAAGACTCTGGGGTTAAAAGTACAACAAGGGTTACAGAGAGAGTAAGCCCAACCTGACACCCTTCTTTATTTGTTGGTTTAAACACATCATGGTGGCTTATCCTTTAAAGTCTTACTCTGTAAATCAGAGGCTGAAAAAAAAAAAACATAGACACGAGCTTTCCATTCATCCCAGGTCATGTTTTTTCAATTATAATAAAATTTGAGATGTATATATGTAATATATAATATTTCCCACCTTTGTCCAGATTTGTATAACTGTACAGTTTATCCTTCCTAGTTACAATCCAGTTTCCTTTTAACACCTTAAAACCACAAAACCAGTAAGATTTACAAATTTACAAAAATAGATTTCACCTCATTAAGCACAATATAAATTAAGAAACAGACATAGATCCAGTTTTTAAAGTAATATTTGGCCTTCTTAAACTACTCTATGACAGATTATATGACAATATCAGAAACTTCATACATGTGTGGTCATGTACCACACATTTGTTTGTGTCTGTTATGTGTTATTGTAAAATAATAAAATGACTAATCAAATGTTTCTACAAAAATATAGATTTTGGAGTCAGTTCCACTTTTGCACCGTGATATAGTATTTATATTTATTTGCACTGATGCAGGACATCAGTGCAGGATACACTTCTCAATGAAGTTCACTCTCCACACAGTTGCCACATTCTGCTACATCTACTGTACATCTAAAAAATAAAAATTCATGACCTTTTCATTCCTGGATGACCTCTCTGGAAGACTTGAGCCATGTGAGGACATGCAGGAGAGGCAGAATCCATAAATGACAGCATTTTTTTTTTGGATTGGATCCATTTTGTTATTGTATGGGATGATGTGGCATTTCTCTGTTCTCTTGAACAGCACATCTTTTTCTTTCCAACTTACTCTCCATTCCTCAATCCATTCTACTTCATAATGGAGGTGGAAAGTTTAAGACCACCGGCCACATGTTTAGATGTTGGACACAATAAATGCTGAATGTCTGGACATGGCTGCAGAAGGACGACTGCAAAACAATTCACGATCAGGTGAACTGCACATGAGGATATAATAGTGTGATGTGAATGGCCAAATACAAAAGTCATGGCTGACTAATACTGTTGTTTTTTTAAATATATCTGTAGATTGTTCATAAGGTCTAGATTACATATTATTTACTTACATACATAAAAGAAATAATTCTCTCACAATTCTCCACAATCCATGCAATAAAGACATGCCCTGTTTTTGGTGTAATGAAATCTTGGTTTATGACAAATAAGAAAAACAGACATATAGTAACATACATAATTCTCTTCCTAGTGATTTTTATGGTCATTATATGAGTGATAGTGTTACCATTAGAAGACAAATGTCATCAGTGTCCTGACGTCATTTGTCCAGAGTTGATTCTGAGATATGATTCAAGTGCCTTGGTTGTAATTAGTGCATTTTGGACTTGTTCAGAGCTGCATGCCACTAAAGAGAACTGTGTGAAGAGTTTTGAAAAGAACTGAACACAATCAATTGTAAAGAAAAAACTGTAAACACACACACACACACACACACACACACACATATATATACTTGGTCATTCCTGCTACAGCGTCATTGGAGAGCAACTGCAGCACAACAATACGACTTCAGAAGAAAAAGAGGGACACCCATAGGTGCTGCTGCGTTACTGCAAATGCTCCTCCATCAGTGTGAACATGCAGGTGGTGTCCAAATAAGACAAATACAACAAAGAACATGAGTTATAGATGAAAACCATCCCTCTTCTCTCTCTTTTGCTCAAATACACTTCACTTAAACACATTATGTTTATTAGTTTTTATGTGCTGACAAGCACATTCAAACGCTGCAAGGTGACGAGTGACTGCAATGGCTTCTAAATGAATTATAATGACTAACTCTCACAGTTATTTTACATGATGTATGCAGTATATTGTATACTCTACTAAAACTGAGCAAAGGTAGGTAGGAATATCCACACACAGCCACTGCATTTCTCTTGGTCACCGACTCATATGGATTCAGACACACACACAGACACACGCGCTGCCTTCATGGGTGAGTGACAGGTTGGCATTGAGTGAGTAGGATAGTGCTTTTGTGTTTGTTTGCCCCTCTATATCAAACCATGTCAAACGTGCCCTTACAGTAGTGACAAAGGACCTGTCTGTCCATATGTTTCAGCATGATAGCATACAATGTAGTGCAGTAGGCTAGTGGCTCTTGTTCTTCCTCGCTTTCTCTCTTTCCCAGACACACATACACACACACAGACACACACACACACCTCGGAGGTAAACTCTTTGTCCAGTATTGCAAGCCAAAATGCTCCCCTATTATAACACAAGCCTGACTCGCCTGATTCCCCACTACATTATAAGTGTTAATTAATCCCAGCCAAACACAATGCATTCACAAATGGGTTCTATGTGTAATGCAGTCTGCCAAGTACAAGTAGATGCAGGATGAAATTCTGCTTTTTGGTCTTCATTTCCATGGCTGGTGGTGGGGGGGGGGTTATACAACGACTGTGCTGTTTTTGTGTTAATAATGTTCAACTTCTTTTGTTGGAAGTAAAGGTTTGAATGCTATACACTCTGTGCTGTTACACCCATCGGCAGTGCTTGGTGTGTAATATATGTACTTGCTCATAGCCTTTTTGCACTTGTCACAGAGTCACGAAAATTACGCACAAGCCAAGTTATGAATCAGCAGCTCATTAGTTTGAAATTCAAATCTATTTTCATAGCATGTTGTGCTCATTTAAGACCACTGTTGTGCAACAGCTCTAATACTCTGTAATAAAATGCAAACAAGGCCGGTAATGTTTCTTTTAGCTTTCATTTGATATGAGGATAGATAAATTGTACGATCAATTGTATAATTAAGTAAATATCAAAGGGATGTTTTTTTCTTTTTTTTCTCGTTATGATTTTAACAGCGTGGATGCTAATTGCTGATTGATATATTGGTCTTACATGGATGCCTTCAAAGTGTTGCTTGTGCTACTTGTTAGCTCCTAATCTACAGTTGTAGCACAATGATAAGGTAATGAGAGGTAGATCGTGTTAATATAAGTGACTATTACTTTAATGAAGACTTTGTCATTAGGAAGTCATATTGTAATACTGTATACTGCAGAATAAGGTCACTCTAATTCTACATTATTTGCAGATATATTACAGACTGAATGGCAACATTTTGGACATGTCAATACAAAATAGCAAAATACATTTAAAGACTTAATCTTTTATTTATATTTCTATTATAATATTTATTTATTTATAACTTTTTATTTCAAATCAGGTTTTAGGTTCAGCAGAATCTGGATGAATGTCAGCCTGCTTATGTTCATTGCTCCGTTGGCTCTATTTCAAGAACATTCAAAGATACAATGGTTACAATGTCTTCAGAACCAACATAAAGTGACTAGGAGCGTTGTGATGGATGTGGGTAGTCAGTCACTAGCCAAGCAGGTGCTGCTGAGGAGGTAATATCAAGTGATAGGCTTATCAGGTAGGCTTACCTTTAGAGCTGCTTACAGTTGACTGCGATTGGTGAAGCAGAGGTTTCGTGGAATTCAACAAGGCTATAGTCACTTCACCTGTATCACCCAGGACAGCCACCACAGAGAACAACGGAGAAGTTTTGTTTTAAGAGGATCACAGTGTGTGCAAGGTGTGAACAAAAGAACTAAAAAAAAAATTGATTTGATTTATTTGATGAGCAGGGTCCTTTTTGGGCCACCAGCAGTGACCTGGATTATATTAAATATTAAAGAAAATAGTTGATTTCACTGGAGCCCATTTAATGACACACCCTGTCAAACAGTCAGGTTCTGGGTTGTCCTTCACTGGAAGAGCCAATAATTAGCCAACATGCTAACATTGGTGGCCAATTGGTTATACTTGTGTGTGCCCCTGTCTTTGAAAGGATCTGATCTGATGAATCCCAACAGCAGTGTTAGCACAGCTCTCCAGAAAGCACCAGCCTAGCAGTTCTGAGACATTCTAAAGTCTGCATTTAAACCCTGTCATTTTGTTTTGCATGGAAACTTTTTAAGCCCTGTCACTCTGAGGAAAGAAAGGAAGTGTTGTCAACGGCTTGAAGGATGTGGGAGTTTATTGAGATGGAAAATGGCTGCTGGTTAGTGTCCTGGGCTAAGTAAATGATATAAAAGCCAATCCCAGTGTCTTAATGGCCTTCATTCTTCTCTGAGGGGGTGGAGGTAATTATAAAGTTCATTACTGTAATGAGATAGGCAGCGTTTGAAAGAGAGCCATCAGTAACCGGGCCAAGACACAGCGATACAACTGTTGATCAAGTCACTGGAACAGGACGTGAATGAGTTCTGATGATGTCATTTGTTCCTAAAATTTGTTTCCTTCCTGAATGATGAAGTGTCAAGATAATATATATATAAATATATATATATATATCACGTAGATATCATAGATATCACGGTTTACTGCCACTGCCGAAAAGGTAGAAGGCCTCACTAACTACAGGATAAAGGATATATGCATTGTGCATATCACAACCAAGTCTGTTTAGAATCTCGTGTGTGTCATTTTCTCATCATCCTCATTTTTATATTCCTCTTTATATTACAAGATTTCCCACCAAAACAGGTTCAAATCTGCCAACTCCACTTCCTGTAGTGTTTGCAAACAATGACGCACAGGAGAAATATAAAATGTATAAAGTAGTAGAGGGAGAGTAGTAATAGTTGAGTTCAGTAAATCAGTAAGGGATAACAATATTCATCACAGAACTGCACATTCATACCAAAGTATGAACAAACAGCTTCAACAGCTCTCACTTTACTTTAAGTACTTTGTTTGCTTCTCTTTTAAGCTGCATCATTGTTCAAATGCACTTTAGTGTGCACATCAGTAAAGGAATGGATCAGCGCTCATAACGCTGTGAAGCTGATTAGGACTGACCTGAGTTCAGTGGTGAGTTCAGTCTGCTGGTTTTAAGATGTTACGATCAGCTCAGTACAAAACTAGTCTCATACTGCATTTAAGGTTAACAAAATCAAATCAGATAAGACCTGAAGTGTAACTGCACCTCCAGATTCTGCTAGCTCCCTCTATCAGCAAAAAGTTCTAACCAGCCATGTGTAGATGCTGTCAGATCTATCTATCTATCTATCTATCTATCTGTCTATCTGTCTATCTGTCTGTCTATCTGTCTGTCTGTCTGTCTGTCTGTCTGTCTGTCTGTCTGTCTGTCTGCCTGCCTGCCTGCCTGCCTGCCTGCCTGCCTGTCTGTCTGTCTGTCTGTCTATCTATCTATCTATCTATCTATCTATCTATCTATCTATCTATCTATCTATCTATCTATCTATCTATCTGTCTATCTGTCTGTCTGTCTGTCTAAACAGGCTCCCTGTTTGCCAGTTGTCCTTAAAGTCGCGGTTAGAAATCATACACAGTCAAACCTAACATCTTGTACCTGTACACTGATGCTTATCACTTCAATGTTTGTTCAGGGACAACTTCCTGGTGCAAAAATTGTGAAACTTTAGGAATTTACTGGGAACATTCATACGCACCATTACTCTACAAACTCATTACTTTTAATGAACTCCATTCAGCTTTTAACTAAACCACATTTACTTGCAGGAC
The DNA here is from genome assembly GCA_014281875.1 of Nibea albiflora. Lineage (NCBI taxonomy): Eukaryota > Metazoa > Chordata > Actinopteri > Sciaenidae > Nibea > Nibea albiflora. Next base: position 1,940,511 of record CM024794.1, read on the forward strand.
TAATGAAAAAAAATGTTGTCTTGATGAATTAAAACCAAACTGTGAAAATTGAATAATGCAGAATGTTTAAAACTAACACTTAGCTCAGAATGGTTTCAGTTACAGGTCCATTGTTGTGCTTCGAGACACTTAACAAAGACATTTAGTCACTCAGCTGTGCACACTCAAACAAACACTCACAGTAATGTTAGAAACCAGCGTGTTGGGTGACCAATTGATTCATCCACTAGAGACAGATTTGGTGTTGAGTGGGTGTTAATTTTAGAGCATGCTAACAGCCATATAAGAAATGTATTCATTATGTTTTCCTCATAAAAACTCCCATAACTGTGTCATCCCACACATTCCACTTTAGGTGTGTTTTCGGCATAAAGCTCTATGGCGCATTCCACCTTCCGAATCCTCCCTGTATTCTCACATTTTTATTCTTTTAATAGAATAATGTCCTGTTTTATGAGCTGTCTGCTACCTGCGAGAGCTGTATCAAAATCTTTGAGCAAAGTTTTACTTAGAAGTTAAAGAGGGGGGAAAGGAACAAGTGTCTCTCTCTCTCTCTCTGCACAAAAGAACATAAAGCTGAAATAATGGTTCATTTTGACTGTGACTCAGCCAGTATAAAATATGCCTGATTTCCACTGTTAAATTATACCGGCTTTTGGCAGCTGATTTATCGAATAGGAGGGCTACATTTGTAATAAAGCAGAAGAAATTATTGCCCGGTGTTAATATTGGAGATTTGATTGAAACGGATACAGGGGCCATTTAAAATTGGACAGTAAATCACTGTGTTCCAGCCAAGCTTGCTATTCTGAGAGGCTCGCACAGATATTGACAGATAATGTTTTTTTTTTTTTCTTTTCTCTTTTGCTTTGATTGGTTATTACAGGAACCTTATTTTAATTAGCATTCCTATAACCGTGATAGTATTTTAAACCAGCTGATGTCATTGTGACTTGTTACAGAGTGTACGTGTGTGTGCTTTTGGGCATGGGTTGGTACATGACAAAAAGAACTAGGACCCATTAACAATTGGTGAAATCAAATGTTGCAGACAGCACCTTAAAACTGTTACTTGAAGAAGGGTGAAGGGCAGGGCCTTATCTACCACTGATGACACTGGAGTCATGTCTTTAATATATATTTTCATCACATAAGAGTTATGATGTTTGTTTTTTTGTTTCATTTTTTGTTTCGTTTTTTGTTTGTTTGGTTGGTTTTTGTTGTGTTTGTTTGTTTGTTTTTGTTGTTTGTTTTTCAGGGAAACGCACTAATTAGAGAGTTAGATGAGAAGAGTGCTAGCACTCTCATGTCTGCACTGAAAATATGACATCATAGCCAGTCAGGTGACTATTTTTGTGCTGGGAGCAGTGACTTACTGCCATCAAGATGAGAATGGATTGGTGAGGACAAGAAACACACTATAACCTCCAACACAACTGAAACCAAGGGAGAATGTTGTTGCTTTAGGACATGTGGGACGCCGCCTTCACCAGAACAGACCCTATGACCATCTGAAAAAAACTTCTAACCTCCATTTACGCCACAAGACACTTGCCTCTTGTCCTGACCACTGACAACGTAAAGAATGGACATCAAATGTGTGACGTCAGCCATAGGTTTCCAAAGAGCTGTTTTGAAGTTGGACATTTCAATACAGGCGTTTATAGAAGTTGAAACATTCTGTAGCCAGCCTCAAGCGGCCACTTGAGGGAGATACAGTTTTTGGCACTTCCACAATGGCTTCATTTCCAGCCACAGAGGTTGCCAATACTGCATCTAGGGAAGCTACAAGAAGAGAGGCTCCCACTTCATCCGGTTTGGTTTTCACAACATATTTACACTAAATCTAAATGCATGATATTAAAAAAGACAGGGCACAAGTACATTTTCCAGCACAATTATATACGTTAAACGTGGTTCGTGGTGAGTTCATTCCTGAATTTGGGTCCAGCTTGTGTAATAAAATAAGGTCCAAAGGATTTTCAGGAGAATGCGTTATAGCATTTATAGTAACTAAACATGTTCATGTAGGCCTATAGTAACTGGTTGAAATGCAATTATTTATTATAACTCTGGACTTTTACTATTTAGCAACACTATTATTGCATAATAATAATAATAATAATAATAATAATAATAATAATAATAATAATAATAATAATAATAATAATAATAGGGCTAGGGTTACTTATAGCTACTTGCTATTTTTAAGTAACATATTATATCACTGCCCACAGTAACACACCACTTTAATTCTTCTTTTGCAGAGAGTTCTGGAGGTAGAGAGTGACCTCTTTTATTGCAAAATATTCCAATACACATGCATTGTGTTTGCATATGTGCATTTCATTGTTAATATGCTCTTGCAGCCCTCTTAGTGAGTGCAGAAAAAACACCAGCGTTTACAGTGTGCTTGTTTGGAACTGATTACATTTTCTATATCCAAACAATCCTCTGCATTGTGTGTTTGCTAATATGCATGCACCGTCCAAGTATTGCAAATGCAGATGCATATTTACCGTGTCAATAAATCCATTACAATAGACTTTAATTGCCTGACGGAGATAGAGGGGAAGGAGGGGAGAGGAGAGAGGACTTGCCACTGTGGCATGGAGCCCATTAATTGCCTGTGACTCTGACTGTGTCCTCCCTTTACTCCACTCACATGACACTGGCCAATCAATACTCAGTGTTGGCTGATTACAGTGGGAACACCCCTCCTTTTACAGAGGTCTGTGCTTCATCCTGATCAATAGCTTCAGAGAGGGGCAGCTGTCTGTGTGTCTGGCTCAAAGGGGTGATAGTGAGGCGTTATGATCATAATTAACAGAAATGTAGCCCTAAACATTCATAAGACACTTAAGTACAATTTAATTTTTGACAGTAATGTTTTATGAGAGATGCTGTGATATATCAGTAAGCATTATGTGTTCATATAATTGTGCTCATGAGGCATTATGGGTGCAGGAGAGTTCATTAGCGCTAATATGAGAGATTTTAGGTTTATGAGTGTTAGCCGTCACTGTGCGGTAAAACATTAAAAACAACGTAGACTCAAAGTTTATACGGGCTTTTCCACACCTCCTCTGTCCTCCAGGAAAATTACCCATAATTCATCACTTCCTGCCTTCAGCAATTTAACAACAGCAATTTGCACTTTGGGCAAGAAAAGAAATTACCTCCAGGAAGTACATTTCCTTTTAGTTTTATTTTAGTTTTCAGTCCAATTTCCTCCCATTCTCACAATTGAGTATATTTTGTGAATTCGAATGTGTCAGATTGTGCTGTGATACGCCGTATTTAAAAGGCAATTTTATGTAAAAGGTTCTTTGGGTTCAAGTCAACAACATGCGCAGCTGGGAAGATAGGGAAGTTATATAGACGACCTGAGGGGAGGACTAAAGTCGTCAAAATGAGTCAATATTCAATTAACCGAACATGAAAAGTAAGAAGAAGAATTAAGAGAAAATGCTAAAACATTAACACTAAGTGGTGAATGCCTGATCGACAGTTTAACATGTCCTCAGTCAATCTGTTTCCAGCTTCCTGACAGCCACTGGGAAACAGCTCAGACTGGATCAATTAATTAAAATATGTGAGTTAATACTTTTAGTCTCTCTGGTACTTCAGAACCAAATCACGCTGGAATGAAATGTCCTTTGACGGCTAATTTTAGTTCACTGAGATCTGTGTTCAAGCAGTCAGTGAACTCCGCCGTGGACCAAACTACTGGACCAAGACCACTCGAAAAGATGAAACTGTCCACTTCTAACCAAATTTATGCCATTTGCTTGTGGAGTGAAAGCAGTGCATGTCGGGGGACAACAGCAATGAGAAATAGTGTAGGTCTGAACAGACTGTGCTGAAACACAGCTGCAAAAAGTGAGTACAGTTGCTTTATTTGCAGCTGTTCCTCATTACATGACTTACACTTTCAGCTTGAGGTCATGAACAATTCCGGTCACATCTTGCAATCTTCATCTTTGATGAACATTATTATGATTATTATTATTATTATTATTATTATTAATAATAATAATAATGATCACTTTGCTATAACCACTTCCAAGGAAAACCCAGCACATAGATGGCACCTGCAAATGTTCTCTTTTTTTGCAACAAAACTATGACAACAAAATGAACATCATTCTGAGGGCACATTACTATAAATTATCAAGTTGGTTTTGAGAGGCTCTGCATCCACCAACCTGGAAAAAGTTCTAAGTGATTACAGTGAATCATTCCTGAGCAAACCTAAATTTTAGGTGAAGGGTTGTTGCTGACGTTAGTTTTGACATTTCTTCAATGGAAACTCAAAATAATGATAAAAAACACATATTTTAACGATGGATAATTGAATTTCCTTGAAGCAATTTGGTTTTTGCCCAGTAGCTGGAATTTTAAAAGCTGAAGATTACATCTTCATGTTTGTGAACAGACTCTGTGTTTGTGCCTTCTTCCTCCCTAAAAGCTTTTTGTCTATACGAGTTCAAGCATCCAGTTGCAGAAGCAATCGCCCTGAAATCACTGAAATGTCTTTTTTGGTAGCTTGTTATACTGTGTACTGTGGGTCCACTCCTAGGTACATCGGTGTGCGCATACACTCCTTGCATAAGTGCACATTTGCATATTCAGAACCTTTTTGTGCACGTGCAGTAGCTCAGTCTGGAGTTTCATGGTTTGATCTTCTACTTAATTTGACACCTTTTGCATGTTTGCTTTTCATTTCCACATACTGTCCACTCTGTTTCTACTTTCAGGCCATTAAGCTTGTAATGCATGTAATAGTAAGGATCGCTTATTAGGTAATAAGGGCCTAATGAGATAATCATTAAGATAAAAATGTGCTTATAGAATAATAGGACATGTATAAGCACAGGCAGTATATACTGCTTAAAACATGAATAAACTAAACATTCCAAGCACAGTTATTGAGTTATTGAGTTTTGTTGTTTTTGCTTTATTACTATTTTTTACATCCTTTATTATGCATTTAATAACATTTAACTTTAGAGGATCTAAAGTGGGAACAATGCTTGACACTATAGTCAAGTTAGTTAAACTCAATATTGTCTATTGACTACCTATAGTATTATATAGTATATAGTATGGCATTATATTATAGAAATAAAGTAATAATAATAAAGTAGTAGCATTATTGACATTAATATAGTTGTATTGCAATAATATTATTTTAGTAAGCATCTTTGAAAGCCCTTATTACTGATTGATGGTTATAGCAAGTAGTTAAATAAAATAAAATCAAATAAAATTTGATTTGATTTGATTTGATTTAGTTTCATATTTACTTACTGTGACTTTGAGGCCTTATTTTATCACTCTTTACACTCTCTCTACATAGCTTCTGTACACATATGTAACATATCATGTTAACACTATGTGATCTGGACTAAATTTAAGGTAACAGACTTTTTCATTTATCTGATTTTATTCATTTTTCTTCTACAGAGACGCCATATGTGCTATATATATTTGACCAGACATTGTCATGACTGTCATGTTTATGCATGACATGGGTTGGTTCAGGTTTGCCAAACCCACATGCACTTTTATTTCTTCTTTCTTCATGCAGACTTTACCTCCGGGTTCAGTCTGTGACAAGAACAGCCTCTTTTGTCAACTTAAGAAGGTACCAGAAGGCAGGAGGACTGCAAGACAGGCAGCATGAGGGTGAGGCTGAAGAAGACTCACTGTTCTCTCCCTCTCTCTCTCTCTCTCTCTGTCTCTCTCTCTCTATCTCACACACACACACACACACACGTACACACACTGCCTGCGTATGTGTATTTTCCGCATGGCAAAGGGTAGGGTTCCAAACTGTAAGAGGATTAGTGACTTGAAAAAGGTAGCCGTCATTTAATTGAAGGCTTACCAGCAGTCGGAAAAAGGCTAGCAGTCAAAGTGAAGGTATAACCCAGCCCAGAACATCCTGTTGAGACCACATTTGCCAAAGTCCATGTGTTTCCTTACGCCTGCCTTCCCCGCCTTCTTCTCAACCTCAGAGGCACGCATCACGTTTTATCACTGAGCCTCAGCTTCTTAAAGACGTTTACACGTTTTGCAATTTTTAATCTCTTCAGCTCGCTAAGAAAGGTGCCTTCAACTCATATTATTCAAATGCTGTGATCTTTGGAAACAGCTCAGGCCCCGAATCCCTCTTCCTTTTTGCCTGGGAGGAAGCTGGGGCCAATCGAGAGTTTATGATACATGAGGAGCTGTATCTGTCTGTGTAACACTTTTACTGGGATTGTCACTATTCAGCCATACAAGCACAGCCTGCTAGTAGGGCCAGTAGCCACTGTTTGGACATTCATCCTTACAGCCTGTTTACACTGGGCCAGCAGCTTTCACATGAGGTGTGGGTCCTTATGGAGCATGAACCCACCAAACATCACTTTATGACATTTTTTTTTTTATCATACTAAGTATAAAGCAGTGTTTACTACCTTGTTAGACTGACTTAAATCCAGATAATCTCAGTCTCAGCCCGTCTTTATCAGCACTACTATGACTTCCACCACTAACATGTTAATACTACTCCTACCATTGCTCCTGCTGTGAGGCTGCTATTCTGGATCCAGAAATAAAAACATTTTTTCAGTCCGTCTTCATCGCATCATTTCTTTATTCATACACAACATATAAAATAAATAAGGCGTCACAGCAAGAAGGTTCTGGGTTTGGGCATCCAGCCAGCTGGGGCCTTTCTGTTTGGAGTTTGCATGTTCTCCTCGTGTCTGTGTGGGTTTTCTCCAAGGACTCCTCCCACAGTCCAAAGACATGCAGGTTCTTTGGCACGCCTAAATTACCCATATGTGTGAGTGTGAATGGTTGTTTTACTCTATGTGTCAGCCCTGTGATGAACTGGTGATCTGTCCAGGGTGTACCCCACGTCTTGCCCAATGTCAGTTTGACCCCGGGATGTTTTGAATTTGTGTCTGGGGGGAATGTAAACAGAAGAAAACAAGGTAGTGATGATAATATTATTTGACATTTGAGTATCCATCTACTTTGTGCTATAGCATTAAGCATCATAGAGTCCATTTCCTCTTGTCCTGCACTCTGTCAGCTCAGAACCCGTCGAGTGCTTGATCTGGGATCTTGATGGAGCAGGTCACAGTAACACTGTTGGCACAACAGTTTCCCATTTTATCCAGCCTGAACATTAGCCAAGAGCAGCCTTAAATCCATGCAGGGATTTTTCCTGGCTCTCTTCATTTCCTCCGGGGGCGATCACCCACAGTGGTAACTGGTCCGGCTGATCTGGCTGGATGGATTGTCTTAAGGTCCACTGCTCTTTAATCCAAACCTTCTCCAATGACTGTAATTTTGTCATAGGTGATGAAGCACAGGTATTTCATGCTTTCTTCTTCTTGTCAAAACCTGGTAACTGCATTACCTACAGTCAAACTGTGAGATGAGCTGACATTAGGATACGTTATGCTAATGTAGCCTGGTAGCTTCCTGCCTGCAGCAGAGATGATGAGTATGTTTATTGCTTTCAAACTCCCAATGTACTTTACCTGACCAGAATAAAATAGCAGCTGGACAAAGTTAACAACTAGCAGGTGAACATGATGGAGCATTTACAGTAGCAGCTAAGGACACAGAGACTGTCCTCAGGAGTTGGTGGAGATTGCACCGGAGGTAACAGAATGCTACAGTAATGTCGCTCTGTGTCTGCCAGATGTGATAGACAGCGTTAGCCATAGAATCTTTGTAAGGTGTTGGCATGCAAGGCAAGGACTGAAATCCTATTAAACATCCAGGAGTCCCGTAGTCATTTATTTTGTTTTACAGTAAGAGATCCTGGCTGCCTTCACCATGGAGAAAGTGGATTATGTATTGAGTCATTCATTTTTATCCGTCCTTCATGCTGATTCCCAACAAATTAAGCAGAATGCGAGTGGTTATGAGTGAGGGGATTGTTCTCGCTCATACACATAATCACAATCTCTTAGGCAGGAATGTACAGTATGTAAGTATGATGAGACTTAGTGTCACTTTTTGTGTGTAACATATACCTTAGAATCAGTCCAAACATACACCAAACCTTCTCTGTGCTGTGGCATTGCAAGCCCTTCAACCTCTTTGGCAGATACTCGGTGCACTGAAGATCACAATGCTTGTGATTAAAGCATGTTTAAGTCATTCTTTATAACTGAGATTCAGAATAGATCAAATGTTCACATATCTCCTTGCAAAAAGAAAAATTATTAGTTTTGTACTTCAAAATGAATGTTTGAGTCAAATATTCCTCAAGAACAGAGCATACACCAAAGACCTCTGTCATCAACTGAATTTTTAGTCCAGTTTAGTTCCAGATTAAGTCACATTTTATGAGCCACCTTTTAGCTTTTAATTCGATTTGATTTAGTTTTTAACTCAATAAAGGATTCAGTCTTTTGAGGTAAATTACCCAAATGACCTATTGACCCTGACTTTAAAGTCCATGTAAAGTAAGAATAAATATGTCTATCTCTCTGCTAGAGGTGCAGGGATATGCTCACAGTGCCTCAGTGTGTCATTGTGTGAGCGTGAGCTTTGAGGCACACAGTAGCAAAGTGAGATGCATCTTTTTACCTCAAAGATATTTCCAAAATAAATCCTTTCTTAACAAACCAGAATATTGTGATGTACTTTTCACTGGCCAAAGTTGATAATAAGACTTTACTTTACAGTTACTACAGAGCATAGACTGTATAAAGTGTAGACGTAGTATCTGTGAAGTCACACACAGGTTTCTGAAGTGTCGTGAAGCAGTGTAGTGGCTCTGGTTTCTGCTATCTTGTCTCTGTCACCTCCTGACTATACCAAAAACCATCTAACACGTATAGCATGGATGGAGCTGAGGCGATCTGAAGCCTGGTTGCTCAAACAAGCCACCTGTGATGGCACCCACCTGTCAATCAAAGTGTTCACACTCTTAATCCTGCTACTTTAAGCCTTAATATAATGTGAACAGGTGTGGCCCTTTGCTTTAAAAAAAGACAACCTTATCATACTTAACAGTTAGTGTTTCTCTAGTGTTGACAAAAACAATAAAAATAAACATATTATGACACCAAATATGAGACTAAACTCCCTTTTAAATATGACGTGAACAATTCATTCCGTGTCCGTAAAATCACATTACTCTAGATAAAGGATGTCGACATGCTTCTTGTTCATTGAGCATAAGATAAACTGTGTTTTATTTTGGTGAAAGCCAGCTGTAGTAATAAGGCAAACCATTTCAAAGGTAACAAGGAAATCAAAGAAAGGCTGTTAGGTGGATCAGATACATACCAAACCACCTGTGATTTGATCATGGAACGCCAACACCTTCTTCTGTTAAGATCATATACGTGTATTATGCTGCATTTATGTGAGTATTAACATCCACACTGACACCGTCTTCTCCACCTCCACTCTGCTACACTCTGACCTGCTGCTTTCTCTCTCTCTTACTTATGTAACATTGATGTATTTCACTGATTTTACCTGGGGCACTTTATTTCATCAGTTATATCTGATTCTTTTGATATGCATCTTTGTGTTATCAGTGCATTATGATTCCTTCTGAGCACAGTGTTAGTGAAATAGAAGATACTACAGTCATCGAAGGTCTTTTCAGGCAATCCTTATTTGACCTGAACCTACAACACACACACACACACACACACACACACACACACACACACACACACACACACACACACACACACACACACACACACACACAAGCACTCACATACAGAAGTATTTGGCTAAACCGTAGATCCAAATTGCTGGACGCAGTGGTAAAACCCACAGCCGGGCTCTTCAGTAATGAAAATTACAGTGTAGCTGTCGTTATTTATGGCTCTGCCAAATCACACAGCTCGAACTGCTATGCCAAACGCACCTGGACAGCCTGTTGAATGCAAGCCCACGCAATCTCCAAACCTGTAATTGTCACCATGATACCAGCGCTGTTTGCTATTGGTATTGATCACACACATATGATTGCTCGTGAGAGTAGATTCAGCCAGTAGGAATTGACGTGGGTCTGTGACCTGGAATATCAGTTCGTGACCTCTCATCACTTATTTCTTAGGAGAACAGAGACAATGTTTTATTCATTCACACTTTGAGAAAGTGATTGAGATGGGCAAAAGAATGCTATGATTTACTGCTATTAACTCTTAAACACAGACAATCTTGGGTGAGTTGAGTGCAGTGTTTACAGCCGAGCAGACGGTGTGATTGCACATAAATTCAGGATGAAAATCAGCCAGTGGCGTTTCAGAACAAGTGGTGCATCAAGTTTTAATGCCAAAATGACAGAAGAATTCCACCATCTGTCTTATGATAAAGATGTTTATTATGTGAATACAATGAATATTTTATAGTGTATGAGAGAGTTCACTGCAGAACTAAATAAGAGTAAAGAAATGATTTCAGCAGTTGTACACATGCAGTGCTTCCAACTGACGTCAACAGACGCCAAAAAGGATACGTTTATGTTTTGTGGTTTCATGATAGCATGCCTAGTTTTACATGAATTAATAAAGTACTGGCAATCTGTCTGCAAAGGTGGAGACCTTATTTACATTTACATTTCATCTTTAGCTGAAACTTTTGACTTCCATAGGAAGTTGAATGAATGTTCAAGGAGTTTCCTTCACCTCCTTCACTCCTTTCTCATGGCTACATTATTTCAACCTGCAGCCCCACTCCTCCTCTGCTAGGAAAAAAGCTACACTGAAGGTCCTCCAGAGGTGGTTTCTCATCAAACCAGCCTGGCAGCAGATTCAGTGGAAGCTGGGGGAGAGGTGTAGAATACATATGACAACAGGAGCTACGGTGATAGAAGCTCCAGAGGTGGAGAAAGGAACTTTGTTAGTGGTGGATATAGGAGTGGAGGACACTGAGGATACTCCTCAAGCAGCTACAGAGACAATAGGGGTTAAGGTGGATATAGTGACTGCTCTGGAACTTACCGTGATGGGTAAAGTAAACATCTTCCTGATACCAGATAACTGTATTTCAAAGATGCACACCTCAACAGAAAGTCCATGTATTATGATTGCTCAATCATCTTAAAAAACGTAGCCATGGGTTTCAATTCATTAACAAATAGCAGTTATTTTGAAAAAGTCTGGTACTTGGACAACGTTTGCCAGTAGATCTGCTGTGCATATCATCACTCAATGAGTGACTGATTAAAGAGTAGAGGAAGTCTTCAGAATATACAGTACTACTAGCTGTTCTGCATTACAGAGCTGATGACACTCACTCATCTTTTTTCTGTCTGGCCGGACAGAACATGAATATATGTGTTTGTGTTGTCTGAGCTGACCTCTGAACCATGATGGGCAGAGAGATTGCGGTGTGCTCCTGGACTGCCATCATCAAACCTTATACCACGCCTCTTCTCCCACCAGGAGAGATGACAAGTTGCCAGCATACCAAACCAGCACAGTCGAAAAAATGCCCTCAGTGCACCCCAGGAAAAGGTTGGTTTGTCAGTGTGACAATGTGCAGTGACAACATGAAAATAGAATCCTAAAAGTGTAAAGTTGAGGAAAGATTTTGAAATCAAATTCTTTTATTTTTTATTATTATACTATGATCCACATTGCTACACTGAAGACAACATATGAAACAGTGCAAACATACAGCCAGGAAGGTAACACTGAAACACTCACCCTGTCAGACTGTCAACACCATCATCCATCACAGTTTACAGACTGACTCCATGTTTCATCTTTGACCTACAGTATGTACTGACAGTAGTTGTGCACTTAGGGATTACACACACTGCACTCATTTTTGGCAGCTAGTTTTTAACTGATCATCTGTTCATGACAGTTAGACTTAATTTTTAGCAACGTCAATACATTTTCAACAATTTTTAAGTGTTCACGTACATGCATGGAATTTTCCTCCAACTTTTGCTGTCAGCACACTTACACAATAAAGCTGAACAAAGAGTAGTCAAACTATGCATGTGTGTATTATGCACACATAATAAACCAAACTGTTCATCAGAATTGTGGTGTGTGCTTTTGGTTGTTTTGGCATACAGCTTTCTGTAGCACATACCGGTGACAGAGAAGTCGGAACAGGTTGTATCCAGGGGGTAATGACTTATGGCTCTGTGTCAGAAAAACTTTCTAGACACAAAGTTAGCAGATTTTATGGCCTGTAAGTCAGGAGAAGATAAACCAGACAGTGATCCAAAAGCCCCAAAGCTGCACATGGTTCAGACTGATTGGTGTCCATAACTCTACTTTGGTGTGTAAAACGTTATTATAACCTTTATGTAATAGATAATAAACCTTAGTTTTCCTGTAAGACCATTATAGTTCCAAACTAAATATGTATGTATATGTATAATGTAATGTATACCCTTATACAATATGTTATGATATATAGTACTTGTGTGGAAATTTACCCATATTGCAAATGGACTCTACAGGGGAGAGGTTGAATTTTAATTAATCTTACAGATTTTAATTTTATTGGTTTGAAAATGGATATTCTAACCTGATGTGTCCATGGGGCACAGGGAACTGGAGGGTAGTGGGTTCAATCCAGATGCTCAACAAAACATACACCTGAAACATACCATATTTGGATGTGTATGAGCCTTTTGTGTGTATGTGTGGTTGTATTTTTGGTCTATATGTGTAAAAATGTGTAAAAAATATTTCTCCATTGAGGGATTAATGAAGTAATTCTTTTTCTTCTCCTCCTGATGATGATAGTGCCAGTAAAAATGGAATGACACTGTATGACAGATAGATGCACAGATAGAGTAACTCACACATATCCTCTATTGTTTCAGGAGCATCAAACAATTATTGATGAATGAAAACTCTGATGCAGCCGGCAGTTGGACAACATATGGACTTGTTTGCTATAGACTGCAGGCTTCCTCCACTTTTACCCTCAACAAGTAAATATGAAATCAACCCAGGGGACTAAGTTGTGTGTACGATGGTATAAGAGGCCCCTGCTGAGCTATAATCTGATCAGTGTTGTGAAAACAATTCTGATAATGCTGTGGAATTAGACCGATGAGGCCCCCCGTTGACTCTTACATTTGAAACCAATGGCACGCGGGCCTGAGCTAATGACTCTGCTTACCACTCAGATTGGCTGGGAAAATGGGTTTGAATAGTACTTAAGGGAGCTCTTAATACTGAGTGCATTGTGAGCTAATTAGCTATAGTAAAATACTGTACAGTGTATAGTAGCTTTGTGGGAGTTGGTTTGATTGGAGACTATAAAGTGTGCACACCAGAGACACTCGATAGGAAAATGATATGAACTGTACTGTTGAATTGTACTGCTGAATTTAAACAATACTGTCCAGTATATTGGAAGAGTAGCTGTAGAATGTAGAATCTAAATGACTTTAGATCGTTTAGCAGTTACAGAGCAACATCTGGAGTTGTGTTTGTGTCCACCTGAAGTCCTTTCCAGGCAACTGGCTGGCGTCGATCTTCTTTAGGCCTTCTGATAACTGCTGGAGAATGGTCCTCTCCATCCCCTTGTCTGAGAGACTGGATGTATAGAGTCTTCCCAGACTGCGGATTGGTTGGTCAGAAATGAGAGGGATGTTTATTCCTCCTATAGTAAAGATGGCTCTGTCATTCGAATGGCTCAGAAGCTCTTCCCCTCTACGTTAAGCAAGGCTATGCTTCTGAACTGGTCGAGAGTCCTGGAGTTCTGCTGTTTGGGGATTGGGACTGCTACTGCCCTCTGCCACTCAGCTGGGATGGTCTACTTACTTTTGTACAGCTTGTACGGGATTCCATTTGGGCCTGGTGCTGATGCTGCCCTTGCCTTAAGGACTACTTGCCTGACCTCACTGAGTTTAGGGGGAGACACATCGAATTGTGTTTCTAGTTCGGCTAGCTTGGGCATATAACCTGTACTATATTGGGCCTGGATGTGTTTCTCTAGATCTTCTTTAGAGACCTCTAATGTTCCGCTAGCCTTCTCCTCCAAAAGGTCTTGTGCATGCCGGAATGGATTCCTGAAGAAGCTGGCCCTCTCCTTCTCCTTCCTTTTCCTCCATCACCGAATGCGCTCAGCCGTTTACAGGGTAGCCAGCTTCCTTTTTACGTCCCCTCAGAGGGCTTCAGGGCCTCCCTCTTGGAATCTTCTGCTTTCCTCCAGCACTTCCGAAGCCGCCTTCTTCTTGCAACCAGGTCATCGATCTCTCTCTCCCTCATTCCCTTGACCCTTCTGCCAGCTTTCCGGTTGATTGCCTCGCCTAGCCTGCTTCTGCATTCTTCATACATGATCTTTCTAAACAGATTCAGCCTGGCTTCCACCAAGTAGCCCACACAGATGTTTGTCTAGTCTTCTCCACTCCTCCGTCTCATTGGACCTTGGCCATTTGATTCGGCTCCTTTGCGCGAGGGTCTTAATGCTTCTGGTTCGTTGGGATGGCCTTGCTCCTGGGTCGCTGGTGTGACTGGTGTGCTGTTTCTGGGTTTGCTCCACAGGGGTCCTCACTTTCCCTCTCCTCCGCCTCCCTTCTCTCCTCCTGCCCTTCCTCTGCAGCACTGGGCCCGATGGCACTGTGGCTTTCCACCCGACCTTGGATCCCACTTGTCTGACCTGCCTGGGCATTGCAATGTTGCTTGAGGCTGGCTCCTCTGCACTTTTTCTTTCCCATATAGATGTGAAGACCCCTGATCGTTGTTAGTCTTTCCCATCCGCACCCGCACTTCCGAATTATGAATTTCTGAAGAGTTTTGTTTAATTTTGCTTAATTTATTTGTGGATCAATAGGGATTATATCCCTACATAGCTTGCTACCTAGCTCCAAAATGAAGTGGGGACAGCGTACGAACACAAACAACAACTCATAGCCGCTGCAGCCACAGCCTCAGTGTCACTCTCTGGCTTGCTATAGCAACATGAAATCAGCTAACAGGGACATAATGTCAGTCTGAATGAATAGAGTGATGTGAAAGTAGCAATCAAGTCTCATTATAAGGCTAGAAACTTCAAGGGTAACAGGATCATCATGTGGGATATAATAAATATTTTAGCCTCTCTCAGCCAGTAACAGGACTAAAGGGACTAAACTTATTTGCAGACAAGTTTAAACACTATTATAGCGCCATCATCATAGTTTATTTACTTGATGTCTTATTTAAAGAACTGAAAATAATGTGTGACCTCTACTGATCTGTCATCAGTGGGAAAGTTTTGTTCCAAAAAAAAAGGGAAATGGCCTTGAAAGTGAAAGCCAGAGTTCTCAGTACCAGGCCAAGTAATCATTAAGTCATTGGTATTGATCAACAACCCTGTCAAGTCCCTGCAGATATATTAGGGTCATCATGTGCTATGGGGCAGGAAAAATGGTATTCATTGCCCTTTTAAGCTTTACGTTCTGACAGCAGAAGTCTGGGGTGAGCTGACTGCCTTCACCTGGTCCAACACATAAGATCAATGATTGCTTCCCCACATTTTTATTTAATACTTCGTTACTGAATAGAGCAGGAGGAGGACCGGCATGTGAAGAGACAACAGACACTTTAATTGATTAACAATATTGTCATATGATCCAAAAATCCAAAACCAAAAGTTTTCTGTTCGACTTTGAGTTTGTGGTCACAACATGACTGGAAGTTATTAGCATAGTTCATATAGACATGTATTTGTACAAAAGTTACTTTACATTTTCTAAGTACACAACAATTCTAGTAATTGCCTTAAGCTATAGAAAACCATAAACACAATTTATAGAAGACAGAGACACTGTTTTCTCCTCCAGGCAATGGCAGAATGCTCCCAAGTGAAGGAGTTGAAGTATCTCGTCTTGTCTTGTTCACAAGTGATGGTGAAGTGGATTGTTGGTTGTTGCAGTGTTCCATCTATGTTCTTACGTATGGTCAGAGTACAGCTGCTGCTTCACAATAAAGTGACTTGTATCCTCTCTGCCACTGCACAAACAGCACTTGTTGCTCTCCTGGAGCAAGACAACCGCAGAAAACAGCAGCAATATGTTGTCAAACTTACCAAATCCATCCGTTTTCTCATATTCCGAATTAAGAAGTCACGAAAACGAGACCAGGCAATGATAAATTATGGACAAAGATGCAATAAAACACCGGTAAGCATACCTCTGCTGGAGGTCAGAAAAGCATTTCTCCTGTGCAGCTTCTTCCTGGGAAGTTGACGCATTGTTATGCATCATGAACGAATCATTAAGCTCCTCTATAGTGACTAAGTAGCATATCACATGACAAATGAATAAAATAGTTGTGGACAAACCACTGTGTATATATTTAATATAAGTAATCTACAATAGTTAGCATAGAAAATCAATCGAAATCTAGATAGATATATTAAGATATTAACAACATTAATGTTGGCCTATGTCAATCCCAGAATCATCAGTAAATGATCATACATATTTCTTCTACATTTAGTCAGAAACACTTCTCCAGTACAGCAGTTTCCTTTGTTGTTCTCACACTCTATGCCAGTGTTTCTAATTGCATTGCTGTGATTGGCATAAACGGAGCCAGATCCTGCACATTTGTATATTTCAGTGGTTGTTAGTGTGATGGGACAAGGTGTGAAAGACAGTCCCAGCCGGTTTGTTGTTGTAATTTAACACCTTCTCAGTGTTCTCGCTGCACTGATGAGTTTCAGCCTGGAGTTGAAGGATGTGAGGACGTGGATTAGACCAGTAAATTAGACTGTGGATATTCAGGGACAACGTTGTCACTTTTATTGAAAACCTGGATACAACTAATATTGCATTCTGGGCTTCAGAGGAATGTTTTAGTCTCCCTTGATAGTGTAAAGGCTGCATTATAGAGATGGACTAAATTCTGTGGGGTGAGAGGAACATACTGAATAAATGGAAGAGTTCACAATTTTTACCAGTTTTGCTTAGGACGGATCTTCACTGAGTGAATTGACCCTGAAGTATTAGCATAGCCGCCATGATAAGAGCTTTTCAAATTCTCTAACTGTTAAGGAAAGGAGCTTCAATGCTAAAAATCAACACGCCTTTCGGTCATTCACAACCAGACATAAGAAAAAAAACATAATTTATTTAAGCAGTGTGATGCAGCCTGCAGCAGCGAGTGTGTGAATATGAACATACGTATTGATGTGATGTAAAAACTTTGATCATGAAGTGTGTTCTTTTGTTGACTGTGGAGCTGCGTTCACACACGCAGTAAAAACTGTTTGTAACTGTGACATCCAGCGTCCTGCAGATCATCATGAAGTTACCATTGATTATTAATCATATCTTTGCCATAACTTGTTAATATGTTTCTATATGAGTGGACAGGAGGGTGAGCGACCATACTAGCATAAAAAACTCATCATCTGACCTCTGTGACAGATGGACAATATTCATTTATTATCTAAATTCTGACTAAATGCTTGAAAATGAAGCATTTAGAAGTATTTAAGTTGCACATGCAACTTTGTAGTTTCATCACAGATCACGTCAATAACATTCACTGTCACATGATGATTCAGAATTCTCTGAACGGAGGACTTGGGGAGGGTTTTTTTTTTTTTTTACTATTTGACAGTTCAGTCACTGTGATCACACATGCGGTGGAGTGATAGCTAAACCTAGCTGAATGCTAGAACTGTCCTCTGAACTGTTTCACCACTTACATCTCAGTGTATAAGTGATGGTGAAAAAAACAATATTGAGCTTCGAAAACAAGCTAGACTCCTGTATTCATGTCTTTTGATACATGCAGCTACTTTGAACAATATGAATATGATATTATGACTTCATTATATTTTATTCTTTGATTTGGTTCATGTTTTTATGTTTTATAGTTTATCTTTATGATGCATACCTGCCTTTCTTTTTCATCCAAGCTCATTTTAATCACTCTGCTATATTAATAGTCTTTGCACAGACCATTACTCGCTAAAGTGATTGAAGTGGATGGTTTGTGACCTCAGTACAAACTGCATTAAAAAGACAAAGGAGTTAAAATATTAATAGTCATTTCTCAGAACCTGTTCTTCCTTTGATGTTTCACTGTGGTATATTCATATATCATAAGCTTTGCAGAGGAGAAATTTGTGATCTCACAAAGTGAGAAAAAAAGCACATATAGTCAATCAAAAATCACATTTTTAAAAAAAGTATGACCA
Organism: Nibea albiflora; assembly: GCA_014281875.1. Taxonomy (NCBI): domain Eukaryota; kingdom Metazoa; phylum Chordata; class Actinopteri; family Sciaenidae; genus Nibea; species Nibea albiflora. Next base: position 1,958,667 of record CM024794.1, read on the forward strand.
TCCACTGCAGTTGACGTCCATTTGGTAGAAGTTTGTGTAATGTCCAAGACTATCAGATGGATGACATCACAACTTTGTATAATGTGAAAGATGTCTGCTTGTTGTCCACAGTGGATGCAGTTCCTCTCAGCTCTATGGAGCATTTTAGCATCTCTGAGCTCATTGTGTTGAGTGTTTACAAGGTTTACGGAGTATTTAACACCAGGAGTTTGGCAAAGGTGAGCTAAAAGTACTTTGGACTTTGATATGCAGGAAGCCAGGAGCATGACTCCAGATGAATGCCAATGTTGCTTTGTGTCTGCTGGATGTGTGGAAAAAGTTACTGCTAGCCTTCATTCTGGATGACCAAAACATCTCAAGTGCTTCCAGCTCATTTGGTATTGGTACAAAGATTGGTGAAGGTTTAGATTTTTAACGCTGGCCTGTATGATTTTACATTTCTTCGAATCAAGTTTTAAAAAGTTATTACAGCTCTGTTGTTTGACAGTCGTGAATCATTTTCATTTGTTTTGAGAAATTCTTCATCTGCTGCTTCAATCTGCTTCTATTGATACAGTTAATGGCATGTACACTTAGACAAAACTCAAATGGCAATGATAGTTGTTTGACACAGCAGATGTCTTGTAGGGTAATAAGGTGATTGTAAGGCACACAGAATAATCATGTCTAATAGTGAAGGAGACTATCACTGTGTTTGCAGAATGTGGGATGAAGGTGGGACAGATCTCCATGTAGCTAAGTGTTCATATCAGAAAACTCTAGATAACCATATAACTGAGAAGTTGGACATGTGAGGGTTAAAACGTGCTGAATTTGCAACGTCACACCACATTCATTAAATTTCTCACATCTATTACATATCTGGATAAGCCACATGCCACATTTCATTTTCAACAGACTGAACTAAAGGTCATCGGGGGTTGTTGTCTTCATGTTTCAATCAGTTGTCTGACCTCAGTGAGCAAGATTGCTAGCTAGCTGGCTAACTATCTTATGGACCATGGGTCCTGATGTTTAAGCATGTTTTTTTTCTCCCATCTGTCCTCTATCCTCCAGTATCTGTACCAACAATGAAAAAAGTCATGTTTGAGGTGTTTTGCAGTTTGTTATTGATGCCGTGTCCTAATTTTACATCCAATGACACGCTTTCTCGCTTGCAAATATATATTTGCTGACTTTCCCTCTGATGCCACGTCAGCTCTCTTTACAGAATTACTTGATGGACAGATAGCTTTAGCCTAACCACTTGATAACATAGCTAATCACTAATTAACTGCTGCTAACTGAGGCAACAGAACTGGGTTCAGCATCCAGACCAAACACTGTTCGAGCACAGTCTCTGAGACTGACGGGGAATAACGTTACACTATTGAGGTGATTTACAGACTTTATGATGAAAAGATGATTCCTGTCGTTAGTCAGCCATGTAGCTAACTGAACTGATTCATATTAGCTCTAGATGAGCTTTAGAATGACTTTTGAGGTTGTGGATTTTCATGCCCAACTCTTCCATAAATTGATCTTTTGAGTTTTGATTGGGCATCTTCACAACTGTTAAACAGTGGTGCAGCCCCAGAAGACCAAATCAGGATTTCTACATCAAAATCCTGCCCAGTGCAGCCTGAGCTCTGTCAGTATTCTCCACCACACTTCTCCTTTGCCTCTCCACGTCTCTTGCTTTTTGCTTTATATGAGCTGCTCTCCCCTTCGTGAGCTGCCTGCGCTGTATTTCTAGTGTCTCCTTCAAGACTGCTGCTTTGCATGCTCAGCAACGGCTGATCAATATCCCGCCCTCTGTGTCTGGTGAGCCAGGCGTCACCGCTGAAATAACAACGGCTTGGCCTGTTTGTATAGCGCAGTCTCTCAACTTGTCCGGGGTACTTGGGGAAACTCAATGCAAAACAATCATTTACAACAACACGGCCCGGTGGAGAGCACCGGAGTGGTGCAGCTCATTCATGTAACAGAATAGATATTTGACTGATGCCTATAGGTGGCCTTTAGAGAACAAGAGAGGTATCTTAAATGATTTGGACTGATGACTTTGAGCATGAGCATGACATTCTTTATGATGCAAGACAACGCTGCATATTGCAGCAGGGAAAGAGACAACGCCGAGACCCTCCCGGGACAGACGAGAGCCCGCTGGGATGGCCTCAATGTTCCAGCACTTATTCTGATAATACAACAACATACTTCTGATAATGCAGCCCAGATGCCAGAGCTCCAAACGCAGGTGCTCGGTGGGCTAGTGTTAATTGCTGCTAATTGGTGTAGCAACACATCAAGGCATATGTGGTCTGTGTGTATTACGGTGAGAACAGAGGGGATTGTCAAGTGTTTCAGTGCTTGGGCTGCATAAGATTATCCAGGAGCTCTGTGTTTGTAATGCTGGACAAAAGAACTGACTGCTAGCAGAACTCTGGTGTCATTTGTTAACACTAAGAGAACATTAGTTCATCGTAGTTTTCTTTCACATGTGGCATCATGTCTTTCTATGTGTTTCAGTGAAATTGTTTTGCCTGCATGAGGGAAAAAGAGATTCTTATAGAATTTTACTAGTTAAGCCAGTATGCAGGGTTCGATTGACTGGGGCAAGTAAAATGCCACATCAGCCTGGTTAATCTCAGTTAATCTCTTGACAGAAATAAGCAGTGAGTCGTCTTTTTCATCTCTGTCGAGAGCTTGTAAGGAGCCTCTCATGTAGTTTACCTTGAGTCAAGATTATTTTGTCAGTGATAATACATTAGGACAGTTGTTAAAATGAGTGACGTGAGAAAAAGAATAAAGGTGTGTCCACACAGGAGGTGTTTCAGCTGCATCATTCAGTCTCGTGTCCGTCTAGTGGAACAGATACACTCTGTTTAAATCAGTTCAGCTACGCAGAGTGTGAAACGCCTCGTGTTTCAAGCTGCAACCCTGTTCTTTCCTGTTTTCTGCACTTAACTAGAGAGATTGTTTATTGGGCTCTGAGGACTGCTGAAACGCAGGTGAACACAGCCTGTGCAGACACAGACAGAGGACTGAATCTGCTTGCTGCTGGTGTGCTAATGTGCAGTTTGCATATGCATGTGTGTAGTCAATATATAAATACTGCATAGTGGGTCATAAACAGAGGTTTGGACTAAGGTCCTAAGGTCAAGTCCTTTTTAGACCACGTTTATGCATTTGACATCTGTTTTATATATGCATAACTGTTTGATACATCATATATTCATCAAGGCATTGGAGCTTCTAGCCAACCACTGTGAGCTGTATACATGCATGCATTTGTGTGCTGCACGAGTTCCCAGGTATTCCAGCATCTGCAGGTATTTGTGTACAATTCAGAAAAGGTCTTAAGGGATGTTCTCTGAGGTATGTACTCATTGCTAGTAATATTATTAAAAGAATAATTCAAGCAGGGTTGTTGTCTCCATGTTGGACTGGACCTACCAGTGTGTCCTAGTACAGAGCCACAAACAGATGCAACCTTTTTGTTGTTGCAGTGAATCGACAACAGAAAGCTGAAGAGGTTCACAGTGTGATACAGAAAGAATCTAGGGATGAAATCAGAATGAGATGGGCAGAGCCGAAGAAATAAATCCAACTTCATACGAACTCTTTGGTTTGATCTTAATGATAGCCTTTGTATTGTCGCTGTTCACAATTATTTCCGCCTCCTGCAACCTACTCCAGCTCGCCTGGCTGCAGGCCTGGGTGCCTGGCTGCAGAATACAACTTCTTTAAAGAGCTTGAAGGGGTCTTGGAGACCGAGCAAAGCAACCCCAACAGAGGAATAGACGAGGAGAGGGTAGAGGTAGAGATAGACGAGCGGGAGGAGGAGGAGGGGAGCTGGACAAGATGAAAGAAACAGCTGTATACAAATGACAGCCTTCCATACCCCACCACCGCTACCACCACCAATTCCCTCCCCACCCCCACCTGCAGTGATGTTGCCCTGTGCGGTCATCGAACAGCTTCAAAGAGCCAGGCAGGCGAGACGAGGCGAGGCGAGCCGAGCGGGCCGAATCCTCAAAGAGACAGCCTCCCTCTCCTCCTTCGCTAGCACCACGGCCTCCGACATACGACACACACACAGCACAATCTGCCTCGTCCACGCCGCGTGCACTCCTCATCCCCCCGCTGCCAAGAGTCAGGAGAAGAAATAGAGAGGGAGGAGGAGGGGAATGGTGTGACTTTATCACAGCCATATACTCAGTAAAAGTGACAAGCTCTGATGTGAGGTTAGACCAACAAGTGTGTACAGTATATGTTTTTTTCTGCTTTTATTTAGACACACTGAATGAAAATCCCACAAAAGCTAAATTGCTATAAAAATATGAAGCATATGATAAATGTATTTGCATCATTTATAGTCTTTGAGAGGTATTAAAGGAGCACGTCAGTGTCCTGTATACTTACTTTTACTTTTTTCAAAGCATGATGTGGTGGTTTATATGATGCAGTGTTCACTGATTTCTCTCTAATATTATAATTAACTTCTGCAGACTTTTTACCAGAGCTTTCAGTTGGGTGGAGGAGCTGAAAGAGGCTCGTCACCTCAACAGACCTGATTCACATTACGCATAATCATTTGAGCCGCTGTTTATATAAAAAAATATTCACATTAAACACCAAAGTCTGTCTATCACAGTCTGTGTGTGTTGCTTTCAAAGTTACATGGTCATTGCAGCTGAAAATGCACTTTATGAAATAAAGGTCACAAATAAACTTTCAGTCAGTCAATTTTAAGCCCTAATGGATGGGAAGTCCTTATGTGTAAAATAACAGATTTTTAAATCTTCTTGGAGTTTCTTGGATGGACAGTAAAGTAAACTGCTGCCAACTGTAGCTGCTGTTAGCTAATCTTAGCTCAGTTTGTTAGCTGCTGTTAGCTAATCTTAGCTCAGTTTGTTAGCTGCTGTTAGCTGGGACTAGGACTACCATGACTATTAATTACTTATTAAGATAAAAATGAATGTAATTAGGATTACCATCATTTAAAATGCAGTTAATGGTTAAACCTTTCTTAGTTTTACATGGACCTGCTCTTATAAAAACTGCTTTGTTATTAGATTTTTTTTAGCCAAATCTCAAAATTGTGTGGTGACTGTCTCCAACATGGCTCAATAAATTGCTACTTTTATCATTTTAAAAGAAAAGCATTTCTAATTATAACTCTGGCATAATTGTACTTGTCTTTTTTAATAAATGTCATTTTTTTTCCGTTCATATATTTCTAAAAGCAGAGGATGTATTGTATTGCATGTATATATTTCTTCTATTTTAAATTTCATATTTTAAAATTAATGTATATTGATGTTTGCACCAGGGAATGGGAGAAATGCTATTTCAATTCTGTGTATGTCCTGTACATATAGCAGCAACTGACAATAAAACTGACTTGACTTGAAGTAATGTAATCAGAACAAATACACGTGTACAGCTGTCCATATTTATTACAGTGAACCTAGATGCGCAGAAATACGTGTGACAAATGAGTAAACTCCAAGTGTTCAGTAGGATTGTGGGGAAATAATTTAAGATTAAAAAGTTGACCTGGTTGGAGAAATCTGTCAACTAGACTTTAAAACACTCTGGTAAGGCTTTAAAATGCAGCACGGTAGTGTTGAAAATTGTATTTGCAGCGCCACCTCTCTGCCTTTAGATTGCTCTCCTGCAGCTTTCACACCATAACATTAGGAGTGAAAATACTGAATAGCTGCAAGGGTAGTTGTAAGACTGATCATTTTAAATACAGGTGCATATAATTAGTCATTGTTCTCAGAGACTATGAACACAAGCTTTAATCTAAAGATAGATGATACTTGATGTGCCGGTACTCTATTGGTTTCTACCTATGGCTCAGTTTCAGTCCAGAACTGTCAGCATCAGGCTTTCAAAGACTGGTATGGATTCAGTGCTACTGTGCTGTGGAGAGAATTGTGTATGTGTGACACACAAGGAAAGAGACTGATGAGGAACAAATGCCAATTTGGCTGTGAAACAGACCAACCTGAAACTCACCCTTCCTCTCCCTTCCCCTCCACCATACCTAACTATCTTGATCAGCAATGACAGTGCTTGGGTGGAGGCCAGGGCCTTTTCAGCACAGACACATGATGGATATGGACATGCCTTCCCAAAGAAAAACATGCTAGGGTAATCAATGAAAGCCATTTTGTTTGTTGTCCTCTTTTTTTTTTTTAGATTTATTTCAGGACATCATATCAGGATCCTATCCTCTTTTTTACCATGCCACCTGAACCTCCTCAGGCCTGGATGATGGAGGAGGAGGAGGTATTTTGATTTGAGGATGTCATCATCAAGAACAGAAGGTGGCTGGATGAGCTCATACCACCACCTTCAAACACACACACACACACACATGCATACTGTACACATGCATGCACACACATGAACTCTAACCCCTCACTCACTGAGTCCCACCCTTTATTGGCCTGGGCTGGTAAATAAGGCCGGGTGTGTGAGAATCTCATTACCGCAACACAAAGCAGAATTTCCTCTGAGGATTGTTGTGTTGTGTGTGTGTGTGTGTGTGTGTGTGTGTGTGTGTGTGTGTGTGTGTGTGTGTGTGTGTGAGAGAGAGAGAGAGAGAGAGAGAGAGAGAGAGAGAGAGAGAGAGAGAGAGAGAGAGAGAGAAGAAGAGAGTACTTGTGTATGCAAAGGTGAAATAGAGCGAAAGTGTGCATGTACGGGCATGGCTATCTCAAAGTGTATATATATATATGTGTGTGTGTGTGTGTGTTAGGCAAGCTCAATCAGCAGCAGGCTGATGGGGAGGGAGAGTGAGGCAGCTGGGGCCTCCTGCCCAGGCCTTCAATTTCCCTTCCAGTCCAGTCACTGGAGTGTGTAATTACTATGGGGCCGGCCTGGGGGCTGGCATGGAAGTGCAAACGCACACGCACACACACACACACACACACCATCCCTCAGTATCCACCCTACCGCAACCACTACCACCCCCTAAGTCACACACCTCCCACTAATAGCCCCCACACACCCATGATCTCCACGCTCACACACACACACATACACACACACACACACACACACACACACACACACACACACACACACACACACACACATACACACACACACAGTTAAGAAACATGTCAGCCTCCCTCCCCTGGCCTGTAGTTCATCCTGATGCCCCATGTTGCCCTGGGGTGGCTGAGCATCTATGATCCGCGACTGAGAGCACACTATGAAATCCCTCTCAGCTCTCACTTCACAGACACGCTGGAAAGTATCCACTCCTCCACCATGACACAAAGTATAGATTTCTTATTAATCTACACTATATTTCTTCCCGTGATTTGCTGCTAAGTCAGTAGTGTTTGCTGTGGCACTGAAGAGGGTTTTTTTTTAAAATGGAAGTCCAGTGGGATTTTTATTCAAACTCAATAGTAATATCCAAAAGTGTCCCCTCGACTCCGTATACACCTGCCATTAACGTGTGGTCTGTATCTCGTCTGAATGACTTGCAGGTGTAAATGCACGCAGGACACATTGTGATGGGAATGTCATCCGATTGTCCAGAACATATCTGCAGGTGGTTCAGCTCACAATGTGATCAGGTGTAAATGCAATCTGTACAGCCTGAATTCAATCTGAAGGAAAGTTTATAGATCACTTAACTACTCCCACTACGTATCAAGTATTCCCTCACAGAAACTGACAAAGAAATGAATTGCACACATCCACGAGGCTGCCAGTAAACATTTGCATAAAAAAGATCAGATCACAGACGGGCAGAATGGAGATAACGTGAACGCTTGTTAATAGCAGGTGTAAACGCAGGCGGCCTGTGGATCAGATGTCATTATCCAGATGACACATTCAGATTAGGGGTGAGCCATAGTGTTCAATTTGGTTTCAGTCTGGTCAGAATTAGAGATACTGATACAATGTCTGAATATACTTTGCTATATTTAATCAGTCATCTAAAGTAAACGCTAACGATGACCAGTTACAGTTTAAAAACTGAATTGAATAAATTGAATAAATATTTACTATTGAAATGAGTTATGTCATACCTAGTTTGTTTTCTTTGAGCCACGTGAACATTTTCTGATCTACCATAGTACTCCTACCAGCAGGGCAGCATTGTTTGTTAGTGCCTTTAAGACAGACACATTTGAATATCAGCAAGCTGACTGCATTACAGAGACTATGACACATCTCATGTTATGTCATTTCCACTCATTGTGTAAATGATTAGAAATTGACTTTTATTTGGAAGTACTTAAAAACTAATTATTGCTATTTTAAAGCATTGTCTCACTGTATTTCTTATTATATGACTTTGGGTGCTTTATCTGAGTATTGTCCACTGTTTAATGTACCTGCTGTTTTGAAGTGTCATCCAAATTCATTTTAGTGGGAGTTATTAGACCCTTTTTGAGGGTATAACCTAACTCTCAGTGGGCACAAAGGGCTTTCTACCATCACACATGGCGATTTTACTAGTACCAGCACGCTACAACACAGAATTCACAATTCATCTCCAGGCTTGAGGGTTGTGGGGTTTCCTGCCATCACAAGACTGCGACAGAAATCATTTCATTTGGTCAGATCATAGATGCTTTTGGTGCAAGTTAGCCATGGTGCCTGTAACAAGCACAGCTTTATGTCGTGTGTGGCTTCAGGTTGACTCATTGTATGGCTGTTCAAATAGCGCTGTTACTACATTAATTACATATTGTGTTAATGTATATTTGTTAAGCAGAGAGCTCGAAATCCACATCATCAATTTGAATGAACTTTGGTAAAAGGTTTGTGTTTTGGGTGAGAGCACCACCATATGGCCACAAATAAAGCACTGTATTAAATTGATTGACAAGAATCATCTGTTAAAAATGTTTTTTTTCACAAGACTTCCACGAATTGTATTTATTATTGAAAGATTAACATAAACGTCATGTTCATGTGTGATCTCATGTCTGGAACTCATTATGGAATTGCAATAAGGTTTTTAAGTCATATGCACATATCAGTTCAGAGCAATCCTGAATTTGAGATCATTTCAACTATATATTAGATAAAGCAGATGATAGGACGACCACACACCAGCTTTAATTATTATATTGTACTGATCACACTTGGTGTCTTTGAGGTGTGTGCATTGAAAAGTTGTCGACTCAATAAAATCTCGGAGCTTAGGGTGTGGTTATCTGCTTTTCTAAACAGTGCATCACCATCACTTACCATACAGCTCATACCTATTGTAACAATTTCAACTGTAGCTGGCAATGTAGCATCATGACATGTTTAAATGGTTTAAATAGAATTCAGTCCAGCTTTCATGATTGCATGTTCATCATTACTCCATTCAGATGCAAATCCAGATGCAGTATTAATGCTCCCAAAATAGCACCAACCAATAAACATATTTAGGGGACTGTGCAGCCTTCCTTCTCTGAGTTGTTTCTCTAGTTGCTGGTGTGAAGCTACAGTTTCTAAATCCGTGGGTGGGATGTGTGCACTTGTTTCAGCAGACTCAAAACAACAGGCGGACTTGAGAGAACCTCCTTGATATAAGCACATTTAATGGGACACACACTTACAACGTGTGCCCGGCAGTATCTAACAGAGACAGTGTGTGGTTTTGTTCATGTTTTAATGCTCTTACCCATTGTGTGTATCTTGTATGAGTGCATGTGTGTGTGTGTATATGTTGTCGCCCTTGTCCTTCTCAGTGCAGCGGGGACACACATGCTCACCAGTGGGCCCTGGGACAGGCAGACAATTAAACAGGTCAGCATGGGGTAACCTCAGCCGGCCTGCGGGGGGCGGTAGACACGCAGCTGGAGGTAGCAGGACAGGCGAGAACAGCAACACCTCCGACGGACATGCTCTATGTTTCACAGGCAGATACAGAGGGATACACGCACGCACACACACACACACACACACACACACACACACACACACACACACACACACACACACACACATGCATCTAGTCAGCAGGACAGAAAGATGATTAAGAAGTTAGAGAGTGGAGGATGAGGACCACTTCTGGACCTCAACTATGACCCTTTGAAAATGCACAGAGCATTTCACACCTTAGACCAAAAATATAGCAAAAATATTTACAAAAAAAATCTAAAAGATAATAATTATTAAGATAAGATAATAATTAGAAGATAATAATTATTTCATCTTTTTAGCCATTTTAAAAAAATAATTATTATAGAGTTATAGAGACAAATTGGCCCACAATGAAACAACCAAAGCTTCTTTAAAATGTGCGAACATGTTCAAATAAATGCAATAGGGACATAAAACATAATATTCAAATATATTTCACTGTACTGTCCTTTATGCTCTGTTGTCTCTGACTCTCTCTGAATTTTAAACATATCTCATCCTTTATCCTCGGCAATACTGAGAGTGTGTTTTTCCTCTGCAGAGATGTTACAACAATTAAGAAAACAGGTGCCTCACAGTGTCTGAACAAACTTCAGCCATGGCTCCTCTGTGATAGAAGCAGATTAAAGCCTTTCACTGTGTTTGTGTGGTAACTGATTGCCAAGGCAATGCTATTCTTGTTTGCTATTGCAGCCGAGGCGGAATTACCTCGATTTTGTACAAAATAGTCAATTAAATTAACTGTGAAAGGCTATTTATTTTAACCCGGGGACACTTTTTTTTTTATTCCTCTCCTCTCATAGATGTTGTAAGAAAAACAGGCAGCAGAAGAGGAGAAATTGGCAGGAGAACAAAGAGGGAGGATTCAGTGGGAAGTTCCAGAGCTGGAGTCATACTGCCATCAGGTGGACAAAGGTAGACACTGCTGGGACATGTCTGCCTGTAAATGTGCTTCAAATACTGTAACCTTCTCTTCAAATGCGTTATCATTGTTTCTATCCAGTCCAGCGTTTCATCAGATTCCTTCCTTGTCTGCCTTTCCAGTATTTTAGTCTGTTTTTTGTAGCTCTGTCTGGTCTGACACTAGTGTGAAACAGCACTTTACATTTCGTGTTAACATACGTTGTCTCGTCTGAATATGTCATCAGGATAATGACATGCTGTTCAGGGGTGAAAACTATTTATTTCAACAATCATGGTGGACGGTTACAAATTACTTTCTAATCACATCAGAATCAAAAAACTCAGTTACCCAAGAACACTGTAAATAAATAATAAGTTATTAAATAATTCATTAGAAATGTTGCTGTTTTCTATATTCTTCCCACATTGGGATCTGATCTTATTGTGGATTTGACAACAGAGTTGTCAACAAACATGTCGGTAGGGCAAATGCTGCTCCTGCATAGGCTCTGCTTTGAGCTTGAGGTGGAAACCTTTCTCAAACTGTACAAATGGATGGCTGAGATGTCCAGATGTGGTCTGATCATACTCCCCATGCAATGAGTCAGCACACATTTTATGTACATTTCACCGAAATAAAATTGCCCGAAATAAAAAGTCTATTAAAAAAAACAACCAGAGAATCGAAACAAATCAAGCTTCTTTAAACATTTGTTTGTTCGTTTGTTTTTCAAATTCATTACCTCTCAGGTCACTGCACATTTGTCCATGAAATACAACATTAATTCCAAAATGACAATAACACACAAACACTGCTCTCCAGGAATGTCTTTATCTCCCTGCTTCAATTAACAAAGTGTTTCTCCTCAGAGATATCCACATCAGCATCATGTGTTAATACAAGGTATAAATGGGGTATAAAAGAATATACAACACAATGATGTTTGTTAGCACAGCTCAACAAGAGGGAGATTTATCTTAGAACAGATGCATCCAAACACCAACTGACATCCAAATGAAAACAAATAGACACAAAAACACAATGCAGCGACAGAAACAGAAGGGACTGCACACACGCATGCGCACACTGCTGTCTAGTTAAATGAGGCATGCTGTGATACACTGTTGTGGAATGTGTATGACAGTAAGACAGAGAGAATAATTGTGACTGCGAGATAGAGCAAATGATGTGTTGGAGGGAAGTAAACAATGCCAGTTCCTGTGATAGACTGCAGAACACTTTCCGTCTCATTGACTTTGAATAATTTTTCACATCAAATGAAAAGTAATTACATCACAACAACTCGTGTTGGATGGTTTCCTGTGTGTATGTGTGTACAGCACGATGAGTATTTATATTGGTCAGTGATTTCATTTAGCCTGTTCACACACTTTATACAAACACTCTATATGGAGGATGGTTTTTAAATGATCATTTATCATCACACAGGCATGCAGAATAAGCAGCACATTCTATAAATCCTCAATGTCACAAATTGTCAAATCTGAGAATAACTCAAAGTGTTTTGATTCATATTGAAGGCAGAGACAAGAAAATGACAATTATGTCACATTTCAGCACAATGTTCTTTATTATCTCATTCACATGTAGACAGAATTATGTGTTATTTGAACTGAATGTGTTTATTTGATCACTGCAGCTTTAATAATCAATATCTGGAATTAACTAGTGATCAAATTACTATTTAATGTGAAAGTGACCCACAGCTAATACAATGATACAGGCTATGGTAAGACATACTCTCTCTGTGTAAAATAAAAGAGAACTGTCAGACATTTTCCTGGCTAAAGGTGTGAAGGTGCCCATTTGCCAAAAGCTGAAGCTACATATCCCAGATATACCATGCTGACCTTTCATTGCTTCCTGATGTTGCCCAGCTCACTGACTTCATCCACCTGTCTTCATCTATGTGTCTTCTTCATAGACTGTATATAATTTGGATGTTATATTTGTGACGTCACCATCACTTTTCTGAAGAGCCGCTTTGAAGCTCAGTGCAATAGCTCTGGCCATCGCCATCTTGGCTGTCCTGCCTCTGACTCCACATTTCAGTAATATATCGTTCAAAGTCTTTTCACATGTTTTCAGCAAGTATTTTCAACATATTTAATGTATTTTGAAAGAAATTTACCTTTACACAGACTTTAAGTGGCCATTCGAGGAACTGTTTTTTGCACTTCATTGGCTTCAGCCACAGAGGTGATCTTTTTAGAAATAAAATCTCCATTAGTGTCTTTGTGCTGTTGATTTGATCCTTCATAAAGAGCAAGTCAGAGAACTTTGCAGATGTTGGGAATGTCATGTAGATGATAAAAACAGATTCTGTGTGAGACGGTTCAGGAATTATTTACATTATTTACATTGTAGTTCAGTTGTTATAGATCATCTTTGGTGAAACAGAGCGACAATTCAGCACCGACAGAGAGAAGATATATCTGTGTTACTAGATCTCACCAGACTGTGTTGCTGCTGAGACAAACAGATTTGAACGAAGTTCATTTTCTCATTATTTTAGTGTCAGAATGTTCAGAAGATCTGTGTTTTGTATTGCATTGACTGTTGGGTGAAGGAATTACTCATAATATGTGTTTATGTTCACTTCTGCCATTAGAGTTGACCTGCTGCTGGCAGCGGCTAAATCCATGTGACATAGATAGAGAAATTACTCTTCAGTCAGACATTGCTTTTACGTTTGGCATGCATACAAGTGCTCATAACCCCAGAAAGCTGCTATCTGTAAAAATGAAATCAGCCATGGCCAATATTTTCTGCTGATATTTCACATTTTTAAATGCCACATTAAGCTGTAATGGATAACGTTGGAAGACCCGGAGGAAATATGTACATAACCACTGTGGATGGATGGATGGATGGATGGATGGATGGATGGATGGATGGACAGAAAATCTGCGATATGATTCAATTTCATACTGAAGTTATGTCTGATGAATTTATGAATTGATTCTTGCAGTTGAATGATCAGTCAACATAGGAAATGCAGACCTACTATTCATCATTCAGAAACAAAATACAACCACCATTTTACATCAGTGTGTGCCATGGAAATGAGGTTTACTCCACTTCAGGCATGTAAATGTGTTGAAGCCTTGGATTATGGACCCATTTCAAGGTAAAATTACAACATTGAGTGTAGGGATCACCATATTAATGGTTAACTGGTTGTATCGTACAAATTATTTTCCATTCCTGATCAAAACCAATTAGGATGCAGCTCTACATCCAGGCCCCTGACTCACACTATCACCTTTGGTTTTAATAAACTGTTTAAACATGATATGATCTGATTTCCAGTTTGGGTCCACTTCAATACACTTTTATCTTGTATATGTATAAATAATAATACTTCAAATCATAAAAGATAATGTGTTTTAGGTAAGTTGTTTTGGGTTTTTGAGTCTGGAGTCTGATTAAACTGCAGCTTACAGTACAACCAGAAGAATTTATCTCTTTGTCACTAAAATGAGTCACCTGCTGCTTTTTCTAAAATTTAATTTAGATGAAAGTCAGGGATTTTTTTGGATGATGATAATGATTGATGTAACAATGCCAGCACTCATCACAAAATAAGTTTGAAGCCTGGGGACAGACAGACAGGTCTTTACTTCAATTCCAGCTTTTGGTAAGCAAAATCACCCTGGAAAAAAAACAAATGTTTTTTGTTTCCTTGTTCACATATTGTATTCCTACTTATGTTAGCACAGGTAGAAGGGTCGCCTGGAATCTATGGACAAGGGCACTCTTTGCCCACTGAAAATTTGCATGTGTGTAGCTCGGTCCTGTTTAGTGTTTAGTCCTGGGTTCTTGTGACCAGCCTGGAAGTGTGCTGGGTGGTGAGGAGCAGATGTAATCCTTCACCAGCTGCTAAAAGCATCAATTATGTCTTTTTTTCAGTTAACATCTATTTGTTTCTCTGTCTTTGTATCTCCTGTCACAACGTGCTGTGTTACTGCACGTTGACGTAGTTCTCCGTTTCCATTTACATCTACATCATTCAAGTTAGTTTTCATTGCATTGCAGGTGCAGGCACATATTAACCAGCTTCTTGAGTCTCAGGTCATCAGGGAGAGCAGTAGTCCCTATGCATCCCTCATTGTCTTGGTTTGGAGAAGAAGGATGGGTTTGCGTATGTGTGTGGACTACTGCCATCTCAACAGCAAGACTAGGAAGGACTGCCTCGCATTGAGGAGAGCTTGGATGCGCTTTCTGGGGACCGTTGATTCTCTACGATCGATCTGGCCAGTGGCTATAATCAGGTCCTGGTATGAGAGAAGGACCGACCCAAAACTGCCTTTTGTACGTCTTTCTGCCTTTTCGAGTTTAATCGCATGCCTTTTGGCCTGTGTAATGCCCCAGACACCTTCCAGCGGCTCATGCAGAAGATGTTTGGCGACCAGCAGGGTCAGTCCTTGTTGCTTTATCTGGACGACATTGTCGTGTCCTCTGTTGAGCAACATCTTCAGCGGCTGGAAATGGTGCTTGGTCGGCTCCAGAAGGAGGGCCTTAAAGCAAAGCTCGAGAAGTGTGCATTTTTCCAACAGGAGGTTTGGGGTGTGTCATCTCAAGCTAGGGAGTTGCCACGGACCCCAAGAAGATTGAGGCTGTGGCTAACTGGCGGTGCCCCAGCCATGTTTCAGAGTTGCGTTCCTTTCTGGGCTTCACCAGCTACTACCGGAGCTTTGTAAGTGGCTTTGCTATGCTGGCGGGTCCTTTGCACCAGCTGGTGGCTGAGATGACAGGCATGAGGTCACAAAAAGGGTCAGGTCCAGATTTGGGTGCTGCATGGACACCACAGTGTGAGGAGAGCTTTGAGGCTTTGAAATCAAGGTTGATTTCAGCCCCAGTGCTAACCTATGCTGATTTTTCACAGCCTGGGAGCCACCGAACACAGGTGGGCTGTCCAGCTGGCTGCTTTTGATTTCGATATCAAGTATCGTTCGGGCCGTAGTAACAGAAACGCAGCTGCACTGTCGCGGCAATATGCACCTGGTTCCCACCAACTTTCTGAGTTCTTGCCAGGCACCTCGGTCCCCAGCAGCCTTCAGCACAGCCCACCTCCAGCTCTTTTGACATCGGCCACTCAGTCTGTGGTCTCAGTCCTTACCTCTCACTCTGCAGCCGAGCTTCATTCTATGCAGGAGGCTGATCCCCTCCTGCAGGATGTGCTTGTGTTCTGGCGGCGGAAGGTCCCGCCAACCCCGGTGGAAAAGCGACAGCTCCCTAAGCCAGCCTTGGCACTTTTCCATCAATGGGTCTAGTGGAGAAAGATGGTGTTCTTTTTCTCAAGGTCTTCCGTTCAGATGGGGGCGAGGGGTCTCTCCAGCTCATTTTGCCTGCTGCCCTTAAGCAGGAGGTTTTGAAGCAGCTGCATCAAGAACATGGCCATCAGGGCATAGAGTGGACCACTGAGTTGGTCCGACAACGCTGTTATTGGCCAGGAATGTCGTCCGACATAAAGCAGTGGGTCCTTGATTGTCAGCGCTGCCAACTTGCTAAAGGCACACGGGTCACATAGCTTTATGGGCCACTTGCTCGCTTCCCGACCTAATGAGATCTTGGCCATCGATTTCACACTCTTAGAGCCTTCTCGGAATCAGTATGAGAACGTTATGGTCATGACCGACATATTTAGTAAATTTACGGTGGCCATCCCAACTCGGGGCCAACGGGCCTCCACCGTGGCCCAGGTCTTGATCTCAGAGTGGTTTTACAAGTTTGGTGTCTCGAGCCGTTTGCATTCAGACCAAGGCAGGAGCTTCGAGAGTTCGCTGATTCACCAGCTCTGCCTTTTATATGGCATTGCTCCTTCGTACCCTTCCAGTCTCCTGGAAACGGGATTGGGCTGCCTCTTTGCCACAGGTGCTCTATTGTTATAACACGACTCCTCACCAGGGCACAGGTGAATCCCCAGTTTTCCTTATGTTCGGACAGGAACCTCGTCTGCCAGTCGACTTTCTCCTGGGACGCGTCCAGGATCCCATACCAGGCCAGGTACAGGACTGGGTGTCCTAGCACCAGGCCAGACCTGATCCTCCATCAAGGAGCTCCTCTCCTTCCGCTCCGGCAGCACTTGATGGTGAGTCCTTCAGTGACAATGAACTATGGTTCTTGGTTGCTGAAGAGCCTTGTCCACCAGCAGTAGCTGTCCCTGTCACCTCTATAGACCCTGGTCGGCTGGTTGGTCCTGCTCTGGCATCTCCAGTGTGTGGAGGTGTCTTACCAGCAGCCTGATTGTCGTCCCCAACTGACCAGCCAAGTACTAGTCAACAGGCTTTGCGGAGAACAGTTCATGTTACAGCTGGCCATCATTCTAACGTAAATCGTCAGAAGGTCCAGGTTCTGTATCTAATACTCAGATCGCCATTTTCAGGCCTTGGAGTTAGTTGCCATTGTTTCTTTTTTGTGTCCATCATCGAGCCGATGATGCAAAAGTTTCCTCACAAGTTTTTCCTCACTCAAACCGAGGGTCTATGGACAGAGGGTGTCACTCCCTGTACAGATTGTAAAGCCCTCTGAGGCAAAATGTGTTTTGTGACTTTGGGCTATACAAATAAAATTTGATTTGATTTGATTTGAGAAGCAATGAGATAGGAAGCTGAAACGATGGTGGAAGGCTCAACAGTTTTGTCAGGACACTCAGGAAACTGCCGGGAAAGTGCGTTTGGCTTGATGTTACAAGACCTGTCAAAGAACAGTGACCACCCGGGCCTGCCTGGAGTTCAGTCTCTTGGTAGATTGAATATATTCCAGGTTACAATGATTAGTCCATATGATGAATGGCACACTGGTTCCGCCAGAAGCTCATTGTTACCAATATCATGATTCCTCTCAGCGGGAGTTAGACAGTTCAACGGTGGATTGCTGAGAAAGAATCACCCCCATCCCCACACTGGATGCATCCACTTCCACAATGAACTGGTACTCATTTACTGTATTTTCATTTTTGTCCATCCCATAGATGTAAATGAAACTCCATGAAGCAAGAACTGAAGCGTCTCTCGCACACTCTCTCCTCGCTCGCTCCTGATCTGCATGTAGTGCACAGCTGGACACACTGGTCTATAACAGCTGTTCATATAGCCATCAATATAACTGCTATGGCGGTCTGAGGAATAAATACACAGGCTTCAGAAAGCATCAAACAGATATGGCACTTAAAAAAGTTCCAACCCCCCCCCCCCAAAAAAACCACGGTCCATCAGACGTTACAGGGCTGCTGTTTTTTTTTTTTTTTTTGTAAATGACCAGTTTATCTGAAAGGGGGCTTGTTGTTGTTGTGTGTGACAGAGTTGCAGATACAAGCGGGTGCAGCAGTGCTTCAGTGTTATCTTATCACAACTTTTTTTTCCATCACTTGGTATTGTTCTGTGGGGAGTGAACAGATCACGGATCAACAATGATCCGTTGCACCACTAACAACATCCATAATTGTACTCTGTCTCAGCTGATCGGCTCACCCACTCACCCCAGCCTATATGTTCCGATGTGTTTTTAGAGCAGAACATTAAAATCACTGCTCCTCCCTGTGGACAAAGGAGGCATTACAGCTAGTCTCACTAGGACCAGTCAAGGACCATTCATGGACCAGCCACGGACCCATCACGGAAACATTGGAATTTTGAGTTGCTACATCTGTAGTCGCACCCACCAGCAAAGCAAAAGAGGAAGACCTAGTGGGACCCCACAACCCGTGAAGCTGAGAGTAGTCACCAAAGTAGCCTGTGAGGTTAGGTTTGGTTGAAAATTGTTGAAAAGTTTTTTAAAGCAAGTTTGTATGGGTATGTATTTGTATTTGCAATAGAACACAAGCTAATTCATTTTTACAGTAGGTTCACAATGTTTTATATTGAGTGCTCAGGCACATGTAGTCCACTGGATTGAACATGTCTGAAACTAAAAAAATCTGATTTTTGGAAAAAAAAAAGTTGAACATTTTTTTTCATGTCCTGAGAAGAATAAAAACACTTGAGAAAAAAAATCTTGACCAAGGCTTTCATAATTTATGCATCAGAGGTGCTGCATGGTCCCGAGCTGTGTTTATGTAGACGCGCATGAGCACTCACGTACTGCTGAGTGAACTCTCCTCAGCTCATCAGCAGTTTCCGAGCTGTTCTGTATTGTTAAAATTGAACAAAATGCTCACTCTCTTATTGATTTTAATGGAGACATTTTGCATCAAATGTTGACATTAGACATTAAATGTGGATTAAATGTTTGGAAGGCTGGGCGCAGAGGAGACCACCGGACTCACCAAAGGGATGGGGAGAGAGGGAGATTCCCGGCCAAGGCTCTGTCCAGCATGGACTAAAACACTATTTGAAGTGAGTTAAACGGAAGTTTTAAACAGTCAAAGTAGTTTTCTAGACTGCATATTGCTAGTGAATCTATTTTCTGATCCAGAGGGCGGTCGTGACTGGTTCTGAATGAGGGGTTTATAGCAGGCAGCCGCTCTCCCATCTTCCTGTGCTGTATACCGCCATTGAATATTTTAGGTGTACGCAGTACCAGACTGTACCAGCTTACTTTCTCCCCTGTGCGTGAGCCACATGCAGTCATCAAAAGAGCCACATCTGGCTCGCGAGCCATACGTTGCCGATCCCTGGGGTAGACTAGAAGAAAACAAAAACAAACAGAAAATCACTCTAGAGAGGCTAGGCTATGAAAAAGGAAAACAAAAAGAAATTCACTCTTGAACAAAGTATCAAACAAACAAGACCTGACAATGGACTAAGCGCTGGTTCTCTGACATAAGACAAGATGAACAGGACAAAGGGAGACACGGACTATATACACACACGGTAAGGACACAGGTGGAAACAATCAGGGCAGAGACAGGTAGACAGGTCTAAAGGTGGGAAAACAGAGCTGGAGCCAACCTCCGGGAGATAACATGGAGTGGCAACTCTCATGTAGAGAGCAGACTTTCTGGCTTGGCTGGTATGCAGGAGCTGGTCAGCGTCTCCGATGTGCAGCCTTCTTCATGTGATCTGCACTATGCAGAAGAACCCTCCGAGCACCTGCCCAGATGTGGTGGTAACACCAGACCATGGCATGGGCAGACAGAATGGTGACCTCTTTCTCTGTCTCTGAGTACAAGGGAGGTTGGTAGCCAAAGACACACTGGAAGGGAGTCAGCCTGGTGGCTGCAGTTATGCCCACAATGCAGAGAATTGTGGGCATATTCCACCCAAGTCAAGTCCTTGCTCCAGGATGACGGGTTCTGGGATACCAGGCACCGGAAACACGTCTCTAGTTCCTGGTTGAGCCACTTTGTTTGCCCATTGGACTCAGGGTGGTATCCAGATGTGAGGCTGACGGCACAGATCAAATGGCAGAATTCCTTACAGGACTGCGAGATGAATTGGGGCCCCCAGTCTGAGACAATGTCTTTAGGAAAACCGTGGATACAAAACACATTGTTCAACATGATTTCTGCCGTCTCTTTGGCAGATGGCAGTTTAGACAAGGCAATAAAATGAGTCATCTTAGAGAATCTGTCCACCACTGTAAGCACATTGATTACCTTGTTACCTTGGGAGACCGGAAGCCCTGTGACAAAGTCCAATGAAATCTCAGCCCACGGTCGACTGGGTACCAGGAAAGGTTGCAACACTCCCATCCAAGCATGGGTGGAGGTCTTGTTTCTGGCAAAGACAGGACTCTGCATACTCTCAAACCTCATGTTCCATGGAGGGCCACCAGAACCTTTGCCGTATGGCATACATGGTTTTCTTGATTCCCGGATGGCAGGTGAGCTTAGAGGTGTGAGCCCAGTGAATCACCTGTGACCAGAACATCCAGGTGATTTGCCGGACAACCACTAGGTGTAGGGATCTCACTATTAGCCCGCTTCACCTCTGCTTCTATCTGCCATGTCACCACTCCTACCACAAGGTGCAGTGGTAGGATGGGATCAGGACTTTGGCAGCAGGCCTGGGGTCACACAGACGAGACAAGGCATCACGTTTGGTGTTCCAGGACCCCAGCCTGTAAGACAAAACAAAGTAAAATCGGTTAAAAAACAGTCCATCTGGCATAGCAGGAGTTCAAACACTTGGCCTTGCGTATATAGTCAAGGTTTTTACTCTTCCAATGCTATCTTGATGGCAAGTAGCTCACACTTACCATCATCATAGTTCCGTACTGCTGACAAGGATGCAGCTTGTGATCCTTGGCAGAGTACTGCAAGAGAACAGCCCCTACTCCTTCGTTGGAGGCATCCATATCCACCACAAACTGATGACTGGGGTCAGGAACCGTAAGAACCCGAGCAGTAGTGAACATTTACTTGAGCCGGGTGTAGGCCTCCTCGGCTTAAGGAGACCACAGGAACGGAGCATGAGGAGAGGTGACAGCATGGAGAGGAGAAGCTATTGCGATGAAGTTTCTGCCTGTAGAAGTTAGCAAAGCCCAGCAACCGCTGGACCTTCTTGCGGTTATCAGGTGTAGGCCACTGAGCCACAGTGCTAACTTTAGCTGGGTCTATTTGTATCTGCCCAGGGGCTATGATGAAGCCCATGAATGACACCGAATCGGCATGAAATTCACTTTTTCTGCTTTCACATGAAGCTGGTTCTCCAGTAGGTGTTGGACATGACCAACATGAGAGTCTTGATCTGGGGAAAAGATCAGGATAGCAGGAATCATCTTTTTCCCCACAAAGAAAAACCCTGCCCCTGCTGGGGAGGATGAGGGGCGGATGAGTCTTGTTTTTAAGGATGCCTTTTTCCGGACCAGAAATGGAATATAACCTCCCCTTGGGGATCGATGCCCCCGGGATGAGGTCAATAGGGCAGTCATGAGGTCGATGGGGTGGTAGAGATGTGGCCTTACTTTTACTGAATACCTCCCCGAGATAATGGTAGCACCTGGGAATGGAGGTCAGGTCAGGCCAGTTGATCTTTAAGTCTGAGTGGGATGGAAAAGAAGCAGAATTAAGGTCAGCAACGACTCCAATTTCCACCTTTTTGTTCAGTTCAAACTCTATTCCTTCCCCGGGTTCCCCCCATCCCATAACCTTCCCTGAACACCAGTCAATGTGGGGGTTTATGTTTCTTGAGCCAGAGGAATCCCAGGATCAGAGGGTGTTAGGCAGAGTTAATCAGGTGGAATGACATAAATTCATGATGATCCTCAATAGATACTACTTCAACTGGCTCAGTTGCATGGGTTACATTAAAAATTAAGCTGCTTTCTAGGGCACTAGCCTCCAAGGGCTGAGGTAGAGATTCAGTCTTAACATTCAGTTTGTGAGCAAAATTCCAATCCATGAAACTTTCATCAGCCCCAGAGTCAATTAATACTCCCTCAAGAAACTGTGATGTCTTTGTGTTTTACCTGAATGTCTGTTAAAGAGCGGTAGGGACTGTTAGTGGTGGAGGAGTGACTCACACGGAACCTCTCCTTCAGCTGGTGACCTTTCTCCTTACCTGGGCATGCTACCAGCAGGTGTCCCAGTTGTCCACAATAGAAGGACCTCCCTTCCTGTAGGCAATATTGTCACTCCTCTGCAGACAACTGCATGGACTTCTGTGTCGCTAAGTAATTCTAAAGGCAGGAAAACAGACAAACAGGGAAAGTAAAACTAACAGCAATGGACACAGACAGGAAGTGGAACCAAAATAGACTGCTCTAGAACAATTAAATTGGAGAGCTCTTCAAAAGAGTTAACTTTACTGGCTGAACACCAGTGCTGTAAATGAACAGTCAGTTCGCGAACAAACTCCACGTCTGCTTATCACCTTTGGTCCAACCTCGAAACCTTTGTCAATAGGCCTCTGGAACCAACTCATATGCCTTCAACACAGCTGCTTTCACTGTGTCATAATCAGGGTCCTCACAACAAATTACTGAATATGCCTCCTGGGCTCTCCCAGTGAGCACACTCTGAAGCATAAGCACCCTATCTGAATCAGGCCACTTCTTTGCACACGTTCAAACAAGGTGAAAAATATGTCCGGGTCATGTTCATTAAATTTTGGAAGCAGCCGCAGGTTAGCAGTGAGCTTACCCTCCTGGATTAACTGCAACCTGGACCTCTCTAACTCCAACTTCATCCTCTCTGTATCCTGCCGCAGCCGTTCCAATTCAAGTTCCTGTTCCCTATCCATCCGTTTCCGCATTTTCTCCTGCTCATATTGCAACACCAACAGCTCTTTACGCTGTTCAAATGTTAAACCAGCTACATTCATAACTGCTGGTACAGGCTCTGATTCAGATGCAAGTTCCAACTCAGGGTCACTCTTCTGCAACACCCCTTGGTCAAACAAATATGACAAAACTAACCCTTTAAGCTCCACTTTATGGCACTCATCCGGGACAACAATACCATAATGGCTGACTATTGACAATAACTGATCCTTCCTACACCTATTCACAAATGCAACTGTTGGTGACTTAAGAAATTCACTCAAAGAAGCCATAATCACCACAATAACAAAAAGGAGTGCTCACTGTCAGCCTGCACAGAGGCAATGATCAGCCTCTCAACAGGAAATATCCCCCCCCAACTGCCTAATCAAAACTGGCTAACACTCAACCCTAGTCTTCGTGTGATACTTGTGGTGGGTATTTACGCACTGCATTGTCTCCACATAGACAATGACTCAGCCCGACAGCCCGGTGAAGCAACCATGAACCGGCGACCCACCTGCAGCAGCGGATGTGCTCCCGAGACAACTGCTCTTACCACGTTCTCACCACACTACAGACAAAAAAAACAAAACAAATGAACACAACCCCTAGAGGGAAGTGCCCCTACAGCCTACCGGAGGAATTCCCTTCAAAAGAGTGCATCAAACAGTGACACTGACTTCCTTCACAGCACAGAACAAACCTAAAATGTCTCCCAGAAAGCACATGGTGATACTCCCAGCATAGATCCACAAGCAGCCAGACAACAGCCAGACAAAACCCTTTAAATCGAATACCCACCTGTCATCCACTCAAAAGGAACGGCCGAGCCCCCATTTGTCATGACCTGGCTCTGTGAGTCATGGCAAAAAAGGGAGAGCATCATGTGCATTGATTTAAATGATTCTTTATTAAATCAAATTAAAGCAAATTAGACCAAATTAAACCATCATAAAGGATTTAAGGTTATGGAGTGTGTAGAAGCAGTGGTATCAGTGGTGTAGGGTGAGAGAGAGAGAGAGAGAGAGAGAGAGAGGACATACGTATACGTATATATATATATATATATATATATATATATATATATATATATATATATATATATATATATATATATATATATATATATATATATCAAATTTACACTAACTTAGTGTAAAGGCACCAACACTATATATATATATATATATATATATATATATATATATATATATATATATATATATATATATATATATATATATATATATATATATATATATATATATATATATATATAAATATATAAATGCAGTCATGTTTGGCAGTTTAAAAACATTTATTTTCAAA
This sequence comes from Nibea albiflora, assembly GCA_014281875.1. Taxonomy (NCBI): domain Eukaryota; kingdom Metazoa; phylum Chordata; class Actinopteri; family Sciaenidae; genus Nibea; species Nibea albiflora. Next base: position 1,982,953 of record CM024794.1, read on the forward strand.
CTTGTACCACAAATATTAGAACAGGCAACAGTAAGGCACAACGTATGTCCTCTCACTCTCATTAGAGTATTGCTTATCAAACGGTCTAAAATACATCAGCTGGTCAATGAAAATCACAATATGGTCATTATTTTGCTCTTCTATACAGTGTGCATGAAAATGTTCATCGAAGTACAGTGTGTCAACAGCACAGCCTATTATGAAAGCATGTTGTTCATGTATTATGACATTACAGATTTTCTTAAATACAGGTAGGTCATCATGGGATGTTCCAGTGCATACCAACAAGTCAATCTGGTACTCTGTGCCATAATTTCTGACCCAACATGTAGTTTAAACATCTGAACATGGATCTAATTGTAATGTATGACAAAGTAATTCTCCACCTTCCAAGCTATCAATGCTTTTTATTTTTAAAGGACCAATCTCAAACTGCTTAAAATAATAATTTTCATAGTAAAATGCCAGTTGACGCTGGTGTTGCTTTACTAGAGATTTAGTAAGATTTTTAACCGCTTCAAATCGCATACACCACATATGTATAAGAGGGCTACATTTTTTTATAATGCTTGGATAATGCATCATAAAGTGGTGTTTGGGAATCAATTTCTTATCATGGAACAAAGTTTTGAACATGTTATGGTGGTCACAGATCAAATGTTTTCGGTAACATATACCATCAGTAAGGATAGGGGAAAAGACTATATCAACAAACTGTATCAAGACGAGCAATAAGTTCCAATGATTGTTGTCCCACATCACCAAAAATAAGTGGGGTATTGCGTAGAATACAACATGATTGAATTGCATTTAAACCTAAGTGCTTGCTGTTGTCCTCAATTTTTAAGTGACTCGGTTTGTTTTTACGCTCCATGTGTCCATAATTAAAACTCTGTATCCTATCTGACAATGTGTTTATAGAGATGTAACCATTTTTAAGCAGGTACTGAAAAAACAGCTGAAGCTCGTACTGTAAGACACCCTCCAACAAATCATGCATAATATCAACGGCGAAATTATCAGTACACTGAAAATACCGTAATGAATCAAGAACACAGGGCTTTTTAACACCATAAACAGTAGGTCTTCACTTAGTGCATTACAGTGTTCAATATGAATCTCTCTGGAGCGCAGAGTAAGTCCTGAATTATCCTCAGAAAAACAGACTGAATTTCTTCCTCATTTGTAAGACAGAACCTACAAAAGTATGTTGCACTGAAAGATTCAACAAAGCCGAGCAAACTGTTTAAAGCAAGATTGTCTCCTGTGACGTGAATTACAGAGCCAAACACTGGTTCATCAATAAATGGAAGTTGGATTCCTACAGTTTCTAAAATTTTCAAATCGTCAATTAGAGGCTTTAATATTTCTTCAAAACCGTATGTCTTTAAATCTTGGTTGTAGAAAAGAGCTGCAAGATGCATGTTCATTAGCACAGAGTTCACCTTGGGTGGGAGGTTTTTTAAAGTAAAATAAACAACCAAGTTTGTGGATCCCCTTCTTAAAACCCAACAGATTAGCCGTTTCAAAATCGTCATAATAAAGTAAAATTTGTAGAGCATGTCTCTGTTGTGAAAAAAGAGGATGGTTTTGGAAATAAAATCCATCATTAATGTCTTTGTATATCCTCTTTTTACAGTGTTTCTCTTGCAAGAAGCACTCTCTTATCTCACTATTTTTGAAATTATTTCAGTGTACCTAAAATGGGTACATACATATACTTGTCTGTTACAGGAATCTGACTATATACACCTGTAGTTCTATTTCTACGTGTATCCATTCTCACACCAAGGACAAATTCTTTAGGCTCAACTATTTCCCATTTTTCATCAAAATATTTTTGTCTCTTCATTTGTGTGTTAAATTTTGAAAAGGGATTGTCTAATTGATTTAAACAGTGCTCTACTTTCTTAGAAATTTCCGAGTCCTTAGTTTCAGAGGAAAATGTTTGGAGAACTGCTTCTTGTGCTCAACCTTGAACATCACTACATCACAATAACTTCCTCCATCGAACAAACTATCGTTTGGATAGTGCTTTGAGAACAACCAGAGGTTTGTACTTGTGAAAGAACTGAACCACACATTCTTTCAAGTGAGTTCTGTGTAATTACAGGGGGAACCTGTAACATGGATGCAGCAGAAGTTGTTGGCTGTTCACTTAAAGATTCAAACTCAAAATGTCTTTGTGTGGCCACTTCCTGGTTAGTATTGACCAGTTCATCATGGTTGTTATGAACAGTCTTTAGGTGCTTTCTGAAGCCACTGTATGTACAAAAAATGAAGGACATCCTTGCTCTCCACATTTCAAACGTAAGTTTTTAGCTGGATATAGTCCATGCTGAAATTTTAAATGTTGACAAAGAACTGAACAATTTTTGTGGTGCTTTTTACAAACAAAACATGCAAACATAATCAGACAGTTTTTCAACTGTGCTCTGACCTTTGTGAACTGGTGACATTTTAATGGTCTTGCAGTAGTTTGGCCCTCAGTTCCTTGACTCGTGGGGTTTCCTTTGTGGTTCCAACATCGACGTTGTATATCGTTGTTTGGATGAAAGTGTAGAATGCAGAAAGGGCTTCATCATAGGAGAGGCTGAAGACATAGTGAGTCTTGAACAGCACATCAAAAGCAGCCACCTATGTCTGAGTGTTGCATGGGACAGCTTTCTGGTCCACAACAATGAAGAATCTTGTGATTTTCTTTTTTTTGCTCTCCGATGCAAAGGAGGAAAGGCTGCCTTACATCAGCTTTGAAGCAGCCAGCAGCTCGTCAACATAAGGACTTGAGGGAAGACTCTGTGCTTGAAATCTGAAGACCACCTCGCAAGAAATCTTCCAGATACGTGGTCCCCGAACATCATGGAAAAATCCTGTTCAATCTTTAAACAGAGGTACAATGTCAATATACATCTCACTAAAATGCACTTTGCATTAGAAGGAGTCAGTTTTCAAATAATTTACAATAGAAATAATAATCTCTACATATTCCTACCACTCTGGCTGTGTCAAGAAAACGAGGGAACACATCCAACACTGAAGCTGTTGCATCCTGGTTATGAACCAGCTTCTGTCTGTAGTCAAAGGTGACTCTCATCTTCTCTTGAACCACAGATTTGTCCGTTGAGTGTCTCAATATGGAGAGAGCCTCCCTGCACTCCTCACCAAGGAGCTGATGACCAGTTAACAGAGATTCTCGTTGGGTTGTCGGACTGTCCTGGAAATCAGGCCTGGAACACTCATGGAAGCCATCATAGGTGTTGCGTTGTACTGTCTTGAGTCTCCATGCAAGATAGCCAGTATTGGCCTGAGGATCATAGTAGTGTTCCTGCATGCACACACATCAAATATAAAGTAGTAATGATTGCAGATACTGATTCTGATAATGTGGGCATTTTTTGACCTAATTTCAGATGATCTCAAGTCTTTCCTGTAGTGAAAAAAATACATTATACTCATACCATGATGGCTCACTGGTAGATACAGATATAAATGAAAGGCTTTACAAAACACTCACTGGGCAATGTAAAAAAAACTACATCAACTTAGACTATGGCTTTAATCATTTTGTGGGGCATAATATATCATTTTATTGATTTGTCATATCAGCAGAGATGTTAGTTTTGAGCCGATGGTGATATTTAATTTTAAAGTCATTATCAGCTGATATCAAGGTTGTGCCAATAATATTGTGCATCTCTTATATAACGCAGAAACATAGCCTAATAAAGTTCTACAAAAGATTTTTGGACACATTAAAACTTACATATCCATGTTTTGAGAAAGGATCTTGGAGACATGGAACAAGGGTCACAATTCCAAGTGCATAACTGGCCCGGACATGCATTGGTGGAATCCTCCTTTAGAAACAAATGATTTATTATGTGTGCAGTCATGTTTTCCTTTGCCATTATATTATTAAGATTTCTTACCCATATGTTTCTATCATTTCTGCAACCAGAATGTTGACCATCTGCTTGCGTGTTGCAACTGACAGTGTTTTGGTTTTGTCATACTCTTTGAAGATTTATTCACCCTTTGGCTTAGAGCTCAGCGCAGTTTCAACCCTCTGCGAAGACAACAAATATTTTTTTCAACTCTTAGCTTCATGCTTCAAATTAATTGACTACATTTGGTTATAGTATATTACATTAAACTAATATAAATAGTTTGAGTGCTGCCTCTTATCTATCACTAATTTTATGATCCAATACACGTGTACCTGGTTTCAATATTTACCTGTCTTGCTTCATCGCGATCCAGGTCTTTCATGGCCCTCTTCCTGTTCTTTGTGGTTGGGAGGATAATAGTAGAATCTGATGAAATGGAAGAAGCCAGTGATTGTGCTAAGAAGTCTGGCGTCGAAGCTGGTGATGCTGGAGGGTCTGGCAATGATGCTGGAGATGGTGATGGGTCTAGTAATACAGATGAATCTGATTCATCCAAAGTAATAGCAATGTCTAAAAAACAGTTCAGAGAAGAAACAATTTAAATTAAAAACAATTTATTGTTTGCTGAATGATAATTTAAAAAAACAAGACAACATAACCTTACCTGTTATTGGATACTGGCGATATCCAACCTTGAAGTTTCTCACCCCTGACTTAACCAGCTCATCGAATGTGTCAGCATCAACTTCAGTCTCTGATGTGTCAGTCAAGCTGAGCACACCTTCAGCCACAAGTTGGGCCTGCAGGCTAAATTTGTCTGTCACTGGGGAAAAAAATAAAATAAAGTTAAATAAATAAATAGTTATTAAGTTTATTATCAACCATGTCATTTAAACATTTATTGCATAAAAGCTTAAAAACAAAAAAGATACTAAAATAATGAAAATATTCTCTAAAATGGCCCCTAAGGTTTTTTTTTGTTTGTTTGTGGGTTTTTTTTGCTTAAAATGTGGAGACAAACCTTCTTGAAGAAACTTCTGGAAGTCAAATTTTTCATCAATTTGTGGAATTTTGATGTATATCTGGACTCCTCCATATTCCACCTTTGCCAGCATTTTCTATATGAAGTCAGTGAATTAAAAGAAGAAGAAAAGAAAAACAAGAATTTATCTGACCCACTAAAATGATAAGTCAATGTGAGCCAATATCATGCAGCTTAGCCCATATAATAAAAATATCTTAACACAAGAAATGCCAGGAGACATTAATGCATCTACACCAGGGGTCGGCAACCTGCGGCTCCGGAGCCGCATGCGGCTCTTTTGATGACTGCATGTGGCTCGCAGAGGAGTGAAAGTAAGCCGGTACGGTCCGGTACTGCGTACCACTAAAACAGGGGTGCCCAATGCGTCGATCGCGAGCTACCGGTCGATCGCCAGACGTGATAAAGTCGATCGCAGAGGCGCCCACCGCCGCAGCCGGCAGTATGGTGGACCATCCACCCCGCTCCTGTGCGCCAGTATGTTGGGCTGTCCACCGCGCCCGCCGCCGCACCAACGTCAAATGCCGTAACTGCCCCCCATTTTAAAATATGTCGCTTTCGCGGCTCTCTCAGCCAAAAAGGTTGCCGACCCCTGATCTACACATTTTAAAAGGCATAAGGCACAGAAAAAAAAAGTCAGTTATTTTCATGTCATTGAGGGAACCGACGTGTCTCCCAAGATAAACCACATGACACTTATAAATATAACTCCCTCTCAAAATAACAACGATATTTCGGTGTGACCCAGTAAAAAGACAATTTCACGGTGTGTTTGTTACTGAGAAAAAGTTACATTACACAGGTGTTATTTTCGCAAAAAAAAGAAAAGAAGTGTAGAATGTAGAAATGACTTTGGACAAAGGGCTTGCTAGCGTTAGCCACACGCTAGCTAGCAACTCCGAAGCATTAGCATAATCGTATCAGGTTTTATCTGGTCACAAAGTGCAGACTCTCTCACTCAGACAAAACGTCAAGCCAAACTTATCGTTTACTGCTGTGACTCACTTTTTATGTCACAGTGAGACCAGACATGCATGATAACCTCGAGCTCATTCAGCGTGATGAGTAAAGTTACCGTGGTTCACCACTGCAAAATGACCGGGTGCCCGCAGAGTAATATAAAATACAATATTATCAGATACTACTTCATGTACTTACCGAACAGTGTAACCGTTAAAAATTGAGATGTAGCTCTATCTTCTTCTGACACGCAGTTGAGACAGTTGTTGCGTCAGCAGAGCGGTGTTCGTACGGTGTGGGAGGAAGGGGGAGGGGCGACGTAACACTTGAGGTGTGAAATACAGGATCGGAGTTTAGTGTAAGACGTTCAGAGTTAATATTAAACATTTACACTTAGCGGTTTGATTTAGTGACACTTCCTTTTTACACTTGGTTTTAACAACAACTATTTATTGACTGAGAGTTAATTATAATCGGATTAACTCTATCCAGGGTATAATTAACTCTACTAGTGTCTAGTTTAACACCAAGAATTCAACTCTTCTCAATTTGCTGTGTATTATTATTATTACTGTTATCCTCTTTGAAATTCTGTATTTTCAATTGCACAATAAAAAAAAGTATGTTTCCTGACTGACTGTGATTGAAATTCTGTTAGGCACAGAAAAACTTGATATTTCAAGTGCAAAACATTTTAGTTGAACTGACTGAGAGAAATGAGCTGACAGCTAAAACCCCATATCCTTTTTACAGTGTACTATACCACAACAAACACATTTAAATGACTCAGTAACTTGTCATGTGTTCTTGACCATCGATTACTCAACTAGACGTCTCATTCTGTTCACAAGTCGACTTATTCCAACCTGCTGATGACACTCAGCGCTCAGTGGTAACTTCCCTCTGAGTACTTCCTGTTTGAAGCCTCACACTGACCAGGTACTGTTGATGGACTGTTAGGTGTCGTTTTGGTGTCATGATGTCAAAATGTGAGCAGTATGACGAATATGACTGTCATACAAACTGTCATTGAAGCAGAACATTCATGGTTCAGACACGTTAGTGTCAGGTATGTTAGTACTGAAAACACTGAACAGTGGGATGTATGGACCTCAGTCTTGTTTTGCAAGTTACCTCAAGCCACTGCTCTTCCCAGCTTCAGTGTCCCAGGGTCACCATAAGAAGGTCTCCATTCTTCAATTTACATGAGTGACTGAATATATAATGAATGAATATACAATGAATGAATGAATATATCTAGCAGGTACTGTATGATGAAAATAAATAACATGTTCTTTAACAGAGAGTTGGGAGAATCAAACCGATGGTGCAATACAGTATTAATAGTCTTAAAACTAAATTTGCAAATTCAGTCCAAACTTTGATGTCCAGTGTCTGCAGCTGAATTATATTTATTACTCATTTCAAACTGCGCTATTTTTAGTGACACAACACTATTTGAAGATGTCTGTGAGTTTGAAGATGTCTCACACGTGAGACAGTATTATTCGTGTTTTTAAGCAGAGGTGTCCACTCGGTCAACTGATGGCGGCACTGCAGGAGACGTCACTGTAAACACAGGATAAGCTTTATTTGGTGAAACGTATTGTTTCTAATACGTGACGCGCTCGTGAGTTCCGCCCTTGCTGCTGTCTGATTGGGTTGACGCAAACGCCTTCTCTTCTCTGATTGGTTCCCACTTACACAACACAGTTCCGCAAATCTAGTCTGTTTGTGTTTTGACGGTTTGGTAAAGAGCTCTTCAGACAAGTCCACGAGCGAGGACACGGTCAGCCTTCTGAACACCGGTTCGTAACGGTAACAGCTTCAACATAACGTCTCACTGACGCGGGACAAACGCGTGTCCTGCCTCAAGGCTTCAGCTGTGCAGCTTTATCACTGCAAGGGAGTTTTATCAGCTAATGCTAGCTAGCTCAGTTAGCTTCGGGGTCCTTATCTTACCAGTATAACTTCAGCGTTAGCCCGTGGCTGCATTGTGTTGACATGGCAGCTGTCACAGATGTTACCTGTGTCAGTCCTCTGCGTGGCAATGCTGCAAGATACGTGACTACATGTTCTGTATGTGTGAACGAGGCTGAGATAGACTCAGCTTCTCAGAGGAGCTCATCTCTGAGCCATGGAGCCTCTGCTGACTGCAGGCAGCCTCGTCTCCTCTCTGCTCATCGTCGATATAACGTTACATTAGCGTTTGCTAAGTGTAAATGAGTAGCAACGTCCAGACAGTACAGCATATGGAAAACGTCTAAACTTCATTGAAACAGTTGAATGTGGCACACGTGTCTTCTCTCATCTGTATGTTAGCAATAGTCAGCTCTTGTTTAGGTAGGTGTACTGAACTGCATCTGTCTGACTGGAGCTCATGCAGCACAGCACACTTTGTCAGGCCAGCACTGACATAAAATTGCAGAGAATCAGCTCAAAGTTTGACTTCTAACTAGCAGACATGCCCGGAGTACTGCGACAGAGAGAGCGCCTGTGTGTCAGATTTACAGAATATGGCAGAAATGATGTTTTCATTGGTGTACAATCACCTGAAAATATGAATGGATGTGTTTATTTTGTTACCTTAGAATGATCCTTTTTTTTAAATCTCAGATGCCCAGAACAGACAAACCAAACATGCATGTTGAGCTCTTCTGGGTGTCTGAACTCCTGACCCTTTGTCAGAGTGACTCAGTTGTGAGACTGTTTGTGTGGTGAGCACTTTAAATGACTCAGAGTGACATTTTGAGTGTAGTTGGAGGTGGAGTGGAGTGTTGTCATGAACAGTTTTCTCATAGATGTTCAGTCTGTCTGGCTAACAGCAGTGTTATAGTCTTTGTTGTGGGGATATCAGTTTAACTAAATTCTTAAATGAAACTAAATTCTCTAACTGGAAGTGTAACTTCTATTCAAATGTTTGTACTGCTAACAGTTCTCACCCCTCCCGGCCTCTCAAAGAAAGTGAATGAAGGAGACAGCAGAAGAAGCTGTGGCTGAGACATCATACACATCTTCTGTAATAAAATTTGACTCCCTAAACCACAAAGAGTTCATCTGCCAAGGATCGTCGAAAGCAAGACACACAGCAGTCTGTACAAACACAGGAAAGCTCGGTCTTGATTTAGGTGGTCGTGTGTAACAGCCATATGTATATGGACTGGAGGACATAATGTACTCTCATTGACAAGTACACTAACAATAAATCCTGATGAAGGTTCTGAAGGTTTTTGGTAAAGCTGCTTTAGTCATGTTACACTGTTTCAGTCTCTTTAACTGTTTGTTATTCTCAAGTATGTTCACAAATACACTGTGTAGGTATGGATCGACAACTCTAAATATACTCTTAGTCTGGCTCTACTTGATTGATCATTTTATTACTCATTTTAATATGACAATGGTGGCCTATTTCTGCCTGATATCCAGTGATATTAATCCTTACCAAACTGTATGTAGCAGTCCAGCCTTGCAGTGGTGTGTGAATGTGTGTTTATAAGTGAGTTTTAAAGATATTGGTGTTATTAGAGCAGGTTAGTTGCTCCCCCCTGCTTCCTGTCTTTATGCTAAGCTAAAATGAGGAACAGTTCAACAATTATTAGTTTTCATGTGCATGAAGGGGGAATACAGGGCCAGTAAGCATCATTGAAGTTAGAAAAGCACTATAGTAAGCAGTCTGTTTACTATAAATGCCGTACGATAAAGATCAGTGGAGGAATTGGTCAACAGAATGACCGGTCACCGACATTGTTCATGTGAAGATTTGATTTCATGCCAACTCTTGCATGGTGCAAAGAAACAGAGCTATTGGTTCATATGTGCAAGTACAAGTTTGTCTTTTTGTTTGTATGCTCATATCATGTCAAAATGTCTCTCTGTATCTTTTCAGGACAACAAAACAGGAGAGAAAATGGCATCGGACTCTCCACGCAGACCTAGTCGCTGTGCTGGAGGGGTTCTGGTCCGAGCACAAGCTGCTACGTAAGGCGGAGATCTATTTTTTATTATTTAATTAGAAGTCCTTCAATCACGACACTCTGATGTATGCATGTGCAGTGTGTGTTTTGTCCATAAGTGTGTATTAGAGATGACATGAGCTGTTTGCTGTCACAGGGAGCAGTCTTACATGGAGAGTGTGGTGACCTTTCTGCAGGATGTGGTCCCCCAGGTAACTTCACATAATCACTCATACTCCGCTGCTCCACTTGTGTCCATGCTGGTACAGTGTTTAAAATGCTTAATTTCAGTGTGCTGCTGATGGTCCCATAATGCAGTGCACAAACGAGATAGCAGAGCTACTCACAACTCCAGAAAATATATATTGTTGGTTGTGATGAGAAAGCTCCAAAATTTGTCATAAACACATTTTCTCATAAACATTTTCCACGTTGATGTTTGGATTTCATCATCTCCTGTCAGTGTAAATCTGTCAGAAACATTGATTTCTTTCTTTAATTAGTGCATAGTACTGTATATACCTCTAAAGTCATTATGTTGTAAAGAACTGGACATGGATATGATTTGACACTAGAAAACGAGCATTTATGACATCAACTCACTAATATCTTCACAGTCATCAAGCGTCCAGGATGTTTCAAAAGAATAGTTGTTTGGGGCAGCGCTTAGCTCAGTTGGTAGAGCAGCCGCCCCATATGTGAAGAATCGCTGTGGCTGGGCCAGGTTTGAGTCCCAACCTGTGGCCCTTTCCCGCATGTCATTCCCCATCTCTCTCCCCACATTTCCTGTCACTCTTCAGCTGTCTCTATCAAATAAAGCTTGGAAAGGCCAAAACAAATCTTTAAAAAAATACTTGTACTTGTACAAATACTTGTTTAATATTTACATCTATAACATCTTCAGATTAACAAAGAAAACGCCAAATGTTGATTTTGATGGATTGTTCATCTCATGTAAGTTTTAATAGTTCAAACCACAAATTACAGTAATTATTAAAGGGATGTTGGCTTCTGATCACTAGGAAACTTGTAAGAATAATTAAATGCAGTTTGTTTGATGCTATTCTCTGAATTCACACCTCCGCAGTTTGTCCGCTAAGAACAAGGATGATGATTGTGGTAATCTGCTCAATAGCACACTCTCACACTCTGAAATGGTTCTGAAATGCCACTTGTTTATTGTCAGTGATTGTAATCAATCATGTGTGTGTCCTTTGGGTGTGTGTGTGTTCTTTGTTGCATTAACTAAAAAAGGGAGGATCAGTAATTTACAAACTCTGGACTAAAGAAGGCTCCTCTGCATGTGGTGATTTGTGCTCTACTGCACAGAGGCTACGGAACTGAGCGACAGTCCCTTAATGACCCATCGGCGCTCACACTGCCAATGAACAGCTAAAAGTCCAACATTAACTATCTAATAATTGCATACAGTAATAATATACAATATGTGAGATGAAGAATGTAAAGTGTAAGACACACAGCAACATCAAACGTGTCAAACTAAACAAAGTAAATTAGTAGAAAAAGAAGTCCAGAAGAAGAAATGATGAAGAATAAAATCCACTGAGATGAAATAAAAGAAGCTGCAGTGTGTCTCTGAACAGCTGCAGCTGGGAGGTCCCAATTTGTTGTGGTCTATCAATTAAAGGCACGTAACTGGTGTGGTAATTAGTGTGGTAATTGGAGTGTTTTCGGCCCAGAGCAACCTGGACAGTGCCTGTACATGGGGACTGCATGCACAAAGACACAGACTGCGCGTGTGTTGGAAGGTGTAGTCTTTGGGCCAAGTGGGTGACCTTCTGAACACAAATACACAAAGCTATTTAAACCATGGGCTGAATTAGAACATGTGGAAGGGAAGCTACTCATAGTAAACCATTCTGTGAATGATCACTCAGAGCTTTGAATAGAAACCAATATGAGACGTGCTTCATTCCTGAGCTGAAGCAATGCAGGTTGTCTACCAAATATTCTTTGAGTTTTAATTCTGTTGCAAAAACCTTCAGGCTGGTAAACTGGATGTAGTGGATAGATTTATACAGCTGTGTTGTGTCTGTTACTGTATTTCTGTGTACATCTGTCCACTCTCCTCTCTGTGTTTTAAACTCCAGGCATATACTGGGGCTCCACCCACAGATGAAAAAGAGAAAATCATTTGGGTTCGATTTGAGAAAGCTGACATCAACGGTAAGTGTCAGGTGATAAGTTTGGTTTGTTTGAGTACTGGTGAGTACAGTTTTAAACTGAGATGGGAGTAAAAAAAATCAGATTATTGAAATGCTGGACTGAGAATAAATGGTTGTGATTCAGCAACAATACAGGAAATACAGGAAAAAAATCATTTGATGAAAGAATAATTAAATATTCTTTCGTCACTCCATTCTATTTCACTCTGATGAATAAACTTATCTGTGATAGAATCAAAATTGTGGAGCTCTAGTTCTAACTTCAGAACGCCGAGCTCTTCACTTGAGAGCAATGACTGAGCTCAGACTTTTATGTTCAACCGACATTTTCTAGAATGCATGATTGATTTGTTGCTCTTTGCTCTGAACTGTTGGACTGATGTAAGGTTGATTTACAATACACACACACACTTTCGGGTTGGGATGATGTTGCATTAAGGCTATGCTCTTGAAACTCCACCATTTAACATTGTTAATGTCTATGAATAAGAAGACGGCTTATTCAGAAGCTTATTCACTTGATTTGATAAATGTGGAATTCGATTGTGATCTGGAGCTTTGACACAAAATTTTAAAAGTCAAATGGATGAAACAGATAGCAGAATAAAAAGTTTCAAACATTTAACATGACACCGGATGTAATCCAATTGTGCTTTGTTGGTTGATGATTTAACGCATCTTTTTTTTTTCAACTTTATTTCATGTCTCTTGCACAGACACCGCACGCAACCCAGAGTTTATGGAGATGCACAGCGGTACTTCTGAGCCTCCTCTCTGCCTCATGATTGGCTACACTGACGGAATGCAGATCTGGAGCGTATCTGTAAGTGACGTTTTCTTTGCAATCCTAAATTCAGATGAAACATTTAGTTCAGAATCTGTATTCTTGTACAGAACTAAAGGGCTGATTGATTGTTCAAAAGTCACCAGCAGTAATTAGCAAAGCAGTGATTTCTGAACAAGTCTGTTGAAGAATTATAGTCAAAGTTTTATATTTTAAGAGTAGCAGTGTACACATATAAAATATTAATAGCAAAAGTTTTGTTATGCAAACTCTTTCACTGTTCTACAATGACAAATGAGCTTATTGTGGTTACTATGCCAGGAGATGAAAACCAGGAGATGTAGGTTCAGAACTTGTTTGCATTGTGCTTTCATTAATAAACTATAGGCCTGTTTATTACAAGGAATGTTCTACTTTGCTAATGTTAGTTGTTGAACATGTTTGTACTTGCGGTGTCGATGGACAGTGCTTACAATTGATTGTGTGATTGGATAATGTCTTTGCTGGGTTCAAAAGTCAAACTCTGGTCAAATCATTTGCTGACCCTGGACCTGTAAGGACACGTCCATCACAACAGTCCCTAATGGAAAACAACAATGCAGCTGCTGTGTCTCAGACCAGCTCAAAACACGAGCTACACTCCATAACATTAACAAGAGGAATGTCTGCATCCACAGCATGTCAGTAAATCTTTTAATAATTAAATATTTCCTCACTTAACCAAACAATGTAATCAGTTTTACACATAACAAAATCTTGCCCTGTGTGTCTGTATGGTTCACAGAGCTATCAGTTTTTTAGTCATGTCCTTTTGTTTAAACTATCTTGTATCAGTGCTTTTGCTTTGGCTGTTAGAGAGTGCTAATTAATTACATCTGTCATAAATCAAGATTTATGATAATCAATCAAATGTTGCACGTTTCACATAAGTTAGTGCAATTCAAATTGCATTAAAGGTGACTGACAGTCTGATCCTGAGAAAGTACCAATGTGAAATGGAACCACATCGGTTAAACTCGTTATTTTCATTCTGTCCAGTGAACCATTAAAAGCTACAATGACAAAGCAAAAAATGAAATATCCTGATGACAAATGTTTTCAATCATATCATATAGAATACTGATCAGTGTCTCACCTGCACCTGGTGTGTCCCTTTTTAAATTCAGCACTGTGTTGCAGCGCAGACATTTGTTCACTAGGTGGCACTGTTGACCACGTAATGAGCAGTATTTGAGTCAAACAGTAGCACTTACCTCCTGCTCAGAGCTGAACACGAGTCCAAAGATCCTGTTGAACTTCATTACTGTTTTCTGAATAAAGGGTGTACAGACAAACACGAGAGGAGGACAAACAAACGGAATGCACAATCCGATATCGGCCAATCAAAACGTTTTCTCTGGAAGCAAATACAGTTTCAACATGCAAATCCATGATGAGCACTGAATTTAAATGACTGACATTGGCTCTGCCCTTGGTGTTTTAACTCGTCGTTACCTCCGAAAGTCTTCTACACCTGTCAACATTAACTCTGAGTGCATCTGCTAAACAAAAATATACGCACATCTTCACAAACCGCATTCAAATCTGTATCTGTAATTCTCTATACACCTCTACATATACACACATGTGTATCAGCTCTGTGGGTGACTCTAAACTATTAGAATACAGTGAGATTACACATGAATAATAACAACAGTAACAGTAACTATGATAATTGTGATCTATATAGGAGAATTTGTTGCAGTATGTGTTGTATTGCATTAGATTGTCTTGTCTGATATTGTGTCCCCTCCTTGTGAACACTGTAAAGAATCTTAGTTCAGTCCATCCTACGACTGAACACAAGTCATCTTTGCAGTTCCAATACTGCTGACCTAATGTGAAATGTGGCCACAAGAGGGAGACCTTTTGATAATATAATGGAAGGGGTGATTTTGGTTAACATGACCCCCATTATTTACAGGTCAGATGTATACCACGGAGATTAAATCACATATTCAATAAATACATACTTCACAACAAAGGTCAAAAAGGCTGTAATTACTGCAAAACTGCTCATTGAAATACATCTTTCTGTTCAGACATGTTCATGTGACTGAGCAAACCTCAAAACTCTTCCCAAGTAGAATGGTGGAGATATCTTGTTCAGTGAATTCACGTATTTAAAGTCCGTCTTGAAAATCATTAGAAGATTTCATCCGCTCTGTGATTTAACAGATTACCCACAAACACTGTGAAAGCTTTTGCTCAGCGAGTATCACCTTTCACGCAGAGGCTGTCACTGAAACATGCAAACTTCACATACATCCTGTGAGATCTAAACACACCAAAGTCCTTAATCAGTCTCTTTATAAACATCCACAGGCTGTGGGGTAAGAGGACACAACGACTAACTTTACCCCGTGAGCGCACACATTGGCCACTGTGATGTGGCAACTCCTGTGCTGCAAGCAGATTTTCTGTTGCAGTTATTATGGTGGAGCAGAGGATTACAGCTGTTTTAGCCACACTACACACACCCAGTAAAAATATAAGCTTGGTGAGGCTCCTCTGGCTCCCTCAAACTCAACACCAATTCTGATTCACGCCGTGCAGCCGGACTGCTATCACACATAGTCCTTCCTCATTGTTTTTCTTTCAGTTTTGAAAGTTTATGGGATGTTTCTGGGTTGTGTTTTTTGCAGGGCTTTAAGTAAGCATTGAAGGTGCCTTGGTCTCTGGCTCTTGAGTGGCTGTGAAGTGTTTGTGACAGTTGCTAAGCCAACACCCTCTGTAATGGCCCAGCAGAGTACGAACATAACACGTGTACACACACTAGCGAGATGGGGACTCTTGACTGGTTTGTATGGATGCTGACAGAGCTGTTTAGGTGATGTAGATTGCTGTCGCCTCGCACTGGAGAGGTGTCATCCACCGCTGCCTGATAAGAGGCAGACTGTCATAGACTAATTGTCTGTCTGTGTACGTGTTGAGATGAAATGACCTGTTTGGAAGTAAAGTCTTTGTGGCAAGTGTCAGCGGATGTGCCGGAGACCTGGTGCTGTATTACAAGCCCATAATCCTGTACTGAGATATTAATGTTTGACTTTAGAAATGAGGTTTCTGTAATAGAGAAAATGGACAGAACATGAGGTTCAGTTCATGCTACTGTGAGCTGAGAAATTGGTACCTATTTGTAGGAGTGCAGAACATTAGTACAAATGTGTGGTTTCAGGAGAGGAAGCTGTTCTGTTCTCTGATTCTGTAGAGCTGACACAGATTGTGGCTTTTATGTTAAAGTTTTCACTGGAAAGTGTTTTCTATTCATCTTCAACGTGGATGTCTGAGACATTTTCCAGTGTTTTATTTGGCATGATTCAGAAGAAAGAACTACTTTTATTAATTGCTCTGTTGTTTCTCTTCATTCACACACATGACCTGTAGACATGCATAAACTGTTGGTGAGACATGTCAGTACCTGGAACCTCTCAAGCTACCACAATCGCTCCGCAGTACGTGCTGGATTTGACCCGGCAACTCTCCAATCCCCACAAACTGAACTACTGCTGCATCTAGGGAAATGAGAAAACTCTACTGTCTTAAGTTATGCTGATTGTGGATGGATATCTTTTAGTCCTATTGAGTTGTTGTAAATATGTTGCATCAATCCCTCAAACCTTTTTGAAAGTCCAACTGGAAAAAAAAAAAACTAAACAAATATATGAAAAAAACACCCACAATTGAATATTGTGGAGTTATAGTTGACTTAATTCTGTTCTTGTGTCACAATCAGTCAAAAATCAATGAGCGGACTGAATTACTTCATTTTTGGATTCGGAAAAAAAAAAAAAAAAAGGTTTTACAGCTCAGCATTATAAGTAGGGCTGTGTTTTGGAAGCACCTGTTACTGTGTGATCCCCGAAGCACCTGCTGCCTCTCCACAAAACCTCCAATATGTCCAGCACTGTGTTAGTGAGCGGACTCACTTGTGAATATGGCCCAGATATCTGTTCACAGCTTATGGCATTACATTTGGGAGATTAAAACAGAGCAGATACTGAGCAGATACTGTGATTCCACAAAAACATCCGAGCCACAAATGAAATGAATATAATGAATGACTGTGTGCAGGGAAAACAACTTTGAAAAAGCAATTTGGCATATTGCATACGCCGGGCCCTGCTAATGTAATGGTGGGAATGTTGTTGATGGCAGTGGATGTCACACAGAGCCATGTAAGGCGAGGATGAACGACAGGGTAATGCACAATAACCCGGCGCATTAACCTCCGGCCCTCCCCTCGTCTCATTTTAATCCAGCAAATTCCATTATTCCCCCTCACAGGTCCATTTGCCTGTACAGGAATCCTATCCTACTGCCAACCTCCTTTTATTCCTGCTATCAGTGCTTGTATAACCTGCTCATGTCTCCAGTGTTAATCTACCACCGCTGGGCCTCAAGCACTTTGAATAAAAACACAGCTCCAAATCCGCCACTTTGAAAAGGCTACTAATTGCACAAAAGAGCGATCATCCCCTCAGATGGGTTTAAAGACTTAAAACAAACAGATTAAAGCACTAGTAAAGTGATAATGCAGGTTTCACTGTAATTTAACGCATAAAAGAATAAGAAAAGTGGGGCATTCTGCGCTTAGAACAATGTGCCATTACACACGCCAGACACCACCAAGAGCCACACAGGCCATTGACCTAATACGCTGACATCACATATGAACACATGAAGCTTAACTCACACACACACACATCCATTAAAGTGTTTAACACTGCAGCTGCATCTCCTCAGTAATAAAGAGCAGAAACGCAGCAAACTTTAAAGTCCTCCCTAATAGGCCGACCTTTGGTATTTATCCGTAGCTGTAATTTCAAGCCTGTGTAAATGTGCTGGAATGCACTTGTTTGATCACTGTGCTGATGAACAAAAAAAGCCCACAAACCTTTGTATTGATCATCAACTGTAAAACAGACACTTGAACTGCAGAAGCCTCTATTTCTACTATTTTGTTGGCCTAAAAGACATGATATTTTAACATTTACAGCATTTCTTGTATGTGTGTCAGAAGTGGTGGTTGCTAACGTCCATGAATTGTCAAAAAGTATTTGTTTCTGTCACAATCAAAGAGCAAAGTCATCCTGGTTTGGCACTCTCATACAAAAATATCACATAAAGGAGATATCCATGATTGAAGAGGCGGAAATTCAACTTTCTGCACCAGAAGTAGAATACAGTGCAGCCACCAGACTTGTTTTGAATTATGAATAGACGTGTCCAAACGTTTTGGAGTTGACTTGTTCCCTCTTGGTCAGCGGGTGTTTTGAGGAATAACTGAAGTAGGAATCTGAAAAGTGGGTACAGTGGTAAGAGCAAAAGTAAGTGAAGGTGAATAATCATCAACCTTTGACGATCACGCAGTGAAAACCAGAAAGTCGTCTAGATCACATGAGATGTGTTGGAGACACTGTTGAGAGTGTTTCATATGCTTTACAGTCTGGCTGAGACAGAGACATCACGGGCTTCTGCCCACTTGGCATTAACCCGTATCCCCCAACCCTTCCTTGTTTGGCTCTGTCACAGTAAGTGTAGGCAGCTCGTTTGCATTGTGATGCCACTGGGCCTTTTATTCTGTGCTCAGTAGATTTTACTTTGTGGTTTGGCTGGGACTTCAACCACCAGGCCGCCCTTGTTCCCCATCCTCCCTCCCTGCCTCCCTTGTCTCTTTCTATGAACAAACCAGTTGAACACACAGTTGGAATAGATTATTTTTCTTACAGTGTGAACAAATGCATTTTTGTCCTTGTGCTTTTGTTGTTCTGCAGAATTCTCCTGAGGCTTTTATCCTTCATGCTATTTCATAACTTTATTTTGCAGAGGACAGAAAAAAAAAACATGCTGGGCTGTACTTAGGACAAATAAAGATTGTGTTTGTGGCCACAGGTAGACAACACTTCTGGATTGCCTAATGCCTGAATATGTGGTTTACTCTTAACTGTTTTATTTCTCTAAGGCAGCAGATCTGTGAATGTCTAAATGATTTTTAATTCCAGTCATCTCTTTCAGCTGGCAGGTGAAGCCCAGGAGCTGTTCTCTGTGCGTCACGGCCCTGTGCGGGCTGCTCGCATCCTACCAGCTCCTCATATCAGTGAGTACCTTTGCTACCTTCACCTTGTCTAAACATGAACAACACACTTCATATTCCAAGTTCTGATGAGGCTTTGGTCAGCTCATCGGCCTGTTGTTTAACACTGGTGACATTAAGTGCACCATGAGGCTCTGCTGAGTCTGCTGCAGAATAATGCCCTCATAAGTTGGAATACATTTTAGAAAAGAGTGATTGAACATTTTTGAGGAATCATTCACTTTCTTGCCCAGAGTTAGATGAGAAGATGGATGCCACTTTCATCCAAATATGAAGCCAAGAGCTGTAGAAACAGGGGGAAGCAGTTAGCCTGGCTCTGTCCAAATAAATCCCACCTAGCAGCACCTCTCAAGCTCACTAACCGATTCCTTCTATCTTGTTTGTTTACTTTGTCTAAAAACTAATGTGTAAAAAGGAGTTGTGGTTTTAATAATTGTATTGCACAAAATGTCAAACTATTCCTTTAAGGGCCTCATCACAGCATCTGTTTGGCAACTGTGCAGCTCCAAGCACCTTGTCTCACCGCATGAACTGCCACCCACAAACACTCACTTAACTTTATTTTTTTAACACTAGATTTATCTTTCTAATCCTCAAACGTGGAAGGGATATGGCAGAAGAACACATTTTTCTTTGTGAGTCTTCTGAAGTGTTTTTTCAGGACAACTTTAAAATGTCTGTCCTGGAAAAAAACCCACTTTGGTTAACTTGATTTCGGTGTTCAAGGTCGACACTTAAAATTAAATTTCGTATGGCACATCCTAATGCAGTTTTGGGTTGTGGGCATTCTAAGTGGTGCTATATCATTAAAATTAAAGAGTGCTCCATGCTGCCTCATCCTAATGTTAAAGTCAATCTACGATTAGTGTTGGCCTTCTCTCAGTCAGCAGTGGCAAGCCTCTGAAGTCAGTGCTTTCTTGCTGCCAAAGCTCTGCTGGAAACTTCTCACTGTGCCTTCACTGTTCTGGTAGCAACTCCTCTAAAGCTTTTCAGCTCCTCTGAATCTAAATCTTCTCTTTAAAATTATTTTATATTCTCTTTATCACATACATCATATGGGTACTGTTTGTTAATTGCAACCTATACCTCGGCTTTCCCCACAATTTGTCTTCATCAAGTTTTCATGCTCAGAGTTAGCAAATTACTAATACAAGCATGATACAAACTTGTTTATTAATTTTTGTGTTATTGAACATTGGTTGCCATGACAAAATAAGGTTTTATCAAACAGAAAAAATAAATATGAATCCAATCATAGTGCTTCGTCTACCACACCATCCAATTCAAAAAGGGAATTGTTAGCCGAACCCTGTCATTACTGGGTTATGGGAGAAAAGAGTCTGATCTTAGGATGACATTCAGAGAAGCTACCAGTGTGCTCTGTATCTCAGTATTTCACCCCGAGTGGATCTGTAAAAACTCATGGCCTCCTTGTATTCTGTAATAAGGCATTGTGCAGGAAGCAGAGTTAACTGTGGTGTTTAACTGTGCAGGTGGACAACCTGTAAAGGTGCCCAGTAGCTGTCACTGAGCACTGGTGCCCTATGCTTAACTGTAACCTCAACGATAAAGACAAACCCAGCACTGCATTGAGACTAGCTGTGATTCACTGTGGCTGGGAGCCAACAGTTGTAGTGTACTGACAGTGTCACTGTCTTGCAATAACTTGCCCTAATTTTGTTGACTTTGCTTAATGGTTCCAGCATTTGGGGAGCACAGTTTAGAGTGACAGCCTGCGGCCTAAAAGTATCCTCAAAGGTGAACGCAAAGAAAACAAACAGTGCCAACAGCGTGTCAGCCACATTTGAAACTTCTTAGGTGTGCTTTGCTGGGAATAGCCTTGTAGTGAGAGGATGAACTTGACACAGAGAGCTGCTACATTAGGAAAATCTCATCTGAAGTGGTTTAACATTGTAATAAGTTGGAGGACATTAGACAGAACATTACCCATGTGGAAAATCATTGTAAGTCTGTTCTCATCCCTAAATAACATTTTAAATAGCGAACGTTGCCATGGTTTCACCGCAGAATTTTGAATAGAATATTGTTGATATTGATTTGATTGGTTTTAGTTTCACTTATGTTTTGAGTTGCCATAATGACTAATAATCGTTGCTGACGGAATGAAAATTACAGGACAGAATGAACACAGACATAATATCTGAGAACTGATATACTGAATATCACTTTCAAAACAAAGTAGGCCTTCTTTATCTATTCAGTAAAACACATTTTCCCAGTCTCAAGGTTTTACACAAATTGCAATTATTTTTCATAATCTCAACCAAATGTTCAGTAACCCCCCGTCTCCCCCAAATCCTCATTTTATTAAAGAAAAACGTGAATTCAGCTCCTTTAAAGAAACGATGCACACCAAGTTGTGTGATTTCCTATGTTAAAATGTCAGCTTTATTTATTTTTTTATCTTTTATTACCATATTAATTGGTGTCAGCAGCAGTGAAACATTTGATTTCATTTATAATGTCTCCTCAAATAGCAAAATAGTCTCAGTGATGACAAACAAATGTTTAACTGGTTCCACTGTCCTCAGACACTGGAAAGTTCAATGTAGCATGAATACCAGCGTTCATATCCTCAAAGCCGTGGTGCAAATGGTTTAGTTGTTCCACTGATTAGTTCCTTTCCAGACATGAAGTTTAAATTTCATCTCTGCAGGTGTCAATCAGTGCTGTGAAAGCTGCCATATAGCTCTGCTGGTTTGTGGCATTTTTTTTGGTGAGAAAATCGTCTTTTTGTTCTCTGTCCGTGTTCCGGTCTTTTGGCAGATTTCAACAACATACAATGGCAGCATTTGAAGAGTGCTGGAAGTGGATGAAAGCAAACCACAGTAATAAGAAGCAGCAGATAGCCCCAACACATGAGGGGAGCAATTCTCTCAGCAGAAAATAAATATGAATTGTACTACTGGAGGGAAGGACACTGATTGCAATCTGCTAGGGCGCAAACAGTGTTGCACTGTGGTGAGCCATTAAAAGGCCACTTGTCTGAGATGCAAGGCCGTGGGTGGGTGGACTTAGAAAGACCCCGAAAATAGGTGTTGATTATAATAAGGCAAGGTCCCCCTTTCCTAGAATAGAGAGGGAAGTACTGGTTTTCCAAAGGGAGTAAATGCGTTTGTCCACATCCTCTGTGGAGTTTACAACCTATGATCTTCCGTTGTCTTGGAAAATGAGGCAACACTGTTCCCTTGATTGATAACAAATGAGCATTGAGGAAATGTGAACACTGTATATATATACACACACACACACACACACACACACACACACACACACACACACACACACACACACACACAGACACACATTTCATGGCTAAACTTCATAGAATTATTTTTTCAGTGGAAGTCCGTTTGTATGTCTTCATAATCGAAATGTAAAAATTATTCTATGAAGTTTAGCAATGAGCATCTTGTTTGTGTTTCGGGCCATTTTAAAGTATTATCTAAACATAGACCCATCCCCTCTATTTCACTGAAACATGCAGAAGTTCACATGGCAAGTTAGTACTTGCTTCAATCACTGTCCATTACAGTAGTAATCAAATCAAAGTCTCTCTATTCATTAAATACTGCATTTTTTCCCCAGAAAGTTTATTTTAGTAAATGTGCCATTTCACTAAGTCTGAGTCATTTATGTTACGGCTCAATATCTTGACTGGGAATGATGTCTGACGACAGAGACATGAAAGAAGAAAGGACCCTGTTGGGAGTGTTAAAGGCTCGTATGGAAGGCACATTTGCTCTCACGCCATACCACAGGAACTCAGGCTGATTACTGTCAAGCCTCAAATTACAGTGCTCGAAAGGGTAACATCTTCTTCAATCTATGCACCCCCATCCCCTCAATACCCTGATCTGCCGTCTCTCTTCAAGAATGAGACAATCAGGGAAAATATGGGATCAGTCCATTTAATACAACATGCTTTCTCTTTATTTTTTATAAATGTGTCTGCTGGGTCGGCTGTAATTCCGCCCTAAACCTCCCAAAACAAACAGATAGAAAGAAAATCTTGCTCCCCTTTGCAACGTTAAGGAGAATTATCCAGCTCATTACAATTTTGTCACACACACATTACAGGTTTCCATTTTTTGAAGGACCAGAAAAGGGTAGAACCCCAAAGTGTGTGGATTCCACGTATCGGCTGGTCCACTAACTTGCAAAATAAGGCCTGATTTTGGAGGAAAAAAAACAACTCCATTCATCAAAAATGTTTCGTGACCATAATTGAATTACAGGGCAACAGTAGTAATGTAATCAGCACGTTTCCTGTCATGGTAATAGGCTGCCTGTTGAATGAGGGTGGGCAGCACTAGAGGCCTCACATGCTCGTTTAAAGAATGTCCCTCTTTGTTGTGTGCAGATCATTCTGTTTCTCATCTGCCTAATACTATGACTCCTCTTCCTCCTCAGGTCCTCTGAAGACGGACAGTTTTGCAGACAAAAGGCCCCTGCTGGGGGTCTGCAAGAGCACAGGGTCCTCTGGGTGAGTTCACTCATCATAACAAAGCTGACCTCACCTCCAGTACATGTAGCAATTAAGACAAACATACCTTTGGGTTGAATAGGTTGGCCTATATCTTCTATCTTATCTTACATTGAAGCCTTACATTGAACCATGAGTATAAGTAAATTATGACTTATTCACAACTGCACTAACTGGTTAACCTCTTCCCAATAAGTCAAATACAAAATATAACACACTTTGTTTTTCACAAGACACCCGATCCAGATAAAGGTTTAATTTTAGTCCACCATCACGTTACTCACAGAATTAGCGTTAATTAGTAACACCTGATATGATCTTCTGAGTTGTTTTTCTTTGAAACATCCACGTATTTTGCCAACCTCTGAGTGCACGCAGAATTTTCACATTAACACACTGAAAGTGGAATGTGCATATGGAGTCCAGGTCTCATACAGGAGAGCATCACTGCATCACTAGCCTTCTGCCTAAGGCGGATAAAACACACTTCACAGTACAACAATGACCTGAATGTAACTGGATATTAATATTTGACATGGACATTAATTCCAGAGAGGCCAAAGCTAAGCTTAAAGCTGTTTTTTTCTGAACACAACAGGGATATATTGTTACTTTGTAAGTTTTTGTATAGCAAACATGTTGGCAAGTGTTGCCTATTGACAAAACCAGCAGATACAGAGAGACATTGACTTCTGTTTGTGTCCACCTGATTACTGGAAGTCTAATTTTCACTCTCTATTTAAATTCCTTTGGTTTCTACCAACTCCTGAGAAAAAAAAAAAAAATATCTGTGCTAAATGCTCCACTATGTTCACCAGCCAGTCACGAACTTGCTGTTTGGGGCTGGGCAGGCAGCATACAGTGGGTTCATCAGTAAAATTACAGGCTATAAACCCAAAACAATTAGTTGAAAGATGTGAAAAAAGGCTGTGGAGCTGGGGGGAACTGCAGAGTTGGTGATAATTCTCTGTGAGTCATTAGGGGCCGTTCTTACACTTCATCAGTTATTTGAACATTTATTCATATAAAACTATGGATTAGAGCAGCTTTGATTAGATTTTGTTTCTTGGATAAATTGTTACCATACAGTATACTGTATGTTACCCATGATCGCCTTACAATGTGATGGATGTTATTTGACAAGTGTGATGAATTTAAAAAGTCAAGATTTGGTATTTTTGAACTCCACCCCCATGAAATGAGTCAGTTCTTGTTGTTAGAATTTATCTGTTCAGTCCACACACTCACAAGGGGCATTATGAACTGAGATTTGACTGACAGCATTACAGATGTGGACACAGCAAGTCATGAATCTGTTTATCTGAATCAAATTGAGCATTTGTTTGAAGCTTGAGAACATTAGAAACACATTTCACCACAAGCCACCACCAACTACAACCACATTAATAAATATATAGTCAAACCAACACCTCTGTGACGGTGTTATCAAAAGTGTTTACAGAATCGGAGCAGTATAATCTTCCTAAATGCAGAATTAGTGGCATATTTTATTGTTCATTTGTATAGATGAGTGCTTTATTGGGTCCTGACTGCTAGGACAACAAAAGGACAAACAGTAAAGCAACCACTTTGTGCTGTTGGAATGACCCATCTTCATGACGATTTGTCTTTAAAACATGCAGAAGGGAATGGAAAGTGTTTCACTCTTTGCAATGTTATGAACTACAAATCCTGCATCTGAAAGTAATTTTCTCTTAATAATAAGAGGCATCAAAGGACACCCAGCTTCTTGTTATGAACCCTTCACATGCACCCAACTGGAGCTGAGCCAGTGATGTAGGCTTAGCGACTGTGAATCATGGACTTTTAGTGGCACTATGGTTGGAATTTGAGCAGTACCTGAACGCCCCATGGGCAGACAAAAAGGAGTCTAAACAGATGCATAGATCCCTGGGATTCTCAGAGTCGAGACTGGGAATGTCATGTCTTTGTTTAGTGAAAGAAAGCGAATTTAAAAAGTGACAGACCCCAAGGCACCTCTCCGTACCCAGTCCATGCCCTCCCTTCCCCCGCCTCCTCCATTTACTTATGCTGCTCTTCCAGACCAACACAAAATTTAACTCAATATATCCTCCCCGGGAAATGAAATAAGGAAGTCTGTCTTCAGCTGGGGCTTGATGGAGACCACCTTCTTGATGTTTTCCAGGGACTGCCGCCCCTGTCTGTCTGACGCCGTTGCCGTTGCTCCTGCTTTTCCTATGTCCTCACTGACACTGAGACAGGCAGCGTTTTGACGGTTTGGCGAATCACCCAGGCGTCGCTCGACACTAATGCTGAAAACATGCACTGTGTTGAAAAGCAGAAACCCTGACCTCTGGCTGAATGGCACAGCCTGGTTCTTCCCCCTACAGAAGTGCTTGGTAAATAACACTCTGGTCAAAGACGAGAAGGAAAAAGGCTTCCGGGTGCGGCACAGTACTTTCCATTGGGCCTGTTCATAAACTTACTAAGGTCCTCACACAATTTTTAGCATATAATCATTTTGAAATAACAGATTTTGTTAACCACCAAAAAGGATGCCGTCTTGACACTTAAATGGAAAACAGATTGGAGCCTTGGCCGCTACAGCGGTGCTGGTTTAGAAGTTGGTTCAGTCAGCTCTAGGCTTAGATTACAAGATTTGCAAATTAAAGGAAAACCAGAGAAGGGAAAAAGCATGTGTGCTGAAGCCCTGTACTTGTGGATTTCCAGCCAGGCACACTCAACATAATTTTATCAATGGAAAGGATTATGCGTTAAGTCCAAACAATGTATGGATCCAGTGATTTTCTTGACAGTAAAGCTACATATGCGTCCCTTTCACTCTCTGCACCAGTGCCAGTGGGCTTTGGGAATTAGTAAAGAATGCTGGTGCCATTGCAGACCTTGGTATGTCTGCTCACATTTCTGGAAAGGATTTGTGTTTCCTTCCCCCTACTTGCTGTTATTATTTTCACTCATTTTAATTACATCCACAGGTATTAAAATTCTGCAAGATTTAAGGCTGCTGTCTGTGAATTAATGTAAATTTTATGGCTAAGACGGAGGCAACTTAAGTGTTTGTGGGTGTTTGAGTGCACATACTTCTTAGGCAAAAGTTCAGTGATGAATAAGCAGGCTTTGTTCTCCAGAGTTTGGGAACTGTCAGTGACATTTCCAACCTCCTGCTACCCCCTCACAACATCTCCAGATGCTGGGAGGATGTGGTGCTTTTTTCTTTTAACCAATATAGTCCTCTTTCACCGTGCGGATTACTACTGGATGTGCTATTTTGGGGGGTTCTAGCTAATTTAGATGGATATTCTGAACAGATATCATGGTCAAGGTTGAGGCCATGCATACTGTTTCTTTTCAAGGCCAGCCCAATCACTGGGCTTTTAACTGCTTCATGCCATGAGTGTCAACACATCAGTGTCATCACTCATTCTGGTCTTATACTTATAAGACTTATACTTATTTTTTAGGCATCTCAATTTGCCAATGCCAAAAACATTATCAGCTTGTCATACGTTCAACATTTGCCTTCCATTTTGTAACATATTTTCATGGTACTTCTTATGATTGTGGAATGTGGATGGAATCTGGAATCTAAAGCATTTAAAGTGTTAATGTAATACACACATGGATTAATGGTTAAAAGTCCTAACTATCCAGTTAATTACTTCATAGTTTGCCAGGATTAGCTGCATGTGGTATCCAGGCTGCTAGCATACATGGCACACCTGAATTGAATGGGGCAACAGGAGATGATGTACAAGCTATCGGTTTTTCTCTGCCTGTATGTGATGTTCTTTAACTAGATATTTGATATGTGATTATATGATCATAGTTACGTGCAAAAGACTTGTGGCAATGAGCATTGTCCCTGTCGACTCTAGTGAAGTGTAACCAGACTTTTCCTCCACTCTGTGTGTGTGTGTGTGTGTGTGTGTGTGCGCGCGCGTGCGCGTGCGCGTGTGCGTGTGTGTGTGTGTGTCACATAGACTTGGCCCCGCCCCTCACACAACACAGGATCAGACAGAGAGATCTCTCTTTTGGAATGGCAATAGAGAAACTGCATCATAGTTAAATGCCTTTCTCCAGTACAGCAGTCAGCAGAACTGATCATGGTACCTTGGAACTTGTGGTCACATCGACTGCATTTATACAACCTAATTATCAATCCATTTAGTTCCTTTACTGTAGCAGCAATGTGACAGTGTCTTGTCTACAGAAAATATATTAAGATGAGAAATGTGTGTTCAGTCACAGCCATAAATAGACAGGCAGGGCCAAACTGGAAGCACATTGAATATTTTATTTAAAGGATAATCCACTTTGTATTCTTTTCTTCTCAAAGTGTGCTACAAAGAGTCTGTTATTCTGAGAACAACTAGAATATTTGTAGATTTTATAGATAATGTTACAGATATTTTGGAATGAAGTGATACATCTAATGAAAAAATCTGGATTTTCTCCCCTTTTCCCAAGGACAATGAAACCTGGGACAATTACTTTTTTTCCACTATTTCCACTATTCAGCTGAAACAACTTGATTAGTGATTGACAGAGAATTAATCAACAACTAAAAATGATCAATTGTTTAAGCAAATATACCAAATATTCTTGAGCTTCTTCAGCTTCTCAAATTGCTTTTATTTGTTCTATGTAATACTCAGTTTAGGCTCTATGAAATAGTTTGTGTGATAACTTGCATGGCTCAACTATTCTCATAACTTTTATAGACCAATTGAAACTATTTACTGAGGAAAATAATCAGCAAATGAATAATCGTTACTGGCAGCCCTGTCATACATATATTTTTCTTCTTCTCAAATGCTAAATTTGTGATAATGTTATTGAATTTCATTCATCTGAAGCAAAAAAAAAAAAAAAAAAAATGTTTTGCTTTTCCTCCATAGGTGTTTTGCAGAAATGTCTTGACAGTAGATATACTGACAACTTAATATTATTGTAATTTATCCATTGTATGTTTTATTTTACCATGGCTTGCTGTTTTTCATGATACATGCTTCCTTCCTTCCTTCTTCGGAAATAACTGTTTGCACCGTTTTAAAGTGTTACTTATTTTGTTGTCATTAGAGATGCTCCAAAATGTTTTGTAATATTAACTATTCGCAATAACAGCCAATTGTAGGACCAAAAAAACAACAAAAAAAACATGGCCAATCTAACTTTGCGAGCATGGGAGAAGAGCGTGTTTGGTCAAATTATATTATGGGTCTGGCAATGTTTCTAAGTATTTCAGAATACATGACCAAGTGCCCTTGGCTTTTCTCTTCTCATAAAGGCTATTTATTTTAACTCTGCTAAATCAGTAAGGGGTTTTGCCTAAATCCAGTCAGCTTAAAAACCTGTTCATGTTCTTAAAGAAATGAAATGTGACAATTTTATTGAGCAAGCTGGTCATTTTTATAGCCCAATTACACCCTGCGCACACTGTCCAAAGGCGGTAGATGGATGGAGAACCAGTCCCAAACACAGTATAAAAACTGTTCCTCTGCTGCATGCACAGTTATTATATGTTACTGGTATTGGAACCAATAGTTTACCATCAAACGAAATCCAAGAGTCCTGTGTTTGCACACTAAATGTGCAAGGGGCTTGACATCTGCTAACCATCTCAC
The DNA here is from genome assembly GCA_014281875.1 of Nibea albiflora. Classification (NCBI taxonomy): domain Eukaryota; kingdom Metazoa; phylum Chordata; class Actinopteri; family Sciaenidae; genus Nibea; species Nibea albiflora. Next base: position 2,012,032 of record CM024794.1, read on the forward strand.
CATTTTCTGTCTTTGAGAGGCATCAGATCAGAGGCAACACTATCCATACAATCTGATTATTACATGTTCTGTTCTAGCATGACTATTGTATATCCTGCACATAATAAATTACATGATGTACCATCAGTGCTATAAGCAAATATGTTGCAGCAAACGGTATCAAACACTGATATTGTTGAACATCTCTATCTGAGTCTGCTTTAAATCCCATAGTGAAATAACACCATTTTTTTTAATTATATGGTTGCAAGCAACAAATTCCGCTTAGCTCACACACACATACAACACTTCTGATGGCAAAGCCCATTGTGGCACTAAGTCCTTGTGTTTCAGTGCATTTTCATGACAGGTTTTGCTCTCTGGACCGGATGTATCCATCTTCTAAAGTGTATTAAATGGAAATCATCAAGCATTTGTATAAAACCAGGCCCCAGATTAAGGGGATTTGGAGAAGTGATGCTTTTTATCCACCATGAGGTTATGGTGTTCTTCACTGTCACATCGTGACCACCCATGAGCTTAAGCACTCCAAGCCTACTGTATGTGTAGGGTAGATACAACCCCCCCTGGAGACTTTATGTATTCATTTTGCAGTTTTACTGTCGTCATGTTTTGAGGTGAAGCTGCATTGATTATGTGTGCATAGGACCATAGACACTGGTGATCTTTTCCTCTTGGTCTCCAAAGTTTGTCTTTAATTTGTGGGCAGGAATGTCACGTTCTCCACTGAGGGAAAAAAAAGTGGTCTTTATGAAATCGTTCCCGGACCCTTTTGTCATGCCCCAGCGTGGAAATGAGAGTGGCTGTAATCTGGTCTTCCACTTCCCCTTTTCCTTTGCCCCACACACGCACACATACATACACACTTGTTCATTGCATAGGCAGAGCTTCGGGGCTCAGGCTTCACTCTCGAGCGTTTATTTTGACTTGCATGTCTGTTTTACGTCTGTCGAAAATGTGTTCTGCCTCGCCAGTTTTCCCCCTTCAAATAGGAAGTCAGATTAAACTCAGTAGTACTGGAAGTGGTGCATATAAACACAGCCGACAGGCTGAATGATTAGTAATGACTTTTCAAACCTTTACCACAAACCCATTCCCTAAACCAGGCCTCTGTGGTCAAAGCAATTAATATTTTATTTTACTAGTGTTTAAACCTTCCCTTTCCCTTTACATTAAACTGCGTACAGTATATAGCAGTACTAATGTAATTTTCTTCAGATGTTGAATCAAATATAAAGGGGCTTTGGCTTGGTTAACAATGGTGATTCCATATTTACCTGGTGTCTCAGGGTAAGCCTTAAGCTTTGGACAAAAATAATTTGATACATTTTAAGTAAGGGTAAAAACATTTTATTAGCTCAGGAAATGACTCCCATCTCTACCAAAATTTATAAGAGCTTCAGTGGTGACATAACCTGTTTGGAACTGCCACAGACGGTGTTCAGGTGGAGATATATATTACTGACAGTGAGATTTTTAGGGATAGCTATATCAGTCTGTTGGTCGGTCCAACCTCTTTGGTCCAGGCTGAAGAATCCCCAGGGACCCCTTTATTTCTAGAGCCTCCAGCAGGTTTTCGTTCAAATCAAAATCTTGCAACATTTACATGGATTGCCATGGAAATTCATATAGCTAAAGACAATGACTAACTAACAACATTCCTATCATCCTCTGGACTTTGTGTTTAGCTAAAGTGTTCAGTCATTTAATGAAACTTTATGGTTTCATTAGAGATGCCCCACAGCAGGTTTGCTACATCATCACTGTATGCAGTACTGTACAATACATGTTTTGTGGCACTACTATAGTCTAGTTAAAACCAATGGGATAACACTCACAATATGTCTAATAATATGTTGTATAACTGAGTTAAATTATTAACTCACGAAATTGCGTATATGTAGTGGCCTACTGTGAAGAAAAAGACTGAAGTCGACACTGAAGTCCCTGTACGGAGTCATCCATCTCCTGAAAGTCAGTGTAGGTAGGGCTTCTCAGTGTCTTTAGTTTCATAAAACTAGAATAAAGATAAAATTTCAGCTGTCCAGTCTTTGTATAGAGCACCTTGAACCTCCCGTGCATGGGGAGTTATTTGTAAAGGCTGAAAAGTGAGTTGAGAGCCAGAACTCTTAGCACCTGATGAAATAATTATTATGTCACCCTCATTGTAACACATAAAAGCTTGTGTTCTTATGCACAAGCAGATACAATGATGCAAAGTTAACTCGTCACATTTGGAGATCCAGCTTTAAGATGTCAAAGCAAAAAAAAAAAAGAACTTCTCCATGACCAGATGTTTCATGTGTCAAGTGCTTCCACTTAACTTAGACAGAAAATTGGCGCACAAGGCTAAAAAGGCTAAAATTGGATCTAATGCAAGCTATGGTTTTCATAATGAATATTAATGTCCACTTCACTGCTGTCAAAAGATGGAGGAGTAAGCTGGATTTATGGGCTGAATATACATAAATTCTCATGTTGAATTTCTTTTCATTGTTACACTATTTATTGTTCAGTACTTCCTAAACGTACAAGATTAATATTGTTTTTATTCTTGTCTTACCTTTTTGGTTGCCTGCACAGTCAGACTTGATAGTTTAGTTTACGGTTCTGCTCATTGTTAGCTATAATGTGGTGCTTTAATGCATTAACACAAATAATTGGTGTCTCTACATGCACACACACACACACACAGAGCACAGTGTGTTTCCAAATGCTGGCCATTATACTGTATGTGAAGTATTAAACAGCGAAGGAAATGCATTTCTGGCAGCTCTGCAGACATGGAGCTGTGGTTGAACTTTTTACCCTAATTACTTTCCTACTAATGCCTGCAGCTTGCCGGAATCACTGTGAATCCCCCCAACCCGGCCCCCAGCAGGCTCTGATGTGGCCAGTATTTGTTGAGTATGGGGGGTGGGGGGGTGACAGAAGTGGGAGTAAAAAACAAAACAAATAAGAGACAGGAGGGAAGGAATCTTGCAGTACAGTTTTTATTTTATTTTCCAGTTTTCATGGAATTGTAGATATGATTGTAAATGTACGAATGGATGAGAGAGTACTAAGAAAACATGAACTTTTGAGCATAACATATCATTTTATGACAACTCTATCTTTTGATATCCTTTGATGTGATCAAAATGGACACAAAGGTAAGATTATGTGGTCAGTTTCTTTTACCAAGGTCCAAAATTAAGAGGCCAGTGTGTGACATTGCTTCCTATCCTGTCAAGAATAAAATTCTGTGGAGAACTTTGAGTACTTGTTAAATGTTGGCATAAACTATTCGCTATTGGCAGTGCTGATCTTAAATTTCAGGGTTTCAGTATTCAAAACACCCTATCAGTTGAACCCCAGTGGAAATGCTTTTCCTCAGAAGTTCAACAGTCTTCAGTTGGAGCATTAGCTCCCTTCCAGCAAAGCCAGCCTTGACTTCCCTAACCGATGTTGTATTTGTTTAGCATTTCCACAGCATGTAATTGTCATCCATATTTGGGGAGCCTGTAAAACTTTGCACCAGTCGGAAATGTCGACGTCCCTTCCTTGTAAATGAATTTATTTGCCTGCCTTTTAATTCCTTAGGCTGCCATCTATGATTTCCACAGCCACATGAAATCTTGTGGTTTTGATCCCCTGCTTTAGTTCACGTTCATAAAAAGGATGTGTGCAGATTCGGGAAAGTGCTCATGGAATACAGTACAGCATGGATGTGAAAATTAAAATAACAGATGTCAACATGTTTCATCAAGGAGGAAGTACACAGACTAGATTGATGATAATGGCACAATAATAAGACACACGCCATCCATAATGGTCTGTAATGACCATTGTAAACAGTTGCATATCTAAAAGTAAGACTCACACATGGTTGTAAAAGTCACATTAAACATTGTGTTGTTAGGAGGTTTTCCAAATCTGGTACAGTGCAGCACAGTGGCAGAGCAGTCAGACAGAAAAATGACCCAAACTGCCAGTGTATTGTATGGCCAATCCAACGGGAGATTGATTCAGCACGTGTGCCCTCTGGTTCCTTTACAGCAGAGCAATTTAGGAATAGAAAAATCCTATTTTGGACTGTTGAGATCTTGACCTAAATCAAGTCTAATAGTTTTCATTGTGGGTGATCTTCCTCACCACTAAAAGTGAAAGCTGTGCCTAGAAAAACCTTTGTAGCGACACTAGCTGTGGAGTTCTTGTGGATTTTGTTCCAGACTGAACACATTTAGAACCAATAGATGAATTGCTATTAGTTTTGTACAGACATGTATGTCTACCCCCTACTCCTCTAGGTTGACAGTTTTGTCAAACTACAGTTTTGATTCTAAATGTTTCAACAAATATAACATAAAATGCAGCACATACAGTCATGGTCCCAAGATGATAAACTCTGAAAACATTAATGCCCTGGCTTTGCATAGTGTTCTACTCATTAGAATGGCACTAGTAGTTTCTTCAGATATTCTGACTTGGGCAATCCCCTGGTCACTCATGTCAAAATAGTATTTAACTTTGACCAATACTTTGTTTTATGATTAAATACCTGCAAACTACTGGCAGTGTATGCCTCATGCATAATTTAGAGGTAGATATTAAATGTTAACATGGAAAATTGAAATGTAAACATGGTTAATATGACCTACCAACCATCCACATGAGAACATGTGAATTGACAATAGCACACTGATGTTAGCATTTAGCTCAAAGCGTCTCTGTGCTTGAGTGCTGTCTTACACAACTTGGTTACTCGGTTTGACAAAAATTCATATTTTCAAATCGGTTACATTCTTTGCTCAATACAAAGCAGCTGCATAAGACCGTAAATTCTTAAGTTCAATAAGGAAAATAATTATTTAGATAAGAGAATATATATATATATATATATATCTAATCAAAGAATAACTAAACAAAACTGAGAATGTGACCAAGAATTAATTGCCAACCTGCTCATGTTCGATAATCATCTTGCACTCTGTTGTGTTCTGTATATGGCAGGGCCGCTCCATTTTCTCCCCTTAATTTCTGAAGTAGCTTCTTGTCCTATCAAAGGAAGTAAATGAGCCAAGCCTCCTTCCCTCCATATCCCTCATTTTGTATCCTTTCAGACCCAAGGGCCAGTTTGAGTAATAGTAATTGACACATTGATCTAATAGGGCCATCATAATAGGCCTGTTACTGAGCTGGGGAATGGTGCTCGGCGTCACCTTAACATGCGCAAGGACTGACATCCCGCCATGATCCATAATGATAATTGTGATTTAGCCTTGCTTTCAACCTACGCCCCAACGTCCCCAGCATCAGGAAATCTTATTACATTTGACCCTGCATTGCCTCCATTAGAACTGGGTCATTTGTTAAAATACTGCAAAAGCAAAACAATTGAACCCTGTGCCATTTTGATTCTATAATAGCGGGTTATCATTGTCCCTTTGAATCAATTCCAGAGGCCCATTTTTCGGGATAGAGCTTTGAATTGGATTGATTGGACTCTGATAATGCTGAAATCGATGATGCAGCCGCCTGAAAGTAAATTATCTTCGGCTGAATTTTTTGTATTAATCTTAATGCCTGTATTCATGATTGGTAATGGTAGCAGTGTTCACAGTGTGAGGACCTTTTGAAATGTTGGTGGAGGCGTTCAGGACCATCAGGGTGGAATTATGAATCAGAACTTCTCTGGTACCTCTTCTGTCTTCTCGACTAAGCATTCACTGGGACAGGAGGGAGGAGCACACTTGTGCTAACATCGAAACACTGTCATACACACACACACACGCACGTCCTGGGACAATGATTTAATTCCGGGCCTGGGCTAAAAGATCAGAGGGCTCACTTGGCGCCACTGCTTTCCAGCCGCTGGCTTGTCAAACATACTGCACAATAGCCACACTAGCTTGTATCTGTACTTATACATGTTTGCGTTTGTGTGTGCGTGCATCTGCGACACATGCACTCCCAGCGGGTTTAGCTCATGTATCAGTCATCGAGATGTTTGTTGAATATTGTTGCAGCAGTTATTTCATCTTGCATCCCTGGGCGTGTGTTCCTGCCTTTGTCTGTGTTAAGAAAAATGAATCGTGTGTGTCAAAGTACCGCCTCTGTTGTTAACTAACTTGTGTGTGTGTGTGTGTTAGCGGGGCTGTGTGATTGCTTTATCACTAGGTGATGGAATCCTGTTTGGGCCGCCAGTGTCAGCTGCAGCTTGGAATCATGGTCCTGCATCAGCTCAGATTCTTTGACAGCTGTGCGCACAGTTTACAGACAGTGTTCCACAGGATTGTGTGGAAACCAGATTATTGTAGTGTGTTTGAAGGATTACCAACATATTTTATGACAAGCCTTTTCAGTTATATTGCTTAGTTCTCAGGAGTGCATTTTTATCTATTTTACTGACATTTCATTTCACATAATGGCCATCTTTCTGGAGACACTGAAGTCTGTATTAGTCTTGACTATTAAACAGAAGAAAAGAGAAGCTAAAACTGCAGTAAGAGCTGCTGAATTTACAAGGACAAGAGACATTTAGAACTTTAATAATTATATTTAAAAATGTATAATTTATAATTTTATAATCCTGCTCTATACAAACTTGTTACTTGCAACATTTACAATGCTATTACGTTCCTAAGCCCTCACCTGACTATAATATAACCTGGTTCTGGTCAAGGATTCTACCAAGAAGCACTCTCTTACAATCCTCACCTAGTTGTAGCTAGCTCAAAGTCTGGATCTTTGTTCGCCAAAACATACAGCACATCTTCCACAAGCTCCAGTCTGTGGACACTTACACTACTTGGCACTTGCTGTCATATTGAAAGAAAGGCTTAATACTCGTACAGCATGGCAAACACTGCACAAATATGCACAGACCTCGTCAAAAACCCATGGAAAGAAGGGTGGAAGAGGTGAGGGGTGAAAGGAAGGGGAAAGAAAAAGCTGGAAAGACAGACTGGTTACTCTATCATCAGTCCCATTAAGAGCTTCCCCATTGGAATACTTAGGCTGAGTTCAGACTGACAAAAGCAATGTGTCAAAAATGCAACCTCCATGCTTTTTTCAGTGAGTCTGCTGCAGTGGTTGGGTGGTGGTGTGGCATTGCCCTCATAGAGGATGCAAAAAAACGATAAATTGTACAAATGGGGATCGGGGCCAGAAAGTCTCTTCTTCAATGGTGTTCATGGGTTACTGTCACCACCAACACAAGATGATTTGTCCGATAATAACTATCCAGATTTAATAATCCAACCTTGAATGAGTATACATTACTGTCTGGTGTCTTGGCATACCTGATATGCTAACATGCTAAACTGATGGTGAATGCTACATTCAGGCTGGTTACCTGCTACATCAACATTTTAGCGTTGTTTGTCAAATATTGGCTTATTAGCACAAACCACACAGCCTCACAGTGCTGCTTAGCATGGCTGTAGACTGAGCTACTGTAGACTGTGCTTATGAAATTCTTTCATTTTTCAGTCTTACAACAAAACCTTACTGGCAGTGGCTCATAGATGCTGACAGTTCAGAGAAGATTTTAACATGTTTGTAGTCAGTCTAAGATGTCTTTGGTGCTTTGTTGTACTCTGATTCTGAAGTAGCAAAATTTCTATCCACTGTTTCCCTTTGCTACTTCATTTTGTGTGTGCATATGTCAGACGAGAATGGGAGAAACAGATATCTTTCCACCCTAAAGAGGAAAAGAAGCAACAGTAATGATTGGGAAGGCAGACAGACCTCGACACAGTAGAATCGGTCAGCAGAACATGGTGTGCTGCAGGAATATTCAACATGGCTGAGGTCATTTGTGTCTTGTAATGGATGAAAGTCTTCTCATTATGAGCTTGTCTTTTGAATAATGTCCAGATTTCCCTCTGTGACTTGGCAATAGCTGTGCACTGTTTAAACGTGTTATTTTCTAATCGTATCTTGCACTGGCTCTAGTCTGCAGGAAGGGGGTTTCCTCATTGATTAAGCCCTCAAATCAGCCGAACCTTCCTTCCTAAACTAGCCCTCACAATCTAATTACAGTCAATAGGTGTTCTTCTGGTCCAAGAATGCCTAACACTAGCATGCAGGTGTTTTCTGTTCTTTTCCATTGTGTTAACTGACACAATTTAGTCTACTTTGACCTTCCTTGTAACTTTAAGATCTGGCCAGCGCCTCCCATATGTCCAAAAACTGTCCATGCTGAGACTGATGAAGCATGTAACTGCACTCAATATGCACAAGCAGACTAAATAGACTGTTGAAAGCACTTAGCCCTATGGCTCAAGAAACAAAACTAACACCACATTTCAGTCCAGCATCCTCAGCCAGCGCGGCACCACAGGCCTCGACAAGGGTGACAGAAAATGGAGGACTGGTAGAACCTTCATTTGCAGAGAGGGGGAAGGGACACAGGGGACGGGTGGTGGTGAGGGTGGGGGTCTTGCTTGATTAAGATTTATGTCTAAATTTCCCTTTACCAGCAGCCATTGCCTGCTGTCGGATAGGCTCCCTCATGTAACCCTCTGCTGTGTTGATAGAAAGGCTTCTTGAACATTTGGTGGATGATAGAGCATTTCCCCTTTGCCCTTCAGTTTACTCCCTTTCATTATGTGGACCCTCAGAATGGCTAGTGGAACCTGGTGGAAACAAATACTATATGTATTCTCCAGGGAGCTTCTGAGAGAAACAGTGAAGAGATGTTTGGGCAAAATGTTGCCTGTTGTGCAGTTCATTGGCAGATTCACTAATTTCTCTCTCTGATTGTCTAGGATGTGCACAAGTTTGCTTTTTTCATGGTCAAGCGCCGAGTACAATGACCATTAGCTAACTGTTTCATTTTTCAAAAGAGAAAAAATTATTGACGGGAATCGCGTGCGAGGGCTGCTTGTGTCCTGATGTTGCCTATTAGGAGATTCTCAAATTGTGTAGCAGAGATTGGACACGTTGCGCTAGTTTGGCTCGGTCTCAAATGTAATCTGACTGGACTGTTGAAATATGTGGATGGTTTCTTTTTTCTTAAATTTTTAGCGCAACAACTGTGTTCCACATCATTTGCCTGATGTATTTCCCCATATGGATACACCTTTGAGTGGCTTTAAACAACATCTTAACACTAAATTCACTTTTCTGAGTTGTTAATGTATATATACCACAGGTCACTAATAGGTGGACCGTGGTCTGGGTCCGGACGCACACTCTGTCCTGTCCGGATCTAGAGCAGGAAACAACATATCATTGAGTTTTATTCAGTTTTAGTGGAGATTACATTTGACCACAGACTCTTTTCGGACAGTGTTTCTACATCACTACTCATCCTACCTGTCTCTGATTGGCCAGTACTCTGTGGGTTGGAGTTGGTTGGGTTTAGACATGAGACAGGAGGACTGGTGAGGGCAAGAATGTCAGCCAATCACTGGCAGGGTAGGGCGGGCCTTCACTGAATAGAGCGGCAGTGACAGTGACAGAGAAAAAAGCTTGAAGGAGTGAGGAGACAAGAGAGAAAAATATAAAGGAGTGAGGAGACAAGAGAGAAAAATATAAATGAGTGAGGAGACGAGAGAAAAATATAAAGGAGTGAGGAGACAAGAGAGAAAAATATAAAGGTGTGAGGAGACAAGAGAGAAAAATATAAAGGAGTGAGGAGACAAGAGAGAAAAATATGATGGAGTGAGGAGACAAGAGAGAAAAATATAAAGGAGTGAGGAGACAAGAGAGAAAAATATAAAGGAGTGAGGAGATGAGAGAGAAAAATATAAAGGAGTGAGGAGACAAGAGAAAAATATAAAGGAGTGAGGAGACAAGAGAGAAAAATATAAAGAAGTGAGGAGACAAGAGAAAAATATAAAGGAGTGAGGAGACGAGAGAAAAAAATATAAAGGAGTGAGGAGACAAGAGAGAGAAAAATATAAAGGAGTGAGGAGACGAGAGAAGAATATAAGGGGTCAAACTGTGAGTTAGTGTGCCGTGGCTTGTGCTAAACGGAGGATGGTTGACACTGAAAGTTCTTATTAAGTACTTTTTATATAGTTCTAAGTTGAATGTCAAATTGACTTTGCTTTGACTTTTCTTATTTATTTTACTTATTTATTTGATGTATTATTTATTATTGTATGTCACTCTCAGAGTCCGGAGTGTCACTGAAAATAAATATTGTTGCCATGACGATGAATTATAGCTTTCTTTTTTTGATTTGAGTCGTTGACCTCACGCAGTGCAGATGTTGATACAATGACAATGCTGCTTCAATATATATGTATGTATATATGTGTGTGTGTGTGTGTGTGTGTGTGTGTGTGTGTGTGTGTGTGTGTGTGTATATATATGCAGGATACAGAGGTGTATCCTATATATATATATATATATATATATATGCAGACCTGAACATGAAGAAACTTTCTCTAGCCGGACCTCCTGAAATCAGAATTGTCTCCCCCTGGTTTATACAGTCACTTTATTTCACTATTCATCGATTCTGGTCCCAGTCAATTGTGTTCATTGCAATGGCAGATTTTCGGCAATGACAATCTGTTGGTAATGGGCGTTCTATTTCATTCTTCCTGACAGCTAGAGATGGGAGAAAGTCACTATTCATAGTATTGTATATATACGTACGTTAATAGAGTTATATGTTAGTAGGAGGTGAGCTGTTGAACACTTTTTTTAATGTGTCTGCAATGTCTAAGTTAAAACGGTGTTCTCTGGCTCTCTGATCTAATAACAAATCTGGATGAAAGCAGTGGGTAGATATGCACTCACACTGCAACTGCAACACTGGCACAGGCATTTCTTGAACGTTGCTGAATATCTTAATATTCATATTTTTATAAGCCATCTCATCTGCTTTAGTTTTATGTGTCTGAAAATGTCTATTTAAATAAGAAGTTATCATTCTTCACCTCTGTATCCTGCATTACGTTTACATTTATGTTACCTGAGGTCTGCATGAAGTAATCAGAGATTAACTGTATGCATTTCTTTTCAGGACAAGCCCTCCCTACTGCTGTGCTGACCTGTATTCTCTGCGGACGGGGGAAATGGTCAAATCAATTCAGTTCAAGACTCCCATCTATGATCTCCACTGCAACAAACAGTATGTTTGGACCAACTGATCTAACAAGAACTCAACAAACGTATTATATTGTACACTGCATGATTATTTACTTTCTGTTAAAGTACTGTTTTCTCCCTCTTCAAGTATTCTTGCTGTGAGTCTGCAAGAGAAGATCGCGGCATTTGACAGCTGCACCTTCACCAAGAAGTTCTTTGTTACAAGTAAGAAAGTTAAACGCATTTTTTTTATTATAAATTGAAATATTACAAATATTTGTTGAAATCTATGTTGGAGCATGCTACTGGTTTCTTTTGTGCCCATAAACCTAGTGTCAGATTAAAATCCTTTTTCTGATCTGCTTTTTAGTTCCTGACAGTAAATTAGCCTTGACATGCTGACATTTTGGGTTAAACCTGTTTTATTGAAGTCGTTTACATCTTAGTCCTGCCACTTTTGGCAGCACATATTGCTCCACAAAAATCTATTAAGAATGTGTCTTTCTCTGGCTGTGGCTCAGGTGGCAGAGCAGGTCCCCCAGTCCAGTTGAAGTGTCCTTTGACAAGATATTGAACCGTTGGTGTGTCAGTGTCTGTCTGTGAGCTTAGCATTATCGTGAGTGCTTTGGATAGGAAGCGCTGCCTTGCTGCTGATGAGCAGTTGGCACCTTGCATGTGGCGTGTGTGCTGTAGGGGTCAGTAGACCAGAACAGTGCTATGTATATTCAATTCCATTCATCCTCGTTTTCGTTGATTATCAACAAATGGATGAAACATTGGCTTCTATGACTTCTAAGTTTTATGATGTGCTGTTTGCGTGCAGGTAGGTTCAGGACTGAGACTGGTTTACATTGTAATCTGATTTGCCAAACAGCCAAACAAAATATCTGAAATGAGCAACAAATCAGGCTTGCAGAGCGATTGCAGCCATGTAAATGTGAAATGTTGGCTCCAAGCCCAGTGCTCTGTAACATTTTCTTTTCCAATGCATCAACACTAACATTGCCAAACATGATCAGTGACTCTGTCACACTGCTATCACACAAGCCAAATAAACACAAAGCAGAACATTGATTATAATGCAACCAGCTACTAAGGCCGGTCCTCTTGTGCTTGTGCGTTGTGACTAAACTGCTTTTATCAAAACATGATGTGAGGCCCTCCATTTGGAGCTCGACGCAGGAAAACAGTTTACAGCACAGCTTCTGCATCCTCCCGGCTGTACCTGCCATGTCTGCTCAAGCAGGCTGTGAAAGAAAGGCCAGACTGTATTACATGGCCATCGTTGTCCACTTAAGTCATTGACTGGAGTAAACTGACCTTACTGGCTGGCTTTAATGTGTCTCCTCGTTGTCTGCCTGCCTTCCCTATCAGTGTCTGGGCCACAGGAAACCAAACATGCTCAATAGTTATTAATTGTCTCTGAATGCAGGGGCCTCCTCTTCATAACGTTGTTTGGTCTGTTTGGGCCGTTAAAGCAGTAAACAGAAGGTCCTGTAATGTGTGCAGCTCCGCTTCGGATGAGCCATTCTACTATTGTATGTCCGTTTCTTCTCCAGGGATGTGATGGTGGAAATGTCATGTTTTTATGAGCACTTAAGGCTCGTCCCATGTTTATGTCCTTGCTTTTGCATTCAAGTGGTATGTGCTGTGAGCAGGGGTCATCTTGATTCCACATCTCTGTCTAGCTTTTTCTGAGTGAAACGGCTCCCAGTGATCCTGTCTGGTGCCTACTGAGGTTTTTTGTACAGTCAAAGGGTCTTTGTGGCTGCTGGTTGCTGCTATCAGGAAGACTGAGATGTCTGATCAAGTGTATGAGGGCCGTGTTGCAGCTTGTTGTAGGATTGTGTAATATTTTACTGCGAGAGACTATTAGCAGAACATTAGATTACACAGCACATTTCTGTATCTGTTCTTTGACCATGCACAGAACACGTTTTTGGATCATTGTACTGACTTCAGCTGAGTTGAATAGAGATACTGCATGAGTATTCGTAGAGTTTGGTGCTATAGTATAACAATATCTTTGGTTCCACTGCTGGAGGTTCCACTGCAGGCAAGATCTAATTCCCACTTTGTGCTCTTGCTTGGTGTCCAGACTTAAAAAAGCTCTGTCTGTCTGTCTGTCTGTCTGTCTGTCTGTCTGTCTGTCTGTCTGTCTGTCTGTCTGTCTGTCTGTCTGTCTATCTGTCTATCTATCTATCTATCTATCTATCTATCTATCTATCTATCTATCTATCTATCTATCTATCTATCTATCTATCTAATAGTCATGATTGATATATTCAAAGTAACTTATGGGGACATTTGTATTCTTCTTATTCCACTGTAGCTTCCTGGTTTCACACACTTTGAAACTCACACAGGTGTATGCTGTGGTTTGACTAATTCGACTGCTCAGGAAACTAGTTGCGTTGTACAAAGTACATTTTCAAGTCTTGCCCCAGAGCTTGTTGTTTGATAAAGATGATCTTACAGATCCGTCATGTGTGTACTGTTTTGACTGTAGCACAGTGAACTACTCATACTGAGAATCCTCGCATGCCCGCTGATCGCATTTGCTCGTGTTTCGTTCACATTTTGTAGTCATTACTCTGCTCAGATCTGTTTACTTACTCTCTATTTATTACAGATTTTCCATTGACTGTGCGAGCTTGTCTTGCTCTGTCTGGTCTGTCTGCAGTGACACATGGCTGTTTTTCATGTTGATCACCAAGTGCATCTTGGCTGAAAATAAGGATTTTGTTGGCCTGTTGAGAAATGCTGTTGGCTTGGTGGAGTGCTAGGCCTGTGCAGCCTGATTTAGAGCTTACTGTTTCAGACTACGACAGTTACTGTTATAGGTAGAGATAATCAGCATCAGTAACAGTAGAAGACTTATTTTGTTTTGAACTTTTGGAAACTTTTAGAGCATTTGAAAAATGGAAAGTTAAAACATGGAGAGCAGGATATGTGGATATGCTATTACCACACTCACCAAGGTCTTTCTGGGTTCAGCCTTCAGAAGCCTGAACCCTGCTTTCTGTTCCTTTGATTCCATATCATGTCTGTTTCCTCTCCCGCCTCAGCCCCCTGCTCTCCACCCAGGATGTCAAACACATGTTATCTCACCGCCGAGGCTCCCTTTGGCCTTGGAGAGGCAACAAAAGGCTTCTCTGGCGTTACCAGCAGCCCTTGTGGCTTACCTCAACCCCTCTAACCCCCTTCCCCAACACAGCACACTAAATTACTGTCTCCACCTCATCTGCTCCCTGAGCACTAAATTATTGTCAGTAACCCATTTCCCCCCACACCTCCACACACTTACATCAGCTCAGTGTGTGTGTGCGTGAGTGTGTGTTTGTGTGAGACAAGGCCCCATGTTCTCGAGCACAGCGGGTGTGATCATTATTGGATCAACATTTTGTTGGCCGTATGTTTACGCATACTGGAAACAGGCGACTGTCACTGTCTGTATCTGCTTGTATTTAAATATATTTATGACAATATCAATCATCTCTGCAGCCTGTTGGCCTGTTTTGGGTTGGTACTGTCTCGTAGCAGTGGCTGCAGCAGCAGCAGCAGCAGCAGCAACAGAGATAGATGGCCCTGTAGCTGAGGGTCAGTTTTGGTGTTAGTCATAGCAATCCACGTTCTTCTTTTCAGATCCACATCTGTTTGAGTGGGAAGAGGAAAATACATTCTCATGAGGTCCAAGACGTTTATCTGTTTGTGAAAACACAGCTTTGTTTGTCATTTAGGATCACTGGTTTCTATTTATATTTCTGCTGACAGCACACCGGTTGTTGTTTTTTTTTCGTGTGCGTGTGTGTGTGTATGTGTGTATGTGTGGAGTGGGGGGGGGGTCAATCAGCAGAGGAGCCATCCTCAATTTATTGGGTACCACAGTCTCCATTAGGTCATACTGTGGACACACACACACACACACACACAATTGTACAGACACGTCACCCTCATTAGACTCCCATTTATCTTCCCAAACAAGACTCCCCACAAACACATTAATGGTTTAAGATAGTTACAGACACTCTTCAGGGAGGAGGCTTATGAAAATCCCTGCAGTGTTCTGGTTTTTTTTATTTTATTTAGTGTGTTACCAACATGTGTATGAACCCTTCTGTCTGTTCTTTTATTAACTGGTGCCTATGTTACTATGATCATCTTTGTGTCTTTACAGGCTGCTACCCCTGTCCCGGCCCCAGCCTCAATCCAATAGCTCTGGGTAGCCGCTGGCTGGCATACGCTGAGAACAAGGTAATCGGCACGCACACACGCACACACACATACACACGCACACTCCATCCATTGTAAAAGTAGCTTATCAGAAAAGCGACATATTTACAATCCAAAAAATGCATTTTATCTATTTCCTGCCTCTTTAATCTGTCTGGATAAACAACTCATTCCAAGAAGAGTCCACAAGAGATGATAACATTTTGAAAATCAACAGATGCACAGGAGTTTTCTGTTCTCTTCTGTTTAATGGGATTGTTAAGTATTTACCCCCCCAAAAAACAGAATGTTCTCCTGTGTACTCCTGAATACATTTAATGTCCGAGTGTTTTGGTGCAGGCCCACTCAAGTAATTGACAGATGAGGGCACTGTTTGTGTGACTGCCTCAGGATTTCCAGAAATGATAAAAGCCATTTTTTTTGGAACAGTCAGAGTAATGCGGGGACAGAGCCATTCCAGTGATATTACATCTGAAATGAAATCAGTGCAGATTGGCTGTTTTGGTTGTTTAATGTTTCTTTGAAAGCAAAACCAATTTCCTCCAAAGAATGAAGAGGGGCAGCTTTTAGGCGTCTGAAATCTGACTTCATTTCCACACATTTTTCTCTTCATACATCTTGTGGACTTTCACTATGTGTCTCGTATTCATCTGTAAATCTTTGTGTTCCTGCAGTTGATCAGATGTCACCAGTCCCGCGGTGGAGCTTGCGGTGACAATGCACAGTCCTATACAGCTACAGTGATCAACGCAGCCAAAGTAAGTGTCAGTGCATACACACATTTAGTTTGTTTGTGGAATGTTGGAAGTCAGCTGCATTTGTGAACAGGGAGTGGATCTCTCACCTCTGGGGAGGTGTTGAACCTTTGTGTATGAAACCTTACTGGGTCCAGGTGTGGCCCACAAAGTTGGTGATAACCCTGGTGGAGATCAGATCCAACACTCTTCGTCCAGTGTTGCTATAAAGCTACAGCTACTGCGTTTTATTGAGTAAGCAAATACAAACTTGGGGAGAGCATGAGAGATTGAACAGGGATTGAATGCAGCACAGCCTTAAATGTGATAAAGATGCAAAGCTTTAATACTGATTAAACAAAAATACAGATGAACATACAGTTTTTTAAATCTTTATGGAAAATCCTCCATCATGTTTCCCCGCAGAAAGAGTGACTCTAAACTAACTGGCTTCGATCTTAAGAAAGTGAAAATGAGTTCAGACTGTGGCTGCACTCTATCTGCAGGTCCTTTGGTCTGTCTTTGCTCAGATAAAACAGCACATAATACAGTACTTCCAGCTCTGCCTACACCATCTGTAAATGTGCTGACATTGGATCCACCTGGCCCGCCCGGCTGACTACGGCTGAACTTATGAGACACTTCATCAACCTGCCTATCTGTTTTTTCCCACTGTAATCCGTTTCTCTCGAGTGGTCTTGTTTCACTCATCTCCACAGGGGAGCGACTCTAAGATAGCTCACTAACAGCCAACAAACCCCTTTGATACCAGGTGAAATGCATTCCTGGTCTGATTTAGCTGCTTGCCAACACATGCTAACTAGCTAGCTCCTCATATGGTTCTAGTCTGGTGCTCCATACAGTCGCAAGGGCTAATTGATTTACAAAGAGCGAGTGTATCCCTTCCCCTTTACTTAATGAGTGCGAACAGCTAGTGTGAGAGACGTCTTTGCAGGCTAATGATGGTATACATCAAAAAGAGTGGTGTGTCGCTAACAGGTTAGCGGCTTGGTGGACACTGGCACGAGGTATTGATATGCAGACAGGCAGTCTGCTTGCCCGCCCTCTCCTCATTTAGGACCATATATCTCAATATAGATGACAAGGTATCTCCTTCTGGCTTGTGGCGCGACACACTGGCTCTTAGTGCTGACGTCCAGAGACATGGAAACAAAAAAAGGAGGGGAGGGTGGGGGTAGCATTAAAGTATAATGGCTTTTGTTTATAAGAAAGATTAAAGAGAAGAGTACAACAGCTCAGAGCGATTGCACTCCCTGCTTCAAATGTGGCATCTTCCGGTAAATTTTTTGCATCACATCAACCCTCTTGCCTATCAGTCCTGGGTGTAAAGACCTTTCACATAAATTCTGTTGTAATTTGTTTAGATGGCGACATCAGGCCATAGCGTGTGTGTGTGTGTGTGTGTTCATTTGGTCTTGTCAGCCAGCAGACATAATCTGCCCACCCACCCCCACACTGCCACCCCCTCCCACCGGCAGATCAATAGCCCCTGTTTGGACTACCACTAAGAACTCCACAACTGCAGTGATTAGAAAACACATTAGTGTTGATCAATTAGGAGCCAAACGCCTCACTTAATAATTGATGCCTCTTCTGGCATTTTACACACACACACACACACAAATGCACAAATGCAGCATACACGCAGGCAGTAGACACTGTTAGTGTGCCTGGCCAAGTGGCAAAGAGAGACAGTAGGTGATCCTCAGACCCAACAAACGCGAGGCGCCACGCTGTATTGACAGGGCCGCCTAGTCTGAATGCCTGATTAGGCTCTCCGGGGCCCCTTTGGCGCTTACGCACACACACACACACACACACACACACACACACAGTCACACGCATTGGACTCCATTAGGCAAAGACAGTGTAGTAGGTGAGATAGACTCCACTTAAGCAGCACTATCCATTTCCCTCAATCGAGCCACAGAGGTGTGTTTGAGCCAGACACCCTGGCTGGGCCTTAAGCGGACACAGAGGAGCCTCTCACACACACACACACACACACACACACACACACACACACACACACACACACACACACACACACACACACACACACACACACACGGGTGTCTCCTGTGGCTACAGTGCTACAAGTCATCAGCACTACAAGTTATCAGCAGGCATCAAGTGAACATGGTGCAAGAGCACACACACACACACACACACACACACACACACACACACACACACACACACAGACATGGTATTACATATACATCCATGCACTTGGCAGCTCTTCTTCTCGTTCTTATTGCCTGCAAAGGTTTCAAACATAGCATATAAAATATTTATATTGGATATGTATATCCAGTGCACAAATCTATCATTAATCTTAATTTGAAAAAAATCTCTTTTCTTTCTTTATTTATTTCTTTCTTCCAGACTTTAAAGACAGGCTTGACAATGGTGGGTAAAGTGGTCACCCAGTTGGCAGGTACCATACCAGCAGGTACTCCGGATGAAGAGAGCGCACCTCACAGCACGAGCCGCCGAAGCCCACACAATCCTGGCGTGGTCACCATTATTGACACGCACAGTGTTGGTGAAGGACAGGTCAGTAGAGTGTTTCTGCTTGTGCGTGGTATTGTTACTGATTTAATAAAAGTCAAATTGTATTTCACCATGTGTGGACATTAAGTGACCTCAGTATGGGGAGTCATTTGAAAAGTTATAGAATCAAGGCAGCAGATTAATTCATATAATGTCAGTGTTAGACTCTGTACTGCAGCATACACACATTTAAAGACATCAGACTTTCAGCTGTGCATTTGTACAAACTACACTGTGTGTTCATTTGTATAATATTTTATGGTGGGTATTATTGGTCGGTGTATGGATCAAATTAGGGCAAAACTTTTTTTTACTCCAAAATAAATGTAAGCAGTGCAGACTTGTGCCTGTTGTAGTGAAATAAAAAATAATTTACAGCACGCTGGAAATGTGCAACATGGACATGTAAACACACTCAGTACTGTCAGATTTAATAATGTAGCTGTGTTTCTGAGTGTAAATGTATTTCAACTCTTTTAATCCTGATTGTTGGAGCTTAGAGATGAAATTCTTTTTATTGAGTTCACGACCTTGTCCATGCTTTTTGTTTTTAAATCTGGAATGCTTTCAAACATCTGCTTTCACTACAGATGAGGATTTCATCCCAAAAGTCTAATAATTACTTTTGCACTTTTGCTCGGCCTGAATTGAATTGAATATGCCATGAGGACGAGCAGAGATGTAAAGCGGGATTTATAGAAACGGGAAAGTAAGCAACCATTTAAATGCAAAATTTGTCTCTGTATTAAGCATCAAAGATATGCAGCCCCATTCAAGCCTTAGATGAAGGTAAATAAATGCCAGTAATTTGATAAGTTACAGGAGTCCAAATGAGGTCTGTTCATTGTCATTAGAAAATAGGTCAAACTTGTCATGAGTTGAAGTGCTGAGTTGTAGGTTCTGGTAAACCGGACAGCCTCCCTACCTGCATCCCAACAAACCCTCAGACTAGAACCGGTCCATGATTGCTCAGTATTCCTCTTTTGGATCCTGCATGGTGGTTAACCAGAAGCTGTTACCAGGTGACCATCATTGTTCAACAGAGTGTCTTAGCCTTACCAGCTAGACCTCTAAATACCTACATTTCACCCCAACTGGACCCATTACACACATAATGCATACCCACACACTGTGGATGAAATTGGCTCTGATCTGTTCTTGGCTTTCTGCCTCTCTGGTCTTGTCGTATGTGACCCAGGTAAACATAACTCTGGCCTCTGTGGCTTGGTGGGAAATGGGAAAATCTCCAAGGTTGGCCTTTTTTTTCTCTCTCTCTCTGTGGTTGGACACACTCAGGCCCATTCACCTCACTCTGCACAACTGGCTGAAAGGTGTGACTTAGATTTGCTGCATATTTTAACAGCCAAGCTTTCAGCCACAGCCCTGTTTTAGCAGCCCTAGTAGGAGACGCTCTGTAAACAGTCAGCTGTTGGTCTGTAACCTCACATGCAGCTCAAGGCTGAGCGAGTGCACCATATGTCAAATAAGGCCTTAACATTCAATTTAGCCGTTTTTATGGGGGATTTGGGAAGCGAGTGAGAAGAGTGTTCAGCCATTTTTTTTTCTATTTTGATTTATTTCTCACTAGAACACTGCAAGTGGTTTGTTGATTAAATAGATCGAATAGATACATCTGAAACTGCAGCAACAAAAAACTCTAGTCACAGTTTTGTGCAGAATATACACTTGCATATATATATATATATATATATATATATATATATATATATATATATATATATATATATATATATATATATATATATATATATATATATATATATAATTAATCTATTAATCTGAAGAACGAACAACCTGCAGAATACAAGCAATAACAATAATAATACAGAAAAATCTGAAATTAGGGAGGAATCTCTTTGGTCTACATGTTTGTTATGATTTATTGTAGACTGCATGATGCTCATTATATTCTATCAGGTGTTTTTCTATTATGAATTTCTGTAGGCTAAAAAATGTTCACTTTAAACCAACTAATCCACAGTACAAAGGGAGTTAAGCTACTTTATTCGACACATACATGTAAGCACCCAGGTGCGTATACCTGGATACAGAAAGTACACATACCAGTACCAACCTGGTGATGGTTTGAACCATGCCAGTTGCCTTCAGCAGGATCTCCCCTTAACGTCTAAAGAAATGCTAAAAGCTTTTATCCCTTAATTCTCCTCAGCCATTCCATACCATGATTAATCACACTGCAGTAGCTGTCACATTTTTAATGAGGCGTGTTAGCATACATAGTACAGTTTGTCAGTGATGGAGTCACCACACACACTCGCTGCCTTCTCTTTCCCTCTCACACAGTGACTGTAGTCGCCCTGTAGCCAGTCTGTTGTCTTATAAGCTGGCCGTAAGCCTTCAGAAGCAGGCCTGCACTCTGTCACCAGCCGACACACTGTAACCGTACACTGGCCGTAAACACTGGCTAGGCCAGGCAGGCAGGCGGGCGGGCAGGCAGGGAGGGGAGAGCTGAGAGTGGAGAAGAAATTGACGGTGAAAGGAGGAATGGGAGGGCTGAGGTGGGGGGGAATGGGAAAAGGGAAGGGATATGATAGAGGTGAGGTCCAGGATATTCCCATCTATTCCAGACTTTGAAATTCCTTATTTGGAACAGCAGCTCCATAACACTCAGGCACACACACACACATATACTCTCCCCTGTGTAACAACAGACTCGGCTCTCCGGAGTACACTCCTGTTTCAAAGGGCTCCAGCAGGATTCCCTCACAGAACAACATTGTCTGCCTGCACTGTAATAAAAGCGATCTGCTTCATGTCACTAGCCTCTTTCTTTCTTTCTGTTCTGCCCTTTTCCCTTTTTTCCTGCTTATTTTCTTGCTTGTAGTCTGAGACGAAACCCTTTAGTTTTTAGTGGCTGTTTCTTGTTTGGACTAGCTCCTATTTAAAATGTTCAGCCAGCCTTTCTGACATCGTTAATGCAACACTGGAGCCAAATTTAACTCTGTGTATATGTTCTCCCTCTCTCACAAACACACACACACACACACACACACACACACACACACACACACACTCGTGCACAAAGTGGCCTCATGTCTGGGCTTATTTCTAATCTCTCTTCGTGACTAAAGGGGTTTTCTGCCAGGTCCCGGTCTCAGCTCAGCCTTCGTTAGATTTGTCCCAGTCTTGACAACAGGCTTCATGCAGAGATTTAGGAGCAGCCCCTAGTTGTGCAAAGTGACTTATAATTTCATTTTCTTAGGCAAGTTTTCAGTCACAAGCCAACGTTACATTTGACGCCAGTTTCTGCCTGTTTACGGGAAAACTTGCTGTCATGGGGTATTGTCAAAGCCACATGTGAAAAGCCACATTATTGCCAAAGTAAATTTGTCCATATTCTTGTCTCCCTTGTTGGACCATACCCCGTCCTCACTCGTCTCGGTACAGTCTCTTACTGAAGCACCAGCACTGATAAAATATAGCTTGGATTTTGACGATTCATAATTACTTTGCTGCACGTGCGTTTCTTGTCAGGTAATGTGGGTTTCCTAATTATTTTCTATCCACAAGAGGGCAATGGCACATTCAGAAAGGAGTTTAATGTCCAGCTACTTCACTATAGGGTGATGTCAAAGAACACTGCTGAGTGTGGTGATGATATCAGACCAAACCAAAATGTGAAGAGAAATCCTTGAGCAGGGGAAAGTCCCGTTCTGGGTTCAATGTTCTCATTGTTAGAAAATGATTTGGAGTTTCTTTTTTGTGTGTGTGTCTGTGTGTGTGGTGGCGGTGTGGTGTGTGTGTGTACTCCAGGTCTTGGTGAGTGAGGACTCGGACGGAGAGGGAGTGGTGGCTCACTTCCCAGCTCATGACAAACCCATATCCTGCATGCAATTCAACCCCAGTGGTAAGACACACGCACACTCACACACACTCACACTCACACTCACACACATTTATTTTTGAGGAAGGAGCTTGAGCCCTCACATAGAGGGAGAGAGAGAGACTTCCATTCAGGTGTAACTTGGTTAAAGCTTTATTGATAGTGGGTGTATTCATATTTTATACAGTGGACATGTCTTTAGTCTCCCCAACACATGATCAACCTCATGACACAGGCAAGTTTGGATAAATGAGATCTAACAAACACTGACCCCTAACCCTAACAACAAATCTATTCATTTGTTGTTGTTTTTTAACATTTACAGTTTGATAATGTAATGTAATTTATTTATAATTTATGTGGGGTAGGGTATATTAACACTATATACATATTTATTATATTATAATTCATGATTGTGAATGAAGCTGTGTATATTTAAGTTTTTGTTTCATAAAAAAAAAAAAAAAAAAGTCTGACCTAAGATTTTGAAGATTTTGAAGTACTGATTTTTCAAAAAAGTTAAGTCTGGGGCAACTGGACTTTTAGTAAATCTGTGAAGATGTTTCGCCTCTCATTCAAGAGGCTTCTTCAGTCCTGACTGACTGTTGTGGAGTCTGTGTGTTTATTGTAGGAAAGCTCGTGGATCCGCCCATTGTTCCAATTAGTTTGTTAGTGCTCATTGTTGTGTGATGACTGTCGTCAGAGTCATTGATGGTCACCTGAGGTCTGGTGTGAAGACCAGTCATTCTGGTCACCTCAGCTCGGGTTTGGCCGATGGTACTGATGTACTGAGAACACCTTTTAAATTGAAAGCATATACTTTGCATGGGGTATATAAGTTCAGTCTCATTAACATATTTCTTTTTTTCCCTTTGGCTGAAGCCTGATAGTGAAAGCATGTTTACCAATTGACTTTCTAATAAAGTTCAGGTGAATACATTCAATTAAATCAAATAAACACAGAGGACAATAGAAATGAGATTGTTTCAGTCGGAGCTTTCTGGTGAAACATTGCGACAGCGACCAGTTCACAACATGTACATGTACTGTATCGCATACAGAGAAAGTTTCATTCCACAGACCAATTCAACATTTTGTGACCTGTGTTATACATTATGTACTCAGATTGCTGTGCACCAAATGACAGTGAATGGTGTTCCTGTTAAACATTCAATATTGTGCCTTAGTGCGCATTCAGACAGGGACAGGCAAACCAGACACTGTCGACGTTTTTCAATTCATTTCAGTGGGGGTCGTGTGTTTCTGCACTGGCAGCCCGCAACACAGGCATTGCCGCAAAAAACGTTGCTGGCGTCCGGGAGAGAAGACGACTTTTGGGAAAATGGAGCCCCACGTCACGCTCCGGCCACCAATCAGACACTCAGAACGGTCAAACCTCCACAGACAGCCTGAAATGTCTCTGAAGCAGAGACTGTCCAGGTGGATTCACAGACTAAACTCTGATCATCTACCTGTGTGTTCATGTATCAGCTTCTAGAGCTGAGTCCGACTCACAGAGTACGCCGCAAAATATAATGACATGAAGAAGTTGAATTAGATTTGTGTCCGATGATTAGAGAGAGAGAGAGAGAGAGAGAGAGAGAGAGAGAGAGAGAGAGAGAGAAGCACCTCAGCTCCCTTCACCCCACCACCACTGCTTGCTGGTTTCCCTGTCCTCCCTGTCTGAACGTGGCCTCATCATTCAACAGACATGCCACTCAAGTGCCAACCTGATCCTTGAAATGGCGGAAAATTCACCTTTTTAATTGCAGATACACTCTGTGAGTGCATACATCAGTGCTGAAATGAGCCTCCAATGTACAAATTTCACGCTACCTTCTCACCACATTATTTTACTCTGGCATCTCCTTTCCCACTTTCTTAGCATTGCTGACCTCCACCCCAAAATGAAAGGGACAGTAGATGCTTTGTAAGTGTGAACAGACTATCTCATCAAGTCTGTGTGTGTATGCAATGTGTCGACTTGTGTATGGTTGTGTTACTCTTGTGGTGTGTGAGCGTGTGCATGTATTTAATGCTGTGTATGTTGTGTGTGCATGTGCAGTTAATAAAGGAGCTGCTGAGAGATGGCTCTCACCCCGTGACCTCCAAGCCCCAAGAATCTTTCACTTATGTAGACTTATGAGTAAACTCTGCAGCACTGTCTGAGCAGGAACAGGATGACATAGCAGACAAAGACAGACAAGACATGGTCGTCTGGACCCCCACCCACTCCAACCCTCACCTCACCAAACCACTTCAGTGCAGCTAATGGCATAAAAAACTGCTTAAAAGCACATCAAGGAAAGTTTTAATTTCTAACATTTATACATGATATCTATGACTATCTAAGCAACACAATGTTCCTTAACACTAGCACACCAAATTCTAATAACTGTTTAAAACTACAAGATTTTCAGCCCACAGCTTTTCCCAGAATTGTGTTTTTGATGTTTCCTGAAACATAGAGGGTACTGAAAAAAAACAACAAAAAAAAACAGTCAAGATTTCTGAGCATTTATACCTCTGACCACCACCACCACAGTCATATACACCACAGTTTCCATATTATACGTTATTATCCACACACACAGAGTGGACCACATTGTAACTTCAGATCAGAGTGCAGAGCGCAGGGAATGAAGGATATATTTTACTGGAGTCAGCGATGTCGGCGGCTAGATAGCCCGAGGGACAACTGGACATAGAGCATGGTGACGCTCGTTCATGGATAGAGAAGAAAAAGGTATCTAGGGACCCCTGCCTCCAATCATACACCATACGCCATAGTCCCCTTTTTCACGACTTGTGAAAAAGGCTTGTGAAAAAGGGGAGTACTAGCGCTTGTTTTTTTTTTCCACTTCAAGTTCTCCTTGTAAAGATTAACAATGAATCTACATATGTTGGTCTAGTCGTTGTGGTACCTTTAGGGACCCACAACACACAATAATGCTGGCAGAATTATTGCTAATGCTTGTACCGTTACCGTTAAGCATATTATGAGGGTAACTTGGCATTTTAAGCATGAAGGTTGCTATCTTGAGGGCTTTGTCCATTTGTGGTTCACTAGATAACCAGTAACCAGATTTTGCCAAACTAGCTAGCAAGAGTTTCACTAGGTCTCACCAGGAACCACTAAAGCTGAATTTGTAATGTGAAACTACATTCAGTATGGCATTATCACAAAGTAGATTTGAGCAAAGCATTTAGATTAGTGTATGTACACATAAGAAAAACCAAATCAAACATCTAACAAGCTTGCTGGTGGAGATCAAAACAGCGCTAAAAGGAAAATGAATATTTTTTCTGAAACTTTCAGATTCAGAGTTTAGTAACTATGCAGTGCCAGCTTCTGTAGGTGCATTTATTCAGCTTTATTTCAGAAAAAAAAGAAAAGAAAAGCTGCACTCCGTGACATTCAGGTCTTCCAAATGAGGTTTCTACATAAGTGCACCATCAACGCAGCACAATGCAGTACACGTGGCATTTAGTTTCAGTGTACTGCTGAATGCTGAGTCAGCAAGCCAACAGAATCCCCTGTGACCCATTCCACAGGGTACCTCAACTTTTAATCTTTAACACACTTTTAATCTTTCTGACTCATTTACTGTGAGCCAAATCTGAAGGACTAATACATGTTTAAATCACAACTGAAAACTGCACCAGAAATGTAGCCAAAAAACACAGATTTCCCCTTTTTTTCATTGCAGTTAGGGCGTGTAATGAGATTAGGATGAATCTTGACACAAGCGTAGAAACTCCTCTTTTCCACCGTTATGATTGCAAGACTCCTTTCATCATTGTTTATTCTTTTATTCATTTTCATTTCTGAGCAGCCTGCTGTGGAGTGTCCCATAATTAAAGGCCTCTTGATTTGATCAGAGCCCAAATCCTGAGTGACGGGTTCATTGGTCTGGCTCTAAGTGAACTCTTTCCAAGGAGTTAGGGGAAGTGGCTTTCACGGAACTACCTTCCTGGCCCTACTGAGGCTCCCTTCACAGTGGTCAAGCTCAACATGGCAGAAACAAGAAAGATAGACATAGCAGGAAACAATGATATGACTCAAACAGAGCCTGGAAAGCCCAGAAGTTTTTGGCTGGGAAGAGTTATGTAAGAAACCCCAGTGGCTTGTGTGTGTTGGAGGCTCTACAGAGGGTGGACCAGTGGCCGCCAGTTCTTGGTGTGGCGGCTGGCGCTTTGCGGCGCTTCGGTGGATCTGTGGATCTATTCCTAGTGGTGTAATTAGAGGGACGCAGATGAAGTGCAGTGGCAAAGCGCTCTCTTTAACAGCTGCAATGTGTGTGTGCTTGTTTTCTTTCACGTCTCGTCCTCTTCACTTGTCCTTAACGATCCTTGACTTGATTATTAGGTACAATGCCAAGGTCAAAATACACTCATGTTTTGATGGCAGAGATATTGTCCAACAACTTGAGCATTACTTTTGACTATGACTGGCACTAGATGGAGTGATTGATCCAGCAACCATAGAAGTCACCACCCTATTCTCTGTAGTCTGTCAGACTTGGTGGAAGAAGTATTCAAACCCTTTACTCCGTAGAAACAGCAACACCACCACGCAAACAAGTTTTATTCCTGGATTAGCAACTTTACTGAATTCAAATTACATAAATATTAACAGTGATATGTGCTTAAGTGTCAAAACAAAGAATACTCATTATGACAAATAGCTTGTTTTAGTGTTTTATTTGTTGTTGAATTACAGTTTATAAAATGATGCAATTGTTACTTACGATGATGGTGTGATCACAAGAGTTGCATTTCTCTTGGGATGGAGATTTCCCCCTTATTTTTTCCAAATCCTACCAACTGTTACAGTTTGGGTTACCCAGTCAAATCTGTACCCCCCCAATAATGAACATAATCTTTAGTTGCAGCCATAAAAATGATGAACATGTATGGCTTATCTTCAGTTATTACTATAAGCTCACAGCATTTGGTTTAACGAACAACAGTATGGACTTGGTTTTGCACGCTATAAGTTACCTGAGACACTACACAACTCTTCATCATTAAATCATTTTAGCAAACATGTAATTATAGAATTATCTGTCATAACGTATCTTGTCTGAATTAAATTAAATCAGATTGCACAACATTTCTATATTTTTGTTCGAGTACGATTTTTATGAAAGCATAA
Source organism: Nibea albiflora (assembly GCA_014281875.1). Taxonomy (NCBI): domain Eukaryota; kingdom Metazoa; phylum Chordata; class Actinopteri; family Sciaenidae; genus Nibea; species Nibea albiflora. The sequence continues at coordinate 2,039,630 of CM024794.1, forward strand.
TAGCCAATTTCAACATGAAATGGGTCGATTGGAAGTGTTGCATAGTTCTACTACTAGTAGTTACTACTATTACTACTTTTTTTTTTTTTACAAAATATATCGATTAGTACAGCAATCAGGAAAATAAGACAGATGTTATGTTATGTTATGTTATGCAATGTTATGTTATGTTATATTTATTACATCTGTCTGAAAAATTATTTTTAACTACAGCTCTTGAAAGTAAATATATTTAAGCGTGGGCTTGGATAGCTTCTCTGAAACACGTCTCTTGAACCAATCCACAAGTGGTAAAACTGAATTAGTCAGCTATCTTGCTGCTTGAACTTTGGCCATCATCAGTCAAGTATATTGTATCTAAACTGGATGCAGGTACAGTATACTTTCATCTGGGAAGAATCTCTTTCATTACCCCTTTTCAGTCTCATAAAACGCAGGGGCTACCACAGAATCAGAACCTATTTTTTTCGTCTAAATGTTCTGAATATGGAAGTTTTGAATGACCCATCAAAGCCAGGAGTAATGGCAGATGAATCAAGACTGAATCTCTCCCCACACGGAACTGTCCCATAAACCATATCCCTGGTTTAGTTACAGGCCGGTCTAATGAATAGCCTGGCCCGTTGAGCCTGACCATTGAGGCAGCTGTGCTGTGAAGGCAGCTCTCCACGGTGTAATAACTCTGTCTCTCCATCTTACTGATGTGTGAAAGAAACCAGGCCGTCGCCGAAAAACCCTGGACCCACACGCACATGTTGAACACGAGGGGAATTCCCACACACAAACAGCCTCACTCTGCCACACATTTATAGCCACACATTTAGCATAGATTGAGTTGTGTCTTCACACCAAGATAGTAATTAGCACTCACAGCTGGCTCTGATGTGATTTACTACTCTACTACTCTGCCTTTTTCAGTATTTTGACTTGGGGTAAGATGGGTTGTTCCTCTGACTTTGAATTTTACTTGGACTATTATAACATTGCTTTTTTTCCATCATAAAGTTGCAACTTTTCAGTTAAGGTCTTTGTCAAAGAAGTTGTCAAAGTCAGGGCTGGTACCTCAGCTATATTTGCAATTTCCATGTGGAAGTCAGTAGTATTTCATGCTGCCCATGCCAGCAGAGACAGAGAGACTAAGCTTGTACTTAAAACCACCTACTGGCTTTTCTTGTGTTATGGAACCACCTGTGGACAAAGTGTGGTTTCCTACAGTACAAATGAGTAATATCAAAGAATATATTTAAGGTCCTTAAACCCCCCTAGAAATAGTATATATGCCATAGAAATTATTTATATTGTTCAACCTAAATGTCCCCACCTCCAGTCCCAAGCAAAGTAACATATTTATATGGTGTGCCATTTCAGGACTTTTTAATGTCCTAAACCTTTTTTGGTTATTATTAATGCTTCCATTCATAGTTACGAACTTTGATGATATGATATGACATAACTTTATTAATTTATTCCTATTTTGTCTTTGCGGACCCCCAACCTATGGCTCATGGCCCCTAGTTTGAGAAAGGTGGCCTTAAAGGACCAATACATAGAAAAATAAAGGTATTTTCCACTGTTTTAACTTCCTGGCTACAGACTAGTAGCCATTCACAGAACTTTTGCTAGGGAACAAGGCAAATAAAATAATACTACTAAGCTACTGTAGGCTACCCCATCCACATCCCCATCTCATGTTTCAGGTGGCTCAAAAAAGTGAGCAATTCAGAGCTGAACACTGATGTAATTTAGAAATGACTTGCATTGCATTAAGGATGCAGATTGCAGTACCATACCCCCATTGCCACCACCAAAACTACCACAACTTTTGGTGTTTGCCGGTTCTAAGCTACTGTAGAATCATGGTGATTTATATTTCTTCAGTATAAATATATATATATTTTTTTTTAATGGGCAAGAAACTCCGACAAAACTCAGTCACAATTGGGATTCAGTATTGGGAATCAAATTATATGATTGCGATCAAGCAGTACCAGTAACACAGTCTTTCCTGTAACAGATAGGGTTGATGGATTGATTTACTTTAGCCAAACCATACTGGTGAAATGTTGCATTGGAAAAACTTGTTATCCCACCAATGTCTAGTCATCCGTCAACAAGACTCTTCACAAAATAACATCTCAGCTCTTAAAAGTCTTAACTCTCACTACATTTCTGGACCTTGTGCAAGTAAAACCAGCACTGACCAGAAGCAATGAATCAACCACGTGTTAAAGGTATTGAATACTGAGGGCAGATTATTTACAGTAGTTCAGTGTAACCCAGACAAGATGAAGCTTCAGGGAAATAATAATTTAAAATAAACAATAGATTTCATCTGGAAAATAGTGATACGTGGTTACATGGCCTGAGTTAAGCAGGGTAATTCGGCCAGTGTCCATGACTCAGGGTCTGCGGAAAGCTTGGCTGAGAAAGACTCACCCCAGCTCACCCCTGTGTCCAACACTCATCAACACACCAGACACCTCAGTAGTGTAGAGTCATGCACAGCCCACACACTGCGGTAACACGCAAGTCATTTGTAACTCCTTTACGGTATGTGTGTAAGTGGGTGGCTTGGTGGGGAAGAGGCAAGTTGCAAAGTTTTTGTTCCCATGACATGAACACTTGTTTGTTTGTGCAGTGTCCATGGAAAGGAATTTCACAGACTGAAAATCTTGATTCACAATTTTGTCTCACTTTACACTAATCAAACATATGATAAAAGAAGTTATCATTGTAGCATTGTGCCCACACTTAATATTGTAGGATAAAAAAGGATTTAAAAAAAAGACATTTTTACATGTCACAAACACCTTGACATTACTCCATTTAGTCAATCCAAAAGGGACATAAAGCCATATTTTAGTCCTAGAAGAAGGAAGAAAGGTCAGGAGGTCATCAAAACGTTTAACCGTTTTACAACATTTCATGGCTTCTGGTCAGTTTTGCCATGGACCATCTTTAACTTCTGCTGCTAGGTACACTTTTTTTTTCCAGAAAAACAGACCAGCAACAGTTGCATGGTGGTCATGACTGGTAGACCCTCCAGCTACAAGGTTTGCATGCATGTCTACGGTGTAGTTTATATTACTGTTTATGACTCATATCGTCATCTAATTTGCCAGAGGGCCCATGGCATTGTTCTTTTGACAGAGAGCAACAAGTCATTGTTTGTCTATGTAACAATTAAGAAATCTCGATTTTGCAATTCAGAAATTTTCGACATTGTGTAAAAACATCTGAATCAACTGAACTTTCTCGTGTAGCCACACAAACAGCTCCATTCCACTTTTTTTTCCTTTTAAATGAATGGACAATTGGAGCACTGTGAAATCTTACCTATGGCCAGCGGCTGTGAATGTTTAAAGGGATTTCATTAGTTAACACAACTGAACAGAAGTCTGAAGAGAAGTTTAAAAGAGGCCGTGCAAATGCAAGGAGCTTACCTCAGTGTCTGCCTGTTTGCTCAGAAAGGGGATTAAGTGCTGATCACAGTCCCGAATTCTTTATCAGGAGATTGTGGACAGGAGCAATTTGTTTTGGGGCTTTTTAAACATGGCATCAAAAGAGGCCCGGTGTTAAAGTTCTCTCTAAGCTGCTGTGAGAACATGTTTGTCCCATGTTGGAAAACCACAGAAAGAAAACAAAGTCAAAGTATTAGGATTCACTGGGAATTTGGATTAGTGGCAGTAAATTGGGGCTGTGACTTTGGTGGATGAACTCTCGCAGGTGAAGCAGGAGCAGTGGCCTCCTTAACATTTCCACCTCCTCGCCTTCTGGTGTATGACAAAATCAAACTCCCTCTCCTCTTTTAAACAATTCCAGCAGGAAGCGTGCAAATATGCAAATCCTCCATAAAAACAGACTTAAGTAGTGTGTTTTCCACTTAAGGTGATGAAAGAACAAGCCTGGAGCTCTGCCTTGAGAACAGTCACGCTTTGTGAACTTGACCGCTACGGTGCCTGCCCCTTGTGTGTCGGCACGACTTTAAAGCCGGCCGAGTTTTGCCCTGTTAAAAGCTGGCGCTCCAGCATAGTAATATCAAACTAATGGGAGTTTCTCAGCTAGGTTAGCCACACACACACACACACCTTTTTTCATATCTATTAATATCTAAGTGCTCACAGGTGGTCTGCCTGTGAAGCGCGTAGAAAAACACAACCCTTGGTTTCAGCTTGCTGTACATCAAATGAACCATAAGCACCTTTCCCCCCTCTTTCTCTCTGTTTGCTCTGTTTTTCTTGCGGCCTTCACTCTCCCTCCACCTCCCCGTTCCTTTCAGCTCTCCTTCCCTGTCCGTGTCCCCCTCTTCCTCTGTAGAATGAAGCATACATGAGGTCCAGGTATTTATCACAACTTTGAGAAACCTGTGAAACCCACAAAAGTGGCACTATGGCATATTAAGATCACTGTGAGTGTCTTCTGTGAGGGAGTGTGCTAGCATGTAGCTTTATTAGCGTAAGGACAAATGAATCAATTAGTTGTCAACTATAACATTAATTGATTAATCAAGAAAATGTTTAACAATTCATAGACCAACTAACTAATTGGAAAATAATCAACAGATTAATGGATAATGAAAATAACCGTGTAGCCCTGGTAACCGCACCCCTGATGTCGCTGCATTCACCTGTGATTTTCACCTGTAGCCAGGTGAAAAATTCAACCATTGGAGGTCAACAATGACAGCATTTCCAGAGGACGGTGTTGAGTCTTTTTTTAAGGATTCCCCTGGAATTCTGTTTTTATTAGGATGGATGTGTGGGGGTTTGGTGTGTTAGGGTTTTTTTGTTTTTTAATTAAGAATTCAGTAGAGCCTAGAGTCCAGGCTGATGTTATCGGCTGATCCTATCTTATCACAAATACATTCGTACCTGCATATGTGTTGATAAAGGTAATGAGAAGCTAACAAGAAGATTTGTTTGGGGTGTTTTAGCCACATTAATTCTGGTACACAGATTGGTGAACAGAGAGCGCAGCCATGTTTGTTTTCCAGCTGTCAGAGGGCCAGTTTAGATGTTATGGCATCATAACCTCTAAAACGCTCATTTGTTAGTTCGTTACAGGTCAGATCTAGATCAGATTTTTGGTTAGGATGCTCATGTGTACACACTCAAGTTGTAGTTTTCTTGTGCAATGAAGGATTGTTATCAACATCCTGTTTGCACCCATTTTCATCTTTACCTCCAAATAAACCTTACCACTCGTGTTCTGGATTAGAGGTCCTTGGAAGTCCTCTGTTGAGTACAGTGATTAGCATATACATAAGTTATTATAGTTTTTAAACTTATATCTCTTGGTATCCAAGATGGTATTTGCCTTGTGTTGATCAGGCACTTTCTACAGTCTAGAAAGTCTCTGACACAACATATAGACTAAGTAATTAGAAACCAGGAAGATAATAACACATGTAGGGTTGAATCAACTCCAATTCAATTCTCGAGCTAAGAATAAAACCAGTGTGTTGATCATTTCTAAAATAAATATGTAATTAGTCTAACTGCACCCTCCTTGATACCACCACCTCTTGGCGGTTGACTTTGGCTTGACCTTGTTAGCATGTGACTAACCCTAATGCCTACCCTGCTGCCCGGTGGAAATAAAGCTGCTCGTATATTAGTGTGGTGCTGTGGTGGTGGTGAGAGGATTAGTAGGGCGTTCTCCTCCCTCCTTCAATTAGCACTGTAGCAAGTAGCCACATTTGCGCTGGTTAAGAAGAGAACACATACCTATTAATCTATTACTTCACTTATATAACCATCAGGGTATCTTCTAGTTTGAAAGCCAGACTCTTGGCATTCTACTGAGGAAAGTCTTCAGGTTTTTCTGACTGAATTCAATTGAACCGATGTAGGTGGATTGGTTTTTAGTAGAGGGTCAGTAGAGGGGGCGGCCCGTGGCGTAGCGGGTTAAGCGACCGCCCGGTGTATGGAGGCTACAGTCCTCGCTGCAGCGGCTCCAGTTCGACTCTCTGCCCCCTGTTTCCTGTCCATCTTCAGCTGCACTATCATTAAAGGCATAAAATGGCCAAAAAAAAAAAAAAAGAGGGTCAGTAGAGGAGTAGCAGCAGGAATGTGAGCAGATAAATGATGGTGCATGGTTCCTAGGTGGTTGAAATACCCATAGCAGCACTAACACTTTGGTGAGCTGTGTGTACAGAATGCAGAGTGAATATGTGTTGTATATGCTCAGCTCATGTGTAAGTACATACAGACATACACACATGTACACACACGCACAGTCCTGTCCTTCCCCCCCAAATTGGCAGCCCTGAAGACAAAGCCTCGTCTTACGATGGATACTCTTTCATTTGTGTGTTAGGCTCATTTGCTCTGAAGTTTATGCATCCTGGTAACAGTAAAGCTATCTGAGTCCCCCAACTACTCCATCTTGTAAGCTTTATGCCTTCCACATGGTTATAATTTGAGATTTTCCCGATTTTCAAAGCTTTTTTTGAGCCTAGTGTTGTTAATTAAAAAGTGGACTAGTTTTGTTGTGGCCTTTTGTGTTGCCAAGTAGGGAAATCACCGCCCTCTTTGTTGCTCTCTCCATTTCTTTCTTTGCTTCGCTCTCTCTCTCTCTCTCTCTCTCTCTCTCTCTCTCTCTCTCTCTCTCTCTCTCTCTCTCTCTCTCTCTCTCTCTCTCTCTCCCCCTCTCTCTCTCTTTCTCTTTCTGTGTGTGTGTCTCTCGTTCATCCCATCTGCCTTTGTCAAGAATAAAGCTAGCCCAACCACTTTGTAAATGAAACATCCTCCCACTATTAATGGGATTGAGCAGATGTTTTCTGTTTGGATGGTCAGAGATGGGACAGTAAAGCCTGCAGCAAAACAAAACAAAAAGATTTTAGGGGAAGGAAAAAACAGAAAGCAAAGCAGATATTTATGGAAATGATTATATCACTTCCCTCATGTCCCATACGGACGCATGTCTCGCACACATGGCAAATTAGAGGTCATCCCTTCCAGTTTAGCGCATGTCTAAGTGCGTGTGCCAGCGATTTCGGTACTAAAACATCGTAAATAACACTGTAACCTCTGAGACGAGGTGTTATAAATAGGACGTGTCAAACCCTGCTCCGGCCAGCCTCTGGTTTCCCCGAAACCCTCTCTTTTCACCCGCCGAGCGGATCAGCTACTTTTTAATTTGGCCTTCCCGCGGGCTAACCGACTGACGCCTCACGGCGAGGGCCTCTGTATTTCAACAAGCCCACAAAACCCCCAGTCCTCGGGCACTTGCGCTCACAAAGCTCTCCAGCCTTTCTGAGCTGTTACTTTTTTGGAGCCCAGACTCTACCATCAGCAAGAAGAGAAAAGCCGGCCGTGGCCAAAACACAGCGGCCAAGTCTCATCTGTCAGAAACCCAAAGGCCAGACTCTCCAGCCACCGGGTGGGCGGGGCTCGACCAAAACAGAGAGGAGAAAGAAAGAAAGAAAGAAAGAAAAAGAAAGAAAGAAAGAAAGAGAGTGTGGGGGAGAGAGGGTTCGAGAGCGAGAGGAAGCTCCCAGATAAACAGACCGCAGCGCCTCAACTCCTAATCACCCTGCGCTTCCGTTTCCAGACTCTATAATTAGAAGGGCCCCGTCCCTTTTTTCTCTGTATTCCCAGTTGACGCAAATGCTTCTTGTGGCTTGGCACCTCGTTTGGGGCGTGGGTTTTCAAGAGTTTACAGGCCCTGGGCCTTAGCTCTCTGGCTTTCTGGTCGCTCTGATACAGCATGAATAGCTAACCACTGTCTTAATGCACACTTCTCTTGGCTTCCCGTCTACTTTCCTCCCTCCACCTCTGATAATCTGCATGACCCCATCGCTCATCTGCTCTTCACCTCCCTCATTCCAGCTCTCCATCATCTTTAAATATAACTGTTCTTCAGTCATACACGAGTCTTAAAAAAAGAAACCTTTCAACTCTGAATGAATGTGCAAAAATTTTGCAGCACTTTTTTTTTTTTTTTTTCCAGAGTGTTTTCCATCTTCCTCGCACGTGTTGCTGAATCCTTTTAATCTCATGCCATTCCAGCCTCCTCTTTTCACATTTGACATGCCACCCAATAAAGCCTGGCCACTAATTAAAACCTACTGCAGCCTCCACATAAAAGATTCCATGGGGAAAAACTCAGAGTAAAATTACTAATTACTTTAATATCATTTATGTCTGGGAGTTGTCAAAAAGACAGAGGTTTGGACATTTCTTTTTCTTTTTTTCTTTTTAATCTTACACTCTATCAGTGATGCGTTTCCAACATTTTGAGTTACTGCCCGTTCTACGGGTTGTTTGTAACATCTCAGAAGGCTTCTGGGGATGGGTTTTGGGTTGCGCTTGAAAAGCAGTGTGGCGTTCTTCCCGACCGAGCCAGTTTAGATCTGGGTTTGTTCTGGTGTGGTTTGTTGAGCATGTTGTTTATGGTGAGGGCCTATACTTTCTGGAGTTTGACGAGCTTCAAATAAAACGGGACCAAATGAATGGGCCTGTCAGTAGGGGTTACACTTGTGCTGAACTGTGGTTCAGTGTTTCAGTGAATCTCAGTGTGCACGCAAACACACACACACACACACACGCACACACACACACCCATGACCATACACGGATGTATGAATACATTGATTCTCCATTTTACAGACATTCATCATCTTGTCTGTCCTTGAAGAAGCACACGACTCGAACCCTGCTTTTAACCAGACTGAGCTATCATGCAAGAGAAGGCTACATTTTATGACGACGACAAACGATAGCTGGCTTTGTTTTAATGGGCTGGTTTGTTTGTTTTAAAGGCACAGTAATTCTGTCATGCTGTCTAGCATGTGTCCTGCACAGTTGGTGGTGTTGGCTGCTTTTGTGTGAGCCGCTGGAGTGAAATACAGTTAAAACATTTTGGTTGGCCTGACGTATCAGTTTACCAGTGTACCAGTGGCTGTATTTAAACACACTGGCACAATTTAGTGCACCTTTGCTGAACTGAACAGCGATACAACAGAAGAGTTTTTTTTTTTTGTGAACTTAATGTCATAAACATAAACAACATACAAGCATGTTTAGAACGGTCCTGTTAGGACAAAGGATACATATTTAAGTGATTTGTGCGTGCGTGCGTGCGTGCGTGCGTGCGTGCGTGCGTGCGTGCGTGCGTGCGTGCGTGCGTGCGTGCGTGTGTGTGTGTGTATGTGTTTTGAGATTGACTGGTTTTGTAACCAGCCTCAAGTGGAAATTCATGGAACTGCAGTTTTAGGCACTTAGGCGCATTGGCTTCCATCCGACACCGGCTTTAACACATAAAACTGATGGGATCTCCCTTCAATCTTTTCTAAGGGTTTGAGAACACATCTTTCAGTCTGTTGACTGACCTAGTGCTCTTATCATTAGCGAGAGATTTATACCTGTAGTTTCTGGCCTGATGTTACCATAATAAAATTCATATAGTCATAAAAATATAATTACTAAAAGCAGCATGCAGAGGAGGAATAAAAATAATCTCATTGTTAACACAGACAGTATGTACTTTGCAGCAATAAACACTGCTAACAAATACTAAATGTAGCATGTAATAAGTAAAAGAAACAACACATTTATGTGGAAGCCGAAAAAAAAAAAAAAACTACACATAAAACGCTGTGAATTCATAACCCAATGAAACAAAGACCTCGATGGACAACAATAAATGGTAATGATAACCAGCCTGTGCTGAAGCCAGCTGTGGAAGCGGTTCTAATGCTGATGACTATAATTGTGTTATATTGCAGGAATGCTGCTGGTGACTGCCGACACTCTGGGCCACGATTTTCACGTCTTCCAGATTCTCACCCACCCATGGGCGTCCTCACAGAGCGCTGTCCACCATCTCTATACTCTGCATCGTGGGGAAACTGAGGCCAAGGTCTGAGACACACACACACACACACACACACACACACACACACACTGCTAGATTTGTTTCCTAATTGAATCAGGCATGTAGAAGTTGACACAGAGCAACTACATTTATTTAAAGAGGGCTTCATTCCCAATGGTAAAAGATCCTCCTCTTAACTGTCCAGTTTCAGTTATTCCTCTGCATGCTAAACCACAATCATTTAAAACAGACAATGTGTGGGAGAAATCAACCATGATATTAAAATGTTAAAAAAGCACAACAAAAAACAAAACAAAACATCGACCGCTGGTTCAAAAATACAAGAACACATCATTTCATGTTTCAGTCTTCCTCTACGTGCCCCCTTTGTTCTCCTCTTTCTTCAGCTGCAACCCATCCTAATGGAACTTTAGCATTTGAAGACAGCATCTTTGAAAAATTGTCAATGAAATGAGTTATGAAGATGTTGGCTATGTTTAAAGCAGTTTTAGATGTTGTCATACACGTGTGTGCTGTGCCAGTTGATGGGTGACACGATGCAAATAGCACAACAGTATTTACTCTTATTATAAGATTACATTGTGTGTCAGATGTATGTAGGTTTATGTAAAAATGTGCATGACAGACATGATGCAAAAAAAAAAAAAAAAATTTCACTTTAACTTTCATTTTTATAGTGTGCCATACTTTGTAATACACTATACGACCAAAAGTCAGTGGAGAAATGACCTATACACCTTTATTTGCATGAGATTATTGGACATCACATTATAAAGCATTATCAGTATCACTTCTACATGTCTCTCCACAGTCTTTGCATGTTTGTGTGTGGTTGTATTTCAGGTAAAATAATAAATCAGGTCACCCATGTTAAGATATTTTGCGTGCATTCTCTGTTCACTGTGACACGCAGAGACTTTGCAGGGCAACTTAGAAGTGCTTACTCAACAGAAGTACTTCAGCCCTTGTTCGGTTCAGGATTATCGACTGGGAAAACACACCATCACACACATGCATTCTCACAGCCTGCCTATAGTTAATGTATGACCAAACGGCAGGTCCGCTGACCGGCTGCACACTGAGCCTACTTTGATCCTACCTGTTGTAAACACTGAAAGCTGGCCTTAGCCTAGTGCTTGGGCCATGGGTTATCATCACACACACACACACACACACACCCACACACACTCAGACACACAGTGGAGAGTGATAAAGTCTTCAGTTAGGTGGGTGGAGAGACGCCTTATCTGTCTCCTCCGGGCCAAACATGCGGCTGGCTGTCAGTGACCCGAGGCCAGGTAAACAGACCTGTGGCTGATAACAGCTGTGAGGGACTGAAGGAGGACCTGAATGTAAATGTGTGCACAGCCATGGAGCAAACTGGGGAACACTAGTAACTGAGGTTACAGGAGTGGCACATTACTGCAAAACTGCAGCCCTGCACCATCAGCTATGATTGCAGTGATATGGGTTTACTGGGCTGATAAAGTCACCAGGCTAGTGGAGGTTTTGTGCAGGAACCTGATTTCTCTGACTTCGGGCAGATTGGAAACCTAGTTCCTGTAAACTGGGTGGTAGAATACAAACACCTGATTTCCTCAGCCAGATATCTTGTGGAGAATGTTGATTGCATGGCAATGTATACGGGTAACTGGTTTTCTAATCAACTTTTTACGAACATGTGTATGACAAAAACTTTCAAAAGAAATAAGGCTCTGGGCCAGTTAGAGATCTGACCATAGACCTGCAAAGATAAAAAATATTGACAGCTGACATAGAGTAATTAAGTTTAGGTATGCACCATTCCAACAATATTTAGTTCTTGACCTCTGGTCATACCATGGAGCTGTTTGTCTCATGCTCATGGGCGACAGTCAACCCCGATCAACACACAAGCCATGCCAATACTGGTTTTTCTAGGTTTTTAAAAATAAATGTTGAGTAGACATGCTGTCTATGTACAGTCTTGATAGCAGCATCCATCTTATCTTTCTATAGTAGTCACCATTATTACTCTGCCTTGGTTCTGGCACACAGGCTGACAAGACTTGACAGCAGCTTGGTACGGATTGGTCATTTTTTAATTGAGAGGTTGCTGTCTCATGTTCTGATGACCAGAATCAGTGAGCATAGTGGAGCGGGCAGGTTCAAAGGTCTTGACTAAGGAAAGCTCTGTGCCAACAAAGGCAGGGAAGAATAAGTGTGCTGGCTAGTAAACAATTCTGGATTTAAAATAGGATTATCATTATTCTACATGACTGTAAAACAGTGCACACACACTGTCTTTTGGTGAGTTAACAAATGTACAAAACATACAAAACAACAAGAACATCCCAGCACACATTCAATGTGGATTGCTAATTTCATAGCCTATATCCTAAATTGTGCCAAATATCAGTACTAACTAATGCTGCATGCTGATTATTGCATCCCTTAATACTATTAAATCTGTTTAATCAATCAAAATAATAATATCCATAATATCCAAAAATAATATCCATTTTTACCGGCTGGTTTTTCAGGCCTTGTATATTACCAATCCAGTTTAAGCAATATGGAGCAAAGGACAGAAGCTGCAGTGAACCTGGTTGTTTATTTTTTATTCTGTCCTTGACACCTTTTTCATATTCCCTTTTGAACACAGGGATGCTTGAGTTCCATACAAGCATCTCTCTTATCCCTCTGTCCATCTTTGTCACATTCTTGTCAGTCCCTCAGAGTTCCTCTCAGGTGAACAGAGCTGCCTAATCTCTCTACCAGTCGAACACTGATTTAAAAAAAAAAAAAAAAAAGAGGCATTAAACACGTCTTCTTGGCATTTCTCTGACGGCCGAGAATGTCATCGAGTACTCTGTGTACGAGAACGGGGAGGGAGAGCCATCCAGTCTGTCCGGAATGTGCAACCTCCACACCGGCGCATGCATGTGACTTAATACGGTTACATTCCACCTTTTTAAGATAACACGACAACTGTTTGATATGTGCATAGCCGTCACACTGTGACGGTACAATCACAGGTAATCCTCCTGCCTGATAAAAAATGGATTTGACAGTAAAGTCCAGGCACCTATTTACAGTTGGAGTTCTGACAGGTCTATTACGACCAATTACGACACACACACAGTAGCCCTTTCTCATCTCCAAGTCATCCCTAATCAACCTGAGCAGAGGTCAGGCCTCCTCTTTCACTCATCTTTGTGAAGTAGAGTAACTGTCTGGTATGCAGAGGATGCCCCATTAACTGTCATTGGTGGGGACAATTACCTGGTCTGACCTGGCAAAAGATTAGAGAGGCCTGCAGGTACGGAGCTGTCTTGCTGATTGGCTGACTTGCTTGCTGGCTGAAGATCTCGACATTCCTCATCTTAACTTTTCCTTGGACCTTTTCCTTTCATTTTCTTCCAGTCCCATCCACTTTTCCCTGCCTCGATTTTTAATAGTATGTCGAATGATAGGTGCTGTGTAGATGCTATCACCTCTTCAGTCTGTCACTCCTTTGTCTTTTTTCTCTCTCCAATTCTCCTTTGCTTGCATTGTCTCATGCAGCCTATCTGTCTGGTTTGCTGTATGTCTGGCATGCTCAAAGAGATCCTATCTCCTCAAGTGTCTGTTCTCTGGGAGTCAGTCGCTGTTTGAGGAGGAGGACTAACAAAGAATGCCATCAACTCTTGTTTTTTCACGAGCAAACACCGCTTGTTTTTACCTTTGCCAAAAGTCATTGTCTAATCCTCTCACCCTGGACATCTTTAGTCAAGAACCTCAACCAGCTTTGTTTGTCTGTGTGATAAACACCTCCTCCAAGTCACGCTGATTGAGGGTTTGATGTGTATTAATTTCTCTACACTGAATAGTGAAGAGAATGATACTAGTCATATTTTACTTGGTGATGTAGAGAAGTTGTATGAATCTGCTGAAACCAGACCTGGACAACCTGGAGAACCCGTACTCATAGTATACTGAAGTTAGTAAGTTCAAGCTGAGCCAGCAAGCACCTTCCAGATGCCCTGTTCAGCATGTGCCCTCCAGCAAGATACTGAACAAATTGCTCTTGAAGGCCGCACCCTTGGTGTGTGAATGTGTACAAATTGAGTAGTCAGTTGGCACCTTGCATGGCAGCCAGTGCCATCAGTATATGAATATGGGTGAGTGAGATATGCAGTGTAAATGAGCCTTGACTGTTCCATGACTTAAGAAGCTACGGTGCGAGGCACTCGTTAATGTCCCACCACGTCTAAGAGTGTCTTCTCTTACATAGCTCTTCAGGTTAATGTGGTTCATACAATAGATTTTACCTTCCTCTGAGACATATGGATTCTGCCTTGCAGGAAGATGACTACTAATGCCATTCACATAATATTATACTTATTGACAGCTTAAGCATGTGCCAGAATCTAAATATCAGTTTTGCAGTCATACTTTTCTAACTGTAAAATGTAAAACCTTCTGATTACATATCTCTGTATAAGAATTTATATATTGTTTACGTTATCAATGTCAGCACTGTTTCAGCAGTTCACACACCAGATTTCCTGGAAGTAAGAAAATGGCAAGAACACAACAGTGAGCTGCACTTTTCATCAAATCTAAGGCCACAGTCTGTGTGTAACCAGCGCCTGATTCCCTAAGACAGCAGCTCATTATGTTGTCAGCCCCTGGACTGAGGCTGGGCCTGAGCCTCTTCCAGTATCATCCTGTTAATGAATGAAGTAGCAGATCCAGAGGCTAACAGTAGGACAGGTAGAGAGTTGGAGAGGTGGAGTTGATCCAGCTGGTGCCCACTAAAATAGATGCTTGTGCATGCGGCCAAAAGTGATCTTATCAAAAGAGGGTGATAACCTGTGGTGAGTTCACTGAACGTCATGCTCAGATACAGCTTTTGTTTGCTGTTATAAAGAGATCAAGTATTGCATTCATTAATAGTAGTTTCACAACTGTTCTTTGTTTTATCTTTACGTTTTATTTGCAGGCCTTTAATTGTTATGGGTTTCTTACTGATGCATTGCAGCTCCTTGTGATGTTCTTTTTGCCTTTCTTTTGTGTGAAATACTGAAAATTGTTGCTCCCGTTCAATAAGTGATACTGCATGAATTAAAATAAAATGCTACACAGCAAAGAAAATAAGAAATAACAAAAAAAAAAAAAAAAGAAGTCCTGCATGTTTCTAGATTTGTTCAGCAGTGGAACACACCTCACAAGTTAAAGCAGTATACGACTCACAACCCGACCTGTAGGCTAATCCAAGCTGGTGATTAGCCAGTACAGGCAAAAATTGTAGAGTCAACTTGATGTTACAGACACACACTCATACCTCTCTTTGAATACCTTCATTAATGTTTTCAATTTGGATTTAACTGTTAACCTTGTGTCAGCTGCTCTGAAGAAGAATTGGTACATGGAGGTAATTTGTAGAACAGCATCAGGTCATCTTTTAGTTTCTCCTTCACTCAAGTTCCCACTACATCCTACATACTGGACCTTTAAGTGTATAGTTTACAGATGGTGCTGCAGCTGGAAGCACCATTACAGTGTAAGCAACCCTCGCAAAATATGTGCAATGAATGGTTTTGTGCATTCTGTACATTCCCTGTTTCACCCCTACATCGCTCTCTGACCCCTCAACCTGTCCTGTCTTTGTCCAGGTCCAAGACATGTGTTTCAGCCAGGACAGTCGCTGGGTAGCTATCAGCACCCTCCGAGGCACGACCCACGTGTTTCCCGTCAACCCCTATGGCGGTGCACCCTGCGCCCGCACGCACATGTCCCCACGGGTGGTCAACCGGATGTCTCGCTTCCAAAAGAGTGCCGGCCTGGAGGAGATCGAACAGGAGCTGAACAGGGCGGCCGTGTTAGGAGGAGGAGGAATCGGAGGAGGAATCGGAGGAGGTGGCTGCATCCTGGGTGGAGGAGGAGGCATTGGGGGTCGCTGTAGCCCCATACCTGGCCTGTCCAGCAGTCCCTCAGGGTCTCCACTGCATGGTGAGGAGCTTTGAAGGAGGGAGGGAGAATGGTTTACCAGTATTGTTACCTCTTAGCAGTATCCAGAGTCCAAAGCTGTGGTCAGTCATACTGTTCATTCCTGAGTCTCATTCTCATACCTGCTGCCACTAGCTTTATTTGCATTATTTGCGTGAACACATTTTTCTGCTCAGTTTGAATCGTCACATGAAGTTTAATGGAAACAACAGAATATGAAAAACTCTCATAATTTACTGAAAGTCTTTATGCTCACTTAAGGCATGGATTAAAGTTCTCCGTCACTATGACAGATTTATCATTCAGAGTTGACAGAGGCCACTTATGAGATCATTGTAGATCAGAGGAGAGAAAAAAGGTGTTGGCTGCTTTTTATTGACAGATTTTCACACTCTACTGCCAATGGTATTGTTTCAGTGTGTGTCGCCCGACCAGTGACAGTATAATGACCCACATCAGGGCGGGATCTGCGCTAAAGTTTAGCTGCTTAGCTTGCACAGACTCGTTATCAGACAGAGATGTTACACCGCTCCTGTGGCTCTTTAATGCGTCGATGATCTGATGTAACCTGCCTCACGCTGATAAATGAAACCCCTGAGGGTTGTATTTTGAGTCCACTGCCGTACTCTTGTACACACACGAATGTGTAACTACTTTTGACACTAACACTAACTGCGCGCCCGGACAACAACCTCCCTCTGCACGTCAACAAGGAGATGGTAGCAAACTTTGTGATGAAGCAGGGGAGGAAATGAAGAGAGGAGACAGCTTCAAATAGCTCAGTGTCCAAATCACTGAAAGCCTGACCATGGTGCTGCGTACTGAGTCTGTAATGAGAAAGGCAAGGCATAGATTGATGTACTGTACACCCAAAATAATGATGTAACTGGACATAAAGGGGCTTAAAAGCCTCTATATAGCTGCAATAATAGAAGTACAGTATTAGTAGTTGCATTAGGCTACAGTTGAGTCCACTGAGTCCTGTGTGTGTGTATCTGTGTGTGTTTGTGTGTGTGTGTGTGTGTGTGTGTGTGTGTGTGTGTGTGTGTGTGTGTTTCCAGTGACTGGTCATCTCTGTAGCTCTTTTCCAGGGACTCTGATCTTTCTGCCACAACCTTGTCTCCCTTGTTTGTCAAACACCAGTGAAGGCTGCTCACACTGTCTGTGTGTCCCTAGCTGACATAGATACACAATGATGAACACACACTTTGTGTCCGCTGCACTGCTCGACCCCAGAGGTGTCAGTGTAAAATCTCACAGTTCTCATTAGTCATGGGTTTCCAGGAACATCCCTGAGCTTTAGTTAGGTGCACTGCAGCAGGGCCAGGTCACAAACTTGATAAGCACTTCACAGAATCAGATGCCTGGGAATTGACCAGTGGCTAATTTTACAGTCAAAGCTCAGTCAGAGCTCTTTTATATGCTTGATGTTTGACGTGGTTTTCAGCTTACTTGAGTTAAAACTTCAAAATACCCAAACTGTTCTCGATGAAATAGTATTTGTATAAAAGGTGTAGAATCCAAGTCATGGAGGAAAGTATATACCCCAAAAGACTTGCAGACCTGCAGTTTTCTCTCCAAGCTTCTCTCCGTGTTGAGGCTCGACTATAAGAAGAGCAGCATACAGATGATAGAAATGAGTGAAACATCAGATATATTTCATGTCTAATTATATCTCTTGTTGAATTAGACGTGTACTTCCTGACCTTTTTTGTCTGAAGTATGTTTCAGGCAGAAGCTGAATGTTTCAACTATTCATATATGGCTTCAAGCTAACATTTTGAATCATTTACACGTTGCCTTTAGCTGTTTCAACTGTTCAACTTTCAGCCTTTTCACCAGTTTGCTGTGTGTGTGTGTGTGTGTGTGTGTGTGTGTGTGTGTGTGTGTGTGTGTGTGTGTGTGTGTGTGTGTGTGTGTGTGTGTGTGTGTGTGTGTGTGTGTGTGTGTGTGTGTGTGTGTGTGTGTGTGTGTTCAAAGTCAACCATGAGAAGGTCAGTCTTAATAACTTAACAACTGAGTTGGCTGATATGATAATATTCTGTGAAATGTCTGCCGCACCATGAGATGAAATATTATATGTCGAAGCTTAAATCCTGTCAAGTCTGGGTTACTAGTTACGACAAATAGTCTTCACATCTGTTCCCTGCTTAGAATTTATTTGAAGGTCTCTATATTGGCCAGAAACTGACACAATGTAATTACCTGCCATTCATTCATAAAAATACTGTTAGTTAAATAAACATGTGTATATATATATTCTTCATACTGCAAGGTTGCCTTTAGAAAAAAACTAATTAAAAGGAGTACCTCAGTCCTAATCCTCTATATTCAACATTAACAATATCCAATAACAATATTGATATTACAGTCCATGTCACTTATCACGAGTGCATTTCATGGCCACGGTTTGTTATTCCAAAGCCGTCCTCTTTGAAAATATTCTTTCAGACCTGAATAGGTGACAGGACATGTTGAGCCCTCGAGTTCAGGGTCAAAACATATTGTCATCTTCCTGCCCCGAGAGCTCACACTGCACCCTCAGCCATGCACATGCACCCACATACACGCTCTTGAAAGACGGCACCCTTGCTTCCTCTCTCCTTCCTGTCTTCCTTGTCTAGACCCAGACCCCTCTGTAACCCCTATGCCAAAACACACACACACACACACACACACACACATTCCTCCACACTGTGAAAAATAGGCCATCAAACATTAAAAGGATGTCTGACTTTGGAGAGTCACTGCTCTGCCCGCGATGAGAGACAGAGAGGGACAGAAACATCAAAGTGGGGTAGGAGGTGAAAGTGAGTGAGCAAAGTAATGAGGTGCAATTGAGAAAAATGAAGTAGAGATAGGACAGGGGGAATCGAGGAGGGGGAGTGACAGACGGAGGGAGGGAAAGATAAGTTTGTAGTAGCAGTGCTGAAAGGCCGGGTCTCAGGGAGCGAGCTCGTAAATCACACTTTTGTTTCAAAGGAGAGCGTTAGGGCCACCTGTCAACAATTAGTCCTCACATTGATACCTTATTGTGTGTGTGTGTGTGTGTGTGTGTGTGTGTGTGTGTGTGTGTGTGTGTGTGTGTGTGTGTGTGTCTGTGTGTCTGTGTGTCTGTGTGCGCGCGCATGTGTGTGTACATTTGAAGAAGATAAAGTATCTACAGGCCTGATCATTGTTTTATGGTAAAACACAAAAAAGGTTCATGACAGAGTAAATGATTGCAGTCGAGCAGCGGTGAAGAATTTGCTTGACTCTTGAGGAGAAAGTGGAAGCTTTTCATGACTAATATTTTACAGTTCATAATCTAGTCCACAGGAAATTGAAATCAGGTTTCACACCGCTTTTATCGAGGCGTTAATCCACACCATACAGACACAACTCACTTCCTGATAAACACAAAGCACCACACTGTGAACGTACTTCTACTGTTACAGCCTCATTCATATTGTCTATCACTTTTGAAGTTCAGTATGTCACGATGACCTTTTTATTTTGTAAATTGACTTTGTCTGTGCCTGGAGACATCAGGACAAATGGGCAGGACCTTCATTTAAAGATTTAAATTCAAACTCTGGTAGACAAACTAGTGGTGACTGTTCAGAACATGGCTTGGCTGCAATGTGTCTGCATCAGACCTGAGTTCAGAAGTCTGCAGGAAAAGACACAGAGGATATGCAGAGATTCATTCAGCTTTTAATACACACAGAGGTTCACACACTCCTGACTTTTATTACGCATCCTTCACGCAGGTAAAAGTTGATAGTACCAGCACGTACCAGAAGTGATAATATCAGAGTGCTTAACCTCTGCAACCGCTGCTGCATTTCACAATTAACATGACGTGATGGTACATTCAGTCTCTGCCGTCTTAATTATTAAATTTCCCTTCACGTTAGTGCAGACAGCTGTTTCAATTTCAACTTGATGTCACTACTGAGTGAAGTCAGTCTTCAGAATCTGAGAAGGGTTTCACTGTAAAATTGTAAAGTTACACAACCACTCAGTTCATTTTAGTCAAACAAGCAACATTAAAAATACTGAAATGTTCAGTGATGTTTTCTTATCATATCGGACCACATAAATGGATATCGCCGTTGTTATGTTATGACTATACTGCACAATACTGTATGTTTAACCAGTTTAACAATATTAATTTAACAAGAAAAAACATCCACAGTGTTGTGATCAGTCTGATCAATGAATCCATTTTATCCACTTCAAGATCATCTCTGTTTGATCAGAAAAACATATTGAATATCTTACATGGAAAATAAAGATTATAATCTTGTTATTATGCACTTAATTACTTGATAAAGTAAAGTAATACAAATAAGATAGGACTTCCTTTAATTTCACCTTTTGCAGTGCAGTGACTTCTACTATGGACAGCAGCAGAGTGTTATAAGTGTTGTTATGCACTATGCCATTTTATAATGCAGTTTCTCTGGTTGAGTCGTGTCAGGCAAGTTCTTGCACCAAAACAAGATGATGCTCAGCCTCAGAGAGCAAGCATGTGTTTATGATACAAAAGTACCAAGAAGTGCATATCGCAGTGGGTCATTATCAGTTCACCAGTGAGCTCTCTGTGGGGCAAGGTCATGTAGGTCTTTGTGTGTCTGTTATTTTCAAGATAAATTGGCTCCAAGGCATCCTGCCACATGTAAATTTAGAAATCCAGCCCCTTCCACCACTACCGCTGCCACCAGCGTTGATAAAAACTCCATAATTTGCGCAATTTTCACCGGATGCAAACACATTGAGTCACATTTGCTTTTGTGTCTGCCTTCCGCCTGTTTTTGCGCACGGGGTGTGAATTTTGGGCAGTGAAGGCGGTTTTCTTAGGCTGGCAGACAAGCGGCAGGGTGAGGCAAGCCGGGGCCGGGCCACCTAGCCACAACAGCTGCTCTGTGATTGTCGCCAGCGAGGACAGCGTTGATTTTTGGGAAGGAACTGTAGAAAAGTACACATCCTTCTCAAAGCTGCCAGCCAAAGGCAGCCAGCTCAGCCTAAAAATAGAGGCTGCAATTGGCCATCTTCTTGTCACAGTTCAAATCTGGAATGGCTATTTACGTCCCTCTATACAGTACACCCCCCTCCTCCCCTCTTGTCCTGCTTTTTTCAAAGTTCTTTCCTCTGTTTGATCAATGTATTGTCATTTGAGGTGATGACCCAAGATGTGACCATCCCATGCTGTAAAGTGCGGTTTGTCTGCGGCCCAGCACATACAAGGCTTGATTAGTAAGTGCAGTTTCTCTGCGCAGGGCAGAGGTTATTGAGGCTATACCAGGCACATGGCAGTGACTGTGGAGTTTTATTATTCAGATGTTTTTCAGATCCAGCCACAGTACTGTATAATACAGCAGCGAGCAGTGCAAACAGGTTTCGACCGCTCCAAAAACAACTTGATCATAATAATCTAAAAACCATCTTTGATATTTCCATTTGATCTGCGTTCATATTTCTCTGTGAAGGGCTGTACTTGGCCCTCTGCTGCGGTAGACTGAGATCAGGCTTTTATCTGCTGATTAGCAGTCAGCTTTTCTACTTTCAACATGAAATACTGTTAAACGTCTCGTGCCTCTCCGTCCCCGCGACACTCTTGTGACAGTTATGACTTTGGTGTGCATTTATTTAACATGCATGGGTGCCTTTCATGTGTATACAAAAGCGCTGGTCATACACTTCCAAACCATAAAACATCAACACGAGGCTATTAGTCAGTGCAACAGATTTGTTTCCTCACCGAGCAGAAGCCCTGGTGGTCCGATCACGGGGCCATCTGGGCCTTGGCGCTGGTTCAGAGAGAAAGGGGGAGGCAAAAAACAAGGTGTGACGGGAAACTGTTAATTCACTTGTTGATAAAGGGGCACTTCCTTTCTGCTATTAGAGGCTGACGGCTTGCTTATTTGGGTTTGGACTTTTGTTTTATCTCGCCTCCTCACACCCTCCCCCAGCGCTCCCCTTCGTCAGTCATCGTCCTGTGGTGAAAAACACCAACGCTGCGCAGAGGTCGATGCCAAGGAAACATTACCTCATAACTGCTGGTGTGTGACACGTATGTACACGACCTCAGTGTGACCCTGTTTCTGACAGTATAGTCCCTGTACATTAAACAGTTACAGAGCACAGCTGAAGAGCTCTGTTTCACAGAGATAGCCGACGGATCTAACAGAGCGAGTTAGCATGCTCATCTCGAAAAACCTGTAAACAGTATGAAGCGGCGAGATAGATGACTTGTCCAGACTTCAGTCATCATGATGAGCTGTCTGCCTTGGATCAGTGTCCAGCCTGAGAATGAGCTAAGCAGCATTGAGAAAGCCGCCACAGGCCCACATGTTCACCATGTTTTTTAATTTTAACTTTGCTCTTTCATTTTAACTTCTTAGTTTGACATCCCATTGTAGTCGCTCTGATGTTGCTCTGAGCCTCAACTAGTTAGCCAACATGATCAGCACGGCCCATCTTTCAAATCTTCATCACAAACAACTTAACGTAACTTCAAACTGATTTCTTGGAACTACCCCTCGACTGAACAATACATCTGATCATCGGTCTTGACGATCTTCCTCAGCAGATGGAGTTGTTGCCTTGCAATTGGACATATTTCAATTTCAACACTACCTCTGATCTTTTGTCTATGTTGGCTGAAGAGTTCAGACGGAGAATATATTGTTCACACAGAGAAGAGTGTTCAAGCTGGCAAAACAATTTGAAAATGAAAAATACAGAATTGAAATAAATTCAGGAGGAAAAAATGATGAATAACACCATAAATGCTGTTATCCATAACAACCAAATGTATTAAAGGTGAACCTGACAGTCAAATGTCAGTCATACCCAGAAATTATAATTCTCTGGTAAATCAAAGTTTATGTATTTAAGTGTACAAGATTACCTTTAAATGCATCATTATTATTCCATTGTTTGTGTTCACGGCTAATCACATTTCTATATCTGAAGAAAAAATGATTCTAGTGCGAAATTGAAGATTGGTATTTTTATTCCACATTAGACCATTACAGTGATATTTTAGAGTAAGAGCACAGCATCTTTTCACATTGTCGCGGGCCAAACAAACAAGGCAGCTACTGTGTTGAGTTTTGTGTCAGTGTAGCTGACATACAGATGATGAGGGGTCAGGACTTAACACACGGACCAGCGTTATCAGTGACCTCGTCCAACGTCTTACGTGCATCTACACAAAAACACAGCGCGCGTGTGCCGACACTCAACCCCGACACGTTGTTCACACGTTCTATCAGTGCACAACAGCATTGCTTCCTTTGTTTTTCCATGTACATTTCTATTGTGTTTTCTGGCCCGGTGGCGAGCTATAATTAAAAAAAAAATATATATATATATTTATATATATATTAGAGGTCAATACGTTTGTCACTTGAATATACTGAAAGTCAACTTTCTTTCAAAACATTTGACAGTTTTCAGATTAACTTTTATTTAAAAAATATATATATTTATATGTATATATATATAAACATACAAACAAAAACATTGTATAGGAAATTATTAATAAATGAGTGTGGATATATCGATGATCGATGACGATACTACTTTTACTGAAGTTACCCAAAATCATGGAGCTACACTAAAGCTTGGCGGCAGCCCTGTGTTTCAGTACCAGCGTTGTCCTCCATGTGGCGCTGTGTGGTCAGGATTCTCAGTGGTTTTGGAGAGGAAGGAGCAGCCGGTCCCTACAGACGGAGGGGGAAAGGAGCTGTAAAGCTTGAGTTGTGCTGCGAGGGTTTTGCCTTGATACAAATCTAACAGCAGTGAAAGAGAGGGGAAATTTCTCTGGCTTTTTTTAATGAATGGCCACTTCCTCCAGCTAAAACAACTTGCAGCCCTTCTTTTTTTTTTTTTTTTTTTTTTAAAGAGGCAGTCTGAACACTTTTGTGTTGAATGTGAAGAGGTCTCATCTGTAATCTGTGTCTTTGTGTTTGTTTCTTTCATTATTGTCTTTAGAAGATGACTGACAGGCCTGTTTATCTTTAAACTGCTTTGAAAATTCAAACTTTTGTTTCTTCTCATAATTCATGAGTTTCATAGTTTCAGAGCATGGTGTGCATCATATTCAAATCCTCCTGTCTATATCTTAATAATAATTTAATCCTTCAAATTAAAAGGCAGCAGTGGACAGGAAATGACTTTGTCAAAGGAGCAGATGTTCTTTTAAAAGCATTTTTTTCCCTCTCAACGTGCCATACAGTGCAGAGGACTATTACTCAGTACATTTGATTTAACAGTTGTGTGCTATCAAAGGTAAGCTAGTGTTAGCGGCTTGTATTTGTTGCAGGCTCCATCGGCAGGCTTCTCTCTGTGGTCGGCAGAGGAGCCAGAGCCCAGCTCGGCTTGAGTCAATAAACGGAGAGCTCAGCACAAAACCACACTGCAATCGAACAAGCTGTTTACCCTGAAAATTAGCCTTCCCCTGTACTTTTAGGGCTTTTAAAGCGACCAAAAATACACAGTGCGAGCAATATGTATCTTGGCCGCCGTTCGGGCTCCGCCAGAGACCTCTGTCCTTTTTATACGAACCCTAATAACTCAATCTCCACAACCACTAAACCCTCTTATCACTGGGTGCTCGCTGCTGCACTCATCATTATTTGATTTGCAAAATTGGAAGGTAGAGATAAAGAAATAAAGCTGGCTTGCCATTACACACAGATGGCACTTGTGGCTTCCAGCTTATTTCTTACCATGTGAAAAGTGCACACTCTGAAAAGGCAAAGCCTGCCATTGTCACACAATCAATAGGTTTCACATCCCGCCTTTGTTCAGCCTGTCCATCTTCTTCACACGTTTTGTGTCTCTCGTTTCTGTTTGATTTTTTAATGTCCCTGAAGCTTGAAGCCTTTCAAAGTGTTTGTCTGACACTAGTCGTAGAGCTAAACAGGTGTGTTGGCAAGTGGTGGCACGTCATTTGTTATCATGTACTAAATACAATCCAAATATCACAGTATTTTCTGCATGTTCTACTGTACACATATTGATGTGGTATATAATGTAGAAAACACTTGACATGTGTGTTATTACATTTTTTTATACATGCACCAGTGTGTGTAAATTTCTGTGGAACAGTAACATGAACACACACACACATACATAATACTAACCTGAACTTATACTAATAACAACTAATAACTAATAACAAAGAAAAAGTTGTTAAATAATAAATGTGATATAAGTGAATGCAGTCACCCATGTCATTTCCGTAGCATAGCATGTGAATGTGATAGAGGCACGGCTGACTTTTTAGATTTACATTTACAAGAAAAACGTCCACAATCATGAAAAAAAGAGCTCCTCCTTCATTATTCTTAAATTGCCTGTTTACTCGTATCATGTCTAAGTGTTTCTGACATGGCATTTATTCAGACTCAGATGCTGTCAAAACTCTGCCGGCTAAATTCGGATCAAAGTGGCCCCGCGGTCGTCACCCACTATTCAAACAGAGCTTCTGTCACAGGCGGACAAAACTGCAACGTCAATCAATCAGCATTAGATCAGAGTCATCTTTAAATGGACAAATCAAATCAGATCTATATGTGTGACCTCACCGTGTGTGTGTGTGCATGTCTGTTTTTTTTTTTGTTGTTTTTTTTTTTGCTGTAGTGTGGAACACAAGAGGGCTCAGGATGTTTGATTATTAATGCAGACGGACTGTTGGAATCAAATAATTAACAAAATACCAACCTCATTAAAGAAAAAGAGGGGACTGAACTCTACAGTGACTGCAGGAATATCACCATTAGTCACCATTATAATATCATGATCATGAAGGAAATGTTTCTGTTAGGCCTGATCATTTTCAGTCAGTCGGAGGACGGCTGTGACAGCAGCGCAGACATCTCATTATCTCCACTCTTATTGTTTCCTCTTCTTCGGACCGCAGGGTTATAAAAGGAGAAGCATTTAGCCCCAGACAGAGTGACGGATGCAGCCATTCTCCTCTCTGACCAGGGAGGTCGGCTTCTTCTCATTTAGTTGCAGGCACACACTGATCTGTTTGTAATCACATATAGTGATGGCTGTCTTATTTTTGATTGAGATATAAAAAGCAAAATGCCAAAGTTTTCTCTTTTATAGAAGATATTTATAAAGTATGCAATTCATGTGCGTGTGTGTGTGTGTGTGTGTGTGTGCTGCAGTCGATGGCGATTTTGAAGAAATTCTTTCATTTCATTCTTTCATACTTAGCTACATGATGATAATCGCAGGTCTCCTTGAGGACATCATCTAATTTCCTGACTCCAGAAATTATTATTGTTATTATTATTATTATTATTATTATTATTATTATTATTATTATTATTATTATTATTGTTAAATCTTTATTATTTTTTTCAATCTTGTAGGGAATTAACATGTAAAAAACACTCAACCACTATATATACTGTGTGTATATATATATATATATATATATATATATATATATATATAAGCAGAAATA
Source organism: Nibea albiflora (assembly GCA_014281875.1). NCBI lineage: Eukaryota > Metazoa > Chordata > Actinopteri > Sciaenidae > Nibea > Nibea albiflora. The sequence continues at coordinate 2,065,920 of CM024794.1, forward strand.
ACACAACCCCACATTTATTTTTAAACTTCACATTAAGAGTTAAGTCTACAAAATGAAGTAACACAAACGATCAATGTGAGAACCTCTTCACATGTTCCTCTTCTAATTGTTTGCCATAGTTTTCCTTCTCTTTCTTAAATGAGCTCAGTTAGTCTTTCCTTCTTCTCTGACAGACAAACATTTGAATTGAGAGAAACCCATTCAACATGCCTCTTCTTCTTCTGCTCTCTCTAAATTGGTTTGTATGCTGTTTATGTGCCCCCCAATCCACACACACACACACACACACACACACACTCTTCCACCCCCTCTCATCACCCCCCACCCTACCTCTCTTTCCCAAACATCCAATCATTGACCATAACCCGTCCCTCTTTACTGTGAGGTACTAGCTCCTTGACCCAAATTACACATACACATACACACACACACTTGTACACACTTGTACACACTCATACACACATATGGTTGTAGTGTGGGTGTCATCTGATCCAATGGAGCTGTCTGACCCCCTCCCAGCTCTTCTTGCTGGTGACTCAGTCCTGTCTGATGAAGCCTTGTAAATACTGACATGCTGTAAACTTGTAGATCTGATTTCAGGGTGCATTTGTGTGTGTGTGTGTGTGTGGGTGTGGGTGTGTATGTGTTTCCACGCTTGAGCATGTTCCTTTCCTACCTGATTGTTTTCACATGATTATATTTGGTTGTTTGTCAGAAGTGTGCACACGTGTTTTTGCATGTAGACATGTTCTGCTTCTGTATTGCTGTAGTTTTTTCTTCCTCTCTCTCCTTGTTTTTTTCCCCTTCATTACAGCACACACTGCTCTGGACCCCAAACACACCACTCTTTTGCCATATACAGCATTTAAAAATCTCACTTTTTTTTTTTTTTTTACTGTAGTTCTCAAGTTTTATGACAAAATTAGAAAAATCATGCCCTGGGAATTTTTTTTTTCTTTCGCTGTTGTCGACGTCTGTTTTTTTTTAGCTGCCTGACATGAGAAACGTCAATAAAAACACAAAATGTTCAAAAAATGTTCCCAAATAGGGCTGTTAATAAAACCTCCCCGTTAGCTTGCGGTTTGGGAGCGGGGGACCGGGCAGGAAGCCATTTTCACACAGGCCGGCCTGACCTCGACTCTTAACTCTGTCTGAAAATAGCAGACGAGCAAGACCAGCGTACGAGGAGAAGAGAGAGGCGGAAAAGGGAAAACTGAGGAGATAGATCCCTCCGCCGCAATGTTACCTGAGAGAGAAAGAAAAAAGGAAGGAGGAGGAAAAAGACCTGATGGCTTTTCCACCAGTCTTCCGATTCCTTTGCAAAACAGTAAATCTTGTGAAGTTTATTTTCTTTGCAGCATCTGTGTTTTATAAGGGCTCTTTTAATTTGTTTTTACTCTGTCCAGTGGGGGATCCCCGCTCCTTCTTCTTCTTTTTTTCTTCTTCTTCTTCTTCTTCTTCCCCTTTTGTGTTCAACCCTTTTAAGCCCTCCCTGCCATCTCTCTCTCTCTCTCTCTCTCTCTCTCTCTCTCTCTCTCTCTCTCTCTCTCTCTCTCTCTCTCTCTCTCTCTCTCCCTCCCCTGTGTGGAAGTGAGTGTTTTAATAATGATACTTTGGGGAATTGGGATGGTAGAACAGCTTTCTCCTCCTGCACAGAAAGACTATAGCCCCCCCCTACTCTCACCTCCTTCTCTTCATTCTTCTTCCTCTCCGCTGCTTTAATCCCTCCCTCCTTTAATATGTCTGGGAAACTTCAAGGAATGAATGGTAGAAAGTGGAGATAGACTGATACAGGTCTGCCGATATTTTCCGTTTATGCACTGTACTGTACTTTATGTCTGTTTAAACGGCACCGGTACAACACCTTAGTAAAGGAAAGATCAAGATGTTTTAACCTTTCTAATGCTAATCAACTTCATGTAAAAATATGATCAGATAATGAAATGTTTGATCATTTTTCAGACATTTCTGGCTCAGCAGCCTGCTGATGAATGCCTTTTTGGCGTTGGGACAGAGGTGTCTCTTGTGTAATTGTTCCATAATAAGAAGCGATGTAAATAGATCTGCTGTGCTTGCGGTGTCAGTATTGCTGGAGAACGGTGAGGGAGGTTGAGAAGTAATGAAATTAAGGAAAGGAGTGTGTTCAGTGTTCTTCCACCGGGAGTATAAATAATGGATTTTAAACTTATTTGGCAGCTGGATGAGTGTTTATCTCCACGGCTTTATTAATGACCATTGTGAACTGGAGGGATGTTGTTTTTCGCTTCCTGTAAATCTCTCCTCATCATTTGTTGAGTATAGAATTCTGACTATGTAAGTGCCTAAATATTGTCAGAAAAAAAACAAGAAGTTATGTATGTACAGCTTTTTACTGGACATTCATACTGTAATTCATTGGGGTGGACCATATAACTAAAGTCTTGATGCACGTAATGTTATATCTCTGTACAGTGGCAATATACATACTGTACAATGTGATTTAAAAGTTTCTGAAAAAATCAATTGAGACATCGTCAACGGGCAAAATGCCACATTCAGCAAATGAAACTCCTCACAAGTCAAGGTACATCCTGACAGTGATATCTTGAAGGGGGCAGACACAAACAAGGCTGACCAATCATCAGTGCTTTTGATACTGGGCACTGTGGACATATTTTGGTCGGTCTATATCGGTAGCAAAGTTTGACACCCGGCCCTAATTTTAGGCAGGCAGAGCGACGGTAACAGAGAGACGTCACTCAGCCCGGTCTAATTGAATAAAACAAGTTGAACAGTAGGTTACTACACTCTTGTGAGTATGAAGTAATGAAGCCAAGCTTTCAGTCACGAGAGCACCATCGGGTTGGAGGCACTTGACCTACAAAGATCTCAGCATGTGGGAGTTTTTCTGTCTGCAGGCCAGAAAGAAGCCATTCCACTGTGAGAGCGGGCACTTTTTACACCCTGCGCGATTAGGTTCAAATCCATTCAGAGCGTGTATGTTCTTGTTGGTGCTGTATGTTTGTTTATGAAAGCCCACAATAAAACGTGCCTCGCCCAGCCTTACACAGCCGTTAATCCCGAACAGAGGTTTCACAGGCTGATTACGATCCATCGTCCAAGTGCTGTTGCAGAGATTTTGCAAGAGTTCAGTTCTGCCAAACACATTGATCGGGATATTTTATTACATACTACAACTGTTGGCATACAGAAAGAGGTTTTTTTTATCTTTCTGAAGTAAGCAAAAAAAAATAAAAAAATCTGCTCTTCTCCAAAAATATCTTCAAATGCACAAAGTCTAGTCATGACTATAAAAGTATTCCCCTGCTGGGACATCATAGCTTTTTTCTTCTCTTCAGTATTTCTCTTTCTCAAAATCTCTCCATCTCACTCACAGCTGCAGTTTCATCTTCAGGTCAAGGTCTATCCTCATTCCCAGAGGATCACTCAACCTGCCTAACCTGCTGTCTCCTAACACCACACAACCCAGTTCCTCTCCAGACCTGCTCGATTTCTCTTTTCCTTTGACTGAAGTATCTCTGGCAGAACAATTCAAATAAGACACAGTGTTTGTGTGGACACACAGAGTCTTCAGAGCTTGTCCTGTTGCACGGCGGCTCCTCATTGGAAGCGTCCTGCTTGTATTGGATGCAAATTGGGTATTAAAGAGTTGAGAGAAACATGATATAGCGTGACACGAGGCAGCTGAGGAGAGAGAAAGACCGCGAAGGATAGAGAGAGAGGCTTAATGCGAGAATAGAATGCAAATGCTGTTGAGACAGGGATGGATGGATGGATGGAGTGACGGAGGAGAGCTGGACGGATGGTTGGATTAAGGGGAAAAAAGAGAGACAAGGGTCAGGTGACAGTGTGACTTTTTGGCAGGGCCAGAGTTTTTCTCTCGACGACGGCGACGGAGCTGGATTTGCATTGATGGATCTTCTTTCCATGGGGATGTCATGTATCAGTGCTTGGGCACATCACGCCCTGGTCATTAATCAAATCATGGCCTCCGTCTAGAGCTATCTCTCTGCCAGACGCTTCTCATCTGTCTACCTCGCTGTCCCACTCTCTCACTCTCTCTCTCTCCTTCTCTTTTCAGTAGCCTTGGGCACCTTTTGCCTCTCTGGCCTCCTCTCCACCTTTTTCCTGTTCAGACGCTGCGTTTCAGTTTGTAATTATTATAAACAATACGCAGAGATCCAGACAAGTCCATAGTTATATTTCAGCAGGTGATTCACAAGATTAATATGATGAAACCAAAACTGCAACATTAGGAGCATTTTAAAGCAGTACAGGTAGTAATGATGGTACTGTAAAAGTAACAGCTGCTTATAATTATGGTAAAAGCCCTTTAATCTTCAGACTGGATTCTGTGGTCTGTGGGTTTTGTGTTTTTTTTTTTGTTTTTTTTTGGGTGTCTCTTTGGCGTCACCCTGAGCGTGATCAGTAACATCTACAATATATCTCACTGTGAATCTTCAGATTGAAGTCAGAAAGAAAAGTCTGTGTACCCGTTTCGTCATATTATTATTGCCATATTTATAAAGCCATGTGCACACACAGTTCCGTTTTTGCAATTAGAACCCATAGGTGGATGTAGACACACCCTTAATGACTTGTTTGCATATGTCTGCTCCACCACTCTTTATGAAAATAAGAGCAAAGGGCAAATAAAGTCTTTTAACAGTGCCAAACCACCGTCCTGCCACATTGCTATTATTTGTGCTAAAGACAGCACAGGAAGGAAGCAAGGATTACCCTGTACACCATCATCTGCATCACTTCATCATAATTTAAAATGTATATTAATATTTCAAATTTGATTCTAACTATTCTAATAAATAATGTATTTTTCAAATGTTCTGGTCTGCAGACAACTCACCGTTCTTTTTCAATCACATTCATTCATTCTATCAGGTGACAGAGGCTGCCATGAGGAGCACTTAATAATCATTCAAATTTACAATGCACAACTTTAATTATATAACATTTAAATACACACTGAAATTGCAAAGAACATGAACAATATTCTCCATTTTCACTTTCCCATATTATGTTTTACGTGTTAAATATCCGTGCTAATATCCCTCATTACGGGAATCTTTATTCAGTGACATATGATCAGCTGAGGTTGTTCTGAATCTGGGGAAGTTGAAAATTGATGATGCTGGAAAAAATGACAACTTTGTGAGGCAAAAGACAAAGGTGTGCAAAATTTGGAAAGTTCCCTATGCGGATTAAAACATCAATGTATGTGCAGGGTGTAGCCTTGGCTGGTTTTAGTCATTGTTAAATCATTCCACACTTTCAACATTTATCGGATGAATCTTTTTTTTTTTCTCTCGTAACTGTCTTTTTAGGTACTGCAACCTTATTACATTTTAGTTTTCTAATTTATCATTTTAAGATTTGATGGACTGAATGACAACACAAAATAATATAAATACACATTCAGGTCGCCTCCTTCTCTTAAATGAAGTATCTGAATTATCATTGAGAAAGAGCAAGATTGGGCAATTTACAGAAACTGTTAAATGTCTGCTCCACCGCAGAAAAAAATACAATAAAATGAATAGTTTTAGTCATTTCACATCATCATAGTGAACCTTCTCCTCCTATATTTCTTTCTTCTTTCTGCAACTCCCCACCACATACACACCTACACAAACATCCAGGCACCCTCGCTGTCTGTCTCTCTGAATCTCTTCAAGTATCATCTTCTGCCAGTGCGTGATCTCTAACACTTGTCTTCACTGGGGCTCAGATAATTTAGAAGCGCTTGGCTTTGAGTGACAGCATGGTATGACAGTTTGATTAACAGCGATCGCCGCCCCTGTCTCAGTGCGGTCACACCTGTTCTACAGTCCACAGCGAGGCTCAGTTTTAAGGGAGGGAGTCGACGGCGAATAATGCTGTAGGACAAAAGTCTGTTTTGGATGCTAAATTCATCGACACCCCCTCAACCCCAATCCTCACCCACCACTCCCCTCTTAGCTGAAGCACCATTATGGCTTTTCAGGCTGCTTCCTGTACAGATTTTTTCTTTTTACTTGTCTGCCCCCCTCCCCTAAACACAAAAGGTAGCTGCCCAGGCTCTGGGGGTGTAGCACTTTGGAAATGTGAAGGAGCTTTCAGGAGCTGCCCCTGTACAGACCACCGTTAGTCTGACCCAGAGAGGAGCAGAAGGAAATGAAGGACAGGTTTGCGTAATGGTCTCCTCTCCCCAATCCGAAGGTCACACAGCATTGTTGGCCAGCGGAGGTCTAAAAGACAGGCCTTTGGAGGACCACAAAGCAGAGGTTTGGCAGGACTAATGAAACTCGGAGCTACACGTTAATGATCTAAAAGACTGGACCAAAACACTCAGCAGTCCCTTTCCGCTCACATTCAGCCTCCTCTTGATTGCTCCTTCCAAATAATGACAAGGCACTCTCCTTCTCTACCTCTATTGTAACCTTTGATGTCCGCCTTGTTTTCTTTGTCTCTGCGTCCTCCTCCCTCCTTTTCATTCCTTTATGTTACACGGCTGTCACTCATCTATTAAGGCAACAAATGGAACAAGGAAAACATTCAGAGAGTGTATTGTGGTGCACCCACAGGTTTGCTCTTTATTTCTTTTGAAAGCACTTGAACTTGGAATTTTCCTTGGGCTACCCATTGAATCAGCAGGATACACTTTGTGTTTGTTGTATCTATTGTCATGGGATTACAAATATATTTGTTTTACAATCCACATTTCTTATCCCCCATAATGAAATGTTTCTATGTAACTGTCTCTATGTGACTGTTTCTTTTCTCATTGTATTAAAGGGCCATCTTAGAAGCCATATTATTACACTCACCTCTAGTGGTATGTAGGCCTGCAGATAGTTCTCTTTTAATATGTCCATGTTTAGAAATGAGCTCCTCCAAGACCTATGCCCATCGCAGTGGAGCTAAATGGAACTGTGGTTGTGCTCGTTGATGAAATGACATTTAAAAAATTCCAACAGCAGCATGTGCAGAAACAAGCCAGCTGTGAACCCCGGCTAATGAAGCTGTGTTCATTTTGGTAACTGTTATAGACTTAGTCTCTGGGTTAGTCTTTAGATGGACAGACTAATTAGTTTCAGTCACATCTTTTTAAAAAATTTTTTTTTATCTATTCAGATATTTTTGCGTCTGCACGTGTGAGAGAAAAACGGATGATGTGTTTCTAATGAAGACTCACTTGTTTCACCTCCATCCGTTAATTAATTATTAATTACTGTAGTAGTGTGGGCGGAGGGAAAAGAAAAGAGAGCACTCTGGACAGCTTCTAGATGCTTCCATTTTTGTGGGTCAGGTGGTACAGATTGGAACTCGTCAGGGTCAGGGTGCAGGTCCACCACTTTCTCTTAAAATGTTATGCAGGCATAGTCCACCACTGATGTTTTTGTACCATATCGTCTCATCAACAAAACACACATTCCATCATAGTTTTTATTATCAACGAGCTGTCTTCTGTCATCACATCAATCAGTTTTCATGAATGAAATGAACACTGAAGCTTCAGACCAGGATGCTGTCCACAGAAAGATCACCTCTGTCGCTCAGATCATGTGTATATGTGCTTTTTCTGATACATACAGTAATTACCTCTGCCCTACAAATAAATGCCGTTTTAATGTCAGAGGCTAAACTGCATGTGTTAACTCAAGTCGTAGGTGTACTAGCAGTCCCTCTCCTGATGTAGCTGGTTAAGGTCATTAGGCCTTTAAGAAGCCCTTTGACATGGACTGATTATGTTTGGCTGGAGCTGCATGGGATATGTGAGATGAGATGTGTGTCTTTGGATCATCTGTGTATGTGTGTGTGTGTGTATGTGTATGTCTGTGTCTGTGTGTGTGTTGAGCCAGTGTGTAGGGCCTGTTGATTGGCCTTGATTAACAGACTGCCAGGCACTAGAAGCAGAGCTCAAGCCTTTGTAATGTAGCATCTTGAGCTGGTTATTTCCAATCATTCCACAGGAGGCCTTGAACCCGGGGTTATATGTGTTTGCGTTTGTGTGTGTGTGTGAGTGTGAGTGAGAGACAGAGAGAGCGAGAGAGAGAGAGAGAGAGGGGGGGGGGGGGGGGGGGGGGGGGGGGGGGCACAGTATTCAAACAAAACATATTTTCTTATGGAGAGAAAGGTGTTTTTATTTTGTAAACAAGGTCTTCTGCTGGTCGGCTGAATGCCTATTGTGCAGTTTAAAGTGCGTGAATGGAAAAACTGGACAAGTGATTTTTTTTTTTTTTATTATTTAATTCAAACTGAGCAACGCTGAGAATTAGCATCTGTAAAGAGCAGTGAGCTGAAAAGAGAGCCACTAAGCACAGAAAAATGAATTATGTATCAAAGGTTGTTCCAGTGTGATTTATTGTATTTTGCGAGCATTACCTGTGAACACTCTCCAATGACATATTTGTCTGTTTTGTTCCACTCAGAATCTATATAAAAAATTACAAAAAAGATTTCTCTAACCTTGCTGTTCGGAAAACATCCACTAACTCACTGAACACACTTTTAATAATCCTGCATTTGTGTGTGTATGTGCGTGTGTGTTCTTCAGCCAAGCTGAGCAGCCAGGATTCATACAACAATTTCACCAACAACAACATGGGGAACCCGCGGCTGTCTCCACTGCCCAGCCTCACTGTGGTGCTGCCTCTGGCTCAGATCAAACAGCCTATGACCCTGGGCACCATCACCAAGCGCACTGGGTAGGGTAGCACCTGTACACACACACACACACACACACATATACACACCTCAGCCTTTATTCTCTCCGGTTTATGAAGCACATGTGTAACACACATCTCCAAAGTGTTTAAACAGAACAATAATGTGTCTGTAATTCAAATATTTCATTAGAAATATGAAATAGGAATAAATCCTTACAGTGTGCTATGGAGCATTAATTAACATTTTATTTACATGCACAAGTCATTCACAGATGCATTCAATCTGTTTTATGAATGTGGAAAAAACTCTCCTCACCTCAAATATTAACAGACAGTGGCTGCAGTTTGCTCACTTCTCATTGAGAGGGAATAATTATTCATATTAAAAATAAATACAATAAATAGATAATATGCCATACCATAACACTGTCAACAGCTGTATCATATTATAGTTATCTTTTTGTAGAAAAAGCTACAGATACTTCACAGTATGAGTTGTTGACAAATACACAAGAGGCACTTCTGTCAGATTCAGACTGTGTTATCAGGGTTATAAACATTTATTAACTGTTTATTAACTAGTTTATAAATGATAAACAGAATAACATCTTTCAATATTTTTCTTATATAAAATTAGAGTAGAAAGTACAGCAATAATAAAATGTATTTCCATATGCACAAAAGATATAAAAAGTATGTTAAATGACATGATATGTGCGTATGAAGAGTCTGGTGAGAAGACATGCTGACGTGTTTTTAAAGGATACTTTTCCCATCTGCATGTGAGCTCTTTTTAGAACAGTTAGTGGCAGCACTCTGAGAAGTTCTATCAAATCTATATCTGTATTGATAAATGAAACGTCTCGGTCATTCTGATCATTTTCAAGAAGAATTCCCTTTTGTGAAAATAGTACAACTGAAACCTTCAAAACGCATCTCCAGAGAGGGCGAGTGCAAATGGATTATTGGCAACCTCACAGAGTCGACTAAATTGACAGTTTGGCCACTGTCATGGAAAATTTAAATCACACTGTATTCCATCTTTAACTACAGTCAGTGATTTGCTGTCTTTATCCATTAATCACGTTGTAAAAACACTGTGTTGTGTCAACAGTGGCCTCGCGTAGGCCAAAGCTTTTCCTCTCACACATCCAGCTGATGTTCATGGACTTCTTTTGTCTCAGGCCACCACTTTTTTGCATAGGGTAATGAAGCACAGCACACACATGCGAACATGTCCTGGGGCTGTTTGGAAAGTGGATAAAAGGCATTATGCGTTCGAAGAATAGAAACCTCTGCAACAATTTCAAATCTCATTCATGTCATTCAGTTCCGTGTAAATGTGCAAGCTTGACTAGTGAAACAGATTAAAAGTACGACAGAGTGGAGCGCTCTCTGTAGCTCTGTCCCTTTTTTTTTTTTTGGATCTTCGCCATGCATTGAAATCATGTAGTTTTAAGACCATCAGCAACTACAGGCCTTTGCTAAGTGCATTTACATACAGTACAGGTGGCTCCACAAATATGGGCAGATTTTAATATTTTCATTTAAATGTAATTTTCATGCCCTGTTTGAATAGGAAATGCTATAATGATTCAGACAGACGGCCGGGGATTTATTTCCCCGTGATATTTGATAAGTGAGCTTTGAGGACGAAAACAGAGACCTGATCCTGCGGTCAACGTAAACAGCATCAGGCCATTTTCCAAATCATTAAGATGACCCTGTAAAGTTCATTTGCTTTGTAAAATGTATTATTGCTTATAGGCCACTGTGGTGTCCTGTTTGGGATATTTATGATGATGTCCTGGTCCTGGTGGTTTGCATTTGGTTTAGCAGTTGTCATATTTAAAGTCATGCAATGTGGGCTTCTAAAAATGGCTCTGATTGGTTTTTAATAGTCATCGAAAGACAAATAAGTCCTCATACAGAGCACTTACAGGTTGCTTGTGTTCACTGATAGTTTCCTATGTTGAGTAAAAAAAGTTTTTTTTTGTGATTTATGATATCTGATTCTTTTTTTCCAGCTGATTTTTCTTCTGTCTCTCTGTTGGTGTTTGAGATTTGTTCTCTGTTTTTTTTTATTGTCTCCTTTACAAAACTCTCTCAGTAAACTCTTAACTCTCTCTTCTTTTATTTTTTTTTTACTTTTTCTTTTTTGACTCTTTTGTATTTATTTATTTTGGATGTGTTGCACAAAAATATTGTGTTTCCGGGACAAGAGCAAACCTTTCTGTCGCATCCTATTCTGAGAAAGAAATTCTAATAAAATGCATGAAAACGTTGACTTGGATCAGGAACTGCCTGATTAAACATGAAGAATCTGATGAGACGTTCAGTGCCACGTTTCAGTTCTCAGCACTCTGTTACAGTTACAGACACATTGTGTCAATAATTTAGCTTTGATAGGCCTTGTGACAAAGTCACATGGATTCTATGTAAATGAAGTTTTTGTGATATAACCTTTTCTTTGTGCTGATCCTGCTAAATATCCAGTCATGTTTTTTAGACTTGGACTAAAACAGAAATATAAAAAGTATTGATTTTTCTTTATTTGTTGTTTACCACTTTACTATCGAGTGAATCACAACAAGTCTTGATCCATGTAGGTTGATTTGTTATCTTTTCACTTCTATTTCAGGTAGTGGTGAAAATGCATGTTTCCATGAAAAGACCAACACCAATAATGTTGTACTGCAGTAGTAGTAGAGTAGTACTTTGTAAAGTAACTTCCCCGTCTGACATCCAGACCTATTTATAATATTGCTTCTTATATTTTGTCCAGCCGTTTTAAATGAAGGTAGGCTCTCAGGATGACACAGTGCACCTCACCCTCAGCACAAACTACATGCAGCCTCCGAAATGTGCACGAGTACAAATGGTGAACCAAACAAGAAGTGTACATTCAACAGTGTTTATCAATTAGTTTTAGCAAGAGTACAGTTTCATTGTAATAGAGCTAAATGTTGGTGCTCTAGTGGGTTAAAATAAACTCATTGTTGGTTTGGATCTTTTCATGGGAATGCATACAGTAAAGAATATAGACGGCTCTATTGTTGCAGTACAAATCATCTCTTTTTGTGAGACTTCCAAACATATTCCACATTTTTACAGGAACAGTATTCCTGCTCATGAAACACCTCAAGCAGATATATTGGCTCTTCAGGACATCGTCAGGCCTGGCAGGCCGCCGCGGTACTTCTTCATTCATTCTTCTATCCAGTCCAGAGGAAGCATCAGTATTAATGCATCGGGACATGCAGCTGTGTGGCCTGCTCCTGCATGCACACGGCTGCACCGATTCACCAAAACACACACGCACACGTGCATACACACACTGAGTGAAGCAGCAGGTTTGGCCCCTAGAGTGTGGAGGGCTGGGTGGGGGTGTGGGGGGGGTGATATCATATGCTTTCACGCTATACTTGCACAGGAGTGGCCAGGCACCATCTGTCTGTCTGTGCAGCCAGCCCTCTCTCTTTATAAGAGTGCACGTGTATGTGTGATTGTGTGAGAGAGAGACAGAGAGAGAGAGAAGCGTCCGGCAGCTGTATTTACACCTGTATGAGCAGATCCCTGTTGGCAGGGCAGCAGAGGAACACACCAGCTGCTTAACCTACATTCTCTACCAGGCAGTGTTTGTGTGCACTGTGCTGTGACATGCACACACACACACACACACACACACACACACACAACAACAGCACATGCAGATAGACATGTTGGTGAAGCTGTCAGCCCCTTTGTGGGACCAACTGTAGGGATGCCGTCACACAGATCCCGGCACTGTGCAGACAACCAATGTGCAAAATGCTGCTTATGTCTTTATTTACCTCAAATGGGTTAACACCCCACCAGCACCACCACCACCCCCCAGATTTTTGTCGGATGTGGCTCAGCATTCGCCTGATAACCTCCCCCCAGACGAGGCCAGGTCAGGGAGTGAAGTAGCACAGCCAAGCTTCTGCTAGTCCTCAAAGTCTCCTGGGAGTCCCGAACAAGGAGAGGAGTGTCGGTTCTGACCCGGCCTCTTGTTTCCTGCCGGCCAAATTTGGCAGAAGGTTGGCCCCAGATGAATTAAACCCAGAGGATGATAAAGACACTGGTCAGAAAATCAAAAGATTCTGTCTTGGTGAAATGTCACTGTTAGAATTTAATCAGTGAAACACTCGAGCAGTGCAAGGAATGTCTGCTCGTCCCCTGTCATTAACCTTGTGATGTGATGAATTCAGGATTTGCAAGCAGCCAAACTTTCGCACACGTCTCCTATTTGCACACAGTGTGACTTTAACACAGACAAATCGAAATCCAAATGAAAAGACTGTCGCACGCAAAACAAAGCACCCTTGACCAAATCCTGCTGATGACATTTTCAAGCAAATGCAGATAGAGTGCAGGCGAGGGAACGAGAAGGACAACAGCAAGAGAATGAATGAGACCCTGTGACCTGCTGCAGATGTGCCCTCAGATTACTGTAATACGTATATAAGAGCCGGCCCGGTGACAGAGCCCCGCTGAGACCGGAGCTAGGACAGGGCTTTAAGAACGCAATGCCCCACATCACATGGCAGCAAGACAAAACCATTTGCACAAATCACCTCACTTCCCTCCCTTTTAATGGCCCAGGCGGAGCTGCTATTAGGGCCAGCGGGTTAAGACATGAATGTGTGAACGATTATTCTCCGGGAGTGGGGTCGTCACCCTCGCAGGTCGATCGCTCTCGCTCTTTTCCCCTCTTCCTCTTTTTTCTCTGCCCCCGCTCAGTAACGCCCACTCACAGTCTTACACCCCTCTTACTCCACTGACCCGTGTTTAACTGATGTTTCCCAACATGCCACTGACCTGTGTGGGACTCCTTCGCCAAACCTGCAGCATCAGGCAGTGTGTCACAGAGCTGGGCGGTCTTTGTCTACACTGTGGTCCAAACTGTTTACTGCCAGCTCAACATGGTGGAGAATTTTCCCATCATGACCTCATTCTTTTGTTCTATCAGTGTGCAGTTGATATTTTTATTTGCAACTCTGAAGCTTAGATCCTCTGCATTTTACTACAACAGCACTTCCATGTGGTTTGGAGCTATTTTTCATGATAAAAACTGTTGAAAAATCATCAACCACGTTGGAAATTTCTCTTTGAAAATGTGTAATAACATACGCTCACTGGTTCTATGGTTCACTTTTATATTTTACTCTGTACATGATAACATTACTTGAAATGGTGAATGTGAAATAACTCTTTAAGTTGAGTTTTAAGTGGAGACCTCCATGCTCCCCATATAGTTGACTCTGTATTTAGTTTTTCTTCAACGTTCTTCGCAACCAACAATAAATTCCACCAACACAGCCGAGAAATTCATAGTGGCATCTTGTAAGCCCCAAAGCCTACTCGGCCTTTGCTACCCCATGGTGATCTCGCCCCATTCGTCCAGCACTTTCCCACTGGTGTCCATCCATTTACCCAGCTGGAGGCCCAGAGTGGGCGGCTCAGCAGGCTCGATAGACTCAGCGGAGGCTAGACGGTATAGACCATCCACCCCCCTCTGTAACTCGTTGATAAGTGGCAGTTTACTAGGGGCCTCCATTACACCAAACACCATGTTCATTTGTCAACTTGCACTCCAGGAGTAAGACATTCCGGGGCAAATTGTTGCTCCCTATCTCCCAGAGTAACATTTTTCTACACATCCATGTACCAGGACTAATTGAAGACTGTGTGCTATCGTTGGGAGGGCCCAGGGCGGATGCGGTGAAAGCGATAAAATAAAGAAGTCCTGCAGAGTGCTTTGGTTGGCTGGGGATTCTGTTTTTCATGACTCGGGGAGGTTGGCTGGCGGGGACAGAGTTCAGTCTCATTGGACCTTTATTGCTGTAAGGAAAAGGCTTATTTACTGTAAACTGTTTACGGAGCTCTGTCACTATCTCTGGACATGCAGAATAAACACAGGAACACACTCCCACTCCTAATGTCTTGTAAACATCAGAAACACGCACAAACTGACAGATAGACAGAAATACACTCTGAAAGAGACACTACACACACACACACACACACACACGCACACCCACACATTGTGTACTTGTTAACATAATCACAGTGAATACACATTTGCCCACACCCTTGCTTCCAAACAGGCACGCACATTCACAAGACAATGCATGGTCATAAATACACACTCGCACTAAAAAAAGAAGTCACATGCAAACACAACTTCTTTGTCTCAACAATGCCCGAGTGCTGTTAGTTTTATTGGTGTCCCCAGTTCTTATACAAATTGGATAAACAGTTCGTAGTCTTTCTCAATCTGAACAATCAGAACTGTTTCCCATCATTTTTCTGTCGTATTTACACGGTTGGATTCAGACCGACATGTTTTTGCACATGTACCCAAACCTTTTAAAGTTAGGGAGAGACCAAAAAAAAAAGAAAGCATGACATATGTCTGAAGAAAAAAAATCAAAGTCTGTGGACATGCTGCATCTGCCAAATATATGGTATCACACTTTACAGAGCAGCTTGAGCAGATGAATCATCAAACCATCCCGCAGGTTTTCAAATCCATCTTAGCGCACAGACATTCTGTTTCCTGCCTCATATGTGTTGTGCACTTAAACAGACACGTCAAAAGTATGTAATGTGAAAAGTGTATTTGCTCAAGTGTGCTAGTTTAATAATGGTTTTTCCGTCTATCTCTGTATCCCCACCTCCCCCAACCCCCCCTTCACCCCCCTCCCCCTCCCTTTCATGAAGACCCTACCTCTTTGGGGCGGGATGTTTTGCCATTAAAACTCCATGGTGAGTTTTTGCTTCTCCCCTCCTCGGCTCCCTCGGCAGCATGCAACTGTATACTCCGCCACAGCACACATACCGCCTCCTTTACCTCTCATTTGTCTCCTGGTATATTTTCAACACATTCCGCAGAGTTTGTGCAGTCATTCCTCAGGGGGGAAAGATCCCAAAGAGGAGTTTCCCGTTTCTTATTTTCTCATCTTTTTTTTTTTTTGTGCCTTTTTTTGGTTGTGTTTTTTGCAAACCCTTCAATTTTTCTGTGTATGTTGAGCTTTTGTAGTAAGATGATTCAACATGTTGTGTTAAAGCCACTATGGTACTAAAGCAAACAAAGTGAAGATTTGTTGGATTTAATGCTTCATACAGTATTGCCAGTTTTGGTTGATTTTAATTAGCAGCTAATTTTCTAAGAAAGGTTGCAGATATAAAAAAACCAATAATAGTAATAAAACAAACAAGCAAAAAAACAAAAGTGCATGCCTCAGGTCCGTATCATAGGTGGTAGTCCATCCAGGGGGTGTATTGCAGGGCTTTGGGGCAATGCCATAGCGCTTCTTGTCTGGTTACCGTGTGGTTTCTTTGAGCCACCCACTAGAAAATGACATCTCTGTCTTCTTGTCTTTTTCCTACTCTCTGTTTAGACCCTCCATGATGTTTTTCCAAGAATAACGCCTTTGTGTAAAACACATGCTGTTCAAATTTTTCTTTAGCCTTCTTTGGTTACATTTTTTTTCCCATCTGATGTGTGTTTGCACGCAGTAATCATGCCTTGTCGTATTCTGGTATTCTTGTGAACAGTGTCTTGTGTGGGTATAGCAATATGCATAATGTGTACCCCTCTCCTACAATATGTGTTTTGCAAGCTGTTTAGTCAATTCTGACTGAATAATTGTATTTAAAAAGTAAAGTGACTGGGAATGTGAAAGAGGTCACTCAAAGTGATGAACTTATCACCCAGTTCTGCGATCCCTCTCGTCTCGACAAGGCATTTTATCATCTTTAAGCCCATTATCTTGATTTCATGGACCATGACTTTACTTTTTTTTCACTCTCAGAGAGCCTCTTGTGTCCATCCACAGTAGCAAATTGAAGGTTACATGTGTAATTAGGTAACACGTTTGTTGACTATAAAGTCACTTTGTGGCCAAAAATCAGTAATACTGCTCTAAATGTTTTACAAGAATATTGTAGAGAAGCTTACCTAAGCAGATACTTTAGTAATCATTACCCATTTACTTTATTTTTTTATTATGCTCATCCACGCCTAGCTAATCTAAAATGTACTAGCCCGGTTCCAGACCTCTGAATCTCTTCCCACCTTTATTTCAGCGAACGGTCTGGTGTTGATGAGATTGACACCGCAGCACTGATTGTTTTACATTGACTTACAGAAATAACACCCCTAAATCTGCATTTTCCTAGCTATCAAGAAAACTGGTAATTGCTCTCAACAACCACTACAGCTTCCATTTGCAATCGAATGACATCAGCAGGACAGATGAATCACTCGCTGCTGATTCGTTTCCTCAAAAAAAAAGAAAAACTGAAAAAAAAGTGGCAATTTAATCTGATTTTCAGGAAATGGATAATAAATGATTAACATTCACTTTCAAATTGTGAGTCAAACTAGATTTGTTTAATACCCTGCACTGAGAATCAAATGTTAGAGGGCACAGCGTCTTCCTATTCGAGGAACTTTTTTCTGGCAGGGGGCTGAAGCCAAGTCTCTTGTCAACGCTGTCTCGTGAAATCAGATGCTTACAAGCTTTTAAAAGAAGCCCCATTATGACAGAGTCACTTATGGAGAGATGATTGAGTGGCTCAGTGAAGTGAACTTTTCCCTTGCCGGCTCCCTGCTCTCCAGCTCCTCCCTGTTGACTCCATTCACTTTAGAAAATGAATAGCATGTGGTGCCTTCCCCAAGTCTTGGGTTTCATCTTTTGTTGTGGGTAGTCACTCATACGTTTTAATTGAAACTTTTTTTTTTCTTTCTGTCTTCATCCACCTCCTGCTTAATCCAGGCCCTTAGTGATTTCAGAGCGTATACTTTTCAAAGGTACACATCATTAGCATCGGAATCTTGACCCTCACAATAACTGCCTACCGCTCAAATTGGAGCTAGTTAAACCTATATTGTTGTTCCCCTAACAGTGTATGTCCCGCGATGTGAGCTATGACAGTCCATAGCACTTAAGCCTGTAAAATAATTATATATATATATATATATATATATATATATATATATATATATATATATATATATATATATATATATATATATATATATATATATATATATATATATATATATATATATATATATATATATATATGCTATTTAAATGTAATAAATGTGCATGCTGTATATATAGGCACACAAAGAGAAAAGGGAATAGGAACTAAAATAGACATAGGAACAAAAAATCATTTCTCCTTGAAAACTTGATGCCCACTCTCCAATGTTCCCTGAGTTTCCCCAGTGGTTGTCATTAGTGCTGTGTGTTCGACGCAGCCCTAAGGCTGCCTCTTTTCCAAGGGCTGTTGTAAAATAATAACTTTGACGTTGAAGGATGTGTCCTCCACATGACTGCCCTCTCTCACTCTCCCTCTCTCTGTCTTCTTTACCCTTTCCTGGTTGCAGTCGTAATACTAGCTCCTTTTCTGATCTAAATGAACCTTATGGTCCAGAATCGGCAGCGACAGCCGTACAGCTCTTTGTCGCTGGATTGCCAGCTCAAGTGAGCTCTATCATATTTGTTTACTGCAAGGGCCCTGAAAATAAATGGAAGCTGCCACTGGACTTCCATCCCCCCTTGGAGGCGCCTCACGTTAGCCCCGGACATAGTAATACGAAAGGACTTTGATGGTTGATGTCGCAGATTGAATTATGCCCTTGAGGAAAAGCTATTAGCTCAGTCAAGAGTCCTCATTTGTTAAATTAAAAGTGGAAATGGCATGTGAGTAGTCTTCAGTGAATTAAAGTTGCAAAGAAAATGGATTCCACTCCCTGCTAAAGGGCAGTCATACAAAAGGAAATCTTGTGGAGAGAGAGGGGAAAAAGGAAATTTGCCGTTTGTTTAGTGACATCCCTCCCCCCTGCTCGCAATTCCCTTTTAGTGTATTTATGTTTCATAATTTATTGATATTGGGTTACGTTTTTCGTAACTTGGTGTCATTCACCAACCCACTCCCCTACCGCCAGTCCACTCCAAAAACTGTTTGTCCTCCATATGGAGAGCAGAATTGGGCCCTTTTCTCCTGGAACTATGCCTCTCTGTCATAAGGGCAGAAACCTCAACACTTTTAAGCCACTTCAAGTGAGATCAAGAGGAAAAGGATGATTTAAAACGCAGATGAATAAACTTTAGTGGTCACTGTACCCAGAGGAGATGAGAATCGAGCTGTGATCTTTGGTCCTGTTGGCAGGCTCGATGCTAGCTGAGGCCTCTTCAAAGAGGTTCAAACCCAGCTCATCAGCCATGAGACCACAGTGGGGAGCCAATATCACAGGCTTACAAGCGTACGCATTGGTGTGTGTGATTGCATACGTATGTATACTTAGTTATAATATATTATGTGTACGCACATATACGCACACACATATATATTTACACATATATATGTGTGTGTGTGGTTGAAGCATGGTCAGTCCTTCCCTAATGGCTCCAAATATTAATCTCTACTGTGCCTCTTAAAAGTCCTTCCTTACTCATGTGTCATTCTCTCCTCAAGAAAATCTGTCAGATTTAAACAATGTTTTTTCCTTGATTTATTATTCAACTTCCATTTACGTCCAAAGTCAACATCAAGACTACGAGGAGGTTAGAATATCTCAGTACACAGTGTACGTCGCTGTGTGGTATATTCGTCAGCCCCAAGCTCTCACCCTTGAAAACCAACATCAGCTCGCACTGAAATAGGATTTGTGCTTCCTGGGTTATTGAATCCAGTGAACCACAGGGCCTTTGAGGGTTTAACATATTTTCCAGCAATGGGAGAGATGGAACACCAGGGTTTTCGGCAATTAAACACCTCACCAAAGAAGAACTTTGCACACAGCCAAAGTCGGGAATACTGTTCCTCCTCGAGCAATGAACAGAAGTTATATGGTGTCCTGTGACTAACAGATCCCTTGTTTCCTGTATCCCCTTACCTTTTACCATGCTTATAGCCATATTCACTTTAATGGATCACAGTATGGTTCTTGAAAGTTTAAAGACTATACGTATCTTACATGTCTATTTTCATTTCTTTCTCATTGTATTTTCCTTTTAATTTGCCTTACTCTGGTCCATTATTGCTGAGACTGAAAGGCAGAAGAAAGGGCACGTGCTTAGGGAAGAATCGCTGTAATGGAATCACTCTCTCATAGCTAGTGGATAGCCATTACTGGACCTGTTTTTGAAAGGCTTTATCTCCTGGATGCACTGACAAACAAATAGGCCCGAGGAAGAGCTTGGAGGAGAAGACAAGGGCACCCTGGAGTTAGCCAACGCAATATCCTGAGTGTGACTTTATCTCCCCCTCCATCTTCCTTTTACAGACAGGGCTTACTGTGGATATTTGGTTATTCAGCCTTCTCCCCTTGACCCAGCACTAATAAATACAAGCTACGAAACTCGTATGGAGGCCTTTCTTATGACTAACTTCCTTTTTTTTTTTTTTTGATCCCTCTTTCACACGGTGTTGGCCAAACAAAGACATCAACATTTCCTTGCATCCAAGGAGTAATTTATGAGGTGCTGACAGTCTGAAGGGAGGCAACAGAAAGAGAGTTTTACCAGCAACAGGTCTTTCAGCAGCTAGTACTGTAAGTTAGTTGAACTACTGGACACACTATCTGCCCCTGCGAGCATTCCTGTTAAACTGCAATTTTGATTACGTTGTTTTACACTTTTAAAAATATATATTATTATTATTTATTTATTTTTTGCTTTACCAGTTCTACACTTGTATCGGTGAGAACTAACTCCAGCAGGCTGCAAAGCCTTGACGGGGGTGGGGGTTGTTCGGTCAATGTCAGACCATTCTAGAGAACACAAGGACATAATTGTTGCTGTAATTTTATCACTTCACCACCTGCAGGCAACAGAACAATCATCAACACTGACCGTTTTAATTTTTCATTGAAATACAATGTGGCTTGTGTTTTTAAAGCACTACATTGATGTTGTTGGACATGCTGCTATTTATTAATTTGTATTAATTTAGATGTGTTTTACTTTTAATATTATTCAATTATTTGATTATTTTTATGTCATGATATGGCAGAGTTGACGATAAGTAAGACAATATGTATGTGTTTTCAGTAAAACCCACCCCTCTGTTTAATCTTCTTTTTTCAGCCTCGTGTGAATACGCTATAGTTTTTCATATCTGTCCATTTTGTGGTGATCAGAGTCTTATCCCAGCATGCCACAGCTGCTGTAGAAAAATAACAGCAGTAGGAACACTCATTGCCTGCAGGTGGCATACGTGCCAAAGTTGTAAAAACATTATGTTTCCCTGTCGTTAATAATGTTTTTCATGTGCAATATTTTGTGTAGCATCTGAGCTTTTCTACTAATGCTAACTATCCATTTATGCTTATATTTCTTCCACACAAGCCAAAAATATAAAGCACCTGTACAATGTGCAGCAGCAGAAAGCTTTTATGAGCTGAGGATAAGCTGAATTCAAATGTTTTCTTAACTAGTAATAACTAGTTACAAACATGGAAAAAAGGTGCAGATCTGCATCAACTTTTTGTCTTATTTTAGTCTTTGCTTCTTTTTCTTCTCCAACAACTGAGTGTAGAGTCCGTTGCTTCCACACCAGTGTGGTTTCCAAAGGTCAGTGTTAAGCACCCCTCTGGGAGTGTGTGACACCACCGTGAGTCTTCAAGCACTGAGCCCACCTCACGCTTGATCTGCTGTGACCATGTTTTACTGTCCAGGTTGGTTATAAGGCCGGACAATAATACCAGACCTCGCTACTGTTCTCTGATCATTCCCATATGGGGAACCCTATTGCAGCTGAAAACCCTTTCTGTGTCCGCCTCCTCTCAAACAGTCCTGACATGCTGAATAATCCAATAACTCCCAATAAATTCTCTCCTGTGGCTGACACAAAATGAGGCAACCAGGGAGGAGAGCCTGGAATGCTGCTGTTGTGAGGTGCATGTTTCATTAAGTGATGAATCGCTCAGATCATGTGCGTCTGTGTGACTGAAATGTAGAGGACTGGGAAACATACTGAAAATACATGACTTATAACCCAATACATGACATTGTTTATTAGTCACCAGTGATGATGAACCCAGCCGTGAGAACATTGTCATTAGTTCAGCTGGTCAACCTGTGCACACTACAACAATGGAAGCCACAGTTGTCCCTCTTTTAGGTTGCAGACTTTCCCCTTTGTCTCTCAAAGCACACTGAATTAGTTTGGTTTTGTTTAGTTCTAGTTTGGTCTAGTTTGTCTTTGAATGGCCAATCACAATGGAACAAAACAGTATCAAGCCACATTAGTGTATGGTATCAGATAGGAGATAAAATGCATACATTAAAGCTTGTGTAAGGTCATTTTGTGATTTCTTAGTTGCTGAAAACATGTGAAAAGACCTTGAACAATTTATGTTACTGAAATGTGGAGTTCAGTCCAGGGTTTTTGTGGGCGGTCTCAAAGGGTGGCTCGATGACACGCTGAGGCCACCCTGATCATACCCCTGCAAGCAGAGAGAGATGAACTCTTCTCACTTAGAGTGTTTCAAAGTTAGTCATGTCATTTTCTGAACTTCAAAATGGCTGCTCGACTGCTCTCTCGAGCACATTCAGCATATTTTACCAAATTTTGACCTCTGATTTCATAAACTTGTCAATATTTTTAATCATTCAAATTTGCCTAGGTGGTTAATAACCCTTTCTTCTTTGGTCTGACAAACTCAGAACACATATTTATTCTTACTTTACACAACCTTTAAGGCAGGCATGAGCTTGAGGGGTACAGACAGTGTCATAGTTTGAAGTGTAGGGACACTGACCAAACAATTATTTCTGATGACTTGGGAGAGAGAACAGGCTGCACCAACCGTATGGTTTCATTGACATGAACCAGTGGTGTTATTGGTCTGAATGTAACCTGTGACAGGATCGCACTTGTTTGTCGTACCTTCCTTTTTCGGAAAGGAAGACAACCTGGAATAATGGTTGAATTGTTTATAGGGACTGATTGAGCAGGTCGACGTGAGACGTTTTTTTGTGTTTTGGACTGACCTTATTTATTTTCTGAATATTTCATACATCAACTTTGTGTCTGAGCAATATTAATTTTCTTATTTTCTGCTACTAAAGTGAATGTTTTATTTGCAGGCATTTGAATTCCCCTTGCTTAGCTCCTCGCATGCAAAGCACTTGAAGTTTGTGTTTAGTGTTCACAGATGTCACTGTGTAATTCCAGTCCATATACCTGCCTCCAAAGTGTTACATTTCTTGTGTTATGCTGTTGAAAATCATCACTTCTTCTAAATCTGATTCTGGTCGTTGACAAAGACATAAATTGAAATCTCGGTCTCAAAGGTGCAACATATTTCATAATTCGTTAAATCTGTAGATACATTTAGAAATCATGTAATTACTGCCCATTAATGAGTAGACTATTGAACCATCTGGTCATTTTATTTACAGCACAAGACAGGACGTATGCTGCACAAGGACATGGTTCATGCGAAATGTGGTCTTACATTCAAACTGGTAATTTGGTATCAGCTTGGAATTAGTCATTTCTCCATGTTGTCTCATTTAGTTATAGTTAACCAGTCAGTTACAAGTCATTTGAGTTGTTACAAGTTAACATGTTTAACAACACAGAGCACCTTTGAGACCCCCCCACACACACCTCAGTGCAGTTTTCACTTTGTCTCATTATATTGTACTCTTTTCCCTCCCGAAGCAAAGCTAAGCCACCTCCTCAGATCTCCCCAAGCAAGTCCAGTGGAGGAGAGTTCTGTGTGGCCACCATCTTTGCCTCGTCTCGCTCCTGGTTCATCACCAACCCCAACATGAAGAGAGACAAAGGTTAGATCAAGGCCACACATGGTTTTCACATTTAATGGATACAAAATCTTATCTGATCTCGGTCTGAATTATCATTTTAAGAAGCAATATTTTTTATCACTGCCTTATTTCGCATCCTCTTCACAGATCAGTCCAGGCAGTCGGTTGTCGACTCGCTGTATATCATCAGTTGCTATGGTAACTTGGTGGAGCATGTCCTGGAGCCCCGACCAATTAGCACCGCTCAAAAGATTAGTGATGACACGCCATTGGAGCTCAGCACCTGTCCAAGAGCCTGCTGGACTCTTGCCAGGTAACACTGTGCTGATCACTCTATCCTGTAAAGTGCATCTTATGTAAAATCTAAATGTAGTATCATAACTGGTGTGTCTTTCGGAGCAGGACTCCACAGTGGAATGAGCTGCAGCCACCCTTCAACTCCAACCACCCCTTGGTGTTGGCCTCAGACCTGGTGCAGTACTACCAGTATCTTCTAGCGGGTACGTGCAAAACAAATCCTTCTTTTTGTGTTTGTGGTGTACACAAAGTACTTTATTCATAGTATCAGGCCGTGTTCAGATAGAAGGCAAAGTAATATTTCGGAGAAGCATAAATGCATATCAAATCAATGAAAAGATGTAGATCAATGCAGACTTACTGAAGGCAGCTCAAACTGAAGTGAACATGTGTTTCAGGTTTCAGCTCATTGGGATCCTGATAAAGAAAGAACCATTATAACAGTGCTTCAAGCAAACGTTAAAGGGTTTAGGGTCAGATTCGTGGAATTTATTTTGATTAGTCTTCATACTGTATGACAGCGCTGTGCAAACACTATTTCTACCTGCACTTCATCACTCGGGATCTACAATATTAATTTTTCTATGACAAAAATATGGTCCGTATGAAAAAAAAAAAGCAGTTTTAGATATTTAAAGCCTGATATGAGTTACCAAGGTTGTCTTGGTACGGGTCACCCAGTTTGAAGATCCAGTGTGTCAGATTTAGGCGGATCAATTTACAGAATATGGCGGAAGTTAAATACACATAACAATGTTTTGTTTATTGAAAGAAAACTTGGACTCACCTGAAAATAAGAACATTTTTTTAAACCTCACCCTGGATCCCCATGGGCACGTCTCTGTCATGTCCCGGCAGTGGTGCTGTTTTGGTCTGTTCTGCACGAGACTTCAAATCCTACTGGGAGCGTTTCAGAAGCATTTATCCCACCAGACTTTGTTTATTTGCACAGATTTGGCTATTTTCCTGGTGCAGGTTCTTCTAAATATGCTTCTGCATGTGTAAATATGCTACGTAGTACATTTGTTTCTCTTTTGTCTGTTTTTATGACCAGCAGTTTGCATGGGGCGTTTTATTTTGAAAATCCACCAGATTCTCTATGCTGTTTCTGTGTCTGGCCTGATACATTGACTACTTCATGCTAAGGAAAGTGGCTTAATAATATAACGGCCTACAACAGAGTGTAGAAACCCACATTTTATGTTTTTATGCTTAATTGCTTCCATTGTTGAATTAGCTAGGATTATTCTGTGCAAAAAAATGTGGTTAATACAAAAGGAAGTTTAATGTCTGATGTTGATGTGTTTGTCTGGTCTGCATGTACTGTGTACATGTATGCATCATAAAATGGTCTCTGTATGGTTTGGTTGTACAGGGTAACCCGACCGTGTTTGTTTTCTGTATGTACTCATTCATTATTAGCCAATGAGGTGACCTCTAATCCCTGGTGATTTTCTATGTTGACTGTGTTGAAAGCCAGTCCTCAGCCTCTTATTGGTGCCACATGCTGAGGAGAGACCTTTCCAGTCAGCAGCCATAAAATTCCCTTTCTCAGCAACGTGAGTGAAAGATAGTTCCACCATTTCTACCATTTCAAGTCCTCTGAGCCCTGTCAGAAGTAATCCCGCTTCTCCTGTTTGGTCCTGCGCCTTGAATCTATCGTTTGCGGACCATGCTACATGCCTGCTTCAGGACATGCTAGCACGATGCTATAAGATGCCGGACTCAGACCAATTAGCTGACACCCTAAACGTTCTGTAATTCAATAACAAGTACAGAGGAGTAAGCACTTTAGGTTGCCCTCTGAAAGGCCAATGTGTGTGCATTCGTGAGTGCACATGGATGGCCACACACGGAATCAATCCACCCCCTGGAATAGGCTTGCGTTTTGAGCTCGCTCATAATTATAAACACACAAAATCTGTAATTAGCTCTCGCGGCTGCTCCGGGGCAAGTGGTGGCTGTGTTTACCCTAATCTCTCTGCTCGTCTCCATTGACTTCTGCAGTGCTCCAGGTCTAACTGGTAGGATATTTTGTCAAATTAGTGCTAATGGTCTCTCCTAGTGTCAGAGCGATGAGGACATGTTTGGGTGACGGGCACGGGCGTCAGCGTTTTCCACCATTCTCTCTGCCAGCATGGGGAGCTGAACTGGCTGCATAATGAGAGAGATTTATTGCATTAACATTTACATCCAATTAACGAAGCCAGATAACGCTGTGTTTCTTTATTCCCCCAAACCACCCAAGTGTGAAGCAATGCGAGGGCAAGGCACTATAAACATAATTGTTCAGCCCTCTACCCACTTCTTGTAGTCCTGCCATTTCCCTCCAGGTAAGCGTCCTATACACCATCAACAGTGACCGGGTTACTCTTGGAGTGCCACCTTCTATTTCTGTGCTTTGCACCCGAGCACATACTCTCAACATTCTGTTTCTCAGCATACGTCCCCTTGCCAGCCCTCTCTCTCTACTGCTGCTTCCTCCAGGGCTTGGCAGCGCAACAGAGAAGTGATCCAGGAGAAAGACTCGATTTGACCTTAGGATGAATTACAGCACAGCCATACGCCCCTTGTCCAGCTGCCTCTTGCTGAGCATAAAGATCATGCTGCTGCAGAGGAAACTGAAAAGACACACTGTTCTTACTTGCAGAACAAATTGTGCTATCTAGGTCTAATTTACATTGCGGATACGACCGTCACAAGATAGACCAAACAGTGAGAGAGGAGGCGAGACAAGGAGGTTTTTACACAAACATGAAAGAGTCAAAAATTAGACTAAGAAATAAATATCCACTTCACCTAATTGTCTAAGAAACTACGACTATGTCTCTAGAAAGACAGTGAATGGCGAAGAGGTGGCAGTGCTTGATTGACAGGCCATGGTCTCCGGTCTCGTGGCTCTATATTGGATGACCCAGGCTGATTAAAAATGCAGTATGCAGGGAAAGGAATAGGAAGGGGAGAGGAAGGGCCGGGGTCAGGCCAGACCGGAGCCTCCAGGACGGGATGATAAAAGGCAGCAGTGGCGCCACTTCATGGTCACTATCTCCACCTGTCCATCTGTAGCAGCTACTGGCAGCACTCAGCCTCGCTCAGAGGACGGCAACGTGCAGCACTGCCTTGGAGAGATAAGGAAGAAAGAGACACACATTATACAGTATACTCACAAATAGAGGAGATGCAGAAGTACGATCTGGCTTAATAAAAGCAGTCTTGAGCCAAGTTTATAGTGTTTGGGGAATCCTCTATCTATAGCTGAGGCAGAATCACAGGATTCCTGTCTGTCTCTCAAGAAGTACCCATTTGTCTGTTCGGCAAGTCTGTGAATGGGCCCTTTTCTTTTCGCCAAAGGTGTTGGAGCTGGGTAATAACAGAATGGCTGCTCTAATCCCTATCACAACAGCGTGTGTACTTTGATGAATGTGAGGTTTTCGCACCCTCATTAGATTCAGACTTTTTATTCAGAGCAAGTTTTTTCCAAGTACAATTTTTTGTCGGGGTGATATTTATCTAGCGGACCGCAGTATGTTTTCCGACACCTCTTCCCCTCACCGCAAAGTTTCTCTGAAGCAAACAAACCGGTGAATAATTTACCACCTGGATTTCTGGCTGGCTCCTTTGAGCCTGGCGATGATGGCAGCAACAGAGGGTATGCTTTTTGGCCGCGGTCCTCCCCTCCCTACCTGTCATATAATGTGCTAATTGTGGAGACTGACTGACTGGCTGGCTCTGCTGCTCTCTTGGGACTTTGAGGCCCATGACAGGCCAGCCACAGTTGCCTCGTCAATAGATCTAATTGCTCCGAGAGAGGGGCCAGAGTGAAGGCTTTGGAGCATCAGGCGTTTGGTAAAGAGAAACCATGGCGCCATGACGGGGTCAGTAATCAAAGAGAGGCAGAGAAAAGATGGGGTAAGTGTAGTGCTGGCTGAATGAAGGAACTGTCAGTCAAATACGCCTTGAATGATATATAATGACTAAGCTATCCCAGTTTGTCAGTATGCCAGCACCTATCTGCCAGAGTACTACTCAAAAGAGGAAAGTGAGAAGAGAGGAAAGTGAGAAGAGAGACAGGTGGAGCGGTCGAGAGGCAGCCTAGCAAGTGAAATGTCTGGCAACCGAGCGCGGCAGGTCAAAGGAGAGAGAGGAAAAATAAGAGTAACAAAATGAATCTTTGAAAAATACAAATGAAAGAGATAAAGGCGAACAGAGCTGACAGCCCAGACAAGACGGCTATCCTCTGTCCACTGTGCAGCCAGCTCTCCAGATCTATCAGATTGTTAGCCCCTTATCTTTCCCTGGAGATCGGCCTGTCCGGCCCCTGGCCCAAGGCCCTGGGAGGTCGGGCTACATCAATACCTAGGCAGCCTTTGTTCTTGTTCTGACTCCCTGCTTCACTGCTCTGGCTAACAGGCCACTGGCTACCAGCCTTCAGCACAGCAAAACACCACTCTCTCCACAGTCAATAAAGACTGTGACACAGACAACTCTGTTCCTCTGCGGCGTAGGGAAGATTATTTTTCTGCTTATGCGGGTATGCAAGCACATAATCATCAGGGTGGTTATTAAAGGAACGGACCAAAAAAAAACAAAAAAACAAATCAGACGCCATTCATCCTGTTCTTTAACAAGGCAGTTGTTATTATGAGTTGGCTGGAAATCATATTTTATCAATTATAGTTCAAGCTTATCTTTGACCTCAACCACCATTAGCAAATAACATGTTAGTCAAGGCTCCACTGATTGATAGTTTTGGTTTTGTTTTCCTGCCATTGCCATTTAGAACGAGGTCCTACAGTTATGTCAGTACAATCCGAAAATGCATACAGGAAGAAAAAAAAATATGTATCAGAATGTCCTGGAAATCAGTTGAAAAACAGCTTTTGCATAAAACATGCAGATTCTTAACTAATTCTTTCTGTATTCAATACATTTGACCAAAATCTCTCAACTGTCCTCCATTTACTTACTGTTCAATTTTTGCACATGCTTTCCTATTTCTTGTAGATATTTTCCAAGGGCACCATGCTACTTTCTTATATTCTGATGTTTATTTAAATCCACCAATAACAAAGCACAGTCATTTCTAATGTGCCTACAAACATACGTTCAGACTCCTTTCTTGAGTGCGGTGCAATAAGTTTGCACTTTAAAAAAAAACCAGTGTCTGTGAAATTGCATTGACGCTCTGTCTCTTAAGAGCCAGTAATGAGCGCTGTAAAAGCAGAAGGCCGAGTGGATGGCCAGTCAGGCACTGAGATGGGTAGATATGACTGTAACTGCTTTGGTCAGTCTGGCTCCTGACACACACACTAACACACACACACACACACACAAGGTTGTTTCTTTGCTTGACCCATGGGGATGACCACTAGCTCCCCACACACACACACACGCACATACACACACACAAACACACACTCGAAACCTGATCCAGCCAGTCCACCAACTGCTTCAGAACATCAATAATTAATTAGGGAACAGCTATTGGCCCCAAGGGTCAGAGAGCACAGAGAGAAAGGGAGAGGGAGAGCGAGGTGGGGGCAGTGGGAGTGAAGGCAGTAGTAGGAAATGGGGGAGTCGTGATTTTGTTTAATAAGTAACACAACACAGGCTTTGTTCTTCTCTGTTCCATGTTGGACATGAGAAGCCTGCTCTGCCTCGCTCTGTGTGACTCTCATCTTCTCTCTGCACACTTTCTGTGAGTTATTAAATATTGCTCCACCCAAATGACTTTCATTTTAATTAAAAAAATAAAATAAAATAAAGAAAAACTCCTACTTTCCGTACCTTGCAGAGAGTTTCGGTTTGATTTGTGCAGGTTTTAAATGTATGTGTTCCTAACCTTCATCTCCCTCCACTCTAATACAGAGGAAATAGGATATTTTTGTTGTGCTCAGTGCACTGAAGAATTACATTTTAAAATATCAACAGAAACATGTTGTATGTCCTTCAAAGAAATAGTCCCTGTGAGATTTTTTTTCTTTAAATGTATTTTTTTAAATAAAAGACAAACGTTCCGTAGACATCTCTAGATGTAAGTAGTGGAGTGTGGATGAAGTCACACTTTAGAAACTATTTCAATACAACAATTTCTGTATGATTTGGTTTGCTGTAGGAGATAGCTTGTTGATCATAGGCATACAGTACTGCACTTTAGTTGTTCTAAACCAATAGTCATCTAATAGAAACAGACAGACATGAATTGAAGTCATGTAAAATATCAAATATTCTCTGATTCCATCTTTTCCAGTGCGAGTATCAGTTGCTTTTGTCTGCTTTACATAACTGTGTATGTGATGTCTTTGAACACATCACCCCAGGCTCTGAGAAATAATTAATTACCATGATTTGTTTTTGTTTGTTTCCTTTACATATAATAATATAATGATTCACAAATTAACAGAAAAAAGTTAGTTATATCATTTTTTTTTTAATATAAAAGTTTGATAATAAAAGTCCGTTAAAAACATTGTGATCTTTTTCCAGTCATGTGATTAACCAGGAGGATGAGTTACAGAATGAGGTCTCTTACCTCTCTCCCATGTCACTCTCCTGCATGTGTTCATCGCACCAAGTGAATTGAAAAGTCTGTTCTTGTTTAATGCAGCTCCATCTGTCTTCTCTTGGTTTTCCGTTGATGCAGTTAAAGTTTCTGTAGGTGGCGCTTTTTTCTGTCTGTTCAGCTACAGTCCAAATATATTCCTTTCTTTCTTTCTTTTTTTAAACATAATTATACACACAGAGAGCACTATTTCAGAAGCAGGTGTAACAACTGTGCAAACCTCATACTTCATAAGAGTAATGTGTGTGTCGAGGTGAGGTGGGGGCCAGGGGTTGATGTGACATTCGTAACAGAGGTGTCAAACACCAAGCTACCTCCATCAGGGGTGTATGAACACCAGGCGTGTGTGTGTGTGTGTGTGTGTGGATAAAGACAGGAGCGCCTCCTGTGCTCCAGATGTGGACTTGACAAGTTTATTAGCCATTCTTGTGTTAAACAAACCCCATCCCTGAGGTGGGAGACAGAGAAAGGACTGATTCTACACATTAGGCCTCGTTCTCCACGCCAGCTTATTCAAGCCTGCAAGAGCCCCATCTGTTTCTCTGCCTCTCTCTCTGTCTCTCTCTCTGTCTCTCTCTCTCTCTCTCTCTCTCTCTCTGTCTCTCTGTCTCTCTCTCTCTCTGTTTACAACACACACACACACACACACACACACGCTGTCTCTCTCTCGCACACACTTGCACTATTATTACTACTATGCACTTGCTTTTTCACGCAACCATGACAAAGACTCTGCTTTTTATCTTACTAAATAAGACATTAACAAAGAGAAGTGGTGCCGTCAGTGTATTGGTATTAGCTGTCAAATGGTGTATCAGTCAAGCACTAATGACACTAGCACACTTCAATAAACTAGTTGTCAGTTATGATTTTATTTCACAGGCCGATTTATGTAAATAGTTAATGCTGATGTTTTAATGCTGAGTTTTACTGCTTTGCTTTTTTGACTACTCAGACACTTTAGACTTCGTGATAGCCCTCTGCGTTAGCTGCATCACTGTCATATTTCATAATGCTGGAGGCCTTTACACTTTTCAAGAATATTATTATGAAGGAAACATTGAATACTTTCTGCATAGAAAAATACGTTGACGATGGATATTGGCCCAAAATGCCATTGCTCAAAATATCAAATGTCATCATTAGGTATAACATCATATAATAATGTGTTTGTGTGTACGTGTGTTCTCTCAGCAATGCCTCCAGGAAGCCCAGGCCCAATCACACGTCACGAGTCATCAGACAGCCTGGCATCGGACCACAGTGGCCAGGAGGACGAGGAGTGGCTCTCTCAGGTCAGACCTCTACCGGAAGCACCTTTACAGTCACATTCAGTTAATGATTGACATTACCTGATCAGTGAGATCACAACCAGTGTCTCTGTCATCACTTGCTTTATTGCTTTGGCCAGAAACAAAAATGCTTCTGGAGGAAAAAGCTTGAGAGTTTGATTGTGACTGTGAGTGTCCATTTTTACTTCTACCAATGAGGTTGTGTTTCCTGTGCCGGTCTACTACAGCCCAGTTGTGTTACGAGGGGTAATGGGCTAAACAGAAAGGCACCTGCTCATGACGCAAAACAAAAGACTATTTCTTATTTCTGTAAATGTAACACCCATTTGCGTTGATCTTTATATATATTTCCACATATTGCAATTGGATTTGAATTGTATACACATTTGTGCTTCTTGCACAATCAAATAGCGTTACAGTGTTTGTGGCCTTTACATAATCACAATCAGCATCCTAAATTCTGCTTAAATGTTCACAGTATTTGGTCAAGACATGTTAGAAAAATCCAGTACACACACACTCTAGTCTTTTCAGCTTGGTTAAACCTCAATGCACTCATCTCTGGTGTCGGCAGGTAACCCACTACATTTTCACCATCAATAATTCCACTGCATGCATAATTGATTGGTTAAAATGCACCCCACTTAGCTTGCAGAGGACTTGGTTCATATCTGTCATGATAGTTTGCCAGGAGCAAAACTATCCATTGCACTAACCAAGAATTTTGGTGACTTCCTGTCAGAGCGGTGGTAGTGATGCACTCATCAGTGGTGGGAGATGTTACAGTCATGTCTAAGCTTGTACCTCAGATGGTTTGGAAGAAGCTCTTGTGGAACATTTCAAACTACCAATGAATTTAGGATAAAGTGATCCAACCTACATTAAACATGGTTTCATAGAGGAGTTATACCATGTAGTTTCCTTCCCATCTTTGCAAAATTTGTGGAAAGACTAAGGTCAAACCAAGCTCAGTATGTTGCTGGATTGAGAAATGCTAAATACATATATGCTCTGTTGAATTAGAGGCTCAGTACTGCCTTGTGGATTTCATCATATCATATCAGTGGCCTTCATTAGATTATAAGCCGGCATTTAGCCGTTGGTTGGGATTTAGGATTGAATGGCGGCTCCCTAATGAAATGTGAGGTTTGCGACCCTCTGTATCGGTGCTTCAGCTCGCTGCAGCTCCAGGCCATTTGCTGCATATTATTGTTAGTTGTTCTTTCAGTCTCTTCAGGAACAATAAATTAGTCAATTTAGATGTGATGGAAAGAGTGTAATATAGACCATAGCAGTAGATGGATGGTCAAATTGTTGAAAAATTCTAGTGCTTTCTACCACCCTGGGCATGGTGACATTCATCATTTGTACCTAAGTATAGATTATTTATTGTTCACTATCATTGTGTAAAACATTGACTACCATGGTGGCAGCATGCAATGTATAATCATTAATAATGTAATCACAATTCTTTGATTGAGCCTTGTCATCTACCAACCATTTACTTTATTTAGTAAGCTACCCAGCTCGATTATCAGTACCAGTAGTACCACAGAGGAGGATCTTACACCAACTGCAAAGAAAGACTGCAAGAATATGTTGGTACTTTGCTGGAGTAGATCACAGTGGAAGCTGACAAAGAGTTCTTGGAAAGAGATCACGAGGCAAAGGGACATAACCGGGAGAAGGCTATGAGGACTCACCCCAGCTTTTCAGAAACTGGTGTCAACACTTCTGTCTGTAGACACGGTCTGACAACATGTCATGCAATCTAATTTGTTCGACGAATACTGCCTTTATACTCCCTGTACCTCTCTCTGGTAAGTCCTCAGAGGGTAGACAGGCTTACCTTATGCTTGATGTTGATCAGCTGTGTCTTGCCCATTAGTTAGCGTGATCTAGCTTGTTGGCCAGTCTAGACAGCCTGTAAGGACAAACCTGAGCAACATGTCACTGGCTCTGTCCAGCTAGATGGGAATGGGAAGTGGTTAGTGTTTGACACTGGACTGTAACATCTGGATCTTCCATCCCACTGTAACTGGCAGCTGTTCAGCTCTGTGACTGGGCGTGACATTGATGGTGTTAACTGGCAAAGCACACACACAAAGTGACAATTCTCCCATCTTCTGTGGCCTAATTTGCACAGCTGTGACAGACCATGTATATCTAAATATGTACACTGCATATGTGGATGTATAAACACAGACACATAGACAAATTACGATGTAAGAAGAATGAAGTGGAAACTCTCACTCTTGTCTGAGATGTTGCTGGAGTGAGACAGTGATCTGAGAGCTGGACTGAGGTAAGAGAGGAACGTGCATGAAGTAAATGTAATGAAATGTGAACAGAGAGACACCAGGAGGCGTGTTAAGTGCTGCAGGGAGTTGAAAAGTCAGAGCAGAGTTGTAGGGGAGCAGTGGGAGTCCAAGGCAGGAGCTTGGGTAGTCAGTAAATTCAAGGCAAAGAGAAGATGGAGAATGGAGGAGGCAGTAATAGTCTGATGTTTATGAGTCACCCACTCTATAGCCCTCTCCTACCCCACTTTCAGCCAGCATTAGTGCCACTCATCTCAGGCATCCGTGGACCACCTGCCATGCCAGAACCATCTTATACTCCCAGTAGGCCTCACCTCATCCTCACTGCCACGGTGCTGCTAGTGTCACACTTCTATTAACCCTCTGGGAAAACTTCCCATCATGTCGCCAGGACTCCCAACAAACACACTCAGACCATGACGAGTTCTGACACCATCATCAGACTTCTAGTGGTGCAGGAGCACAGCAAGCTGCAAGCTTTTAGTCGGATTTCATGTAACTGAGTTCATCTCAGTACTGCATGGGGCGTTTGAGTATTGGCATATAGATTGATGCCAAACCACCATGTCAAATCCACTGATGACGACTCCTCAGAAAAGCTGCCAGGACTCTGTCCTTGACAAACTGCTGACGGATTAATAGAGGAGTATGAGTATGAGTATATTTAAAGAGCGATACAGATGTTTTATGTGCTGTGGGTCTGCATTGGTCATTTGGTTGATCGGTCCAATAGTATGTACATGTCCAACAGTATGTCATGTGGATGACTTCTAGATGGTTGTTTTTTTTTAATGGCCTTTAATGAATCCCATAGTCCACAGACCTTAGTTGGGTAAACATGAGGGCTCAACAAACAATGCAAGTGCATGGGCAAGTCAAAGGGTCACTTTAGAAGAAATCTTTGCTGGAATGTATTGATATAGATAAAACAAAGTCACGTGATGTGCCCATCATTTTTGACATTATGACAAAGCAGTAACCTCTGTGGCTTTGAAGTGAAGCCAATACAGACCTACTCTTATGTTATACAATGCAATCAGTTCCCATAAGTCCCCATAGTGAAATTCCAAAGCTGAAGATGTTTATAGCCTCTAACACCTGTTCAAATTACACCAAGGCTTAAAGGTATGCATAATTAGGAGAATGGCTGCTTTGATCGACAGGCGGGTGCCCTTACAGTTGGCATGTTTGAGTAGCCAGGCTTCATTCAGTGTGCCTCATGCCTGCCCACACTTCCATTTTTTAGATTGACCTGAAGTGTGTGGGTGGATGCAGGACTGCCAAGATGGCGGCAGCCAAAGCCACCACACTCAGTGCTTCACAACAGCTCTTTAGAAAGCTGGGGTGACGTCCATGTTTTATACAGTCTATAGTCATGACTTTGATTCTCTATACCATCGCCATTGTCACACCATCTCATCTGTACTCAATGTTTAGTGCTGTTTAGCAAATGCTAAAGTGCTGAGATGCTAAACGGAGACAAAACATTACCTGGTAAACATCACATACCTTTACTTTCATATCCTCAGGTGGAGATTGTGACCCATACAGGGCCCCACCGGCGCCTGTGGATGGGCCCCCAGTTTCAGTTTAAGACCATTCATCCTTCCGGCCAGACTACAGTCATCTCCTCCTCGTCCTCTGTGCTTCAGTCCCAGGGCCCCAGTGATGTCCAACAGCCTCTTTTGGACTTCGACACAGATGACCTGGACCTACACAGCCTCAGGTAATTTAAAAGCGATCCAGTCAAACAGACATGTTGAAGCCCTTAAATGCCTCTGTAAGTGTGTGTAATAATTAGTGCTGTCAAAATTAACGCGTTCATTTTGGCGATTAATTTTAAACAATTAACGCGTTAAAAAAAATTAACGCAATTAACGTGGTTTTGTTTACTTCCGGTGTCGGCTGACCCATGACCTTTGGTCACATACGCGGGCAAACGTCTATCCTAACTAAAGGAGAGTCTATGGCGGAAAGATGGATAAGGAGGGACATTTAGGGGGAAAAATTCATTTTAAAACGTTACCCGACGGCTCGTTGGACAAAAACCAACTCGTGGGCGAATAACAAAACCTGGGAGTGAAAAGTTACAATGTTACGGACAAACATGATTGAGCAAGTAGAGCACATCGCTCTCACGGGTGACCACCGGACGTCGGTCAGCAACGACAATTATTTGGGCGTCACAGCGCATTTCGTTGACCACGACTGGACTCTGCAGGCGTTTACACTTCCTGTGAGTAAAACCGAGGAACAACATTATGCCGAGGCATGTGCTAACCATTTTCTGGATGTTGCAAACGAATGGAAACTCAAGGAAAAGTTGACCACACTCGGCCCTGACAGCGCTCGCAACATGGTTGCTGCCGCGAGGCTACTTCCATTTGAACACCTGCCTTGCATGGCCCACTGTCTGCAAAGCACGGTCACCGTATCACTTAAGTAAATCATTGTTATGGAGTGAAAAATGTTACGTGTTCAATGTTCTGAAAAACAGTATGTTACCTCATTCTGGCTTTTTTGTATTTGCACTATGCAAATGTGCACCTTAAGCCAATATAATGAATGAATTTCTCTGTATTTATTCTACATTCATTTGATGATTGATGATATTCATTATAAGCTTCAGATTAATTTACTGATAAATTAATCGCGATTAATTAGCTCATTTTTTTTAATCGATTGACAGCCCTAGTAATAATGTAATCATACTGTACACATGCAGAATCCAGCCAGTACGTTCAGAGCCAGTCAGCATGCCGGGCTCATCAAGACTGGTGCCAGATCGTAGAGGACAGTCCAACATCATGGATGCAGGATCAGGTAGGAAACGCTCCTCTTCTACTCAGTGGTACTCAGTGAACTGCGCTTCCTGTTTCCTGTCTGTTTCATTCAGATTTAGTTCATTCCACTCCATCTTTGGTGAAGTCTCTCATTGTAAAGTTGATCCGTTATACTGTGTTGTCAATCACATCACCTGCGACTGTCACTCTTTGAATAATGCTGATAGTTTTATGATTATTAATTAGCATTAACACAACTAAGAGTACTACACACTATCTGAACACATAATCCTCGATCACTTCATTCTAAGCCCCAAATTCCACCGGGCACGGAAGCACAATGCTGCATGTGTGCTGTGGTTGCCGCAGGGATACGCAGCCATTCTAGTCAGTGTTTCAAACCCCACTGGTTCTGCGGTTCAGAAGCGGAATTCTGCTCAGCTCCGCGTTGAATTCGCGGCTGTCCTATTTTTGACGGACATCACAAGCAGCCCACGTCAATTTACACAGAGCATTTCAAGCTGACAGAAAGCCAGACACAGAAACAGCATGGAGAATTTTGATTTTCAAAATAAAATACCCTGTGCAAACCCACTGCTAAATATGCAAAGTGAAACTTAGCATATTTAGCATATTCACACATGTAGAAACATATTTAGAAACACATAGACCAGGAAAATGACCACATCTGAGCAACACTCCCAGTGGGGTTTGAAGTCGCGTAGAGGATGGACGTAGAGACGTGCCCGGTGGGGTCTCGGGGTAACGTGTGAGCTCACAGCAGGTCCGAGTGAGTCACCTTCTTTGCACATGCACCTGTAAAATATGAAAAATATCATTGCACGTTATTACAAGGATCTTCAAACAGGTCATTTCATTAAACATCCTTTATAATACATTTATATTAGTACCTACAGAAAAAAAAACCCATTCATTTAGGGAAACAAAAATGTATAAATATGATGTGGATATTCATATACTGTGCATACTCTGGTGACAGGGTTCACAATCCAGTTGAAGTGGGTTATAAGTAATCATTTAAGGCAGCTATTCAGCAGTTGTTCTGCGTCCCACCATGACGAGTCATGAATCTTGTGTTGTTTTCCCTCCTATTGTTGTGTGCACCGTGCCCTTCTTCTGTAATACAATCTGCTGTGATTGTTTGAACAGGCCTGTAAAGTCTATCAGCCGCTGGACAGGATTGATTTGGTTTCAAGTGATTTTGATGTCCCTCTACATGTCTCCTTTAATCTGGTTACAATGTTAGGCTAATCCAATCCCACACAGATGAGAGGATTTCCCCTTTAAAATATGTCTTTTACTCTCTATGTGTAATGCTGTTACATGGGTGTGTGTGTGTGTGTGTGCACGTGTGTGTGTGTGGCGGTGCGGGTGAGGGAATCATCACTTATTGCGTGACATTATATCCTGCTGCCTTTTGTGTGATAGAAGAGATAGAGGAGGGACTGTGGCGTCTGTGGCATTATCTGCTGTGTCTTGTGACAGAAACCTCACTCATCTGATCTGCCCTCACACTGACAGATAGCCTGGCGCTATGACTGAGGTGTTGAGAAATATTTGCAGCTCGTGTCACAAAAGGGTGTGTCACAAATAGTTTTACATATCTGATAGCGTCTTGTTCCTGTCCACCTTCTTAAACGCACACTGTAAGCGTAACTGTAAGCAGATTGTGTGATATTAGAATGTGTGTGTGTGTGTGTGTGTGTGTGCATTTATGATTTAATAATACACTCAAACTTTATTTACCTTTCATGCAAACATGCAGCCCAAAGTGCTTCACAGAGCAAATAAAAAACAAAAATAGACAACAATGAATTGAATCAAAAAATGATAATTTATAAATAAAATTAAGCTGTGCAATTCTAAAATGTTATAATAAATAAAAGCCGAAAAGAAAAATGAAGTTTAGTTTTAGAAAAGAGAAGTTTAAGACCTTTTTTTAAGGTGTTTAACCACAGATAGAGACATTATTTAGTATTTATTCTGGCACACTCCATATGTAATATCGCAACAAAAACGGTGAAAAGTTCCGAGCTGTGGGAAACACTGGCTTTCATTACCTTGTTTTGTAATTCATAAATTTAAAAACACCTGGTAGCATGTACACTGGAAAAAAAATATTGTTGTTTTTTAAAACCCTGCAGTGTTTCTGAGGCTCTGTGGACATTTTCACACATGCAGCTGTGCTGCACATATTCAGTTTCCTTTGGAAATGTGTGGATCTTGTGAGCTTCATTTGAAAATATTTGGGTGCAAGGTCTAAGGTCTTTGGCGTGACGCGGGAGTGAACAAGGCCTTACAGATATTGTTTTTGCTGGATTATACAGAACAGGTGTCTTTAGACCAGTCTTTACCTATCTGATAGCACCTTCACCTGTTTAACTACAGCGCCCCCTGTGTCTGATCATCTGACCTCCGCTGTCTCTTTCATCCATGCTCTGTCTGTATCCTCTTTGTCTGTCTCCACTGAGTGTCCTCTGTGTTTTCTAGTTTCCTCACTAGCTGGTTCAGAGCTCAGAGAGAGACAGGAGGACAGAGCCAGGCCGAGGGATGGAGGCGATGCTTATCAGTGTGTGTGTGTGCGTGTGTGTGTGTGTGTGTGTGTGTGTGTGGCATTGGGAGTGTTCAGTGTTGTGTCCTGCCACCGCCGTGGCGCCGCCTCTTATCACACACGCATCACTTTTGTCTCACCCTCTGAGGAACACACTCGTGAGCAGTACAACTTAGCAATGTGAGTTGGCAGGCCGGTAGCAGAATGGTTTGGACGAAGGCTCGGACGATTAATGCGTGTTTAATTAGAGCGGCCATTGAGCTAAAGAATGTGAATACAGCGGTGCTAATGAGAATATGGGGAGAGCTCCTAACTGAAGACTCAGTTGTTAAATCTAGGCTAACACATTTCTGAGCATGCCGTAGCCCTTCAGATTGAACTGATAGTAGATTTTGAAGGCTGATAACAGGAACATTTTTGGGCTTGAAGTCACCGCACACCAATTTAGTTTCAATGTTTACTACCTTTAAATTCCAACATTACCACATCTCAACTAGAAGAGGAATCATGATAGACACGTTATCAGACATTTTTCATCTGGATCTTCCATCCCACATCACGTTTTTTTTTTGTATTTCCTATTTCATCTCTCCTACAAATTGGGAAATGCAGTATATACATTTAATATATTGTTTCTTGCCATAGTGCCAACCCTACTATGTCACTTAAAGGTCTTGAGTGTATGAACTAGGGATGGCTCGATACAACTTTTTCACGTATGCAACTTGGAGTATGTGTCGATACTGATATCAATCCGATACCTTCTTTTCTCCTCCGTTAAATTGTTGTTCATACATATAGTTTGCATAGATATACTTTGCTTAATATGGACATCTAAAAACACATCTGGATGGACATCTATAAATACCATGCTCCCCTAAAGGAAGAAATAAGCCATGATGTGCCTCAAGCCATAAGGAAACTCGAATGTTTCTTTTTTCACATGTCACCTCTGGGGTTGGACTGTATGTAAAACATGCATATCAAACTAGATATAGAATGGACTCAGTTCCAGTGTTCCATTGAAGACCATAGGCCATATAGCTATTTTAAGTAACTGCTAACTTTAAATAACTATCACAAACACTTGCTTTTACATTCTTTTCTGACATTCATTTGGTCACTTCAACATGTGGGGCAGATTCTTCTTCAGAAATATTAACATTTCAGCCTCTTCAGCTGTTAGTCTGCTCCTTCTTTCATCGATAATAATGGAGGTTGTGCTGAAGAGCTTCTCGCTCTCCAAACTTGTTGAAGGTGCACAGAGAAATTTAGTTGCTGTGACTGCTAAGGAGGGCAGTCTAGGTTGGTTGATCTTCTAGTACAGCAGTGGATTGTCCGAACGTGGAATAGTTGGCTCACTGAAGTAGGTCTGCACTTCAACACGTACATTTGTGGTAGTTGACTCCAGACCAGGTGGACTTTCCTCCAGGATTTCATCAAAAATGCTTCCAACTTTGCTCTTGCTTGTGGCCTCTATCCCTGAGGTCTTCTTTGTAGGCTCTGAGGTGGAAGAAGTCCCCTCTGCTGGCTCAGAGGCTGTTCCTCTGGTCACTTCTGGTCACACTCAATTCCTTCATCTTCATGACCTCTGCCAATAATGCATCCTTTTCCTGTGTTGAGATATCTGCATTTGTGAAGTACCTGTAACGACAAAAATGAACATACAACAAAGTTTTCCCACCCTCAATATCAAGTGATGGCTGTTATTAGATTTACAAGAGTTAAAATCACACACACACACAACACATGCATAATTATAGTTATATAGTTAGGAAACCCCACATACCTGTCTTTGTACCTTGGATCCAGTAGTGTGGCAACTGAGTCACCAACCGCATCACTTACACCACGCTGTGACAGCAGTCCCTCATTCACAAGAAGTTGTGGAGTATGTGCAGCATCCTAAACTGGCAACTCCAAGACGATCCATAGCTTTTATCGCGTTACTGGCATTGTCTCGTAAGATTCCATGGGCTTTGCTCTTAATTTTTGATGCATTTAGCATCCCATCAATCACGGTGGCACTGACTGTCACTGACTTTCCTGTGTGAACCACGGAACTTAGCAGGGACATCAGACACACATTTGAGCTCCAGATGTCAGTTATTACACTAACCGTGTCAGTGTTTTCCAAACATTTCTCCATTATCACCTTTGCTTTGTTGCTCTCTTTTCTTCTTAGCGCTTGTTGACTGCAAAAAGTCTTCGTACTCCTTTCCGTGATGCTTCGGCAAATGCTTCATCGAGTCCATGGTGTTGAAACGTCCACTGCTGCTGCCACCCCTTGAGACACTTGCTTTGCACAAGTTGCATTTGGCTGTTTTACTTTTCTCTTCCTTACGTGCAAAGTAACTCCACACAGCTGACATGATAAGAGTGCTAGGCTAATTCACTGTCACGACGATCTGTTTACACATGCTTGCAACAGCTGCTCTCTGTTTACGGCATGTTATGGCACGAAGTTAAGTTGAGCATTAGGGCCTAGGTATTGGATTTCGATGTTCAGTCCCGAAATTTTGACCAATATCGGACTGATACCGATCCTAATTATCAGATCAAGCCATCCTTAATAGGGACCCCTGAATACTCCTCGCCTCACCCTCTCCTAACCTATTGTTACTGTAGAAAACATGGCGGTTCCACATGGCTGACTCTCTCTCATTCTGTGGTAATGAAAAAAAAAGCAATTTTACACACTGGTCCTTTAAAACAGTGTAACTTTGAATTATTTTACATATCAAAATATTAAAAGTCACAGAACACATGTGAAATATTGTAGTCTGTCCAAAAAACATGCCAATTGTACCTGTGTGAATTTGACACATGAAAACGGCGTCTGAAAAGGCACTTTACGTACCTCACACATTTCCTGTGTGAAACACTCACATAGTGTACGTACGGCAAAGCCTGTGGCCAACTCGTGTTTTCCAGCCAGTTCTGTTCGAATAAAAGTGTTTCCTTCAGAGTCCTCAGGGCCAGCCAGGCCATAAAACTGCAGTTTTCCCCACAGTGACTCACTTATAGTCAGTCAGTCTCCCCAGTGTCTGCTCCCATCTTATCTCAGCCCATACACTCTGCTTATCTCTGCCTTCCCCGAGGTGATGGGACGCCATCTGCATGACACACACACACACACACACACACACACACACACACACACACACACACACACACACACTGTATGTTGTACAGTACTTCCAGTCATGGCTCCTTGACTCAGCATTTCTGTCTGTATGGAGGGACAGAGGAGCCCAACACCAACGCCACTGTCTTGCTTTCCACCAACCGCAATATATAGGATCAATATGTAGGTGTTATCAATACCTCCTATCTGTACCCCAAGCCTTGCTGTGGGTGTGTGTGTGTGTGTGTATAGAGGCAGTTTCAATCCCAGCTAGACTACACAGAGGCATTTTGCGGCCCAGGAGGTCATATCACGAAAGAAAGAAAAGGAGACAGACCTGAAAGAGAGATAACACCGCAAGACTGAAAGAAAGAGTATTTAATCTTACCTGCCTGCGTGTGTGCGGGGGGGGGGTTGATAAATCTCAAAGTCCCTCTCCACACTACTGTACTTGTGTTTTGACTTTGCAAAGAAAGCCACCCTGCACGAAAACAGGAAATAACAATAACACCCCCTCGCTGTCTGTGGCGTCAGCCATTTTGTTGTTTTTGTTGTCATCTTCAGCTTGCGTGTGTGCATGCATGTGCGTGTATGTACGTCCCTGTCTTTGTCGCCATGTTTCTGCCTTACTGTTTGTCTCCTGTGTGTGTGTGTGTGTGTGTGTGTGTGTGTGTGTGTGTGTGTGCGTGTGCGTGCGTGTGTGTGTGATTTATCTGTGGCGGTAAATCAGTGATAGTGTGTTAGCTGGCGGCAGAGCAGAGCAGGCGGGACGAGATGGAGCTTGGCTTATCACAACATGCTGAAGACACTTTAGAGGGCTACTGGACTTTGGCACTGATGTGTGTGTGTGTGTGCGTGCGTGTGTGTGTGTGTGTTATGATTAGACCAATATACACGTTGTCTGGTACAGGATTGTGAATGTTTTGTTCATCCTCAGGGAAACAGCAGATGATAGTTTAAAGAACCATTCTTCATAGAAACTGACATTTGAATCTAAAACTCAGTATTTGCTTCTCCGTCTGTGGCCGGCCTGCATGTGTACGACATGTCTGTGTATACGTTTGCCCTTGTAACTTCAGTGTAGTGTGTGTCAGTCCATTAGCAGCATCCTGTAAAACACTGAGTTAATCAGTGTGGGATCAGCAGCTATCAGCCATTAGCCACATCCACCCCACATTATCACAGCTCAGTTACCTTCACTCTGTGTGCGCGTGTGTGTGTGTGTGTGTGTGTGTGTATCTGTGTGTGTGTGTGTGTGTGTGTGTGTGTGTGTGTGTGTGTGTGTGTGTGTGTGTTTCACATAAAAATCAAATAAGATGTTTGTCCATAATGAACCTCCAGGAAGAGCTTCAGTTCTCCTTGTCATGGACTCTGGATGCTGGATGTTTCAAATAAAATTCATTCAAAATAAATTCTCTTATTTGTTGATGTTGATTGAGGGTGCTGTTCACTTCAGAAGGCGTTTAGTTGGGTTGAGATCTGAAGACTGTGAAGCACAAGTTAGATTAAACTTGAAGTTAAAATCAGGCTGGAA
Organism: Nibea albiflora; assembly: GCA_014281875.1. NCBI lineage: Eukaryota > Metazoa > Chordata > Actinopteri > Sciaenidae > Nibea > Nibea albiflora. Next base: position 2,109,890 of record CM024794.1, read on the forward strand.
TAAAAAGCAGTTAGCAAATAAATGAAGTCAAGGAAAGATACCTAAAATATATTTTATTGCCACTTCAGTGTTCACAGACTTTTTTTAGCCCGTTTACTACACAGTATTGACATGGCTGCTGACCCTTCTTCAAGGCCTGCATTGGTATTGTTTGTGTAAAGGCAATTCTGAGATATCTTTCAAAATACATGGAATATGTTGGAAAGTAGCTGCTGAAAACATGTGAAAAGACTTGAATGAATGATGTATTAGTGAAAAAGTTTTTTGTGTTGACACGCTGAGGCCACCCTGATCATACCCCTGCACCCCTAGCAGAGAGACAGAGATGAAGTCATCTCACTCAGTGTTTCAAAGTTAGTCATGTCATTTTCTGAACTCATCTGGCACTGACGCTGAATTTCTCAGCCATAGACGAATGGAAAGCGGTAACAGCCTTGCGAAACTTCTCATTGCTCATTTTTCACCCATTTTTTATGTGAATGCATGCATGCACCTGTTTGCATCACCAACACAGTGCCCCCGTTGTCCCAGTGACCCACCACCTCTTTACCACCATCGGCACCACCCTGAGGCGAGAAGGGGCTTTCCCCTGTATTATTGTTCTCACAGAGGCCGGAGGAGAATGAAAGAGAGGCCTATGAATGACTGGATAAAAAAGACGAGGATAGAGGCTTTGCAACCCCCCAACACACACACACTCTCAGACACACACTTTGCCTGCCATCTTTCCCTCCCCTTCATACTTGAGCAGCCATTTAAAAGACTAGGCACCTGTGCTGTGGTATTCTGTCTCTCTTTCTTTTTCTAATACACACATACCCCAGTAACCTATACCCCACAATTACCTCCCAGCCTCATAAAGGGCCCTTGTATTTTTGTGCTATAGTGGCCACACTGACAACAGTGATCGCACAGGCCAGAAAGATGCCTGGCCATCCGATCTCTTCCTTAAAGACAAATACCCTCATTTCCCGTGACCCCCTCTCCCCACCCCTCCATTCCTCCTCTCCTGATTTTTATTTTCCTCAATAGGCACCTTTGTCACCTTACTGCCACTGTGCCCCACACCCCACCTCCACCCTCCACCCATCCTGTCCATCGCCTCAGGGTGTGTTTGGTGACCCGTTGGTTGGTGACAGGACACAACAGCAGATCTCTGTGGTCATCACCGCTCCTTTTTTGTGTTTGTCATCAGCAGCAATCAGGCTAAAGGAACCACTGGGCTGGTATCAGGAAGAGAAAAGGATGTGTGTGTGTCTGTGTGTGTGTGTGTGTGTGTGTGTGTGTGGGTGGGGGGTGATCTGCTGGAAAATCTGAAAGAAACAGAAGCAAAGTAAGGACGAGTGACACTTAAATATGGTTTACCTGCTGGCCCTGGAATTCCTGGAATATCTCCTGATGGTTTGAGATGTGTATTCCAGACAGAGATCAAGTCAAAAGAAAGTCAAAGAACAGGGATTCAGTGGCAGGAGTAGCTTGAACAACAGGGACTCTCAGGAATTCAGAGTTAATTAATTTAATTGTTCCCAAAGTGAAATTTGTTGTTGAGTAAAGACACTGCTGCATGAACACAATACACCACCATCACAATCCCCTGACATACACTCGACTACACACAGACAAAAGCAGGTTTGTTACTCCCTGTCGAGCAGCTGTTTGGAAAGTGAGTGAATGACCTGGAGTCACAGCACATGAGGTTCGTGCAACACACCTGAGTCGATCACGTTAGTTTGCTCACATTTTGCGAGGTGAGGTGTTTTACTCCACCCGTCATGGCGTAGAATCAGGTGAGCAACATAGATCCTGATCTAAGTGAATCATGCTGATCGTTCTCTCTAACTGGAGCACACTTAAACTGTCCACGTTCCCACCATCAGCACCAGTCAGACTCATTGGATGTAGTCTGCTGATATAAGCTGGCCATTGGTATTTCACATGGCGTTGTCCTCTACCTTCACTGTGTGTGTGTTTCCTTTTTCAAAGTCACCTTTGATTAACAACTGTCATATTTTCTGTCAGCCATTTGACTGTGAGACTACTATAACACAGGTCAAAGTCAATGTTTACCCCAAATATTTGTATATGTGGAGCCATTATGTTAGCAGATTTAGCAGTAATGTAAATGCTATCTAACTTGAAGGAAAGGAGCTAAAACACACAAAGACACTCATATAATCCTCATATAATCCGTTAAATGTAAAGTTTCCATATTACATAATGGTCCAAAAGTCCTTTGTCTAACATAGAAGCAGCACTGATTTATTTATTTCTTCATTCATTCGGTTGAAAACAAAGCTGGATGTGAGTGAACATCATGGTCAGGTCAGGAGGATGACGTCTTTGCTGGTTCCTTCCTCTTCTTTTCTTCCCACCTCTTTTATCCATTTTCTGTCTTCACTCGTTGTATCTCCTCTCTAACATCTCTAAGATTTATCGTCCGCTCACTTTAAGACTTCAGGAAGTGTTTTAGCTTGCATGTGTGCGTGCGTGTGTGTGTGAGAGAGAGAGAGGCTTTGGGGACTACAGGGCGGGAATGGTTTAGCCACATGTAGGGATTTATGGCGAGTGTATGCGTCACTGAGAGAGATCATGGAGTGACAGGGATTGATATGGGTGAGGGCTGATCAGGTTTTTGTGCTGCTGTTATCTGTGTGTGTGCGTGTGTGTGCGTGTGTTTTTGTGTTGGCACACTCATAATCTGTGAGAGATGGAATGCCCTGCAGCATTAGTGTTATACAGCAAGTGCATGTGTGCCTGTGCATCCATGTGACTGTGTGTGTGTGTGTGTGTGTGTGCAGTGCCAGAGGGCAATGAAGACTGAGCAGCTGCTCTTTATAGTGACTGAACGGACACCAATGTGTCAGGCATCTGCCACGCGTTCACCATACCGCCTACCCACTGGAGTGTGTGTGGGTGTGTATGAAAGTGAGAGAAGCTGTGTTGGTGTGTTTAATCGTGTCATTCTGTTTCACAATAATTCACAATTGCATAGCAATTACAATATTGTAGAGGAATATAGATTTATGTATTTTTAATTGCCACTGATGGTTATGGATGTGTGTGTGTGTGTGTGTGTGTGTGTCAGCTGCTGAGACAAAGGATCATGTTGATGTTCCATGTTCATCTCCAGTGTGAAAACACTCACTCACACATGTAAACACACTTGCGTGTTACAGAACAGCGCTGTGTCCTAGTGTGTGTGTGTGTGTGTTTGTGTGTGTGTGTTTGTGTGTGTGTGTGGTAGTTGGGGGTTAGCTGTTGGTGTCACCCTGTCATTCCCATGACCTCAATCTGTGGCAGGCGCCCTGCCAGACCGGCCGTCCCACCGTCTGCCACAACCTCCAAGATGTGAAGGGGAAGTAGTGGAACAGCCGTGCGTTGACCTCACACACTCCCGATACACGCGTTTGATGTTCTATGGACGCACATGCACAAGCAGATGCATATGTATCTATTATTTCAGTATTCAACAACTTTTTTATGTCACGGGTCCAATAGTTTCCAGAATGAAGCTGATATGTAACAAACATATTCTTAATGTCTTGGGTTGATATCCGGAATTTAGTGCAAACACACAGAAAACGACCGATGATATTGGATTTTACCACTAGGTGTCACACATGACTCAGCGACTTCTGACTGGGGCGTAATGAGAGTGGAGGTGCACGTTTTCCTCGACAGATTTCTGCAAGTTGTTCACGATAAAGCCTTGAAATGAAAGCTTTTTGTCAGCGGAAGGGCTTTTCATTTGAAAAGAAGGTGTCTTGTTAATTCAGCTACGTTACTGAATGTACTAGCTGGCTATCTGCCTTGCTAACATAGCTAACAGGTGTGATAAACATTGGTGACGTGACAGTTGTCAGGGACAGGGTTACATTAGAGTTCAATTATTAAGCACTCCAGTTAAATGAATTTCACCACCTATTTATAGCAACTTTGTAAAAAGGTTGCTAAGTTGGCACTAGCGTCCGCTTAGCCATGATGATACACTGCTAACACTGCATATGCTGCAGACAGAGCTGAGAGAATTGTAGTGGCTGCCTACTGTAGGGTCAACATCTCTGAGAGCTGCCTCTGCTTTTTCATTTGTCAGAATAAAATGTCGACAAATGACGGTTCAGTCTGTTAGCACAAAATCAGTCCAGTTTCAGCTCACCTGTCAGTCCAGTTACAATTAAGCCAAACATGCAGTCAACTAATTCCAATGCACTACAGGTGAGCGGAACGTGCAGACGTGATTATAAACCAAGCATTTTCAGACCCCTCTAGCAACTTTTTTTTGTGTGTGTGTGTCTAGTGACAAATCTAGCGACTTTTTTCTGGTGTTATTGGATACTTTTGGAGACCGTGATGGAAAGTTAGCAAGTATTGCCTTCTCACCAAGCAGCGGTGTTGCCGTGGACTTCCTTCTCCGTCCCAAAGCCCTCACAGGTGGCCTGGTCCTCCCAGCTGCAGTCAGAGCAGGAGATGTTCACCCTGGCACGCCCAGACTGCAAATGAATCATGCATGCGCGAAGCTGCCGCTGGCTGATCCCAGAAGAAAATTCATTTTGTAGTTCTAAACATATTCAGGGTGCTTCATACTGACTTTTTGTCTCTACTGCCCTCTCATACAGCTTCCATTACAAATACATGGACATGGCTGATTATGCAAATTAGGAGATGCCGTCAGTTAACAACTTCTAGCCAAGAGCTACTGAGGAGTGGGCAACACTGACGGGATGTGACAGTGATAGAAATAATTGTTGCAGCCCTATTCACCTCAGCACAATATAAATGAAGCGTTTCATAAAGTTGCCTCACTGATATGTGACCTGATATCATTGTGTATCTGATCATTTCACATTAAGGAGCACTATCAGAGCTGAACTAAGACATAAGAGGGCATAAATCATGTCTCTCTCTTCAAGATGGCATCCTTATCCAACAGCTAACTCACTGCCCTCTGCAGTTACATTAGCACCTTCTCTCATGGCAGCCACAACTTGTGAAATGATCCCTAAAGCTGTCACTAAAGTGATTCGTTCAAAGTGTCTACCCCTGACATAACCGCCTGTCTTAACGTTGATCATTTCAGGCCACACATCCAAGAGTCTTCCACTCTTTCAACCAGATCTCAGTGCCATGTGTCCATTTACGCTCACGCTGTTACATCTTTATCACTCTTTTTTAGGTAGAGGGGTATGGTGACCTTGTGTGATTCCCGGCGCATCTCTGCCCACCATCAGCTCTAATCAGCCATAACTGAAAACACCTGTGTGGGTGTGCATGACCTTTAAGTCAGTGAGGCAAAAAAAAAAAAAAACAACTCCAACCAGACCGACGTGTCTGCCTCCCTCTAGTTATGCTGTTCAATACATGGGCTGCTCTGTCGCTTCAGTGTGAAGCAGTTCCACCACCCTGTTTCTATTCCTTTTCTCCATCCCTCTCTCTCCACCCAGAAACAAAAAACCACATCCTCTTCAGCAGTGACACATCTTGTTCTCTTTTTACTCTCCTCGCTCTTCTTCCGTTTGTTCCTCCTTTTTTCTTTCCTTCTTTCCAGCTCTCGCCCTCCACACTTTCCTCTCCCTCCCTCCCTCCCCTCCCTCTCTCTCTCTCTCTCTCTCTCTCTCTCTCTCTCTCTCTCTCTCTCTCTCTCTCTCTCTATCTCTCTCTCTCTCGCTGACACTAACCCTCTCTGACAGTGTCTCCATGCTGTCGCGCACTAATCCACCTCTGAGAGGTGTTAAAGCACTTCCACGCACACACTAACACACACAGAAACACACAGCGTCGCTCTGGATCCCGTAAGGTATCGATCTGCCGTCCCGTCCTTCTAATGGGATTTTTTACACCTAAGCATCAGAAATGCCTAATGCATCGCATCACATCTGATGGAGTCACACACACGTACACACACACACACACACACACACACACACACACTTCCATACACAGAGATAATTACGGCAAGTGGCTGAGCCTCTCTGGCAAGTGTGGTGAAAAATGAATAGAGGATGGGAGAGGAGGATGCACTTAACAGCATATGCATCTGACTTCCTCAGCATCTGACTCATGTCACAGATGTTCAGACTATCTCTACATCACACACACACACACACACACACACACACATACACACTGCAATTCTCTAAGAAGACTGTGTCCCGATGCTGTGTATATATTTTCACACAGCTAAAAATAATCTTTTTCAAGAAGCGCCACATAGATGGCTTCAGTCGTAGCTGCGATTCCCTTTGACAAAGGCATCATTATTATCTGCTCATTTGTTTCCTAACGAGGATTTTTAGTCACTTTAAACATGTCCAGTGTCCATATTTACTTCTGTAACAACGGTGCTCTACACAAACACACATTATCTATACAAAAATGCAACAACACCTACTACGTTAGTCACGGCTAATCGGTTCATAGTGAATTATCCATTTACCATAACTGATCATTGAAATAACTAACATCAACATCAACTGAATGTTTGTTTTTTTCCTTTTGCCAAATGTGCCATTATCTTGGTCACAAAGTTATTATTAATAATCTTTTTTCTTTTTTCCTTTTTAACCATTATTTAATAGGAAGGTAGGGAGAGAGGGAATGAGCAGCAAAGGGTCACATGACAGAATGGAACACTGGGCCGCCGCAGCAGCAAGGACTGAGTCTTTGTACATGAGGCGCTGTAGCAGGTGAGGCACCAGGGTGCTGCGCTTAGGATTCTTTAAGATGGGGCCATAGTTTCAGATATGACCCCTATTTTAAAATGTATCTACGTAAAGAGGAAGGTGTCTCTGAGCTCCCCCCTCTCTCTGCTGGAATAACTACGCAAAACTGTCAGCGCGTGATGTAAAAGCCATCTCTACCAGGAATGTCACCACAGCAGCAGATTTAAAAACGTTGGTACACTCAGGAATACAGAGAGATTTATCTGGTGATTTAATCAGCATTGAGGGAAGATTGTCTGTTGTACGTCAAAGTCCTGCCCTGGTCAGACTTTTATTTTTAGATGTCTTAAACTTGACTGCAGGGGATTGTTAAATATTTGTTTCAGCGTTCCACTCAAAGATCAGATGTCAGTTGAATGTATATACTATAGAAAAGACATCAGGAGTCCACATACTGTTTCAAGCTTTTGGACAGAAACATTAAAAATATTTAATATTAAAATAATATTAATACCTGCTCCAAATATTTAATAATATAATATCAGTTGTTTCAGCTGGAAAAGAAAAAAGTCGCAGTTGGCTCCTTCTTCAAACTTCTTTCTTTCTTTATCTCCATCGCCTCTTTCCTTCCTTTTGTTTTTCTCAGTGTCACCTCAGGGCTGACCAGGTGGAGGCCTAGTGCAGGCTCATTTCCTCGGCAGGTGTGTGTGTGCGCGTCTTTCTCATCGCCTGTGTGTGTGTGCATGCATGCGTGTAGAGAAGTGTACGCGTGTGTGTGTGTGTGTGTGTGTGTGTGTGTGTGTGTGTGTGTGTGTGTGTGTGTGTGTGTGTGTGTGTGTGTGTGTGTGTGTGTGTGTGTGTGTGTGTGTGTGTGTGTGTGTGAGCGCACATTTACGTAGATACTATCTGCTCACCTGCTCTCGTCAAGCCACAGAAGCAACCATTGTGTGTCGATCCCGGCCAGCTAAAGACCAACCCCCCTCCAGGTGACAACAGGTGTTTGTGTGTGTGTGTGTGCGTGTGTGTGAGGATAATATCAAGGAGGATATTGTTTGTGCCAGGGTGGAGGGGTGAGGAGGGAGAGGGGAAGAGGTTACAGCCTTTCTCTCCTCACCTGGAAATTATGTCCTGCCGCCATTTTACTGGAGTGTGTTTCCAATCACTGCAGGAACGTGAGAAATGTCCGCTTGGGAATTCCTCCCCAACTTCCTGTCTGTCTCCCACTCTGTGTGTGTGTGTGTGTGTGTGTGTGTGTGTGTGTGTGTGTGTGTGTGTGAGAGAGAGAGAGAGGGAGAAATAGAAAGAGCGTCTGTGTTTGATTGTGGGTGTGTATTAAAAGTGGCAGTGACAAGTTTCGTTTACTCTCATCACTGTGAGCTCAGTTAGCATTTCTTCTTCATCTTCTTCTTCTTCTTCTTTATTAAAAAAGCAGTTTGTGCTAATGAAAATAATCTGCCTTCATGTACAAAGTGTGGAGCAGTAAACCATTGAAATGACCCCTCGTTGTTCTGTGTATAACGAGGGGTCATTAATATATTAAGGCACCAGCACCGACTTAACATCAGAGTCGGTGCACCTGTTATAGTATGTGAAAAGAGGAAAACAGGTGTATAATGTGTGGTTTGGCTCTGGAGGAGCTCAAGTCAAAATGACAGAAGTGAAATCAGTAGACTAATGGATCAGAGAAAGCCCAGGATGACCAATGAGAATGTCTGAAAATTTGGAGGTCTTTGCTTCTGTTGCACTGATTTCCACAATTTTTGTTTTCTTCCAACTTCCTCAGTCAACAAAAGTTAGAAATCACAATGCTAAATAGCTGCAGTGCTCCTTTAAGTAACGTCAACAGGAAGATTTTTGCCTTAAATATCTAAGGGAATCCTGTTCTTATTCAATTATCATCTTAGCTATGGTGCTGCACTCAACCTGTTCTGATCTCAGTCGCCAAGTAACGATGCCTGCATGGCACCTCAGACACACTCAGCACCCTTTAGTGCTTGTATGAGAGTTACCGGGTTGTCTTTTTAACAGTATTAACCCTTTGGAATGGTCACAGTTTGTTAGGTTTCAGGAAAAGACTGTAGTTTGGGTTAAAATAACGATGTCATGTTACATAAAACATGAAGCGCAAGTAACTTTTAACCCCTAATTCTAAATGGACTCATCATCTTACTTTTAGTTTCACACGGGACGTGAAGCCTCGTCTCCTGGATGAAAACGTGTCTGTCTGTATGACACACCGAGGATCGTGACAAAGCATCGCTGTCTGACGACGTGGGAATGAGAACATGCTGTGCAGCCTGAGACAGATCTGAGTCAGTCTTAACACTTAGCATCTTGCAGAGTGTAACATTATCAAACATGCATTATTCCGTATTGAAGTTTACCCTCTTTTGTCATATTTACAATCTCAGGAAAACAGCATGCCGACATTTACAAGTTTCTGAGGGCATTTTGGTTTTCTTGTCTCTGATTCTCCTTAATGCATCTTGTTTCATTTGCACTCTCTGTCCAAATATAATACAGATGTCTTTTGTGACTCACTATTTTTTTTTTAAGAGGAGACAGAAAAACATAGCAGATATGGGAAGGAGGCTGTGAAGGGAGGGCACATCAGCAAAACAACAATCATGTGCACAGAGCGAAGAAACTGAGAGGCTGAGACAGGAAACACACACCTTTCTCTCTCAGAAACAAACACACACATTCAGACACGGGCTCACACACATTCAGACTCGCTGATCTGTAGCGACAGTGGCAGCGCAAGCTCGCGTTAGCATGTTGTGGCTGCAGAGCGTCACATCTTTTTTGCTGAAGATCATGGCGGAGGCAAAGTGACAGCCTTCTTAGACTGAGCTGCTTCTCTTTGTCATTTTCTTGCCGTTTGTCTTGCTTGTCGTGCGTGTTTAGACAGTGTGAGTGTGTGTCTGAAGGTTTTGCAGAGTTGCCAGACTGAGCAGGTAGATAGCAGCACATTTGAGAGAATGTCTGTTGGCCATTTTGTTGGTGCTGCAACTTTTATACGCTTTAGCTGTCCGCTGCCATATTTCCTCTCTTATCTTCTTTGTTCTCTCTTGTAGTTCTTGACTTGCCGTCCTCTGCTCCTGTTTCACTCCTTACCTAACTTACTCTCCCTTCTCAATCCCCACAAGTCTCTGCATCACTGTTATCTGCGGCACAGGAAGCTGTTGTTTCCATCTATCTGATGACAAGAGGAAAGACTCCAGATGTGAACCCCTCTCTCCGTCTCCTTTTCCTCTTTTCTTTTCATTAGCTTTCTTTCCCCCAGTCAGAGATCAGTAACGCAGCCTGTGTAGTCTAGACATGAAGCTTGATGGTTTGAACCAATTTCTGGCACCAGTGCCAGCCTGTTATTAAAGATTAGATCTGCCCCCGTCAGCTTGATTGATAATGTGGTTGTGGTATCCTTGGTTTCAGTACAGTTTGTGTCCAGTGGCCTAAATATAGTTTGAGAAGCTGGTAAGTGTAAAATTAAGGGAAGCAGACAAATCTTTTACATTTTCACAGTATTCAATTTAGATACATTTAATCACTGTGTTTAAAAGTCATATCAGTCCTATTCCACTTGAAGGATAATTCTAGTTCACCACAGCTCAGGTCTTGTTTTCAGTCTTCCCTTCTTTCTGTCACTTGTGATAACTTGGGCTCATCATGGGGTTAGAAACACGTGTCATCAGATGATCAGACAGCTTCCAAACAAACATTTTAGTCAAATATGCTTCCAGCATGAAACTAAAGAGAGCGCACCCAAAGTGTCAGTAATAAACTGTCATCACAAGGATTGCAACCATTTTAGCGCACTGTGCACACAGTGCGTACCAACTGCAGCTGTGTTATAATTAGTATGGTACAGTAATGGATGTATTGAGAGAAGCGGATACTACGTTTCACGATGGTAACCCGCTCATTCTAATGTAAGTTGGCAGCTTTCTGTGGTGGATTAGAGTTTCTTTCCTGGCTGAGCGTGTCGACTCTCCTCACACATGCGTGGTGTAGAATAAATCAGCGACTTGGAATTGATTTTACTGAACCTAATGGGTCATACAGACATACGTGTTTGGTGACCACTCAACTATCTTCATTCTTTTAGTGTCTCTAAATGATTGAAGATAAACTGTGTTTTTGGCCCATGTGTTTAAATCACCTCAGAGTCTATTGCTGTCCTGGTAAACTCAGATGGGTACTTATGAAGGACAGTACAGATCATCATTTCACTTCTTCCCTTTTTTTTTCTCTTCCAAATCAGTTTGCATTTACCACTGAGGGGTGTAATTATGCTGTATGCGCATTGTGTCTAGTGGGTGTGAAGTTATTCAAGAACGCCGACAGATGATGAGGTCTGCGTAACTGTTTCTTAAACCTTTTATACTGCGTGCCACCTCAGCCCATCCACCTCAGTACCATCCGTTAAAATGTTAAAGTTAAAAACCAGCAGGGCAGCCCGACCCGTTTCAGTTACGGACGGGTCACACAGGAGGCACGTTTATTTGAAATAAGATTTATTGTAGATTGTTGATGAGTCCTGAATGGAACCAGTTCCAGAGTTACTCAGGTAACACATTTTAGCCCGCAACTAATCATGCATGCATGCCTGCTACACACTACCTGCATGGATGTGACTACGGAGTGAGAAGATAATAAAATTAAATATTACAGGAAATGAAAATTTGCATTACATTCCTGTGATTTTCCTCACATATGTGTAGTATTTTGTTAAATGTTTTTGAACTAGTGTATTTGATTAAAAGTCTAACCAACAGAATGATGAACATCTCAGAGAGAAACACACAAAAAACAAATGATGCATCCGAAAATATAGTCACCAGCTGGAAGAAGGGAGAGCTGGCAATGTAGAATGTTCATAGACTTCTAGTAGCATGACATGAATATGTGATCCATGTGTCAGTACAAGAGCTTGTCTGAAGATCCACTCGCTATGAAAGTAATTGCTGAACTGATGTTTGAGGTCCCGCTTTGGCCATTATCCTTTAGAGGAATGTTTCTTATGTTAACATTAAATAAAGTGTATGGATCTCGCCTGCCTGTGCCGCATATGTTTTGGAGTTTCACGTTGTGTTTAGACGTTTGGCAGCATTTCCTTATACATGTATTTCAGTTGTACCTGTGTGAAAGTGAATTCAGACCTTGATCTCACTTCACCGGGCTGCAGGGCAAAATAAAGCCCAGCATAACTTCACCTACCAGCACCCTGATGAGTGTGGAGACCTGATTAGTGTGTGTTTATGTGTGTGTGAGAGTATGTGCGCACATACAGTGCCTGAGATTGAGTTAAAATATAAGAGTGGTTTTTGGTCGAGGGCCGGAAATGTATTCAGAAGCATAACACGTACTGAGAGAGCCCGCTGCACGCTGAACACACATGCACACAGCAAACATGTGTTTCTAATGAAAGTAGTGTATGGGAGAGCTGGTCAGCCATACAGTATGAGGTCATCCGGTTGTGTGTGTGTGTGTGTATGTGTGTGTATATGCGCCTATATGCATGTTTTGGTATGTGTAGTGCTCTGAATTATCATCTCACTATGCATACCTGTGGAAGCAGACAGAGACACACTCACACATAGAAACTGCATTTAAAGCCTTCCTTGTGAGGGTGTGCGCGTGTGTAAGCATGTTTCTTGTACTAGCCATCAACAGCAGCTCTGCCCTGTGTTGAGACTCTATTAAAACTCCTGCAACCTTTCATCAACAGTCACGTATTTAGATGCTCTACCTGGCTCTGTGTTTGTATATTTGACTGTGAGTGTGTGCGCGTCTGTGTGTGTGTATCTGCGGGCATGCTGTCAGCCACCGGGCTAACAAACACACTTAATACAATTATCCCTCGGCAGAGACGAGAGAGAGAGACAGGCGGCACCTCAGAAGGTACGCTGTGTGTGTGTGTGTGTGTGTGTGATGAGGATGTTGTCACTGGCAGCTAGTCGTGGCATTTCCACGCCTGGCTTCCACTGTAGCGTTTCCATCCTTCCCTCCAGTGCCCCCCCAATCCCTGTCTTCCTCTTCTCGTAATTGGGGCTTTCCCTTATAATTAGTCAATCCTAAACACCCCCACCCCCCTCTCTCGGAAAGGCCTACTAGCATGGTACCTCAGCCCCAGTAACAAGCACCCTTTCCCCCCTACGGCAGCGGCGCTTCCCCCTAACCGAGGCGTGGGGATTGAGAGGTTAGCTTAGCATCACGGCTAACTAGGCCGTGGAGCCCCAGAGCGGGCCCTGGCGCCAGCTAGCCTCATCCCCACTGGTCAGCCTCGTACTAATCCAATAAATGAGCTGTGCGGAAGGGCAAGTGTCACACACACACACACACACACACACACACACTCCGCACACACACACAAACTGTAAGTACACACTTTGGAGGTCCAAAGTTGTGACAAGCCGCTGCTAATTGTGTTCTGTCTGTCCCCATCTCCTCCTCCTTAGAGCTCAGAGAAATTCCTCAACCAGTGGGTTGAACTCGTGTGTGTCTGTGTGTGTGTGTGTGTGTGTGTGTGCTTGTGTACATTCTCATTTGTTCTGCTCTTCCTTCTTTTCTCTTTTTTCTCATTCTTTGAGTCACCTAATTATAATCATAAAACAGTTTAGGATTAGCATGTTTTCCACTGACAATAAACTGCAATATGAACATTTTAAATTTGCACGTGACCGTTGTTATTGTTGATTAAAAAAAATAGAGGCTTGCATTATGTTTCCTACAAAACAAATATTATATCTTTTATATATATTATATCATATTTTTGTACATGGGTTTGGATAAAATCTTTATTTCTTGTTGTGGAGTCATGCAAAACAAAATCACGTGGCCCATTGCTTTTCTTACTTTTTTACAATGTCAACATGTTTGTGAGGTGGAAGTTAGCACAAACTCTAATCTAGCCCCCTTTGACCTAATTGATTTTCCTCCACTCCTGATGTTGGGCCTTCATAAAGTCGTGGACTCGTTTGGTTTTTTGGGTTCAGTGGTTTGTAGTCTATGCAGGAACACATCCTTCAGTCTATGGGAAGAGCCAGGCCCGGCCAGAATAAAGGAATCATTTTCTGTCTTTTATTGAGCCTTCTAAACTATTTAACCTCATTCACAATCCAGTAAGTCATGTGCCAGGCGAGGTGTGATGCAGTTTAATGTGGTCTATCACATTTACTGCACTAATGCCAGGCCCTCCAGGATGCATGCCAGTGTTGTAGACACTCGTAACAGATGTTGTATTTCTCCAGCAGAGATGACACATGTGTTGCTCTTGTCCTTGCTTATTGAGTTACTGGGCTGCTATTTTTGAATCGTGATCAGAGGCACTGATCATGGACTTCCAGCTAAGTGCTTAAGTAAATATGTCTTTTGGAGTTCTTTTAGCAGCCAGTGTACTAACCCTTACCATAACTCTTTAAAAAGAAAAGGACGGTTTTGCATCATTAGTTGTAGGGTTGGATGATGTGACGCTATATACCGTGCAGTGCTAGAAATTTGGCAGTTTGAACATGTAGTTGTAAAATCCTATCTTGGAAAATCAAAATATACTCATCAAATAGATTCCATTACAGGTGGAGATCATTTCAGTTATTATAGAAATGGAATTCTGTCTCAGATACCTGTAATCAACAAGGTAAAATGTAATATTTAGACATTTTATGTATTGTAATCTTCTCATCTTCTTTTGTTAACCTTTATTCCAACACACTTTGGTCATTCTAGAAAGAAAAATTCTTGCCTTGCCTTCTTGTAACTACCACAACATGTAACATGCATGTCACGAATCGCGTGTGCATGTACTACCTGCATCACACCCGTCGTTCCAACCTTAACCCTAGTCCTAACCATTTCCCACTTAAACTGACAAAATGCTCAGTTATCAAAAGCTGATGGCAAAATCATTTCCAACATATTTAAGCTGTTACAAAGGAAACCTTTGACCGAAGAATCAACATCCCCTTCACCGCAGGAAGCAGCAAGCTTTATGGGAAATGTGGACTTAATTTACAGAAAGACTGGCACTAACAATACCACTGGCATGAGATAGAGGCTGCCAATCTCCTCAATCACACCACATTTGTTTACCAAAATTAGGTAGCGCGCAATTCATTTGTCAATGACATATTAATGTTTTATGCCTCACATAGCCCCGTTTAAACAGCAGCCATTGAAAACAAACATCAAATAAAATCACTCTTAGTAACTCAGATAGTTTCTCTGTGTTCTTTGGAGTCAGTTTAGAATAGCTCCTGGACCAGAGCTGCATAATCATTGAGAAACACAACTGGTGCTTACACGTGCACGGCTAAAACCAAGTGTAACCCAACCAAACCAAGTCTTTTTGGTGCCCCGGCTCTCGTCTGTACTGAGCTGTAATTGTATTTGGAAATGCCAAAATGAGGCCACAGAAAACTACAAACGACTAACAACCCAGCTCCAGCTATTCAAGTTTTACCTCGGATTCTAAATCTGTGTCTCCATCATTTTATTAATGCACACTAAATGAAGCATTTTTTTGTAGAACAGCAGCTGCTTTGTACATTGTCTGATAAACAAATATGACCTAATGAAGCAGCACGCAGTTCAAGTCTTTCTCTGCAAATCAGGAACACATGGTAGACACACGAACACATGCACACAAATACACACACTTGTGTAAAAACACACTGATGATAGAAGTCAACAAGAGCGCAGATTCTGAGGCTTTTTGTCATGTGTGCACACACAGCTCAGTGGATACATGCCCGAGGAAGTGGAAAGTTCTCACTTAAGTTTCACGCTTCTTTTCTTTCTCCTTTTATTCACCCTATTTCATTGTGTGCATTCTTTCCTGCTGTCTATTTCTCTGTCTTTCCCAATGCTGGCCACACTGACATGGGTCTTCTCATCCTAAGCCAACTGCCTTTTAAGTTGGTGAAGCCACCGTTTGTAATACATACTTAGATTCATACCTGCACACGCATAACACATGACACAATCCCACCACAGGAAAAGCCCTGAGCCAGAACAGGCAGGAAAACTCTGGAAAACCAGGATACAATTTGGCACTTATGGAGCCTAAACGATTTCCTCCTGGGCGTTGGGCTCCGTCCTACTGGGAAAAGCCAAAAGACCGGCAGAGAAAATTACATCCGGGAAAATGTTTATGCAGCACACTCGGCTCCCTCGCTTTTTGCCCCGCAAATGAGTGATTATTCGTCTACTCTTAACCTCTGAGAAAGAGGGGGGTGATGGAGAGAGGGAGATTCTTTCCATCATTAGCCTTTGGAAGGGGTGGCTGTTGGCATAGCTCTGCTTCTTTGTCACAATGTGAGCTTCCTATTTGGCAGTGCACTGACAGTATTTGGAGAGCACTCTGCAAAATGTTGAGCGTACTCTGTTAAATAGCACTGGTTACGCTGGGGAAGGTGGGTAATTGGGCAAAGTGTCCACACAAACAAGGACACACACACACGCAATGTTCAGCCCACTCCTGTTTAATCTCCCACTGGGTCAAGTCATATAGAAACATTATGTTCTGTACCATAATTGCAAATACAATACAGAACATCTGCTCCCTCTGATCCTGACCCTAAACAGCACTATGAGAATGGACTAATAAATGGATATCCTAAAATCTTTTGATTAAAAAGAAAAATGAGATGTATGTCACGACTAAAACATCCAAAATAAACATGATTATTTTTTTTTTAAAGGGGAGCCCCGACGACTTTACACATAAAGGTCAGTAAACAGTCCTGATTAGTTCCATACAGCCTATGCAAACAGTTGTATGATGGAGGAGCTTTGTCAAGTCCTGAATCACCACATCACCTCCCAGTTCACTGCTGGGATTTTAAAGCTCAACACAGTTTCAGCCGAGTTCAAAACCGGTGAGCTCAAAGGACGTGTGAAGGTCTGGACGTGCTGGGTGTCATCACATCAGGGAGTGATTCTTGAAAAAAATATCTGAGCTTTTCAAATTGAGATTTAGAAATGTGGGCTTTCCTTTTCTACCGCTGATTTTCAAGGAATGAGGTGAGGAGTTTTAAAAAAATCATTTTACACGTCAATTCAGCTTACTTCAGACACAACAGTACACAACTACTTGTTGAGTTTTTAACCCAGCTCTTCAGAAGATGTGCTCTTTTTTTTTTTTTTTTTTTTTTTTTTTTTAGAAATAGTCTGAAGAACACCTGAAACATTTCTTTTGCTTTTCTTCGGTTCTCCTAAATATATCTGTCCCTACCCACCGTTCACTACCTCCACTCTTATCTTAACTTCCCACGTCCATCTCTGCATCTCCAAATCTACTTACAAACTATTCTCCTTTCTCACTGCTGTCTTGTTTCTGTACCTACCTTCTTCATACCATCCATTCCTTCCTGTCTCCCACCAACTTAGCCTTTTTCCCCTTTGTGCTGCACATTCCTGCTCCAGCACTGTTACAATGACACCATGCTGAGTCAAAACACACACTGTGCTCACTAATACTGTATGGTGATGATGATGATGCTGAATTTTCATCAATACAGCCAAAAGGGTTGACATTTACTGTCCCAAATTCAATGATTGATTTCAGTAAACTCACCTCATAATATAACAGCTCTGAGGGATTAGCACTGGCAGAGCAACAAACAGGACTAATAGAGAGCAGGAGCGGGTGAAAATATTTCTGATTCACGCCAAACAGATTTAAATCCAACCAGAGTGCCAGTTCACCAACAGCTATTTTCCTTTCAACTGTCAAGCACATCTGAAGCGAAGTCTTTGCTCTCAGTAAATAAAGTGTCATACGCGTGTTTGTGTCAGCTGAGAAGCTTCGCAAACATCAAAACCAGCTAGTTAACAGCACCAGAGTGGAGAGCCAGATTAAACCACAATGTGACAATCACGATGCATGTATGGAATGATCCATCCATCCATTGTCTGTAACTGCTCTTCCTCATCAGGGTCACGTCGGAGCCTATCCCAGCTGACTTTGAGCGAGAGGCGGGGTACACCCTGGACAAGCTGCCAGCTTCTCACAGGGCACTTAGACACAAACAGCTATTCACACTCACGCCTACGGGTAATTTAGAGTCACCAATGAACCTGTACAGTGCATGTCCTTGGGGAGAGAAGCCACAGAGACACAGGGAGGACATTCAAACTCCACACAGAAGGTTCGAGACAGGAACCTTCTTGCTGTGAGACGACAGTGCTAACCACTGCTCCTGTTGTGTTTTGAATTCGGAAACTCCTAGTACTTCTTTATAGAGCTACACATGCAGGTGCAACTTAGAAGCAACATTGATTGAGTATTCAATAAAATAATATAATATTCAATTCAATATATCCAGCAGCTCTCAGTATTACGGCCTAAAAAGGAGCATTAGCAACTACGGTTTCTCAGCTATGAGGACAAAGTTAACACAGAAATATAGATTTAGTAAATAAATAATGTAAGTTATTACTTAAGTGACTAAGAGACAATAAAAGTCTCAAAAACAGTAGATTATATTTTTTTACAGTATGCAAAATGAGCAAACAGATCCAGAGTCAGTGTGAACAGAAGATGCATCCTTCTGTCTTCATATGATACTTCACAAACCAGCCGTGCAGATAATTAGAAGAGTACACGTCCACACACTGACTGTATTAATGCTGTACTGACTCGTGGACCGAAGAATCAAAAAGAAATGAATAAATCATCGATCATTTTGTCTCTAACTGCAGGGAACACCTGCTGACAGTTCAAAGACCAAAACGGAAAATTAAGAAACGTGTTGCTTTCCAGAGAATTACAAAAATGACAACGTATCATTATCCAATATGTTGAAAATAAAGTGAGACACAAGAACTTAATCATCAAATAAAGTTGCAGAATGATTTCTTAAATAAAGACACATGGAACCTAAACTTCCTGTTTGTCCCTCAGGCTTTACCAAAGCAGCTTACATTGCAGCTGACAGACAGCCAGCCTTCCTGACCGGTTAGTTTTAATTTAAGTGCACACTGTGAACACAGCATAAACCGGCACCTTCCCTCCTCCTCCCTGCCGACTCATCCACACTGTTAACTCATCTCAGGAGACTCTAGGTGTTGGGTCACTTACTGTAAGGAGAAGGGAGGGAGCGGATGATGGATGGACACACGGGAGGAAGGAGGGACGGAGGGGCGGGTGGGAGTCGTGGGAACTGGCAGGCATGACTTCGCTTTTGTTTTCTTTTAACAGCTCGTTCGCACATCACGTCTTCAGATGCAGGCAGAAGCAATTTGTCCTCTCCGTCTTCCCCTCTCCGTCCTCCCCTTCTTCCTCCCTCGGCCTTTGAATCATTCTCCAGCTGGACCCAGTTTTGCTCATGCCGTGTCAGGGTGTCTGTTTGCATGGTTATGTCTACGTCTGTTCTGTGTGTACGTGTGTGTTTGTGGTACACACACATACACACATGCAGAAGCCCCAGGACCTTGACCAATTCCCAGTGGAAAAGCGTGGCGTCTCTCTCCGTCAGGACATCTGGAAGTGGGCATTTTGCAGTCGGCAGCCGCTGCACTCTGACTTGATTATATTATCTGGTTGGGGAGTGTGTGTGTGTGTGTGTCTGTCTGTGTGTGTGTGTGTTTGTGTTTGTCTGGTGTGTGCATGCAAACACACAAATCACACATTGTAGGTTCATATACACACCTACTCCATGATAAACTAATGACTTGTGTGTACATGTGACTGTCAAGTTGTGTGAGTGCTGAATGTGTGGGTGAAGTATGCCTCTTGAGCTCTGTATGTGTGTGTGTCTGTCTGTGCGTGTGTGTGAAGGGGTCAAGTGGTGATTGCTGATGTTGTCTGCTTTAAACACATGTTTAGTCAGGGCCCACTCAAACGTTTGGCAACCATTAGACAACTTCCTCCCTATCTTCCGGAGTCAGCTCTCTATGGATTTGTGTGTGTGTGTGTGTGTGTGTAATTGTGTGTGTTCATGTGTGTGGATGCATTTGCAGGTGTGGACACAAGCTGGAATGTGTGCGAAACAGATTTTTTTTTTTTTTTTTTGACAGAACATGCAGCGATGCAAAACGTTTAAGTTAAACACACTCCAACATCTTCTCCATACACACGCAATAAAACTTATGAAGCTCAGTCCAGACATCTCTCACAGAGCTTTGTTTTGTCACAGGATCAGCACAACTGTGAACTTTACATGCAACTGTGGCCCCAGAGCTTCTCACACACTCCCAAAACACACACACACACACACAAACATATTCAGGAACAGACACCTAAGGGCCTTGGTCGGTCATCAGGAAATGAAAGGATCATTTAGCTTAGAAGGAGATGAGAGGATTGAGGAAGAGGAGAGGTGGAGGAAGAGGAGGACTGTCTGTAGTTTGATGCAACAAAGACAGTGTGATTGAGCAAAAAAGAAAACACAACAGATGAGACAAAAGCCTCACTCTGAGCTCAGTTTTTTCTGAGGCTTTACACTTAGCACATGGAGACACAGCGAAACACACGCACACACACACTGAGGAGGCTTGTTATCCCTACAGATGGTTACTGCTAGCCATGGGATTCTTGGAATATGATGACTTATAGGTGGTGTATTCCAGAGGAGGAAAGACATGAAATTCCATTGGAGAAGTTAAGAACTTTCTGAGGATTTAGCAAATCAGAATGTTGCACAAGGAATATAGCAGTGGCCAGTATCCAAGCAGCGTCACACATTGACTGCATTAGATTGTTTTAAGGTCAGCTGCGGTGGATGCCAGACAGGATGTTAACAATCCAGGAAGGGGAACAATTAAATGACACAAATGGCCTTTATTTAGTGTAAGCAATCAAAAGAGCCATTGATTTCACACTGACATAAAACCTGTTGCAGGAATACATGATATGAGTAACCTTAAATACGTATGTTTAAAGGCAGACTCGAGGAGTACTTTAGTATTCAGTGTGTCGGCTGTGGCTCAGGAGGTAGAGTAGGGCATCTGCTAATCAGAAGATCCCCGGCTCCACCAGTCTGCAGGTTGCGGTGTCTTTGGGCGAGATACTGAACCCCATATTACAAATAACACTTAAATTTCACATACCTTTGACAGACCGCATTCACAACAGAGCAAAGCAAGCAAACTCTGGTCCGCCTGAAGATGTGGGTCTCTGTTTGCTTGCAAGTGAACCCTTTTTCTATTTTCAGTCCTGCCCAATCAATGAGGGTTTTTTCTCCCTGGTCAGTGCTTGTTTCAGGCAATACCACCCAAGCAGCTGTTGTTACTGTGTGACGTTGTGCAGGCAGTTTGGTCCACTTTCAAAAGTGCAGTGTGAAATTGAACTAAAGCAAATGACGGTGTGAAATTTTCATTGGACATTCCCCACCCAATCGAACAGAGTCCCCCAGTCTATCCTGGTGTGAAAGTGCCCTTAGACAGCCTTGTAAAACTGTGCACTGAACCCAGGATGCTCCACTAAACAAAACCTGTCAGATCTGAATAAGAACCCCCGACACGCTGCACTTTGAGACGTATAGGCGGCTTGATTGACTTGAACAAATGCCCTTGGTAGTTGGTCTGTCTATGACACTACAGTCCAGTGCAAGATACCCAGACAGTTGGCCATATGGGCATGTAAATTTGCTGTGCATATTCATGTTCCACCCTTTGGTTAGATTATGAACTTGTCCATTATATAATCAATATTTTGCTTCTGTTGCATTAAAAAAAAAAGGCCTTCCTTCAACCTAAAGTTCCTACAGCTTATGAGTTTGGCCCTGCATGTGTTGTGTCTGTGTGGTTCGGATGTTCCATTGTCCTTCATAATTGCATTCTGTTTCTCTTGCTTGGCGGTGATGGGTTTGAGTCTTTCGTGGCATCAGACACTGATGGTGAATATAGGTGTTCCAGCTGGTAGGCATGTTCTGACTTGGACCAGGGTGCATTTCTTTGATTATGCCAGGTGTGTTTAATGGGTAAAACAATGAAAAGCAAAGTTTCAGTTTACCGTAAAGTTTGCAAATTTAACAATGCACTCTAGGATTTGTCTCAGTTTGACATAACTCAGTGTTGTCCATGTTTGTACTCTCGTGTGTCCCTGATGCTTTGGATCAATAGCAAAAGTCAGAGTCAGAACTGTGTCATCAGCTCTGACCCACCAACCCCATCCTGCACCCGCCCAAATCTCCATCCGTCCAGCCATCCATTTTCTTCCACGTACCCAGGATCAGGTCACAATGGGGGATTCTGAGGAATTCCCAGTTCAGATGAGCTATGGAATCCTTCCAATGAATCCTGGGTCTGCCCCAGGGTCTCTTCTCAGTTGGATGTCCATAGCAAAAGATTCAAGGAAGGCACCCATGAGGCAACCTAATCGGAGACCAGAACCGCTTCGACGGGAAGCAGCAGCAGCTCTACTCCAAGCTCTGCCTGGATGTCTGAGCTCCTCATTCACTTGTGTCCACAATCTCATTCCTTTGGTTATTTCCCATATCCCATGACCATGGAAATCCAAAGCTCTGCCTTCCAGATAAGCCCTCTTCACAACGGTCTGGTATAATAACTGTATTACTGCTGATGCCGCACCAGTCTGGCTGTCCATGTCACACTCGATTTTATCGTCACTTGTGAACAAGATCGTGAGATACCTAAATTCCTTTGCTTAAGGGCAAGATCTCACTCCAACTCAAATAGAAGCACTCCACTATTTTCCAGCCCACAATTGGCCAGATTTGCTTTGGATATTCATAACACCTTTGCCTGTTCTGTCCACAGCTTGGGCTGTATTGAACATTGCACACTTTAGGGGCCACTAGTGAAGCTTTAAACTGTCTGTGTTTTTAACAAATACCCTAATGTAATTGTACTCTACTATGGCGTGATTTGAAATGTGAATCAGTTTGTGAGTGGAGCAGCAGTCAGGCAATACTGTGGTGTGCCTTGACAGAGGGCACGAAGAGGACATGGACAAATCCCACTGGGCATCAGAGTCACATGTGTCTCTGCTAACATTTGCCTCACACACCTGGTGTTGAGTGTGTGTGTGTGTGTGTGTGTACACCTTTTCATGCCCTATTTAGCCCATCTCTGTATGAAGCAACGCCAAGTGTAAGCAAGTTTATTTCTCACACTAGCAGTGGCCTGGTATGAAGCACAGCGATGGCTGCACACATTATTCATGTCTCCGACTGTGGAAACACGGCTGGAGGTGCGTGTGCATTTCTGAGTGTGTGTGTCTGGTTATTTACATACTGCATGTACTTGAGTGTTTGCTCTTCCGTGATTCTGTTCCTTCATGTGTGTGTTTACACTTTGGCCTACATGTTTGTACTTCACACACATGTGAAAAAGTGCACGCTCGTACACATCTATGTGCGATTGTGTGTTTGCGGCCGTAAACGTGTGGGTCCATTTGTGTGTTTACACAGAGACAGCATGTGTCTGACATTTTTATGCTTACGTGATCTGTTTATGCATGCGTGTGTTTACACTTCTCCTGACATGTGTGAATATGTGTGTATCTTTGTGCGCTTACGCATATATAGGAGTAGATCTCTGTGTGTATGTGTGTGGATGTGTCTGTGTGTGTGTGTGAGCCCCAGGTGTGCCAGTCTAGCAGCTCCACATTAGGTCTATAACCAAGCTAGTTTGACACCTCCATATCCAGACTAGCGTTCAGCTGCTGGCTCTGGCACATCCAGGACCAGCTCGACCCTGTGTGAACGCTCTGTCGCCTCCACTCATGCTCACTTAGGTGTGTGTGTGTGTGTGTGTGCGAGAGAGGGAGATGTGGACTTTGAGTGTGCCTGCGTGTGCCCACACCTTTTCCATGCACTTTTCATGCAATTTGTTAGTTTCCTGTTGTCTCAGTGCATCCAGTCCGCTCCTGTAAATGGTTTTGCAGATGAAAGTGTGTGTTAGGTTTTTCACACCCTGTTCACCTGGGTGTGTGTGTTTGTGTGTGTGTGTGTGTGTATCGGAGAGAAGAGAGAATGTGCAAATGCGCTTGTTTGTAGATGTGCAAGCTCCATGTACACACACACACACACACACACACACACACACACACACACACACACACACACACACACAGATTCCTTCTGTGTGTATGTGTCCATGCGCAGTATCTCCCCATGCGGTGTACTGTGTTGGCAGGTCGATGTGATGGCGTGTCACCTCCACAGACACCCAGTCAGCAATGCCTGCTAATCTGCCTCTACAGCACAGTGTGTGTGTCTGTGTGTGTGTGTAAAAAAACACTGCATAAGTGCTAGCATCAAGATTTTTTGAAGAGTGTGTGTGTGTGAGCGAGTCCTGGCCTATATGTGCCAATGAGACATTTGACAGACATGAATCAGACACAGACTGAACACACTCTCCATAAAAGGCACACGTATAACCTAACAGTGTTGCACTTCCATCGGATTAAAGGTTCTTTGTCAAGAGACACACACAAACACACACGCACATGCTGCTGGCGATCATTATGGTGCATGGAGTGCCTCCAGGCAGCGAGGGCCTTTTAGATGAAACCCTTCTTTTTCGCTCTCTGTCTCATTGTTTTCCTGATTTCTTTCTCTTTCCTCCCATCGCCCCCCACAGGCTCAGCCAGAGGCTCCAAGAGTGCCACTTAGCCAACATTGCCACATATAGTGCAGGAGAGGCGTGTGTTATCATTCAACTGAAAAGGATTTGAAAACCCTATTGGAGTTGATATTTGTTAGAAGATAAAAAATTTTTTAAAAAAACATGACCGTCTTCATCTTCATTCAAGGCAAGATTTCACATTTTTAGATTCATGGAAATTTGAATGTCACAGGAAAGTCAGACACGATGAACATAGTGTTTTTGGAGAAATGTTTCTTTTTTTATCTTGACCTCAGGTAATTCGTCTAAAATGTATATATACATAGTGCAGGTCTCATTATGCTTAAATCTATTCATCACTCTCTGCATTGCTTTCTACCATCACGTTGGTGCCATAGAAAACAAACCTCGTAATTTCACATTAACATAATTGGTAATAACCCAAATTGCCAAAACAACTCTCTCCAACAATACTGGTGAGAACAATGAGCAGAACTACAAACTACAGGAGTTACTCGATCTGGGAATACAGCATCATCGACATCTGAATATCTTGTCAACTCTAAACCAGTTTATTTGGAGATAAAAACCAAAGGTTAGCGCACCTCAACATTAATGAGACTAATAATCCCTCATTACATACGAAGGTAACACCGTTTCACAACAACGCTTCACAGTTTATCTGTCTGACTTCAGCTTATGTGACTGTGTGTGTGTGTGTGTGTGTGTGTGTGTGTGTGTGTGTGTGTGTGTGTGTGTGTGTGTGTGTGTGTGTGTGTGTGTGTGTGTGTGTGTGTGTGTGTGTCTCTCGCAACTACTCCTTGGGTGTTCGCCTGCTTGTTAACACCTTTTAACACGCAACACCAATTAACCCTAACCCCCCTGGCTACACTCTCTCACACACACACACACACACACACACACACACACACCCACACACACACACACACACACACACACACACACACACACACACACTTACCTCTAAATCTTATGTTTATTAGAAGTGAATCACCTCCAATAAGCTCTACACCTGGCACAGTATTCATGGTCCTGCTGAACACAACTGCTCACTTTAACTTTTCCTGTCAATTCACGTCAGGACTTTGAAAATAAATGTGTGTGAATGCAGCAGTGTGAACAACAGAATGGACTTCCTAGACAGCTCCCTTCTCATTGTATTTGAGTTTGTTACATAAACAGCATCCCTCTTTGTCTCCATGTTTCAGTTCCACCAGGATCGAGATGTTTCGCTGTGATTCTGGCATCCAGAAATGACTGAATTAGCAGCTGTGTTTCTGAAAATGTTTTATGTACACTGCAGCGTTTTTATGATGTTTTGCAAGATATCACTGTGATTCCGAAGAATGATAATGCCTCTGGGAAAACTTTTGTTGGAGTTGATTTATAGTCTGGCAGTAAACACTACCTGAGAAGACAACTTTAGGGGAAATACAAGGAAGAATGCAAGGAAGCTTCATGTTCAGGATTGGCTTTATGTTGGCTGCAGCTCATAATGTTGAACTGAATTCTATAAGTTCATGCAATGTGATGTGAATCTTTGTAATTGGCAACATTTGCAAGGAGTCTTCCGATTTGGCCATTTTTGATTAAACATTGTGCAGACTGAGCAGTTTCAGGTTCTTGTAAATGTTCCAGGGTTGGTTGAATTTCTGGGCTGATGTTTTTGTTCCACTGCAAGGACAGTAAAATCAGTCACTTGGTCTACTGGTCACTCCAACACACCAGGCATTAGTATTTTATTTGTTGGGGACATTGATGGTTCCCAGGGGATATTTCCTGATGTTTTTGGTGACTTTCTTCTTGTGCTAACATCAGGATGCAATATCCACCTGTACTCAAGAATCATCATCACTATGTTGCTTGTTCTGTCCAACACATACTTCAAGTTAGTGAGTTTTATGAGCCGCCCTCAGTGTGCCTGCACAGTTCTATCATTGAAATGAATGAGGCAGTTGCATGTCTTGTCAGTCTGAACACAGCCTTAGACTTTTAATGTTGTTACACTGAACCTGCACATTGATGAAACACTCATTTGTGCCAACATGTACTACCTTTGATCTTTTCAGGGTTGGTTTCCCCAGTGTTAACGGTGTCCTCAGCTTTATAGGTTTTTCAGGCAGACACCATATACACCACTGACACAGCATATGAAGCCCAGACTAATGAAAGTACTGTAGGGTCAAGGATTTTTTAAGGGTGGTACGGTGGAATTGGTCTCTTTCCTTCTATTCATTGAAGCAGGCATAAGGCAAGCTGACCTCTTTATGACCAAACCTTATTGTTCACGTGACCCTGCTTGTGTGAATAGACTGCTCACTCTCTCAGCTGTGTCTGGTCTTTGTCGATCCACAATCCTATCCTCCATTATGTGTGTGTGTGTGTCATATGTGATATTTTAGAGGCATAAAAAGCCAGTCGGTGGGGTCAGTCGGTCGCTCCACCTCACACCCTTAGTAGACATTGAGTCTGACACATCACACACACCCACACACACACACAAACACCACCCTTTCACTGTCGCTCAGTAGAAGACATATGGAGCATGACTAATGGCTTCATAAAGACACACATATACACACAGATACATTTTTGTCCAGCAGCCACCATTGTGTTAATGGTGTTAGCCCAAAAAGCTTTTTTTTTTTTTTTTTTGCAACAGATGTGCCTCCGTGCTTCCAGACCCTCATTTGACCCAAATACTGTGTCAAATGTAACACACACACACACACGCACACACACTGCAGCACTACACTGCTCACACACAGTATTTATAACCAAGCCAAATAAAAATAAAAGAAAATTTGACAAGTCATATTTCATATTTGTCAGATTTTATACTGTTCACAGTATACTGTATTATTATAAACATTCATTCTGGACTGGAAAACAAATTCAAAATTGATGAGTAGTTGGACGTTACAGTGGTATTCTTCACTGTCATGCAACACTGTGGGGACGTTGACTAAATGGAAGTTCCACACACTTCATGCCTCTGTAAATTCTGCAAATGAGATCAGGGGACGTAATCAGTCCAAAGGATGAGAGTGAAGTTTGTTTAAGGATTAATATGAGATACAGTTACAGTATGTGGATTCTTAGCAGGTAGTCTCATTAGGTTCAATTCAAACCTAATGTTTTCCAAAGAAGAACAATGTGACTGTAGGACTGGACTGAGCTACACACAGCTAGCCACACACTCATGCACACTCCAACACATGGATGGACATCACACACTGGATGGAAATATCTGCATCTCTTCAATCCAAGTGTTTGTGTGCCTGTCAGTCTGTCTTTTGTGTGTGTGTGTGTGTGTGTGCGCCTGTGCACCTGTTTTTTTGTGTGTGTGTGCGCCCGTTTTTGTGTGTGCCCGTGTTTGTGTGTTTGTGTGTGTGCGTGTGTGTGTGTGTGTGTGCCCCATCAGGGCACCAGTCCAGGAGCCAGGCGTCTGGGCTCTCGTCAGCCCACATCACTGTCAGAGAGCCGTTAATGAGGGGCACATTTACTGCTACATTGCATTGTATTGCAGCTCATTTATGCTGATCTAACAAATGAAAAAGAATTGAAGCAATTTCCCAGTTTTGAAACAAATCTCTCTCAGAATGAAATCACAGCGGTTTGCTGTAACAACCCAGAAACAGCTTTGTCTCAGTGGAGTCATTACCCAAACATAAGTACCGTTAATCACAGTCACAGAAACATGCAACCATGAACCTTTGTATTTTTTCTATATGTGCAATCTGCTTGATTTATATAAGCTACACTTGTTGCCGATTGGCTACCCCCACAGTTCTCTTTCGAAGATTGTGCTAGTGCTACAACAACAGTGATTGTCATTATCAATGACAATATTGACCAATAGTCAAATATTGTTGCCAATAAATCAGTTAAATATTAAAATATTAATTCACTGATTCACTGAATCAAAGCTTACATCTCGTAATGTTTAGTAGACAGTAATGTACATACTGTATTCTTATAAAAGATCTGCCTCGAGGCTGATTTGTGTCCCACACACCTTTAGCTGATTTAGCCGTGTGTGTGTGTGTGTGTGTGTGTGTGTGTGTGTGTGTGTGTGTGTGTGTGTGTGTGTGTGTGTGTGTGTGTGTGTGTGTGTGTGTGTGTGTGTGTGTGTGTGTGTGTGTGTGTGTGTGTGTCAGCATGGAAGAGAGCTGATGGGAAAGGATTGGCTGAAAAGAGACAAGGGTCACTAGTGAGGTCCAGACAAGTCCACTCCACTCATCTAAGTGTGTGTGTGTGCATGTGTGATGACTAACCCAAATGCTGTCAAGAGTGTTGTTTTGCTCCCACGCCTCTGTCACTGTGACTCACCCTGTGTGTGAGATGTGCGTGTGTGAGGACGTATGCGTGTTACTCATTGACTGGTGAGAGCCCGCGGTACATTGACATGACATTTGTCTCAGCCTCTTTCTCCACTGTGATTTTTTTTTTTTTTGTTTGTTTCTCTGATTTTTTTCCTAGAAACATGAAGGAACCTTGAATGAGAGATAATGGATACTAGATCTAATAACAACAATGACAACAATCAAACTAATAAATAGAGCTGAGAGGGCCTTTCTTAACCTTGTCTAGCCAACAGCCAGCAATGGCTCCATTAATCCAAACATGTCGTGCAAGTGTCTGAGCTTCAGCCAAACTCCAAGATTTCTTTTGTCCCAGTGGAGTTTCTAAAGATGTTTCTAAATAAAGCAGTAATGTTTGGGCAAGCAAACGTGGTGCATTTGTAGAATATTGTCCTGTTAGAATCAGAATTAGTACGTAGTAAATGAAGTATTCATTTCATTATTTATTTTTACATTGAAGAGATTTGCCCTGGTCTTCAGTGCATAAAAAAAGTACTACAGGACATAAATATGTTTTTTCTCTTTCAAGCTACTGAAAGTAGTTTCAGTTAATGTTGCTATCACTCATGACCAATACAATGCAGCCAGAGCACTTTATATCAGGCATTTATAGTCTATTAGAGATGCTAAAACACACTTCAGTCATCAGCATGGACATTGAAAACTCTAAATCAGGGGACTTCAACCTTCTTCAGCCCAAGGACCCCTTGGACGATAGACAAAAAGAACAGGGAGCCTGGCCTAAAATAACTTAAATTATGTACTTTATTCACCTTTATTTCACCTCATGTACCACCTATGTAGATACTGGGTTATTAGCCTATATGTGTTTGTGATTAATAAAATGTTCATGCTTTAATGGAATAATTTGTTTTGTAAAAAATTATTATTGCATATTAATGCTTGCAATTACGCATTATCTTTTTTTTTTTTTTTTAAGTTGTCAATTATTATGACAAAAGTTCACAGACCTCCTACAGTACCTCTGCGGACCCCCTAGGGGTCACAGACCCCCGGTTGAAGACCTCTGCTCTAAATTACAGATAGGTGACAAGTTCAAGGAAAAACCTGGTTATGCCTTACAGGACACGAGGGATTTCTGAACGATTCAGGCCTTCACAGTCATCAGTGGGATTAAAGTCAGGGACTCAACAGCTCTCTCCAATACCATCATCAAAACACATTTCACATTACTTTGTGTATTATTCAACAAGGTATTTTTTGATCATCTCGTTCTCCTTTGTCTTAGAATAAATCAAATCAAATAAATTTGAAGTCTCACAAGCCACGTCATCTGACAGCGCCACATTATGCATGTCAATAAGGAGGTCTTTTATGGTTGCTAAAACTCACATTTTCCTTTAATCATCTTTTATAAAGAAATATAGATCAAGCTGATCATAATGTTTTTTTCTTGCCCTTTTGCAGTACCCCTGCAGTGTTTCAGTCTGTCCCTGCTCAGTCTTAGCCTAACATATCATAAAGATTTTGTGACTGTCACACTGAACATGCAGCAGGGTACAGGCAGCAGTAATGATACATTCTGTATGAACTTTCACAGTCATTATTTGTTTTCACCCGGTCACTCAGACAGTTCCTCCTCTATGATGTGGAAGGAACACATGTTATGTAGCCAATGCTAATCTGCTCATTTTCCGGGCTAGCGTTACCTTAACGCCGTGCCTCACAGTCGTGCTTATTTTGACAGAGCGATAATGCTAATCAGGCAGTGGCTCGCTGCACTTTGCCTCAGTGGGTTAGCCTTAGCCGAGCATAGCATGATCCACACATGCTCCGCTGTGTAGTATGTGGACTGTGGTGGCAAGTCTCTGATGCTTGTGACTAAATGAATTGTGATTAGTGAGTCATTGCTGCTAGCCTGGTGGACTAGTGCTGGATCACTGGCTCAGTCATTAGCATACTACTCATGTTAGCGCTAATATACTGTACATATCAGTTCTGACGTTATTCACCCTGCCCACACACACACACACACGCACACAGAGTGCAGAGAAGCATTGGCCCAGCTTGTTGTTGTGTCTGCTCACTTGGCCAAATTGAAAGTCTGTGATGCATGCAAGGGCTGTTTGAAGTCCGCCTCATGCACTGTGGCATTAAATTAGTGATAGCAGCACTGGAGAAATGCTGGAATACATGTGCATGTAAGCAAACACACGGATATACACACGCTCACAAGTTGAGACATGCATGAAAACACAGCTCCCAGGTAACAGGGCTTACTACCCTGAAACAAAGCGAGTTCGTTTCCTAGCCTCCGTCAGTCATGTAACCTAGCGCTGACATGAGTTCCTGTTGTACTCACCCCCCTCTCTCCTCCATCTCAAGGATAGTGAGTAATTAGAAGCAGATGGAGCTGAGACTAGTGTAGTCAGACTGTTATTTTAGCCCTCTGCAGAGCCACTTTTATGCCCTCTCTTTTCCTCTCAGGTCTGTATTCCATATTCAGACACTAATTCCTGACCTTAAAACAACACGGCAGCGTTAATATTTGAATATGTTCCTGGGATCACTAAGTTGAGCAACCTCTGAAGAAGATATTCCGGGGGCCGCAGTATGTTGTGATCATTGTAGGAAAGAGAATTACATCATGGGAAGTGGTAATAGTTGTTGTTCATTAGGTCACTTGCCGTGTTCAGGCCCACGTCCCATTTTTAACATCAAAGGGTGGCCAAAAAAACCACTGACACTGTATTAGCGTTTCCTCATTTCCTCCAGCGTCAGGATTAAGATCAAAGCGGTTTCTAATCTGATTCCAGGTCGGCACTTTAATTGCAACTTGTACTTTACCTTCCTCATGATCACAGTGACAGTCTCGTCTTCTATGATATGTGGATTTGGTCATTCTGTGTGCCCGCCCAGCCAAACTAGAAAGCCAGCAGATGATACCAGCTACTATTCCTACAGTAACTGTAGAGGACAGGAAGAGCACCAGGTTGTTATTCACACGTAGCTTCTTAAGATTTTATTGAAATACAAGATAAGTAATAATGAGTGATCACAGAACTTAGAAAAACAGTGGTGTAGGCTGATTTTATTTTCTCAGCTGGACAGCTGTTCACTGCTGATGACAGCGCTCATTTTTCAGTATCTAATTAGGATCATTTGTGTTGCAATACATCATCACAGTTAGCATACTGCTACATACTGATAGAGGGACGAAAATATCATCCATTGAGCATGCTTTCACAAAAGAGCAGTTATTGGTATTAAAGTGTTTCTTCTTTACAACAAAAAAACATTTAGAATGAATCATATCATTAACTCAGCGGAGGAAACCCAATCCACTAATGAAGACTGAAAACCAGCACTATTGGTTCCTGGCATCACACCGCTGACCGAACTAACAACAGTTAGCAGTGTATAAAAAATATAAAATAAAAAGTATAAAATCTGACCCAGTGTCATCAAAATCATGAATAAAGTTCTAAAGTTGTGTTTTGGTACAGTAATCTGTGAGGCCCGGACATAGATGCACTCCACTACGACAGCGTCAGGACAGGGAAAGTGTTTAATTGGATGTAAAATTAGTACACGCCCCTGAGTGCAGGATGACATCATCAACAAGTTTTTATGGCTTATGAGGAAATGACAAACTCTAAAATACCATGAAGAATACCTGAACATACTGAAAACATGACTTTGTGTCAGTGTTGGTTCAGATCCTGGAGGACAGAGGACAGATACACTGTAAACTGCACTGTAGCATCTTTGCTCAGTGTCTGCCTCATTTCTTCATGACTAAACACTAAAGATATTCACAGGCGCCACATTGTAGCATTTGTGATCTGTTTCTTCCACACTCACCCAATCACAGGCCTCCACTGGCAAGCGTTGCCTCCCCGCCCTGTACAAAATATTTTAGTGAGCAGCATCTTAGTCACGTTTCTTTTTCCAATAAGTGGGATGTGAAGTGGTGCCCGGCTCCCAGATAATGACACATATTGTGGTGACATTAATGCCGGATCAAAGGGCCCGACTGCTTCATGACATTTCAGCTGGGGTAAACAAACACAGACAGGCCCATTACCGAGCGAGGGATGACTACCTCCACCCCCTCGACGCCCAGCAAACCACCCCCACTTCAGCAGGGTAAAAGGGCAACGACAGGAAAACAAACCAGCCTCATTTAGTTGTGTGTGTGCATGTGTGTGTTTTCCAGTGTGCACGGCACTTCTGCATTTCCACTCTAGGTTACAGTACTTCCAGCTCATCTCCTTTTACAAGGCGAGGCCATTACATAATTACCCACTGTCAATTAGATCACATCCTGTGCGGCACTGCCGGCTGAAGCCATGTTAATTAATCATTGGTCCCCAGAGGTAGCTCCCTCTTGCTGATGTCATGGCCACTGTGGCCACAGTTGGCTAGAATCATGGAAAACGCCTGTCTGTCACAACGAAGGGAATTCCTCACATCGTCTTTGACATAAGAAGAGTATAAGCAATGTGCGTTTGCGTGTGTTTATTGATTGCAGTTGTAATAGGATTGGTATGTTCTTTGTGATTTTTTTGGTTTGTTTGTTTCAGTAGTCAAATAAGTTTTCTGAGAATTTAGTTGAAATACAGCAGTGCTGACATAACACAACATAAACTGAGGGTTTTATGTTTTTTGTAGAATCTTGTCTCTGTATTCCACCATGTTAGACCTTTTTCCTCAGAACTTTTCCTTTTGAGAAATAATTCATAATCGCGAGGCGTTGAGGTTCCCTAAAAGTTTTTTTTCATCTCCCTGCATTGCATGTCCCACATGGATTGTGTAATAGGGTTAGTTATCTTTGGGAATCTCACACTTCAGTCTACATTCTTTGTGTCACAGTTCCATTCAGAATCGAGTCTCAAATCAAAACTATGTGTTGATCTAAAGCTAAATGGCACACCTGGAAGCGTGCTTTGTTTGCAGCTGTATGACGTGTTTGGTACTGAGGACAAGGAAATGAAAATGCATCTGAGGTTGGGAGTTATAAGCTTGTCAGACCTCTGTAGTCTGCTCCTCAACTCAGCTTGAGGCTACATTAGCTGACACTAGCACAACAAACCCAGTTGCATTATGGGTAATGTAGGTGCCAGGTTTTGATACAGAAATATAATGTGTGGAATAAATACCTGAAAAGATCCCACTTTGTGCTGCGTTGATGTTTGTTAGATCCTTCCACGTCCATCATGAGCCAGACAACGTTGAAGCGGTGCAAAGTGAAATCAGTTTTTTAATAATTAAAAATGTGGCAGTATTTATAGCCACATGCCAAACCGTGCCGGACCATGTGCCAAACCGTTGACTCATTTTTTTTATTCCAACATGGAGCATAACTGGCAGTTAAGGTCACTGTCTGAATGCAAAGAAAGTAGTTTGAGCGTTTACATCAGTTTTTTAAATCCAAAAGGTGAACTGCATGTTACAGTCTGCTGCCCGTGGAGAATCCTCTGTTTGCTGCAACATTAATTCCAACGAAAGCTGTCTTTATTCAAATGGCTGCAGAGATGCGTTCCTCTGGAAATGAAAGAGACTGCAAACCAAATGATTTCCTTCAGCAGAGTTTACCCGTGCTGCAGTTCAGCACTCCACTCTGCTAATGCTCCACTCTCGTAACACTGGTCTCTGGGTGATGCTGCATGATGCATTCACAAAAACACTTAACCTTCGTCTTGGAAGGTTAGATATTAAGCTATTAAATCCACAATGGGCCAAACACTTGCCCCAGCCTTAGTGGGAAGCGTGGATTGAGTGCTGTTCCAATGTAAGTAAATAAGATGTTAATACCACAAGTGATCTGTAAGTCTTATCTCAGTGTTCATGCGTCTGTGTCTACATGCTCTTTGCAGTGACAGACAGTGGTGCTGCATGTAGTTTTGATTAATCTGCTGTGTGTGTGCGTGTGTGCGTGTGTGTGTGTGTGTTGTCATAATCTTCCAGTGCTATGATCAAAGCAGGTAGGCCTGTGGTCACACACTCACTCACACACACACGACAGACAAACATTCCTCCAAACGGTTGTTACATGCCAGAGTCAAATTAGTCCATGGGCTTTTTAAGTGGCACAAAAGGTTCAAATTAGAGACAGGACTTTGAAGCCGTACAGTTTGCAGGGATAGTCTGTAGCCCCTCGTGGTTTTGGCCTCCATATCATTCCCTCAGAAAAGAACATGTTCACATCAAAGGTTAACCGGGGCATGTGTACTGTAACTTGTCACCAGCATAGCCCTGATTTCCAAACAGCGGGGAATTGGGACAGAATGGTATGTGGGCCGGGAAGAGGCATAGTGTGTAATTACATCGGGATCTGTGGGTCGCTCTCAAGCCTTCTGACTGCATATTGTAGATGAAGGTTGGTAATTTGATGAAAAGACATAGATTATTGTAGATTATGTTCATATAGTAAGAGCTCACCTACAGAATATCCATATAATGGTGCATGATAAGAGGCAGGACTGCTGCATTAGTCAGTCACTCCACGGTATGACTTTATCCCACAGTCGGTCATACATACAGCCTTTAGTCTGAATAGGTTTTCATATTCTCTTGAACTGTAGAGCTAGGCTTGTGCTGATTGGTGTTCCGATCACATAACAATGATGAAATGGTTGATGGACGATATTGAGGTGAACTTTTCAACTTACAACCCTGTTCACAAAAACATATGGAAAAAATAAATATAACACACTATGTTCAAGTGAATACAGTTCAAAGACAAGGTATTTAATATTTATTATATATAACATTATATATATATATATATACACTCTCACATATACACTCACATCCTGATTGGTGCCTGACACACATTGTGTGTCACAACCTTTTTTGGGGGGGTCGCAGTTGTACTATCAGAACTGTAATAGATGGATATAGATAGATAGATATTCTAAATGATAATCTCTGCTGTGCATTTTGAGATCTTTTCCCTGAATCTGACACCTGTATCTCTGAACTCCATGCTGCCCACTCACATGAACTTTACTGTGCCCTCCATAAGAGTAGTTAAAGTTACGGATATGGTTTGTTTTATGATATTAAAGATAAGATAATCATGTTAAACAGAATATGATGTTATGATAATATGACACACCGACATTTGAAACAGAGCCAGTCTTTGAATGAAGGAGACATTGCTGTTAAAATTCTATACACGTTTTAATGTTTACCATAAAATAAAATGAAAAACATTTCTGTTTCATGTAGCAGAAGATCACCAACTCCACATGAAAAAAGAGTGATGTGGTTGGTGCTGACAGGTACGACAGTGATGATGAATAAATGTTATTTATATGGCATCTTTCATGTAAATATGTCAAAAAAAGAAAAAGTGCTTCACACAACAACAAAAAAATTATTATCATATAAATAACAACAACAATGTAAAGAGAGATGCAGGATCACAAAAACATCACGCTGGCCAGGAGGTGTGCCGAAAAGCAGGTTAACTTTTATTCTCTTATCAAACAAATTATTTCCACCCATTCCATCTTCCAAGCAAAACAATACCCACCTTTAGTCTCCATAAAAGGGTACCCATAGATGCGTGCTCCCTCTTTAAGCCCATGCCCAGAAGCACAAAGGACTGGAAACAGGTGACAAACCACATTGTCTGTCTTGTACTATTCCTCATTCCGCTGTTTTTAGGAATACATTAACTAATATGACTATGCTCTCTTTATCATCCAGCAAAGCAAATCAGTTAAACAGTTATGTTAATTGTATACAGCAAACAGTGAGGGAGTTAGCACTTTTTGTGTGTGTGTGTGTGTGTGTGTGTGTGTGTGTGTGTTCGCCTTGGCTCTGTGATGTTGCTCAGCAGCATATGGAGTCTCTGGGTGCTGCACAGAGCCACAGGCACTCTAAAGCTGCTACAGCTTATAGCATGGCACTTAACATCAGCTATGCTTGGGAGTAGAAAAGGATGAGCGTGTGGCTCGTGTATTTGAAAAAAAAAAAAGTATCCTCTTACTTTATCAACAGAGTCTGTTGGATTTGGGATTTAAAGAAGTCTTCTGCTGTTGATACATGTACAAGTACTGAGGTTGGCTGTAAATGAGATGCAGGTGGACTTGGTCCTATGCGGTCAGTTCAGGTGGTTCTCTGTGTTCTTCTCTGATATCAGCAAGCAGGACTGGGGACTGATCAGAAACACTTGTGCCTCCTGTTATTCTCCATTCACAGTATTACAATATCATTGAACAATAAACAGTAGCAGAAAAAGAAGAACTGTTTAGTGGGACTGGAGCCAGACTTACATTTATGATGACATCCAAGAAAGTTGAGTGGGTTCTTCTTTTTTTCTTCAATCCTTTGTTTTTTTCCCTCCCCTGCTTATGCTGAGTCATAGTTTTGTGGGATATGAGGCTGGATAGTATTGCGTCATCATTGAAAACTTCGAAATGAGGTTTCATCTTTTGATTCGACTCTTAACATCTCCACCCCGCATGTAGGCAGCATCGCCTGCCATTTCCCTCAGATCTCACTGGTGTGTCTGTCTGTGTGTGACGGCGTTATCTCCGTCTTCACCTTTCCTGACACTTGTGTGGCTCATCAGCAGCTATGTAAAGTGACAGGCCACATCCTGGGGCAGCTGGCAGGAGCTGGCGCGCCGCAAAAGAGCAGCACAACTCCATGATAACACACACCCACATGTGCACAGACACACACATACACACAAACACACACATACACCTCAGGCCATTCCCCAGTCTTAATTCCTAAACGCATTTGCTCCAGTTCCTGCTGAGTCGCTGCAGGGGAGACTGTTGGGGGACAGAGGAGGGGCAGGGTGCATGGAGGACTAGCTCTTAACACACTATTACCCCCAACCGACACACATTGAGTAATCTACCACCCCTGATAAACATACATGCACTTAAAATGGATAGAGCTGAAGGGACCGGGCTGGTAGAGCCCAGTGCAGCGAACACAGTAACGGGCAAAGACGTGGAAAAGGTGGCAAAGCATTAAAGTCTTAGTGCTGTTTTTTTCCATTGTTAAAATCTGAAAAACAAGCATACAAAACCTCTGATTCGTTAATGAGTGGAGATGTTAAGTACAAATGCCATGCTATTCAGATTAAGTTCTGGTCTGAAATTTGAGAACTACAAAAAAAAGATAAAATATTTCTATTATTTTTAAGTTACGTGTCTATAGAAGGTGTGTATTAGTACCGAGAATCAGAGTTTGTATTGGTTTTAGCCCTGTCATGGCTGTGTTTGCTAACTGTGCTCCATCATAGAAACATTAGGAAAATGTACTTATTTCACTGACATGACCTTTCAGTTTTGTACCTTTAGACTGGTCCTGGGCACCGTTAGCTGTATGGTTGGAGAGCGTATGGATTATGACGACAGCTGAAAAGCTTCAAATATGAAACCCATATGTCAACCAGCCCACACTCAGCTTTCATAGTAAAATATTTTCTTTCCCACCAAACCATATATTGTTTGCTTTGTGAACACAAATAGACACCATATTTTTTCTCCTGATTACATTTCACACTCTTTTTGTTTGTATTGATAACCTTGTGGGAACTCAAAAATTAGCCTTCAAATATCACAGTGAATTTAGCAAAATTAGCTGCGACTCCCCCTGCCCTCAGCTAGCCCTCTGGGATTTAAAGAGGAAGAAGGAGCGAGGGCCAAAGATGAAAGTGTCTGGGGATCTCAGAAAATCAAAAACAAA
This sequence comes from Nibea albiflora, assembly GCA_014281875.1. NCBI lineage: Eukaryota > Metazoa > Chordata > Actinopteri > Sciaenidae > Nibea > Nibea albiflora. Next base: position 2,148,150 of record CM024794.1, read on the forward strand.
TCTCTGGGAGCGTCTGGGTTAACCCCTTTGGCTGCTGATGGCTTTGAAGTGCTCAGCCGTACAGTTAATTGTCAGAGTCGGGATTAGAGAAAGGTGGTAACAATTTAACCTGGGCCTGAGAGGGACTGAAGGCCACTACTCAGGCCTATCAGGTGTTTGCAGATGTTGTGTGTGCGCCTCAGGAAAAGCGACAGCTAACTTCTGGAAATGAGAGGAAGGCTTAACCGACCCATAATGCTTTGTTTGCTCAAGCCCCCATCACATTGTAATTGGCTGGGAGGGGGAACAGAAGCCAGCTGATTGGACAGCTGGTGCACTTAACTGTTTCTATTTTGGATTGTATGCTGGCCCAGTTCTTCACTGTTTCCCTTACAATAAAGACAGGACTGATTACAGTCCTGGAGAGTGATCAAGATCAAGATCCTGATGGACAAGGTGTCCTGTCACCGAGAAGAATGTTGTAAAAGGAGCAGTGACTAATAATTCTGTAACTTTGTCCTCTGATGCATCCATCCAATCACCAGCAATGCCAGATTACATCGCAGATGTCACTGACCTGAGAACCGGAACAAATCACAGGATGCTGAATGGATTGACCCTGTCTACATTTTCTTCAGCCAGCAAAGTCAGTGTTCAAACATGATTCAGTTAGCACCATGGAGGTGAGCCCAAAGAGAATTGCATAGTTTTTATTAATTTATTTCATGTTCTATTGTATCCACCCACTGTAACTTTGAAGGCCCATAATGAAATCAAAAAGATCATGAAGGGGGTCTTGATCTATCACTGTCCATGTGTTTTGAAGAGCTGTTTCACCGGGTGTTTAATGACTGCATAAATGCTGCAGAGATGCTTGAAACTCCGGTAGTGTCTTCAGTCTACAGTTTGTTGTTGTTGCATCTCTCTTGTGAAGTACTTGCCTCTGGATTATTGTCATAACCTGCTAGATGTTGCCCGAGAACAATGCCTTTGAACTTGCAAACGCAAATGTTTCTGTCAAGTCGTATCATACTTTCCCTCTTTGTCTCTTTCTTTCTGTTTATTCTGATGGCCATGACAGCCGATGTCTTTTTTTTTTCTGCTGTGGTGTGTTTGAGACTTGTCGGTACTGATCCCAGCTGTCAGGTAAAACAGGTCCAATTTGATCGAGACCTGAGTTTGCATTTAGCTTTTCGCTTCGTCTTTTCTCTGTTCTGCCTGTCTTCATGTATGCTGGTGGATTTCTACCAACTTCACGTTACTCTGTGTGTATGTATCACAATGTTCCTCGTCATCATTTAGACTTGGCATCTTTTGTAACTTTCAGTGCAACTGTTTTGAAAACATATGTATTTCAGCAATATGGTAATAATATGGTTATAAAATAGAGTTTTTTAAAAAGGCCATACTTAATTGAGATGATCCCTGCATGAAGGTCACTTACACTAAATGCCCGTCCAGCAACCCAACCTCCATCTTTTCAGCACATTAAATCAAGGTCACACCACTCCCTGCATTTGCACTTAACGTTGGCATTGGAAATAAATCATGTGCCGCTGAGTTGTTCAATAGAAACATAATTCCCAGAGATACTGCACAGGATTAGAAAACAGTTCTATCGACTGCTCATGATGACAATAAGCTCAGAGCTAGTTTCATTTTGGTAATGTGTGCAACTGCTGTTTGATTAGAGCTCAGCAGTAACGTGAACTCAGCAGATTGTACCAAAGCTGCACAGTTTGGCTGTAAAGTCTATCACACAAGTAGACAGTGATCCGTCAACGTCTATGCTTACACTGTGAACACACACTTTAACTGTCTGTCTTTTATGGCCATCAGTCCTGGTCCGCATTAACAGTGATGACAGTAGATGTGTGTGGCCATGTTTCCTGCTGCCTAAACGCAGGCTGACAGGCCTTGTAGGTGGTACTGACAGCTGTGTCCTGTATCACTGATCCGGGCTTTGTGTTTAGGCGTTAACGGAAGTAAGGCAGAGTTTTGTTCAAGGCGTCAGAATCTCATGTTTGATTGGCAGACAATGTAGACGGCTGCACGGCCATGACCCAGCCCCCTGCTGGGATGGAGAATAGGCCTTCTGTTTCAAAAACAGTCTGCCGTTTACAGCTACAGCTAGGCCAATAAAGGGGTCCTTAATTAGAAATAAGATGATAGATCGTCAATGTCTTTTCAATACATTGGCTATTATTAAATTAGTTTGATCAGATACAGGATGTGGATCCAAAATCATGAACACCTGTACAATTAAATATAGCTGCAAAAGATATGAGCTTTGATGTTCAGTTTCCAACATTAGCATTATGCTGTATCCTTTTAACACACAACAACGATATAAAAAAAGAAAAAACACAATAATACAAACATAAGAGTAGTGAAAATATGAACATTTAAAAATATATATTAAATATAGTTTAAAGGGCAAAGCAGTTAAAAGCTGAAAAATAATGTGCCTCACAGTAAGAGTTAAAGTGACATTGCATTACAGTGTGATTAAATATTTAAACTAATGATTATCAATCGCCAGGTCATATTTTCATATTTTTGCATTAGTTATGTAATTAATTAATTAATTACAAGTATTTAGTAACTACACACCAGTTACAAACATAAACTGCAAACCTTAAAAAAAAAAAAAACAGTGGTGACACCGACTATCTCCGTCTCTCCATCTCTTCCCCTTTGGCTTGAAGGAGCCTGGCACCACGCTAACAGGTTATCATCCTCCACACGAGCTGTAGGTTAGACATATTAGCCCTCCGTTGCCCACCACAGGCATGTGGTGCCAGTCTAGCTGGATATCAGCACGACACGCTGCCTCTCTGGCACCACAAGGTCCATTTAGCTGAGGCTTTCATCCCCCTCCCTGCCCACCCAACACTATCAGAGCCTTTCTTTCACTTTTTTTTTTTATCTCCTCCACACACATCCTTGCTGTATCTGTCTCTCTTCCTGTTTATTTCACGTCATTTCATTATCCTTTTTCGTTTTAAGGTAACGCCTGGAGTCTGTAATCTAAATTTAGGGCACTTCATTGAGAGATTAACTCAGACTTGGGTTTAAGTATAATTATGTCTTTTTCCAGACTTTCCTGATTTAATTATTTTTTATCTTTTTTTGCTCACCACTGCTTTATTGTGAGGCTGTGTTCAATTGTTTAAAAGGCCAACTGCGTTTTCTTTAAGCTGGGTCTTAAATTCTGCATTAAGAAGGCCCTAAAATGCCTTTTTTATTATTTTAGTAACCATCTTCTTCTGTCTTCTTTGCACATTTTCATATTCATCCACCTCCAGTCATCCTCTACCTTCGTCTTCCTCTCTAACACCATGCACCCCCTCCTCCCCGCCCCCGGGTTCCCCGGTGGGGGTGCTGTTTGTAAAGCATTATAATTTATAACGGAGCAGAGTGGATTTAATTTCAGTGTGCGGGGGCTCGCCAGCAGGGCGCCAGCCTGCAATCAGGGGAATCAGCAGCTCGCACAGGGCCTGCAAACACACATACACACACACACACACACAGCAGACCCCCACATAGAGCCAGCTAGAATGGAAAGTATTATCAGTGGCCACAAACGGACAGTGTTTCTCGTCACCCAACTCCCTGGATGCTCCCTCCGCAGCCCGGCACCTTCTCAGCTTCACTTTCAGCCCTGCTGCAGCTGCCCTCGCTCTCTCTTCCCCTCTCTGTTCCTCTGTAATTTCTCTGTCTGTGTCTGGCTTACATTATCTGCATCTTCCTCCCCTCCCCTTTCTCTCCCTCTCTTACTCATTGTCTCTCATTACCACTCATTACCTATTTGTTGGGGGTAAGAGGCTTTCTCATCATAGACTGCTGCCTTCCAAAGACGAAAATGAAGGTTCACCAGAAGGTCAAATCCAACTATTAGTCCTCCTGTGTCCTTGTCAAATATTTGCCTTTGTCCCTTTCTCTCTCTATCCCGTCTCTTCTGCCCCGGGGGGGGGGGGCTTTTTTTCCCCTTCCCTACCCATTTGCCAGTTGCAATTTCCCCTTCATAAATCCTGCTTCTGTGGCAAACTGTGCCAGACGGTGGGATGATCCTTCCTTGCAGAAGGTCAGAGACCGAACAAGAGGAGGAGGGGGAAAAGATAATGTTTCTCTTTTAGATAGTCATTTTGCTTCACATTGGACACAAATGTCAATTTGACGGTGGTCCTGGATGCTAACATGGCAGATAAAAGTTAGCTGATGCTAGCTTGGTGCACATGCAGGGGAGCTGTGACTGGATTTACAGTACTTTTGGTTTTGAAACTGAAATGATTTGTTTGAGTTTATGCAGTCTGAAATGACCTCACTTTACACACATACAGAAAAAAAAAACTCCTCCTTCCTTTCACTGTCTGCTGAAAACTCAATCACTGTCAAACAATTACCAAAGGGCAACAAGGGCAGCACTCCATCTGTGAAGAAAAACAATCAAGGTGAGGCTCAAATTCACTTAGACATTCTGCTTAGGTTAGGATAAATTTACACCGTTGGCCTCTTTCTTACATATGTAACAGTGGGGTAGATATATATACATGAGTAAAGTAATCATCCTCTTGCCTCCACCATGATCCTAGCTACATACCATGATGCTAGCTACATGAGTTAACCTAACCTAACAGATGGACTATGAAACCCACATCTTTGAATTTATGTTCCACACACACCAGACTGTAATCATTTGGTTCTTACGGTATACCAAACCAAATAAACAACTCCATAAAGGGTTCTTGACAAATTTGTGTCATGTAAACACTCCTGCATTTCGTTGTAGTAACACACCAGAATTGAACTTTATATTAAGAGTGCAACTGTGCATGCATTTGAAATAGTGCCGGGTAAATACATTTTATATCTAACCTCAAAATTCAAGTTTCCTAAGAACGTTTTTTTTTTTTTTTCAGAATGAGCTTCTGATGTGACATTTCTAAAAGGTTTAGTTCCATAAATAGGTGCAATCTGTGAGGTTTAATAGTTTATTAAGATTAAGATAATTGGCTCTATTTTCTTTGTGTTTTCTTAGAATGAGACTTTTATATCTACAGAGGCTGCAGGTCCTCTTCCACAGAGTCCACCATGTTTCCATAGTAGTCAAGACCGAACAAACTAAACACGACCCTGCTATGGGGGCTTTAGTGCTTTTTATGGCCACTGTAGTTTCACCTTGACACTAGAAAGAAAAGGGTTTCAAGTCAGCAACTATAAGTTCTGTCTTTTAGGTCAAATATGTCTCTTGTGCTGAGGTGAATTTGTAAAGCTGTTGTTTTCTTCACTTTTCTTTCTTTTTTTCTTACCATGATACAGTTCATCCGTTAAGCTTCAGGCCACCACACCGTCTCATACATCCTTTCTTTTTGAGGTTCTTCCTGTGTCGTTGCAGTTTGTTGTTGAGTCTTACTTTGGGAGATATATTTCACAAATCATCATGGATGAAGCATCAATTTAAAAAAATAAAAAAAAAATCAATTGCTTGCTTTTACTAAAATGATCACATGTTGCTTGTCCACTTGTGCAGGTGCAAGCTGTATAACTTGTTTTGCAGTGCTACACATCACTAAATCTTAGCTCATCTTGCTCGTATTAGTTTTTGTTGCGTTGCCGCCGTGCTTGATCCTCTGGGATGCAGATAGTTTTAATCTGAGGCCTCAGCCACTGTGTTGTTCTGTTCCTGCTGTTATATTAGGATGATTGGACATCTGCTGTGGGGGTGCTAATCTGGGAACACAAGTCCAATCTCCAATAGGAAGTGTGTCTGACGCAGCAGCACTATTGTTCCACAGTGTGTGTGCATGGTGCAGATACAGTTTGATATAATGACAACCAGGGTTGGATTATGATCAGAAACTTGGAATAGTGAATGCGGGAGCAAAAAAAAATAGCTCGCAAAAGTTTAGTGTGATTGAGCATTTCGTGCCTGGTGCACATGTGTATTGTTACTGTTCACTATTGGGAACTCGGCACCATCTTTCTCCATTTAGTATAATTAATACCCTGCCTTTCCACTCTTCTTGGATTTGCTCGCCTTTATCTAACCCCAACTAACGACTACAAGAAATGCTTTATGAGCTCAGAAGAATAACATACAAGCACAACACACACATGCTGCAAAAGGTTCGGCATCAAAAAGCCACAATTAGCTCATTTATATTCGCTGGACATTTCTGAACCACATGAATTGGACAGGAAGCAGGTCATTTCTCTTCCTGTAACATGCTCCAGCAGCACAAGTTCAGAGGAAGGGCTCATCTCATAAAGGCTCCAACACGAGCCCTCTTTTATATGTGGAGATCTGACCCCACACCCCAACACTCACCCCGTCTGTACAAAATAAAACAGGGTGCTGTGGATTAGTCACTTGTGTGCCAGGCAGGTTATAGGTAAAGCAGAATTTCACAGCTCAGTGATGAGTTATGATCAAAGAAAAACACAAAGAATGATAAAATCACAGTTTATAAGCTGTGGATTTAAATGCGGGGTACTTTTCCATGAAATATGAATATAAACAAAGTGAGAACACACACTGCCTCAGCTTCTCTCACCGCACGCCGGCGACGTTTTTTGCGGCAGGCAGCTGGTGCGGAAATACATGACCTCCACTAAAATGAAATGAAAAACGCTGCCAGTTTGCCTGTCCCTGTCTGAATGCACATTTAGGGACACACTTCTCAAGCAAACAAGCTTTTCTGTTTAAAACAATGTGCATGTCGATTAAATCAGGGTGAACTCCAAGTATCTGATACCCTGCTCAAAAAAAATCAAGACCTCTGTAGACCACCCTCAGTATTAAGAGGTCAGTCATCTCACTCTGGATAATCCTAGTGATTACAGCTATCTGTACCATATCTCAATACATTGTCATCATGAAGTCTATAAGTGTTATCATGGAGCACCATGACATCAGCATGTTCTTCTGACAAGGAATTGTGGGAAAACCATAATTATTAACGAATAAGTTGTTCATTTCATGAAGGAAGGCTTGGGTTTCAATGGGGCAGAAGTTTCTGGTAAATAGTCTCTGTGTGCTCTAACTCTAAAGTGTGGTCCAGGTACAGAAATAACCTGTGCAGGTAAGGGGTGTGGCCTCAATAGCCCTGCAGTAAGCAGTGTGCTATGTGCATGTGATTGAGGAATAGCAGATATTAAAGTGTACTGTACCTGTGTAATAATAAGTAATCGATTAATCTTAATTCCCATGGGAAGTTTCCAACTTTAACAACATGCTGGAATTGTGTAACCCTAAATAAGGCTGCCCATAGGTGTGCTGGTTGCAGGATCCTGCATGCATGCTGATGCAGTTGAATGGAATTGTCTCATCATTCATAGTATCAGTTGGTCACTTGTTGACTTCTGTCTGTGCACAGTGGTCTCTGTTTCCCTAAAATGACACACTGTTTGGTTTTTAAGTTGCTCCAGAGCCATGCTCCTTTTTTTTTTACTGGAGTGATTCATTAATGTGGGAGACCCTCTCGTCCAATCATATTTGTTTATTCTGATAAACCCGAGTGTCGCCGGGCAGACTGTGCCTGCCAAAATCACTTCTCTGCCAATGGAAATAAACCTAATGACCTTGGTTGTCTTGCCAACTTCTAAAGACACTGAGCGTGTGTGTGTGTGTGTGTGTGTGTGTGTGTGTGCGTGCGTGTGAGTGTGACACTAATGGCTACAGAGTTGTAGTTGTTTCATTTAGGTCAGAGTTATGAAGTGTTATGGAGCCCTTTTAGGTTTTAACCTCCCTTGGCAGCAGTTAAGATCTATATTACAAAGGTTAGGAGGCTTTACAGTCGCTCATTTTTGCTTTCCTTTTTTCATCCTGTACATGCGTGTACACACACAACCACACGCACTCCAATGAAGCTGCGCTGGCCGTGTCCTTTATACATGAGCTATACTCAAATTTAATCAAAAGTCCTAATGGGTTCTGTGTGGGACGTTCCCTTCTACGTGTGTGTGCATGTGTGTTTGTGTGTAGGCAGGCCAAAGGGGGCCTTAGAGGCAGCAGTGGTTGATTGGAGGGCACATGTGTGATGTGGCTGAAAGATCAAACACACACTCTTGATGAATGTGAGAGCAGAGGGCCAGCACTCCTTTTCTCCGCTTCTGATCAAGGTTGGGGTGTTCTCGGTTCATTACACACACACACACACACACACACAAACACAGACTCCTGTTATAGAGTCAGTCATTGATGGTAAGAATACTGGTGAAGCACATTTATATTTCACCACTTATCTACATTTCTGTATAATGCGTGTGTGTGTGTGTGTGTGTGTGTGTGTGTGTGTGTGTGTGTGTGTGTGTGTGTGTGTGTGTGTGTGTGTGTGTGTGTGTGTGTGTGTGTTAGTTTGCTAGCTTGTTGCCAGTAATGAGGTCAGTCTCCTGTGTGGACCTAAAACCTTTGTGTGTCTTTATCTCTGTTACACGGGCAGAGGATTATTCTCATCACTCTCAACGCTGTCACTCTCAGCACTCTGCACACATTCTGCTTCTTCTGTTCTAGTGACATGCAGCTGAAGTCAGTAAATTCCTATTGGTTGATGTTAATTCACTTTTTTTTCCATTCCATGTAAGTTGTAGAATATCTGATGGTTCTATTGGTTGAGATTTCTGGATTTCATGGATGCTGTTTGCTAATGGGGAAGTTGACAAAAAGCTTTGTTTTGATTTATAGTCAAGTCAGCTGTAGGGTTTAACTGAATATTAATCATGATCAAGGTTTTGGACATGGAAGACGATGTTGAAGTTGATGTCTAAAATGTGTGCTCCACACATTAAAAATTACCGCCAGGCAGGGGAGTAGTAATATACAACAAAAAGCAGAGAGGCAAAATTAAAATCACACACCTGGAGAAGGTGAAGGATCTACTCCTTTGAAACTGGAAGAAATCATCTGCAGAGAGTTTATTAGACTTGTCTCTGCAGTGCAGAGCAACACAAGTAAATTGTTAAACCACCTGGATGAACAAAACAAACTACAGGAAAGAATGAAGGCCAAGAAGAGGCAGTGACCTCATACAGGGTCCTAGTAATTTGAAGACAGAAGCCCTTCCTGAGCCTCTTGGGGTTGCCTGGTGTATCTGGAACCTTCTTCCTGATCGTAGCAGAGAGAAAGGGTTGTTAGTGTGCATCTTTAACCATTCTCCAAGCATTATTTTTGGAGCATATGAAGTAGACGGCTTTTAGGCACGGTAGAGCGCCATCTAGCACTGAGATGAACAAACGGATCTTCACACATGTTTGTGCTGTTTCCGTACCACACACTTATGCTTCCCATCAGGATGCTCATGATGATGCAGGAGTGGAAATTCTAATCCAAAATGATGTGCACACAACGACCTTTACTTTTATGGAGTGTAATCAAATGTTTCAAACATTCACTAGAGAAAAAGAAAGACAGGGTTCTTGAAATTAATCATTTTCCTCCTTCAGACTTTATTAATGTGGTATTTGTGTGGTTCAGTTAAGTTATTTAAATACCACATAAACACTACTCCTCCTATCTTTGCTGTATATGTTAAGTTACAGTACATGCATTACTAGCTTCATTGATAACTACAACCAATGCAAACGCCACTCTTCGGGTATTCACTCGGGAATTTATATTTTTATATCTTTACACACAATATGTGTGTTTGTGTCCTCCAGCTATCTGGGAAATATTCTGTCTGTGTGGTGTCTCTTTACAAGCAGCACAACCAGTGGATGTTCCTGTTGAACCAGTATACAGCCTCTTAGTGCACGTTCAATCACCGGACAAAATGTCTAGTGATTGACACTCGAAAATAAATGTTGGATTGAGAGAGATTAATCAGTTCTGGCACATAGGCAAAGTTCAGTGGAGGTCACTGGGTGTTAACAAGAAGCCTCGTCAAGTGAAGCGTTGGGATCTTCCACATGCTCCGTGTGTTTCTATAAGGCACGGATCCATACACACTTACGGGTACTCTATTAAGGCCAATGGGCTGGTTGTCTAAACGTTTCTCCTATCTAGAGTGCAGAGTTGTTTTGGTTGATGCTCTGCTTCTCTACATGCCCATGTGCACCTTCTTTGTTGTACACACACACATACACGTGTCTGTCTCTCTTTGCAGTCTGTTTCACCATAATTGCTAACACCCCCCTGCCCTCTGTTCACTTCACACATGACGTGGCCCACCTTTTCACCCATCTGTCGGAACTACTGTGTGAATGTGCGTATGTATGCATGCACTGTGAGCTGTCATGCGAGGCCGGAGCAGCGTTGATCAACGGGCCAAGCCAATGGCATATGGCCATGTCCTGGGGTGCTGTGGCATGTAGGAATGCAGGATAGCAAACTGAACGGACAGGAGCTCGTGCACATGGCTGTACGGATACTGATGTGCCAACATTGCATATGCAACTCATCAAGCGGAGCTCTGAGCACGCGTTTCTCTGCCTCTGTGCCTCCTCCACCCTCCACACTTCTATCATCGGTACCCGCACCACAGTCACATCTCGGTACGAAGCGTGGGAGGAGTTGTCTGTTCAATATGCAAATTGGTTCTTGATTTGGCAGCAGCACCTCCTGCCATCAGGTAGGCTGCACAGTGTCAGTGTGACAGACACAAAAACTAGTCTGTTTGTTCTCACTCCTGACACAAACCATAAGGTGTCAGGCTTCAGGATTCAAGGTCCACAGCAAAATAAGAAAATGTTTAATTTATGTAAGTGCTGGTTGTAGTGACTGGATGAATGTCTGTGCCCTCGTCCACATTTGTACGATTCATTGTGCTGAGACTCTTGGAAGGAGGTCGTTGGATGCAGCCAAGGGTGTGTGAAAACAGGCCTTCAAGCAGCCATTCAGAACTGGAGGAAACCCTTTTTCCTTTAGATGTGGTATAATGGCATGATGTATATACTAACTTGTTTAAAGCATTCTGCCATTACCCTTTGGGATTGATAAAGTCTTTTTGTGCATCCCCCGAATAGAAAGTAGGATCTGTGCTCTAATGTGCGTCAGCGTGAGGATCCATGCTATGAAACACACCAAACACAGTCCCTTGCTTTCCTCTCATTATTTATTCATATAGACTGATTGAATGACTCTATGGTGTGTGTTTTCCCACAGTATATGGATGCTGAGAATTTATCTAATGGACTGGGTGTATGATGCATTTCAGTCTGTGTTGCTGATAGCCACCTCCATCTTGTCTGCTTTCTATGTTTTCTACAAATTTCAAAGACCGTTGTCTCATGGAGGGATCAAACGTGCACCAAGTTCTACAGAGGATTTTTGCAACCGAAGGCCTGTTCTTTCTGCAGGGTGCCATGCCAAGGTGTAAGACTACACACCCTAGTGAAATCTAAGAACTGCTCACTGCTGATTCAACACAACCAGTATGGTGAACAGTGCCACAAACACTGGAACAAACCAATGGGCAAGTTATTGATGATCCAACCTGGACATTCTGTCTAATAGATTGTCTAATGGACAGAAGTATTTATAACCACAAGGGCAACAACCATCGCTAATGCCAACTGCTGTCACTTTTACTATGGTGTCAGTTCTTGTTGACCAAGGATGGAGCCAACTGTTAGTGATTAGTGTTCATACAAAGATTAGTTCACATCTAAACCAAATTTACAGTCAATTGTCAGCTTTAAGTGAATCGTTTTGAGGCGTCCAAAGTCTCTGAAATCAGCTTCTGGATTCTCATCTGAATATCTTTGGATTGTGGGGAAAACATTTGACGATGTGACCATCACAGTGATCAACTTTTCCCACCATTTTTGGAATGAAACTTCTCATCAATTGATCGAGAAAAAGATTGACAGATAAAACAATAATTGTTAGTTGCAGTTGCTGTAGTTGTAATGCCCAGGTATCACTCGTTGTGGTCAGCTCATACAAAACTTGGCTATCTTACCTTACAAAACACTTAGGACCAAAGAACACTTAATTCAATAAGATCATGAAGAAATGTATTCAAAAAGGGAAATAAAACTTGATTTATTTTTAAACCAACATGAAGCTTGTGGCTTAGCAGCTTCAGTTCATGTGCTGTCAAGTATCTCCCATCCTCTGGAGTCACAAAGTGTTAACTTGTGATATTACTTTGAGTGTTTGTCCGTCCTTTTTCATGCTCTTCAGGACACTAGTTAATCCATACAGTTATACAATGCAGTTATACAATACACCTAATCCAGATGTAAGAGGAAACAATCAGAGTTGATGAAGCAAATTACGGCCAGTTTAGCATTTAAACATGTTTTGGAAAACTCTGTTCAGCTCAGCTGTGCAAGGGCTTTTTTTTTTTTCAATTGTTTATTGAAAATAATGTTTCATCTGGACACCTTCTGTTGATTGCTAGCTGAACTTTAAATGATGGTAACACAAAGATATGTCATAATGGAATATTGTTCACATTTCACTGACCAACGCGTTGAACTCCAGATATCTCAGCTGTTTTCCAACTCCCTATTATTTGATTTTACATCTGTTTAATAAATTACTGTTTTATTTTTGTTTTATTCATTTTCTGCCTCAGCAGCAGCGGTGAGTCATTTCCTCCAACCTAATGCAGATTGCTGGTCCAGATTTTAATCCAGTGATTTTACAATAGCAGTATTATAATGACGCTTACAAAGGGATAGAATGTGAGAGTGAGTAAAAGGCGGTCCAGTGGCATGGCAAGCAATAAAGATTTAACCCCTGCTCCTCTGTGGTGTGGATTAAATGTAGCCTGTTTGTTACGAGCTGGGTTTGGGGATAGAGGATTACGTGGTCCCTCACCTCTACAAGAACAGCTCTGGGATTGTCATGGGATTGAGCCGATGCATTAGGACCTGGTACTTATCATGCTGCTCACAGTGAGAGCACAGAGAATGTGATCACTGAACTTGTTGACTTTACCTTCTCTTTAATTGGGATTTCAGGAAGGTTCAGACTGGACGAAGGCCTAACAAAGACGTCCCAGTCTGATTTACACATATCCTCTGTCATGGTGCGTATAGAAACAAGTTTTCTATAGACGGGTGACAGCAGGTGGCCTACGGTTGATAAACCCTCAGACAGACTGGGGAAAAAAAGTTTTTTCTTCACTGCCTGAGGGAAACATTTAGCCTTAAGGTAAAGACAAAATATGTAGTGTCCATCAATGGCAGTTTTGATGAGTGTAAAGAATGGACAGAGCCAAAAACATGCGCCGCTGCCCACTGCCATGTTTGTTGTACTGCTTCTTCTGCCTCCCGTCTAATCTAAATATCAGAAAAGACAAGCATCATTGGCGGACCTGAGGTGGCCCAAATGATGCCTGGGTGGTATAATAAGCCATCTGTAACGGCACACACCTGACAATCAAGCAGTCACACTGTTAATTATGCACAACTTTGAGCCTTAATATCTGAATGGGTGAGTTCAAATAAATTCACCCCCTCACAGCGTTCATGGATGGGAAATTAGCTGCCTGAATGGTTTTGGCTTCATGTCTCAGCACCAGAGGTTGCCGCTTGGTGTCCATCCCACTCATCTCGACTGAATGATTGTATTTCTATAGTCCACCTACAGATACTCTAAAAAGTATTTGAAACATTTCAACTTCTTAGCTTAAGGTTTGACACAAAAACATAACAGACAAAGAGAAACGGTTGAATTGTTTCTTCAGCAAACTGTAGGCCGACAGTCCAAATAAAGAGTTACCCGACCTTTTGATGAATCATCTTTTTTTAGAACATGTCATTACTAACACTGTGCCGCATGACTGTGAATCATATGAATCTTTCACAGCCAGCAGACACACAACAATGATGTGTGAGCTCTCCCCTCATGCCTTTGTACCTTGAGCTGCGATGACATGCTGAGATCAAAGAGGAAAAACAGCATTACTATTCTCCCTTAATAATTAACTGTTACTACTCTTTAACTTCACTTCCATTTACATGATTCATTTCTGACACTGGACCGTCTGCCTTCCAAAGCTGAGGAAGATAGATGAGCATCATATGCATAAACAGTCTACCAGAAAACATGGCTCACTGTAATTGTAAGTGTAGAGGAGTGATGAGTGCCCGAAGGACAGATGCCGTCTTGACTGCACTGTGTTGTACTATTTTGTTCCTGTCCCAAGAGGCGTCGTGGGTATGGAAGTTGTTTGTGTCATTATTTGTTCAAGAACATGAGGCATGGGAAATATTTTGTTTATAGAATCAGATGGACTTGCACACATTTAAAAGTGGAGAGGGTGACAATGTTTGACTTTACCTTTTGCTTTACTTCAAACTCAGTAAAGCTAATCTCAAGTTAAGCACTCTCCAACATTAGTGTCAGCCTTGAAGGTTAGCTTGATACATAATCTAAATCTCTCTACATAATGAGAGGTGATAAATCTTTAAAATGACATGCATAGGTTGGTTTCCTGTTGATTTCAAATTCAAGTGTGTAGGATTTAGTTGCATCTAGTGGTGTAGTCACTGCATCACTCTCACCTTCCTTGTCTAAAGGAGAAACAGCACTTGAGAGGTTCTGTCTAGAGTCAGCATTTAGTTTGTCTGTTCTGGGCTACTGTAGAAACATGGTTTTTCAAAATGGCCACCTCCATGAAAGACGACCTGTTCCCATTGTGAATATAAAAAGATAATTTTTTTAAGTAACAAAAATAAAAATAATAATATTCTGATTTCCAATATTCTGATTAATCACGGCCCCCAAAATCTTACACACTGCAACTTTAAAAAAAAAAAAAAACTGATTATCAGTTCTAAATGTTTACTCACCTTCCTCAGTATAGCCTTACTGAAATTAAATAATGAATGAAATTAAAATGACTGACAGTAAATAACTATGTGAAGGTCAAACACATTATTAAGCCACATGAATTAACAGTACAATAAATGACCATCCAGGCAGTTTTCACACACTGTGTAGAAAATACTCACAGCTTTACATTGGCAGGCAGCACAGTGGCTGCTGATGCTTTCATCTGGAAAGTGAATTATAATTATCAATGAGTTTATTGTTCTACTCACGCATCCTCCATGGTCTAGGTGCGACTCACCAAGTTTTTGTACCTGCCAGATTGCATCATTCTGAGTTGATATGAAAACAGGTTTGTAAGCATCCGAATTTTAACGGTGTCAAATAATGAGTCATTTACCGGAGAGCTGAATTACTGGACGATAGGTCAGACGGAGATCATTTTAACAGGGGAGAATTCTGTTATAACAATGTTTTTTGTGGCAGCTCTGAGTCGACTTTGCGACTTGCTTTATGATGGTGTGCTCCACGTGTAGGCCCACTTCTTATTAGCAAGGTGCCAGTGTGTGTGTGCTTTTTATGTCAGTGTTCACGTCTGTAGGACGCACTGTGTTCTTTGGCTCTCTCCTGTGCAGAAACAAAGGGAATGCGTGCATGTGTGTCTGCATTTGTGTCTGATGTTGTCTTTAACAGTTTTCCTCTGAAGCCTTGTCAGACATGCCATACTAAACACACACACACTCACAGAGCCTCAGAGCCATTGTTTCTCACACAGCAGGGCACAGGGTCGATTGCCAGTTGTGGAGCATTATCAGCCTCCCTGTGTTAGCTGGTGTGTGTGTGTGTGTGTGTGTGTGTGTGTGTGTGTGTGTGTGTGTGTGTGTGTGTGTGTGTGTGTGTGTGTGTGTGTGTGTGTGTGTGTGTGTGTGTGTGTTTGTGCAGACATGTTCTCAGCTGAGGGAGCTGGTTCACGGGCCGGTCAGAGCCGCCTTATTTCCTTTTAATTGACTTAAGATGGGCAAACAAGACCTCAGCAAGCACACGGTACCCATTACACTCACACACAAGAAACACACAAAGCCAAGATGCACACTAATGAAGTACACGTACTGACACACACACACACACACACATAGCCACAATTGCTCCTGCGTGTGTTAGCTACTTTACAGTTCCATCAGACTAAATGAGGGGGTTGTGTTTTCCCAGTCAGCACTGCTGCTTCCAGCCGCCTGCAGCTCTGCTACAACTCATTCAAGAGTAGTAATATTTTTATTCACCTTGCTGCATAATGTGCGCCACGGTTTAGTTACGTGTGCCCCGAGCCAACCGCATGATTAGAGAGGAGACAGCTTGCAAGCTCTCTGACGTCCTGTTCACACATGGGATTTTTTGGCTGCGTTCTCTTGGCATTAACACTTCGCCCACCACTAATAATTCCACTTTGACTCCTTTGACATGACACGACAGTTCTGCTCCGAGGTCAGAAAAGCAACAAGTTTGAAAATGACACAAAGAAAGAAAAGCATTCTTGCTTGCCCGCAGTCAATGACCGACTGAACGTCTATCTCTGTGGCTTGACTTCTACGTCACTAGTAGTAGTTTTAAGCACCCTGTGAACCCGAAAATATTGTTTCCCACAGGTGACTCAGTTATTAGAAGTAGTAGAACTATGTAGCCTACTGTATGTTACACACTCTTGGCTAATAAATTAAAATGTGTGTTTTGTACTATTCGTGTAGAATGGGATGTTTTCATTTTCAGTTCATGTTTGCCGTTGCTTGGACGTGCACTGAAAGCTCACCTGACATGGGAGGGAATTTTATTCTCTCACATTCAGTTGGCTGAGTGTTCCATTTCTGAAGAATTTCTCATGAATGACTTTTTCGGAAGAACATGGTGCTGCCATGTAAAAATGTGAACATCTTTTAGAATCTGAATACAATAGAAAGAGAACTTAGACATCCTTTAGAGTTGTGTATACTCTGCTTGATCTTGTGAACATGGGCTTCTTCCAATGAGGGCCGAATGTACACAGTTTCTTGTTAGACTAGTTCCTAATCCCAAATTTTGGTCAAGATCTATAAAGAAGCTGGATACTGCACTTCCCTTAAAGACCTTTCTTGCTTGAGAAACATCCATAGTGTTTAAACGCCATGTCCCAGGATGAACAGTACCTGGTTCAGGATCAGGTTCAGTACCTGGTTCCTTCTGCTGTAGGACAATCAGAGAATCGCTTTTTTTCAAACCACTAGCTATCAGCATCTTCAGGCGTTGTAGCTACATGCATGTCCAAACTGTGATTTGATGAGCTGCATGCCTCACTCACTCATCCACCCTCTCCAACCGTGGATATACATGCTGAGGAAAAACAAGTATGCTAACAAAAACAACACACACACACACACTGTATGTAACACCAGCAGAAATTTAAAACCCGACTTTTTTCTTTTTTATTTCCTGTTTGTCTCCTGCAGGTTTTTCCTAAAAAAGAAGCTCCTCGCTCTGCAAATGACCATTTCAATTATTTTCTGTTTTCCTCACAAGCATGCCTATCATTTTCATTGCCCCTTCATCCATCCGTCCATCCATTATTCCACTCGTCCTTCCCTCTCTCCCTCACTACCCAATCATTGTTTTATCATTGGTGTGAGAGAGAGAAGAGGACAGGCGAGAGGAGGAGGAGAGGAAGAGAGGAAGATGGCCAGCTTTCTACTTGTCTGTCTTTCTGTTTGTCTGTCTCATTTGTGTCCAGGTGTGGCCTTGTACAAATTGGCCACTCTGAGTCTTTTCATAAAAATATGTAACTAACCGCTAACTGTTTGAAAATATTCTACAAGAATTAACCATTTTTAAGCTGCAAAGAAAATCCAATGAAAAGATTGAATGAGCAGCACATTATCAAGGCCATGAGGGAGTTCTTTTGACTCCCTCATGGCCTTGAACATAAACACAAACTCAACTTGCCTAGACAAAAGGAGTTCCCCACCGTTCCACAGCATGCCAGCTTTCATGCACTGGTGTTTCCACACTCTGGAACCTGAACAGGACATTGATCATTCTCTAAATTGACTTGAATGTACTTGTTTACTAACTACTCAAAGACACTTGCCACATTAACCCATTCACACATTTATACACTGCACTGGTGACAGCAGCTGCCACGCAATGTGCCAACTAAACACTGACACACCAACGTCACAGCCATCAGGAGCAATTTGTCATAGACACATGGGGAGCCGGGAATTGAACCAGCAACCCTCAGACTCTGCCATCGAAGCCAAAACTGACAAATGTGTCAATTTCAAATCAACTATTTGAGATTTAGTCATTTCCATCATTATTTTGAATTCATTGTGAACAGTGAATTAAAATATCTCTGAATTGGCTTCAATAAATGCAAAAGTTCAGTTTTTACATGCAACTACAGAGCTCTTTGTTTAGCAGATCTCAATATCCTCTAAGGATTATACATTTAACTGCCCCGTGAGATGGATTTAATTATTAAGCTTACAGAATTGACCATATTTTAGAGTATATTTTTTGCAGAATGAAGCCTGAAACAAGGTCCACAGGTTAATACAAGTGAAATCTGCTCATCATTTGACTCACCGTTATCTTCAACGTTACAAATAGTAGTACATATCCTGTTTTTGTTTTTCTTTAAGGTTCTGGAACTAGCACCTCTGGTAACAACTACTAAACCACATTCAAAGTCATTTCAGACATCTTGCCCATTCAAATGTTTAGTCAAACAATAACTGGACCTGTTGACCTGGTCATATACTGAGTTGCAGCCAAGTAATTCACTGTTGGAAGGAGCTTTCTGTTGGCATTAACAAGCAGGTTAACCTGTGTGTGGTGTGGTGGCCGCTGAGTCTGTGTAAGTCCTGAGGAAGGTGACTGATAAGTCATACAAACTGCCATGGTAAGAAAAATATGATGTGGCCTTAGTGTGTGCGCTAAGGTAACGCTAAATGTAACATGATGAAGCTAACAGCAGTTAGACAGCCCTCCTGGCCTTCAGCTGACAACAGAGATTGGGGTAAAGTACTCTGGGCTCAGCTGTCTCTTGTATCGCGGTACAGTTTTTCTATGGAGCAACTCACACATGCACATACTCAGCAGCGTTTGCCCTTTAGGCAGAGAATAACGCATGTATTATAGAGACCATCCAGCTCAGGATGAGATGGAAAGGAGGGTCACATTAAGAGGGAGGACATACACAGGACCAGGCAGCACGGTGTCATTATGGGCCTTCTGCAGTGTTTCCGTATTGCTCTCTTCAAACTGACCATATTAATATACATACAGTACCACTTTGTCCTGTGATAAGACTGGAACTTTCCCAGCAGATCGTCTGCTCACGCTGACATCACACATATACTTTACACCATGTTGAGTGATAGAAGTTCCCACATGCTAGTATGCTACCATGGACTTTTAACACGCTAGCAGGAAATACTTGGTACTAAGTAGCTGGCAATTACATGGATGACCGCACAGCAATAGCCTCAGATTTCATATTCAGATGTAGTAAAGCATCACAATGTTGACAGAAATATCAGTGATGGTTTATATGTCAACCAATAAGAAACAAGAACTATTTTTTGTCGTGCCTTTTTTCCATGGCGAAGCTTAAATTATGAATTCAGTATTATTATCATTCAGTATTATTATGGGTTGCAGTACGATAATATAAAAACGTATTTGAGTCTCATTTGTCTTATCGCAACTTTAAACCTGCGCTAATATTTTTATATTATCAATGCATTAAATAACTGGACTCGACTTCACTGAACATTTTAGTGTCTTTCAGCTCATTGTTTTGGTTCACGTACATGTGAAACCTGTGTCCAGTCTTAGCCAACCACTGTTTTCTGCCAAACCAACTTTGAAAGAGTGTAAGATTAATGTATTGAACATGAGGTGTAACATTATTCAAGTTTTACATCAATTTAGATATAGATGAAGATGCATTATCAGATGTGAGATGCATATAGATGTTTTTTTATAACATCCACACCAGATGACTGTCCTTGCAAAGTTTACAAACGTAACATTTCAAACCTCAGCATGTTTGCTGTATTAGAATATGTTCTTTTAAATTCTGTTTTGAGGCGCGGCATGCTCCCAGCTCTCTTAAGTGTTAGCATGAAGCCTGCTATCACTCAGCAGAATTACAGAATATGTTTTTTATCACTAAGTGGAGGAGCTAACCAACTTGACAATTTTAGTAACTATCAATGCATATGTGTCAAATAAAATGATCCTCAGTATGGTGCTTTGAGGTCTAGTTTGATGGATTTCAATAACCAATAACTGTATCATGTCTGTAATAACCAGTTAAAACCCTTAGAGTTATATTTCTGTGTATATGTATAAAACCTGATGTCACATGTAAATACGCTGTATGCTATTTGTATTGTGCTCAGTGAAAGTTCTTGTCTCCGTTCTACATTAAACTATGTATGTTTTACCTTAAGCTGGAAGTTTTTTAAGTGTGTGCCTGGGCTCACACGCATACAACCACCCACACTACACCATCTTTTCTCAATTCCAGCTCATTTGAGCATTACGCCGAACTTGTGTGTTGTGTGTGTGAGGACAAAGGACAACCTCACATCATGCTGGCCCCTGGCGTAGTGTGTTTGTGTGACAGCGTCCACACGATCAGAGCCAAGAATGGTGTTTGTGTGCATGTGTGTTTTGTATTATTTATACATATGGATGAAGGAGTGTTTGAAAGAGGGGGGTCTTTGGGGTCTTTGTTTAGACTAAATAAATAACTGGTTGTGGGATGTACACACACACGCTCGTTTTTAAATTTCCATTTATTTCATATGGTATGTTTTGAATTTTTTATCATATATTTACATAATACAAATTTTGACTTCATATTCATTGCTTCAAGTATTCCTCAGCTGCTGGCCTTCACATGGTCTGCTAGCATTATGTTACATCTGCTGTAGTTTTCATTCTTACCTCTCCGTACTGAACTGAATTTTTTATAGTCCTACACTTTGATAGTTTAAAGCTTCACTGAGCAAAATCACAAACATTTTCCAAAACAACAAAGAAAATCATGTCTGCACCCGAATTAGAGGCAAAGACAAAGACAGTGTATCTCCTCACATCTCTTAAAGATCCAGTGTGTAAAAAATTGTTGGACAACTATGCATAACTATGTTTTTATTAGTGAGTAATAACCTGAAAATAAGTACTGTCTTATGTTATGTCTTCTCTACTTTAGATCGAATCTTTTCAGTACAAATATGTACTGCAATTTTGCAATGCTAGTGTTGCAAAGTTCTGGGAATTTTCAAGGTTGGAAACTTGAACAATATTTTTCATGGGGGAATTTATGGGAATAAACCAGGAATATGCTAATTTTAAAATGGCCCTTAACAGGGAATTTGCAAGGAAATTTAGCTGGGGGAATATATTTCAGCGTAATCTTGACTAAAACGACCAGATTTCATGCAGGTACACTTGAATATTTGCTATTCCTCAATCACATACACACTGCTTACTGCAGAGCTATTGAGGGACTGAACCAGACTTTAGAGCCCAGAGCACACAGAGACTATTGAAGACACACATTTGAGCTTGTGGACTACGTAATATTGTTCCATGAAATTAAAACTTGATAAAGTTCTACTTTCAAATAAATGTTTAAATTTCATTGTTTTATTTTGCATGTCTGCTTATGAAAAAAACAAAATGTTTATATTTATGTTTGGATATGATAAAGTTTGTTTAAATTACCCCCAATTTACAGTTAATTCCCATAAATTTCAATAATTCCTAAGGTTTCCAATTTGGAATATTTCCCAAATTCCCTAGTTTAAAGTCTGTGTAAAGTCAAAATAAATATGTGTTCTGAGTTTGTCAGACTAAAGAAAAAAATAACGATCCAGTTTATGAAATTAGGTGTCAAAATCAGGTAAAAATTAATTCTCAGCTCCACGACTGTGGAGGAATGTGTGGGTATTGTTCAGCCCTATATGTTTGAGCCACCAGAACCACAATCTACCCCGTTAAGGCTTCTATACTGTTACGCTAACGGAGTTATGCTAATTTTGCATTAATGATCACCACGTGACGTTATGTGGTCCCGTTTTAGGACCGTCGACAAAATCCTGGCCTGAAAACTGGTGAAAAACTGTTTGAACCTCTAACTCCACATTTCACTAATGTATCGTTCAAAGTCTTTTCACATTTTCAGCAACTATTTTCAAACATATTTATTGTGTTTTGAAAGAAAACAAGGAATTGCCTTTACATAGACTTGGCGCATAGACTAAACACTGAGTCTAGATAGAGCCTTTTGTGTTTTCTGCATGTTTTGTGGCTGCTGTAGTGTCAGATGCGGCAGTCAGCAATTATGCCACTATATCCCTTAATTAAGACCATCCAACTTTACCTCCAACAGTAGGAGCCACTAAGTATGATATTTAATTATGCAGATTTGGTCTAGATATTGAGATGCTGATTTAATTTTGGCATGAATAATCATCATTCATATCTTGGAGGCCTCAAACCCTGACCCCTGCAGACAACCTGTGTCCCCGACTTCACATTTCACTGTGTACAAGTTGGCGTTGCACTCCTCTCCCAGTTTGAGCCATTACTCTCCACTTTGTAATCAGCTCCAACAATTATAACCTCACAGCGCGCCTCTGATTACTGTCCTAGTATATTTTGGACTGTTCTGGGAATTCAGAAAAAGAAAAAGAAAAAAAAAACTGATACTGGTCCCAGCAGAACTGTAGGTTACACACATTTACAGTAACCCTGTCTGTGTGTGTTTGTGTGTGGGTTGCTGTTCGTTTGAAGTGCTCATTCCCCCCCAAATTACAGTGCTGCCATAATGAAGTATTACCATGCGATTCCAAAGCAGACCAGTACAAAGAGTGAGCAGTTCTGTGTGTGTATGTGTGTGTTTGCTGTGGAAGTATGTGCTGGACACTTGAGGTGAAAGTTCAAATGGGATGCCTGAGCTAAAAGTATCTGCCCATCCTGTGTGTGTGTGTGTGTATTGTGTGTGTTTGCATGTGTCATATTTAGAAAATAGCTTTTGTGTGTGATGCAGCCCCACTGTGCCGAGGCCAGTGTTTGTGTGTGTAACAATGCGTATGACTTAAAGAAAGGCAGTAGCGTGAGTGGCCTCCCAGTTGTGTTTCTAAATGTGTGGTTCCACCAACCAGCTGCGAGAAAGCTCAGTTTGAGCTCGCACACACACACACACATAATACACTCTCAGAGGTGCGGGCGTCTTTGGCTGCAGGCTGTGCTGGCCTCACCTACGGCCTCCCTGGCCTGCTGAATGTTGCATGAGTCCTGGCTGCCTCATACATAGTACATTAGCACAAACATGCCATCCGATGATATACATACTGCATTGGCACCTGTACACGCCTTCACTAACAACTATCCAATCCATTTTTCATCAACGCATACAGTGGGACGTCTGTTTGAGGACAGAAAAGTAGGAGGCACTGCGTGGTGGTGGGAGAAGGTGTGTGTTTTTGCTTTTGTTTGTGTGTTGGCTGGAGATGGTAGATCCTGTCTTTTGTTATCTCCCTTTCAGCACTCCACACGTCAGGTTTGCAGCTGTTGCTCAGGAGAAATTCTTTAAGGATTGTGTGTTTACAGTGGATGAAATCAGTAATGGGAAAGGTGTTGCTCATAAGTGACTAAACTCAGCGATAGTTATCACCTAATTCTGCAACTACACAGAGCTTTTTACATATCCATTTCCATTTAGTCATTTAGCTGATGCTTTTATCCAAAGTGACTTACAGAGAAGGGAACAATCAAGGTGCAATTCTTAAAGAGGTAGATTCAGCATGTCCAGTTGTTGGTAGTGTTGGGAGTTTTTTTAAAGGTAGAGAGAGAGAGAGACACTGCTGCTCTGGTAGGAACTGGTATTGCATTGCATTGCAACAGTGAAAAACAGACTCAAAACTCTGTTGAGTTAAGGCCTGATTTTTCTGATGCTGTAAAATCAGACCTTAACGGCACCACTGGACAACTGAGGCAACATGACTGGGGAAGGCTAGCTGGTCATGAATCATAACACCTAAGTTTCTCACCACCCTGGTGGGGGCAAGACATAGGGAGCCGATTTTGGCTTTTTAGCCTCTTTTTGCTAATTGTTTTGGTTTCCCAGCCGACAAAATCAATTCTGATGAGCCTTGTTTCGAGCAGTAAGATGCAGCTGTTTTCAGAGAAGCATCTGCCATCAGACTGTGATATCAGCTTTGTAAGGTTAAACATAGCTTCTGTGCTAAATAGGGCTGGAGCCTGCTTCATCCATCAGTCGATCAGTTGGTCAATACACTCCTGTCCGATCGAATTCTCAGCATATGTGTTCCTGTGTTAATAACTGTATGGTTTAATTAACTGTTAGTCTTATATGAGAGTGAGTCAATACAGACTGGTTTTCACAACTTTGTACTTGCCCAACCTGATAGAGACTAAACTGACCTAAACATTTAAGTGCATTTCACTCCAGACTGTTTTTTTTTTAAACGTTAGCAAAGCCTCACAGTTTAAGCTCAATGACAGATGTCACCGTTGCTGATTGCTGCCACATTAATCAATGAAACCATTCACACCAGGTGGGCTGCGAAACGTCTCAGCAGCGTCCCAGCGGTGTCTCTCCGCTCCGCAGCACTATCTTTATGTAGCACTTCTATTTTTGACGTGAGCCGTTGCTAAACCGCGTCAATTTCAATAGAGCAGATTGAAATAAAATAAATAAAACACAATAAACAGTTCATGGAGCCTACGCTGACACAGGGGAAACAAGAAGCGGACTTGAGTGCAGAATTAGGGATGAAGCAGTTGATCTTTTATTCGGTGAAAAACTTAAACTAAACTCTGACTACCAAAAACCTATACTACAAAAATAAACTACAAAAGGCAGAGCCAACACAAAATCACTCTTTCGAGGAATTACAGAAACAACAAAAACCTAGACTACGAAATATGCTACAAAAAGGCAGAGCCAACAAAAAATCACTCTTTCGAGGAATAACCCAAAAGAACAAAAACCTAGACTTCGAAACTAGACTGTGAGCTTGACTTTGACGCGAGCTGGTGAGCAGTACGAGAGACATGACACACTGGCACAGGACAAAGGGAGACGCAGACTATATGAACACATGGAGGTAATGGGGAACAGGTGGACACAATCAGGAATCAGGGAAGACAATGGCTGTGTCCGAAATCACTCCCTAACCCCTATATAGTGCACTATATAGTGACCACGCCATTTTGTAGTGGTGTCCGAATGTTTAGTGTCCACGATGTAGTGCACTACATGTATCCCACAATTCACCGCGAAATGTAGTGAACATCCGATGGTCACTAACCGGAGCAAGATATCCCATCATGCATTGCCAGAAGTTCTCTGGGCGCAAAAACAACAATAAATGCGGCAGACGGACGGGAGACAAATGGAAGTATTTTTCCGTTTAACGTTTGATTCCGCGGTTTAAAACAGGTTGTTGATAGGTTGTTAATAATATCTGTTACTAAAGAGCCAAGAGAATAAAATCTGAAAATATGCTTGAATAGAAAACAAAATCCGAAAATAAAAAGTACAGGACAGTAATCAAAAGACTCTAATTTAATAAAAATGCAGTAGTAAATGGACAAGTATTACGTGAGGCGACGTTAATGCGGTACATTTTAATTGTGCGACAGCGATGGTGTAATAACCGGCGCCAAGAGAAGTGTCCGAAAGTGTCCGAAATTGTTTTCTGTTGAGCTCACTATATAGTCCACTACATTTATTTCCCTATGTAGGGAGTAGGGAATGAGTGAGTGATGTCGAACACAGCCAATCAGACTGGTGACACATGAGGAAGGGCAAGTGACCTGAAACGAGAGGAGAGTTAATTTCCAAAATAAAACAGGAAGTTACAAAACAAACATGGAGACAGGACAAAAACTCAAACTTGACATACCGGTGTGACATACGCTGCCGTTACACTGCCAGTACGCGCCCGGTGTGAGGTGACGCCAGGCAGAGGACGGAGCTAAACCGTGGCGCAGCCGTTCCACAGCGCTTTTACGTCCTTGGTGTGAGTCCTGTGTAACAACGGCACTATCAATCAAACACTGACACCAACATGCCCCTCAAGACACACACTTTTTCTACTTCTTTCTTATTACATAATGAGCTGATTGTACCATATATTAGTTAGTTCTCACATGGTAGCATTATTTTCCCTTTTTAATAAAACAGCATGTCTCTTAATCTTGACATTTCAATGTTTGGATTTCAACAGATGCCATTTTAGGTTGCGGTCAGTAACGTAAGGGTATTTTGCAGCTGACCAAAGTAGTGCTTAGCGTTGACTTTACACTCCTAACATGTATTCAGCTGGTGCTAAAGGGTGTACTTGAGATCTGAGGGGGAAGTGAGTTGTGTGTTTTCAACTTTTTCTGTTGCCCCCAAGTGGTCAATAAGTCAATAAATTTTACAGTACAGTAGTTTTTATTTTTAATTCAACAGCACCCTTAGCAACCTCAAGCTTCTGTCAGATACTCATTGAAGATACTTCAGCCTGTGTGCCTCCAGCTCCATCCCATAGCACACAAGGTTCTGATAGCAACCATGCTATCAGCTAACATCTCGTCACTGCCCTATCTAGCTTCTGCATTATAGCTAGCGTGCTAACAGCAGTGGGTCCAAGCACCCTTTAGCAAGTCTCCCCTGCAAAGCAAAGTCTCTTAAATGAAAACCATTCCCCTCCGCCTGCTTTCCGAGCTCTGCTCAGGGACAGGAGCCGTGGGGTCAGCAGCTGGTGGAGGATATGGCAATTGTTTATGAAAAAAAAAATGCTTTCTCAAGCCCACCAAAAACACACACTTTGGGGGGGGGGCGTCTCTGTCCCTGAACAGCCAACAGCTGGGAAGGGTTGGGAGTAGCCTGGAGGCTGGCAAGTCGCCCCCTCCCCTCCCCAGTCCAGATGGGGGAGGTTAGGCTGAGGCTAGCTGCAGCCCCTCCCCACCCCCACCTCCGTCCCTCCCCTCCACTTCCCAAACTTCCCATTCCCATTAAGGGGAGGCTGAAGATTGCGGAGGAAGGGAAAGGAGGAAGAAAAGCAAAAGAGCATGACTGCTCTGTTTTTCACCCCCAACCCTCCCTCCGTCTTCAGCCTAATCAAATAAAGCAGGAAGCTTCCGAGACGGAAGAGGAGTGTTTATTGATATTTGCGTGAGCTCCTTCACCCCCTGTCCCGTCCCTGCTGTTTTATTTTCTATCCACCACTTTTGAAAATTCTGATATCGTCAATGCTTTTTGGCTCATATGTCATTCCTAAGTGAATGTTTGAAAACTACTGAGGCAAAAAGGTTATGTTTTTTTTTCAGTATACCATTATCTTAAATTGAGCCGCTGGGAAATAGCACACCAACTCGACATCCGTTGCAAAATGGCTATGACCAGTCAATTTATTGTAATAAGAGGGTGTCATATGAAATAGAATGGTCTTAAATAAGAATTGATGACCCTCTCCATCTATACCATTGGTTGGGCGTAAAGGCGCACACACCGCTCTTACTGGAGCCAAGAAAAGCCTGTTGAGAGTATTGGTTTACAGCTGCTTACCTTTTAGTGCTTAAAAAGTTGAAATTGCATCTTTAAGTAGCTCACAGACTCAGCTCAAAAAGAGGTCTTTAAGTGGAAATCTATGTTTGGAACTTGATGGATAGCTTAATGCAGATCTTATGGGGAATGGTGCCACGGGAGAAGCTCCATCATCCAACATAAAGGCGGACTAACTCAGGAGTTTAAAATCTGGTACCCCTCTCCTTAAAAAGCCTTTTACATCATCATCCTAAGATGGTATTCTGCATTCCATGGCAGTCCTCAGTTGGACTTAAAAATTGTCACACGCCTCTCTCAAGGATGGAACTCCACTGTTTAGGAAAAGTTTCAAACTTTTATAAAGCCATATAAAATCCAGGAATAACTACTGAGTAGTTCTGCTGATGTAAAAATCATCTGCACAACCATTCGAAAGGAAACCGTATTCATTTTAAAGAATCATATCCTTGTGCTCTTTGTTGTTGTGATATGCAGTGTCGAAACAGATTGTAGGTTAGGGTGCCAAAGTCGGATGTCAGTTTTCCGATACCAGTATCCAGTAGTCGCGTCTTCAAAGTGCAGTGAACCCATTTAAAACCAGCTTGGCACCGCTGACAGGATCTGGTGTTTGAATGGCGCGGTGCTGAGAAGTTGCCTGGAGTAACAAAGGGAAACTTTTTTCTTGAACTGCCACTGTGAGAGCCTGTCTTGTTATTTTCAATGGTCCTTTTGTTAGAGGTCATTGAGAGGCGACAGCTTGATTTCCCCTCAAGCCATCCATGTGTGTGCGAGTGTGTGTGCACATGCTGCTGCTTTCTGACATATCACTCGTCATACCATTGTGCTGTGTGTGTGTGTGTATGTGTGTGTGTGTGTTTGTAGACAGAGTGCAGTAATCCTACCTGCAACCCTGTGGGCTCACTGCTCGCTGCGCCCTATAGGTCAGCACTGGTGACCTCTGGGGTCCGGGGCAGATCAGTGTCCCGGGGTGCTGTTGTCTCTTTCGTAAGAATCCCAGCATACACACCAGACGACTTCCCATCCGCACATGAGAGGAAATGCATACACACATATTTTGACTTCTTGAAATGATTTAACTGTTTAATATGTCTGATGTGACTTCATTTAAAATGATGTCTAAATTGATAAATCCTATACATATGATCTAATGGAAGCATCTAAGCACAATTTTTATGATGAAATTACAATGAAAATTTGAAAGTATAAGTGTAGAGTAATGCAGGGAGGGATGAGCAATAAAGGAAAGATTTAAAGGAAAGGAGGATAGAAGAAAGAAGGGAAGAAACAAGGGAACAGTGAGGACAAGGAGAAGCGAAAAGGGAGCCAAAGAGGAAATGAACGGCAAAAGGTGTGGAAGCTTGATTGTCATTATAAATAAATGTGATTATGACTTTTGGCCTGCAACACCATAAGCCAACACACACACACACACACACACACACACACACACACGGACAAACACACATGCAGGCATGCTTGCGTGCACATGTCGTACAGAAAACCATTTGTAGGATGTAATTGTGAGGTAATGGAGTTTGGACTTAGAGGGGTGAGAGGTCAAAGGTCAGGAGTGTGTTGTTGGAGAGGCCTCAGCTAGCAGCCATCAAGCAGGGTCATGTCACGTGTGTGTGTGTGGGTGTGTGGGCGTGTGTGCGTGTACCAAAAATGTGTCCAAAATGAAGCCGTTTAGCCCCTTTTGTTAAAAACAGAATGTTTGGTTCCAGAAATATGTTGAGGCGTTAGAGCACATACACACACAGACAGACAGACTCACACACACACACACACACACACAGACCCCTCCCTTTCTTACGAAAACCATAATAGAAAAAAAATCAGCGTTGCAATTTGGACATCGCTTCACATTACCTCGAACCAGCCTCCACCTCAGCGTCAGCTGTGTGACACTTTACAACACACACACACACACACAGGTGTAACTCTAGCCCTCCAGGTCTCCCTCTAAGCCTGCCTGCACTGTTACAATCCCTTCACCTATTAACATATGTAAGAGCGACAAGGTCTCACCTTTAATGAGAAAAGCCAGGCCTCCCTGCGAGTTCGTTAGCCATCAGCCGTGTTGAATTAGACGCAGTGCGGCCTCTGCGCTTTCTCACACTGCCACCCAACACTCATTACGCTGCTCACTTACACTCAGAAAGATGGCTGCTGCTGCCGTCTGGACAGATAGCAGTCCTCTTTGCAGCACATTAACTCTAATGCACATAGTCTGGTTTGATGAAGTTACCAAAACTGAAGCACTATTTCTTGTCAGATTGTTGTTTCTCTGAGAAATGATGCAAGATATTTCTTTATTTGTCTTTTCTTGAAGAATCAGTCAAATTCACATGATAAGAATATTTTACACATGTATCTATATCCAGCAGTGATGTTCAAACTGTTCAAAACCTCCATTCTAAAGAAAATGATTTTAGAAAACAGCACAGCAAAGTAATACATGAATATGACTATAATTTAATGCATGTGTTGAGACAGTCACCACTGTAACTCTATAACATTATGCAGTTATTGAGCCATCATTTTTCGTTTTATTAAAGCAATACATTTTAATGACATTAAACTTATAGATGTCACAAGTATCATGAAGCAATTCCATGGCATTGCAAAATTGAATTGTGCTAATAGAACAAGTCTGCTGTGTGGGAGTCCAGCCTGTCTGTATTGCTGACATACTGTAGTTGATCATCTTTCAGTCTGAGGCTGGTTCAAATGTAGGCTTCTGTTTTTACGGGACACAAATCATCATGTAGACTCGAATGTCTAATTGAATATCCAGACAGGAATCATGAGGTCCGATGTTGGCAAGAAGAGTCCGGTAAACAGGACAAAATTCTAATTAATGCTCATTATCACTTGGAATCACGTCCATGAAGCTCCGGAAATTCTATTAAATCACACACCAAAAAAAAGGAAAAGAAACAACAATTCTTATTGTATCTTTGATATGAACAGCGAGTATCTCACATATAACTGATTATCTGTCTTAACTCTGTTAGAGTAATTTCATGTTCATTAGTTTGAAGATGTGTGTCATATCTTTACCTGCATTTAAAGAGAAAACCAAGACATGCAGCTTGTTTTATGTTGCTTCATTTCATTAGCCGTACGACTAATGAAAAAAAGACATAATATGACATTGCTGATCCTAGTCAGTCAATCACAGACAGTCACTCCACACTTCTGTTGTTGTTTGCTCTTTTATGCTTCTCATATCGTCACTGCTGCACAGAGTCTCAGCAGGAATCAGCTCACAGCTGGCTGATAATAAAGATGCTCCATCTCCAGACTCCACAGACAGTGGTAGAAGTATTCAGAGATGTTTTGTAAGCCCGCTTTGATGGAAATATAGTCCATATTCACATCCTGCAATTAAAATGCTGCTCGAACTTTTCTTTTTTTAGAAAAAAAGTGAATGTGCCTGAAGCACAAAACATAGATGTACTCGTACAATTTCTTTAAATGAAATTGAAATTGAAAGAAATGGAAATTTCTTTACAAATATTTCCATTTGTAATTACTTTACACTTGTACTTCACTACATTTCACATGAAAATACTGTTTTTCCAACGCTGCTTTTTCCCCTCTAAACTTAAAAAATTGCTACAATAGGCACACATGATTTGATCCAGTTTTTCACCAAAGACCATTAAAAAAAGATTAAAGTGTAACAGAACTTTGTTTATTCTTCTTTTCTCTCTCATTAATCATCTCAATCCTTTTAAAATTATCTTGTGACCCTTTTAAAGGGCCCGACCCCGACAATAGAAACCACTGGATTTAACCACCTAACTGAATCAGTATTAACAATTTGATCAAATAAATCACAGGAGACATTTTACTGCACAACACACCGTCACATTTAGCTGAACATGTTTCTGTTCTTTTACCTGAGCAGGATGTGCTGTTCCTCGTAATAGTTCATGGTGCTGTGATGTGTAAGTAATGCTTGTGTGGTGCTGACGGGTGTTTCTTGGACAGCTGCTTTCAAATGTGCCGGTCTCAGTCGTTCAACAATGACACATTATTCTGAGTAATTGAACAAACCATGTAACTACCAAACATTTCCTCGGTGGTGAAGCAGGTAAATCCTGAAATCACTATAATTAAGTCAGTCCATGTGGGTAATTGTTTCAGGTGATATAATTATGCAGTAATGTGGTTAAACAGCTAATGTTCAGACGAGTGCGGACGCTAACAAACGAAGCAAATGACATTACTTCACAGGCTGTTAAGGCAAACCTTGTATGTTGCGTGTTTTGTGGGAATTGTTGGAGAGTGATTCAAGGCATGCGTGTATATATGCATGTGTGTGTGTGTGTGTGTGTGTGTGTGTGTGTGTGTGCACGCATGTGTGCGTGTGTGTTTGTGTGTGCCTTCCCTGTTAGCTCTGTGAATCCGCCTGTAAACAGACACCTATGAGCAGCTGGGCACTTGGCTCCAGCACAACTCCCTCACAGAGAGGAGAGGAACTGTTGACCTCACACACACACACACACACACACACACACACACAGGCATACTCAGACGGTGTTTGCATGCACCAACAAGCGGTACATCACCACACACAGACACACAAACATCCATAAACACACTGATCCACTCGACAACACACTCTCACACAAACACATTTCCGTCAGCTCCCACAGGAGACAGACGCTGCCATGTTTACTGCCTCGCCGGAAACTTTCACAGGAAGGAGCGAGAGACCAGCGCCTATCATTCCCTCTCTCTCTCTCTCTCTTTCTCCCTCTCTCTCTCTCTTCCAAAGTTTTTTTTTTCGTTTCTTTCGGACATCTCTACATCAACACTTCGGTCAGTTTATTTGTCCAAGGCAACAACTCAGCAAGCTTTATTGCTCTCCAAATCTAAATCAGGAGGGGGCGTAGGGGACAAATTTCCGGATGAACACGCCAGTGGACACACTCAGGAGAATGTAAACCGGGCCTGGAGCATAAGTGATAACAAATAGGAGATGTGCTCTAGCTGTGAGCCGTACACTCCAAATGTTTTTGTTTTTACTCTGAAGGACACCGAGGAGTCTGGCTGAAGCTCCAGCCAGAAAAACACTCCAGAAGCTTCCAAACACCGTCGTCCACTCTGTCTCTCCCTCAAGAGTCGGCTTGTCCTGGCCTTCACACACTCAGAGGAGGTTTTTTTTTTTTTTTTTTCCCTGCGTACTGGGTGATTCAGTGGATCTGATGATTCACTGCAAACAGGACAGGAAGGATAGGATGGTATCCTGGAGCCAGAGGAAATAATACATTTATCTACAAATAATAACAAATATAGTTTTATAAATGGTCCGCTCATAAAAACAAATGTAGTCTCTGCTGAGACGAGATAATTACGAGAAAAAAGTTGTCAAAAAGATCTTAACAAAATGGAACAGAGCCCCAATGGATATGAAAAAAAAATCCAGAATAATAATCTAATCTTAGTTCTATTTGTGCTTAATGGCTAATGTTAGGCCACTGTTCAATCCTACTAATTTGTTTATGTTTGGCAATATTTTCCTGATAAATAGTTTTAGTCTGCAAGATGTCAAAATAATAACAAATGCCAAAAAAGTGATTTATTGGAGGTGACATAGACTCTAAAGGCCCCAAAGTATTCAAATGGAGAGAAGAAGTGACTCCTCTTACTGCATGTGTGAGGCTGAAAGCAGCTGTTATAACAAAACACTGCTTTAAATAATAAATGTTTTTTTGTTTGTTTATTTTTTTTTTCAAAAAAGTGAATTTATATCTGATTTGATTGAATGTTTCTCCCTCATTGAATAATCTAATAAATAAATAGAATTTCTGAACATACACATTGTATTCATTTCAAATGTGATTACCAGACTACTGAAAATCTTTTCATGAGTTTCCTGCTGGACTATGATGACCTTGCAAACCAGTCGTGATGTCACAAATCCCGCTGGTACATTAAATGTATGATAAATTGAGATGAAGGCGAGCTCAGAGAAACTTTGATGAATATAAAAACAAAGATTCTGCAGAGGGAACGTCAAACATGCAAACAAGAAGCACAACACATTTTTAATGGAGGATGTGTTGTTTGTTAGGTCATAAAATATCAATTAAAATGATCTTTGAATGTGAATGACTTTATTTATATGCAGTATTTTATGAAAAGATGTTAAGTTACATTTATTACTTTTTACACTGGATGGAAGGATGAAACCTAGACAGTGCACTTTATATGCAAAATTTTATTTTGAAAATATTTTGGTAGTTATTTTGTTATTTGTAATTGAGTCTGCAAGATGTCAAAATAATGAAAAAGCATTTGAAATAACTGCCTTGTCATAAATTGCTCTTCTGAAACTGTGCAGTTTATAATATTTTTTATAGTTTATAGATATAAATTGGTGACTTTTTGACTATTCTGTTCATCATCAAGTAAAGAAGGCCTGCTTGACCACATAATTCTGATAATAATTCTGAATAATGGGGCCGTGGGCTCTAACGTTGAGGTAGAGAAATGTCCTGAACTGTGTTGAAATTAAATTCTTCATGTAAATCTTTACACACTGACACCCATTAACGGTCTCTTCGGGCTCTTCATAGACACACACACACACACACAGTCCACACTGTCCTGCTGGTATTGATAACTGCTAATTCCCTGCATGTGGTTCTTACTTGTCTCTCAGTCTCTTCCCTCACTCTGCCTCTCACCCTCTCTTTTTTCACTCGCCCTCTTTCTCAATCCCCTTTTTTTCATCACTCTTGAACAAAGTCTTTCTTCATCACCACTGCCGACAGAAAAACAGTTCACTTTTCCCATCAGCTCCCAACAGCAGTGCTCACCATGGTAACGTTTCCAGTTAGCTGCTGGTCGGAAAATTTGATCACAGCATATCAGAGAAAGAGAGAGAGTGTGTGTGTGTGTGTGCACCAGTTAGTATTAGTCTGATATTTCTCACATACAAGAGTTGCTTTTTTTTTTTTACCCCTCGTGAGATAAACTCTGATGAAATAATTAAATTAATTTTTAAAGTCATGAAAATTCTCGATGGGTTTGGCCTCATAGACATCCTTCTATCTATGGCAGAGTGGCGGAGCCATCCTTGGCTTGGAGGAAGATCCCCTGACTTTTAGTCACTGGCATGAGTCAAGTTCCAAAAACACTGGCTCTTGCAGTCCCCATGATGCAACTAGATAGATTTTCTAATCAGATATAACCTCGATGTTGGTTTTTCAAACCTCCTGCCCACTGTTTCCAGACATTAAAGGAACAATGTCTGAATTTTTTTTACTGTAAAAACCTGATAGCTCTGCCAGAATTTTACCGTGATAAATACACTATAACCTTTTCTAATATTACAGTAACCGTACAGTAACAGTAACCGTCTGCATTAATACATTGAAAAGCTGTCAATCCATGACAGTAAGATCAGACCGTAAAATATGCCATTAAATCTTAGTGTTTTACTGTACAATTAACAATGAACAAAAAAGTGTATAAATAAAGGTTTTGAAATACAACAAAAGAGGAAAACACAGACATACTTCATAGCTTCTTTTTTTTTATAGTGTAACAGTATAGTTGTTGATTGCAACCCTGTCTCCTTACCCTGTCCTTCTTAGTGTGAAGGAGAACGTACAGTGGCCACTAACACACTGAAGTAGTCAGTGTATAGTTTGTCTGTTCTGGGCTACTGTAGAAACATGGCAGTTCAACATGGTGGCCTCCATTGAAGAGGACCCACAGTGTCTGATATAAAGATCATTTTAGAGTAACAAGCAATTATTATTTTGATTATACATGAATGAAAACATCATTGTGGATATTATACTGCATGATGTTTTTTACTACTTAAAGGTCTGACACACTGGACCTTTAAGTAGTATACCTTGAGATCAGTAAACTGAACTTGTAATGTACTTGTATTAAATTGGTGGAGTGCCCCTTTAAACGACTTAACTGCATCTCTTTGCACTGTGATGGTTCAAAATAAATCCATTCTCACTCTAGACCCAAAGCTCTTGTCTACCATAAATTCAGGCTTGTATTGTGTAACAATTACATCATGCCGTATTTGCAATTTCCATTCATTTTAAATATTTTTATAATGAATTTTTCATGCCTCATAATTCTAGCAATTCATCACATTGCACAATTCGAATCATCTTAGCCAAGTGTTAATAGATAGACAACAGCCTTTCTCAGTACTCTCCAGCCTGGACATGCTGGACAGTAAATATTTAGACACTGAGGGTGATCCAGGCTCATTGCACAGTGAGGAGGACCTTGAACTTTTCCTTCTCCCACACTGGGGAGCAGCCACCACCACACATGGCTGAACACACCCATGTAAACACTGACTGTCCCACGTGTCCTCACACTCTCCTGGTGCAAATATATATTCTCTGAACATGAACGTTTATTCATAGCATCTTTTCAACAATGAATGAATCAGCAGTCAGTGTTCAGATTATAGGTCGAGCAGTAAAGTTAGCACGAGTTACTTCTCCTGTCTCACTGTTGTTCTTCTGTAACTCAGTGCAAGTTCTTGTTAAACTGTTTCTTTGAAACCTTCTGAAATTTGAACCCTTCATGATTTAACACAACTCATTTGTGATCATTCAAAACTACATTGCTTAATACTTATTACATTTTCCATAATACACAATATAGTATTATTATTTAAATGTATTATTATTATTATTTCCATATATTTCCATTTCCACAATAATAATAATATATATATATGTGTATACACATTATTATATCTGCATCGTCCACTGTGTGGCTACAGACCATATGAAGGACTACAACTCCTAACCCTCCACAGACGTATAATCTTTGTGTTCGCAGCATTCACTCTTCGTAACTTGTATTATTACAAAAGTTAGTGTGACTTTGCTTCTTACTTACTTATAGTTTTGGACTGAAATTAACCATACTTTGTGAATACTTTGTGAATATTGTAACGATGGCCTTAAATACCCAGTTTACACTGCAGTATAAACAAACAGTTTTCATATCAGCATGTTATTAACTGTATGTCTCTGTCTCTCCTGGTTCAACATTAAATGATAAAGTGAGATTTAAAATAGGTTAAAACAAGAAAAACTGTTGAGTGTGTTGTGAGACAGAACAAGCCTCATAGGCTCATTGACATCTCTGTGACCCCTAATGCATAACACACTCACAGCCTTTCCTTTTGTGTGAACCAGTGCTCTGGTAGTGTTGGGGGGGGGGGGGGGGGGGGGTCTGGCTCCAGGGCTAGGCTGAACTTCCTGTGAAGGTGTAAGGGATAAACGAAGAGAGGGATGCTGGGAAAGGGCGAGGCAGTGTGAGGAGATGAGAGTCTGAGCCCAGCTTAGACATCCTCCTTTCAGAGGCTCCTGACATCCCTACCGGCTATCATATTCTCCATGGCCTTAACGCACATCTCACACGCACACACACACTGTTCCTCTTTTGCTCTTTTCTTCTCCATGTCCCCTGTTCTGACCCTGAGCACTGCCTTCAACAGAGAGC